>JAUTXW010001028.1:0-610000 GCA_030620095.1 Kuschelorhynchus macadamiae
AGACTAATTCGGGAAGCCATAGAAATTGAAAAACAAGGTGATTTGAATAAAAAGGACGAATCATTAAAACTACCAGCAGTATGGAAGACAATAATCGACAAATCTAAAATCGCAAAAACTCAAGTGCAATTAGCGCAAGCGTCGCAGTCACCAATACTTCAGTCTGTATACGGACGCGAGAAAAAAAATTTAAAAAAACGAGAAATACGTGGATTCCTTAACGACGCAAGAAGCAGGATATATTACTTATTTTGACATATATGATTAACATAATAAAGAAACAGTTTGTTTTTAATTTTTATATATATATTAAAATTCATAGGTATTAAAGTTTAAATTACGTGTCGTATTAACATCAAAATTAATATTCTCATTCTTAGTTGTTTCATGTAAATATGTAGAAGTTGTGGTGGTGTTTTTACTTGTAGGTATTTACTGAAGAAAAAATAAAATTTCTCAATTTCTTACCTTTGTTGCCAAGTAAATGTCCGGTGCTTTTTTTATAAATCTGACTTTCTTTAATATACTTGAAATTTCTGGTAATGTTGTGTGTAAAAGTGGTTTTGGCTAGCAAAATCACTTGGATCGCTTACACTCAAATTAAGGGAAATTAACTAACTTTTAAGAAAAACATTTAGGCAAAACAATTTATTTTCAATATAAATGTGACAGCATATAAAATTATGGCGACGCCTGACGTGCCGATTATGCTCTTTGTTTCTCCATGGCATTCGCAATGAATTGTTTTTGACCGCTGTATTAGATACTGTATTGGACCATACAAACAAACGGTTTGATGATGATGATTACTCACAGGCATGATGTCTCTGATCCACGGCATAGGTAATCAATAACATTATCTAACTTTTGTAGTAAAGAAAATATTTGGTAGTCATAGAAAAAATAATCATTAGCCAAGGATATTTCCCATCACTTGCCAAAAGGTTTTTTTTTCTTTAAGATATAAAAAAACTATGCCTCATTGAACTTACCTAAAATTATTGAGTGCACACTTTGAGAGTTGCTTAATGTATTATTATCACATTTTTCAACAATTCTCAATTCTTACAATGATTTTTCAAATCGCAATTAATTCTTCAACCTTAGAAACATTCGCTCTGAAAAGATGCTCTTTTAATTTAGAAAACAGTAAGTGTTCAAGTAACAAAGATAAAGAATTGTTAAAAATTGTTTCGTTGCCTTTGATAACACAGGCCAACACACATTTTCGTGCCTGCGATTTTTTAACTGTTCCTGGGTAATTTTTGCAGAATGTAAAAAAGTTCTCAGATTTTGTTTATCAGATCTAGTTTTAAAAAAAAAATTGTGTATATATTTCTGTTATATATTATTACTATTGCCAGTTAAAAAAACAAAGACACATTGATTTAAGTATTTATTGCAAAAACTTAATTTACATAATTACATTACTCACTAATTACATAAAAATTTTCTTTTGTACGACTTTCTAGAATGGAGTTTACTAGGGCAGTCTCGCTGAAGGCTCCAGCAGTAGTCCGTCATCATGTGGCTATCCCATCGTCCTTGATAACGATCTTCCATAGTTTTAATATCCTGATGGAATCTTTCCCCCTGTTCTTCACTGCAATCACCTAAGTTTTCTGGAAAACTATCTAGGTGGCTGTAGAGGTAGTGAACTTTCATACTCGCGTTACAGCCGAGAATATTAAAATTTGAAAGCATAGTTTCCACTAATTCTACGCAATTCTCTGCTTTATGATTGCCAAGAAAATTTTGTACCACTTGAACAAATGAACACCAAGCGTTAGATTCAGTTTCGTTCATTGATGTGGTGAACTGTGGATCTTTAACAAGTTAGCCTTATTTGAGGACCATCAAATATTCCAGCTTTTAGTTTTTCCGTGCTAATGCCAGAAAATTTACGTGACTAATACCCAAAACAATTTTCATCTCGATTTAAAGCCCTCACAAAATACTTCATTAGGCCTAGCTTGATATGCAAGGGCGGAAGTAAAATTTTTTCTCTTGAAAACCAAAGGTTCGTTGATGACGTTTTGTTTTTCTTGAATCATGACATCTCTTGAAGGCCAATTTTTGTTAACCCAGTGCTCATTTTTAGCTCTGCTGTCCCAAAGGCACAAAAAACAAGGATATTTTGTATAACCACTCTGCTGCCCTTTTATATTGTTACAGAATACCAAGTCATTTTCCTGAGCGAAAAAAGGCAGCAGATCCTTATCTCCTTTACGATAAAATGTAACATTAGTACCTGGACAAAGTAGATTTTTTTCTTTTAATCTGGATGCAAGTAATTCAGCGGATTCCTTTGAGAGATTCAGGTCTCTTATAAGATCGTTTAGTTCTTCTTGATTGAAACACTGCGGAGTTGCTAAATCTGCTTCAAATTCGCTGTCGTTTTCTGATTGAATTCTTTGAACTTCGTCAGACGTTGATGTTTCTGTATCATCTTCTGTCAGTTCGGGTAGACTGCTGAATGATGGAACGGGTAAAGGGTTTCTTGCAGAATCTAGATCAGGATATGTCCATTTGTGTCTATTGTTTCTATTTATGCCTTTAATATTAACGAGACAAAAATAGCAGTCGTCATGATGGTTTCGTGGTTCTCTCCAAACCATTGGTACATCAAACTTTAGGAACTTCCTCTTTCCAGGTGCCCACTGTCCCAAATGTTCAACACATGTTTTACATATGAAATGTGGGACCCAAGATCTCCTAAATGAACGCCAAAATAGGCAAGATAAGCTCTTTTCACAAAGTCAGAAATCGTTTTTCTGCTATCTTGCAAAGTGTATTCACCACACACATAACAAAACACATCGGAATGATTTACCCAGGTATGTCTGCTTGTGGATGCCATTGTTTCAGTTTAGTGTCTTGATACTTCAAAACGACCAAAATTTACACAAAATGATAGCACAACTTTACCTGGGAAAACTCAGTAATATACTAAATCGAGTACAGCCAAGCAGGTATAGAAGGATCGGGTCATAGGCAATTACAGGTATAAAAGTAATTAAGAGCAGTGTATTGAGTAGTTCCTAGTATAGGAACATTGGGTCAGGTACAATTCCATGTATCCATTTGGTTAATTAGATTCTGGAAAATTTCTATTTTGACGATTAAGTACATATTTATCTCTTTAATTGTTGTCCTCTATCAGAAAAAAATATCAATTAACCTGTAACCTGTATCTCAAAAACCAGAGCTGATAGAAAAAAATCTGGTGGCATTTTTGGAATCAGCAAATTAAAAACATCTAAAATCAGATGTTAGATTTCCGGCACCAAATTTTTGTTTTCATTTTGTTACCCTGTGTAATCGAAATCGTGACAATATATTATTTGTAGGTCAGGTGCATTGTGGTGATATAACATAATGTTCTCATTCATTTGTTATATTTCTTTCAACGTCACATGCAGATACCTACTTTTTCAGAGGCCTCAAGTCAAACTTCTCCGTTTTTCACAAACTCTAAACATCACAAAGCTAATTTGATGTAACTTAACATATTTTATTATTAATTTATCAATCTATACTTGTTATGTTAGGGACAATAAATGACCTGCCGCCGTATTCTAAAAACGGGCAGTGCATTCCCTCAGATAAGAACTATGTATTTCGTATAAAAAGTTCCCTCAGGAGAGCGTTTCCTATTTTAAGAATAAGGCAGCTGGTATCCTAGTAGAAAGATAAATACAAAAAGTAATCTCGACGGTCTATCGATTTGAAACCTTATTTCGGATCATGGGCAGGAGGGGGGGTCGGGAGTAATTCCCCCCGGTCGCAGAGTTTTCGAACGAGCCCCGATTCTTTCGAAAATCATGTAAATAGGGAGGTCATTGAAGAGTAGTGTTTCCAACTGTACGATGAATGACAACAATCATGAAGCATAACATTAAAATAAACAAAAAATATACAGTAAGAAACCAAAAGTTTAGTGCAAATTATTTTTTTTTAAATGAAGTCGAGCAAATCATAAAGGTATTAATGAACAGACTCTCTTATATACAGGGAGACAATTTAAAAACTTGAAATGGCCGTATCTTAGGAAGGAAAAACTTAATCAAAAAACGCTCAAAACGATTTCTATAAAATGATGAGGGAACAAATAAAAGCGTATTATTCGACCCTTATCTGTAACCTCTTGGGCAGGGTGAGATACACCCCTAAAATCTTAAACAGAAAGGGGAGTCAAGTGATACATCATCTTAAAGCCCTTGAAAAATGTTTTTCAATTATACCATAGAAGGCAACTTTTCGTGAAATTTTTCTGTATTTATTAAAGGAAACAATAAACAAAAACACAGTTTTGAACATTTTTATTTTTATTTAAATAAATGTTCAAAATGATTGGTACCGATATCCTGGCATGTCTCTTAAGAATTTTAAACAGTTTAAGCCTGGTATTTTATTTTTTATATGAATATTCGCATTTTATTATCACAATATTTACTTTAAAAGTAATTTGTACTATTAGTATTGATATTTTAACAGTTGACTTTTGGTTCAGTTTAAACGAAAAGCAGCACTTATCTTAAATAATGGTGTACAACACAGCTGAACGTGTAGAAATGATTTTCATTTATGGGTCTCAGGATCAATGTTTCTTAAGGACAGCCCAAAGATTTAATAAAAGGCATCCAGGTCAAAATGTAAGTCCGGAGTATGTTCGCCAACTAGTAGCCAAATTTGAAGAAACTGGCTCTGTCGCGAATAAAAAGACAAATCAATCGAGACTAGTTGACGAAGCAGCGCAAATTGAAGTTCTGGGGCAGTTTGCAATTAATTCAACTTTATCAACTCGTCAAGCAGCTGTTGTAACTGGCTTATCTTGTAAAACAATAAGAAAGGTACTTAAATTTCATAAGTTTCATCCCTATAAACTGCCCATACTGCAAGAACTTGGTGACGACGACCCGTATAGAAGAATCCAGTTTTGTGAAATAATGGCAGATAGAATTACTCGACTGGTTAAAAATATGTGTTTCAGTAAAGAATGTACCTTTTATTTGAATGGACATGTTAATAAGCAAAACTGTCGTTACTGGAATGACGAGAACCCACACGTATTTAGAGATATAGAGATAGAGGTATATTGGGAGACGTAATTATCGGCCCAATATTTGTAGAAGGGAATTTAAATGGCGACATGCATGCTGAAATGCTACAGAGGTCTATTGAACCACTAATAGTGCAGGAATTAGAAAATCAGAGGGACATACAAAGAATTTAGCATTAGAAGAACGCTTACTACATTTTCAACAGGATGGGGCACCTCCTCATTATGTAGCTCCCGTCAGGCAATGGTTGGATGATAATTATCCCAACCAGTGGATTGGAAGAAGAGATCCTCTTGAATGGGCACCTAGATCCCCGGACCTAACACCTCTTGACTTCTTTTTGTGGGGTCACCGTAAATCTGTGGTGTTTAAAACGCAACCTGAGTCAATAGAGCAACTTAAGGACAGGATAGTTCAGGAATGCCGTGCTATATCCAGAGAAACATTTGCAAATGTACGCGAAGAATTTGAACAAAGGCTTTATTATTGTCTTCAAAACAACGGGAACCATTTTGACCATTTAATTAAATAATTATAAAAAATTACAATTGTGTTTTAATTTATTGTTTTCTTTAATAAACACAGAAGAATTTCACAAAAAAACAGCTTTCTATGGTACCATTGGAAAGCATTTTTCAAGAGCTTTAAGATGATGTTTTTCTCGACCCCTTTTTCTATTTAAGATTTTAGGGGTGTATCTCACCTTGCCCAAGGGGTTACAGATAAGGGTCGAATAATACGCTTCTATTTGTTCCCTCTTCATTTTATACAAAGTGTTTTGAGCGTTTTTTGATTAAGTTTTTCCTTCCTAAGATATGGCCATTTCAAGTTTTTAAATTGTCACCCTGAATGTGTTTATTAAGACGTAGGTAAAACAAACGACAAAAAAAAAGGGCATCACTTCGTTACACATTGAAAAGACGACGACAATAATAAAACGTTGTCACGTCTGGTCAGCAAAAAAATTATTTGTTTCACTTGAGTATTTTTGAATAATTTTTTTTTGTCATAGTGAGCATCAAAAGATAGGGAGTACCGGAAGCGAAAGGACCTGCTATGTAGGTACCCCACTGGATATTCTTACGTTGAAACCTAATTTAATAAAATGTATACATGTAAAGGTACAAAGCTGCTGCCTCGTCAAAATTTTCATTGCTTTTGAAAGAACAAACTAACAAGTCATACTTCTCATGGTATTGGCAACTTTCCTTTATGTGCCATCTTATAAAGATTTATCAATAAATACTTCTTTCAACTTCATATGTGATTTACGACATTTTGTCATCATAGCCTACTACTAAAAAAATCGGTAAATTTCCTTGACCTGGAACTTCCCTGGAAGTTATTTTTTTTAGTTTTTTATTAGATTCAATAATTAACAACTAACAGAATATAACAATTAAAAACATCGTAATGTCATTAATATCATATAATATAGTTGTGATAAAGCCTCCTCAAAGCGAAATAATTTTAGTGGCTTTTGTTTAACGATTATCCGACATGAAATATGAACGAAAACTCTAAAAGAATGTGTTAATTGACAATAGGCTCATTATATGAAAATTCCATCCATGTCTTTTCAAATGTCTAGATAATACCATATTTTAATTAATTAATTTTAATTTAAAAGAATTTTTAAATTAAAAAAAACTGAAGACTTTTTTTGATTGTTTAAAATGTTCATCGTCTTTCATCGTTCAGGTTGTCAGCTCAATTTTGATCAACGAAAATGTACCAAAATGCCAGTGACTCAATGGTCCCGCGTCTGAATTTTTCCTAAATTTGGTAGTTACTAAGATAAGTTGATGGAAAACTGTAGCTAAATATCTGAAAACTGAGATGCCAAGAGAAAAATCTGAAAATTGGGAACGCACAAACTAAATTTAATTAGTGCAAAAAAATTATTATTTTTTGATGTTTAAAAAATTAATTTAAAAAGGGAATTCAAAAAAAATATGTGATAATTAGTTTTTATCTGTAAACTTTTCAAAATACTAAAAACAAATTTAAATTTTAGTACCTAATATTTTTACGATTTTGCAGATTTAGGAAATCGTTTTTTAATTATTCATATTAATTGTTTAGACACTGTTTTTAGTCCGTCAGGTATTATCTTGCTTAGAGGACCTGAAACAATAGTATTGCATTAAAAGCCTGGTTTTCTTTAGGTGATCAATCATTACTTGCTTTTTACAGTTTCCCAGATTTTTTGAAAATCTCATGATGAACAATTTAAATTAAATCAGCAAAAATTATGATATCGATTTACTTTTACTGGCTTTATTTAAATATATTTCAAATATTTTTTTACTATACTATAAATATACTATCTCATATATTTAAGAGTATCATTATAAAAAATAGTTTTATTTCGGTTGTTTTATAGAGATTAATTTGAATTTTGATTTGGTTGAATTATATGGAATTTGAAATGTCGGAACTTTAAGAAGAACAAATAGCGTCCTCCAGAATAGCTGTGGAGGACGGAGGACATATTAGCCCAAAGAAGGACTGTCCTCCCGGCTGGAGGACGGTTGGCAACCCTAGAAATAATATTTGTTCAATCCGTATAATAGCTATACCAACTACTATATGCACGCAAAATTTGAAAGCAATTTCTCCAAGATTAGACAAGTTATAGATTTTTCATATGAAACAGACTCATATTTTCCACAGTGCAAGAGTCTGGATACACCTTAAGACTAAACATTGACCGTCGAGATTCCTTAACGGAATACATATATGTATGAATGTGTATGTGACAATATTAAAATAATTATATTTTTGGTTTTTTCAAAGACTATACTTGGAATAGACAATTCAACAAATGAAAATTAAATGGATCCCACGTTTACCGTCTTTTAGTGGAAACCACCTAAAAATTTCCACCGAGCTAAACTTATATCACACCCAGTATTGCCAGTCTGCTGGTTAAATTCGTTTACAGATCGGTTATAGGTACGCAACTAAGAAATAATTTTTCTATTGCGTATTAGTTTCCAAAAACGCATTAAAGTATTTGTAAATAAGTAAACTTAAATCACGCTACTGGCAACATCGCGCCAAAGTATTATAATTAAACAGCGATTGACATGGCGAATTTACAAAACTGACCGATGGACTGTCTATTCGAAGTATATTAAATCGGTAATAGTTTATGGTCAATTTATATCAATGTTGCGTCAATATTTTGCGTAATAGAATTGATATAATCAAATCACATCCAGATAAAACAATTAGGTATTCATGTATCACGAACTGATTTCAAATAAGTAAACTTAAGCTTATTTTATAATCTGTGTATTTTTTGTGTTTATTTCATAATTTTGTAATAAAATTTATTTATATATACAGTGATTTTGTACCAACATATACATCCAACAAACGCAGTTCAGAGTAAAAATCAAAATAGCTACCAACTCTTTAACAAAAATAGCAACGTTTTTGTCAAAAATATTATAATTATAATAGTTCCAAGTTAAACAACGACCCCTCATACATATTTCAAATAGGGCAAATGACTATAGAAAATATTTATTTTTCTGAAGTTGTATATAGGGTGTTAATTAATATCTGCTATATATTAATGTGTGTGTAAATATATTTTTTTAGTTTTTCTACATTTTTGAAGATAAAGGCTTTAAATTTGGCATGTATAACAATAACAGTCTCCGTACCAATATCCTTTAATCGCTTTCTCTAATCTACAGGATGTTATAATTGTTCGGGTCTCTATCTGATTAACACTACAAACGTTCTTGCGGTTTTCGCATATTTGGTACCGTTTTCGAATTATTTCCGAAAATAATTATCAAATACAGGTTCCGGATTCCTTAGATCTGGAGGTGCTCCTACTAAGGCGAAGATAAACTCGTGAAAATTTTCTACAATCTGGTATTTCACATTTTTTGACGTTGATATAGTTGTTTGGATCCGTAAGCGTTGCCATTTGCAACACCATTAATACAATGTATGCGTACCCTGCATTTGTAAAATTAGTCATATTAGCAGTATTTTATTTCTCTAGAAAAACTCTAAATCAAATATCAGCACAATAGTTACGTCAAATATCATTTAAGGAGACGATTAAAACCAACCTACTAGATATCTAGATTGCTCATTTAATTTGATTGTTTCTGCTTGTACTGATAATTATTTTCGGAAATAATGAAAGATATGCAAAAATCCCAAGACACAAAAAGTTTCCAAAAAGGACACGGGATTCAAAAATAATACTGTCGAAGGTCAGTGGCGCGCTAGAAAGAAGTTTGATAGTATAAATGAGATAGTGACTTGAAAAATGATAACACCCTGTGTATTGGAGAGAACAATTATGAGATGGAGGCTTTTATTGTTATACAGAGTGCCAAATTTGAAGCCTTTATCTTAAAACATTTTGTTTTTTGTTGTTTATACGAACTTTTGTCTCAAAATTATGCTAGAAAATATCTACTAGATATTAATTAACATCCTAGTATAGTAGAATTAATATTTAGGGTAAGGAACGAGTGGATTTCTGCGGGACTGGCGTAACAGAATATTCCAGTTTGTTATTATTTTTTTGCTTGTCGGGAGAGTTTTTGCCTTGTACTATTAAAAATGCTAAGGCAACACTAAGACACAGCTATTTCAAATGTTAGCCTCCATTACTTGTCACAGTTTAGTAAACTAATAAATAAACGTACATAGAATACTAATACTAAACAGACATTTGTATTTGAAAGACAGGCCTTCCAATATTACCTGCAAATTCACTTTTTCCAGATTTTCACAATGTTGTCGATAATAAATCCCATTGCCTTTACTGTTTCATCAAATATACAGGGCTCCCACGTAGAAGTTCCACCGCCTTATCTCCTTTAGTTTTTAAACCATCTAGATAAACTTTTGTTTATTTGAAAACTTAACTTAAATACTCTGTAGAGGTGTTGCCATATTTAATTCAATTTTTTTTTCGAGATAATTTACATTGAAAAATTTTCAAGCTAACAAGCGCCCCCGTAATAAGCGTAAGCATAAACAATTAGTTCAAACATTGTTCGAACAGTTCTCCTCTTCTTTTCAGACACAAATAGAAACCTTTTAAGAATTCTCGATAGACCGATTTTCGAACACTTCTTGCTCTAGAAAGAGAAATGACCCATTTGTCCCCCTCCAGCAGTCCTTGAGTAATATTGTTCATATACCATAATAGTCGCTGGAACATCCTGCTGACTATGGACAGCCCCAGAAACCGTTTTCAGGAAAATAGCTAAAACGCCATTGACCATTTGTGCTATGTGCCGTTTGCCAGTCAAATTTTCTTTAAAAAGCAAATGCTCAATTATCGTTGAATTTAAAATTCCAAACCAAACGTTAAGTCTCTATTTCCTTTACACGTTTTTGCATTTCCATAGTACAATTCAATGGCTTCATTCCATGGTTGTTCAGAATTCTACTAATTGAAGATTTTGAGGTTGCACTAACGTAAGCTGCCAATCTTGTAAAATTCCCTTGATCATTATGGAAGAAACTCAGCTGAATTATCTTTATTGGTTACTGGCTTTCTTCATTGTAATGGTTTTGCGGAATGAACCATACTGCAGATAATTTGTTAAAAATGTATCTCACTCTTTTCTTATGGCACGTGGCTTTCACGATAAATCTTTTGCTAAATAGTCTAGCTGTTCTTGAACTGTTTTTGCCGCATTCTCCATACATTATTAAAATTTGAAAAAAAATCTTGATGATTAAATTTTACTATTTTCACATGATTTTCATTTTAACACAAAAAACGGCATTTTAGCAGTAAAATCATGCTTTAATCAATTTAAATTAAGTTATAAAAATAGTTTATTGAAAAATCTTTTTTACATTCTGTAGAAAAAATCTCATTATTACAGACGTCAAATAAAAAAAGTACAGTAAAGACACTTTTTGAAAAAAACTTTATAATCAGATAATTATATTAAACCAGTTTTTCCCGCGACTTCGTACGTTTAGATGATGAGGTAATACAGGGTGTCCCGAATTGCAGTGTCCAAACTTTAACAGCGCATTCTGCATTCAAAATAAGCCCTAATTTTCTATATAAAAATATATCGGCAATTTTTTAATTTTTCATCAGTGGCGTCCGTACGGGATTTTTTATTGAATATTATTGAAGAAAAAATGGTACTCTACTGCTTTTTCTGAAAACAAAAATCATTCCTAAAATCCCCACTCAGTTTTGAGCAAATTTGATCCCTTGTCTTTTTTTCGTGCGGTGTAAGGATTTCGAGTAAAAAACTAAAAACCATTTTTATGTATGGCATAGTTAAAATTTCCATTATTGTTAATTTCAGTAGCAAAACCTTTAAGGTGGGATTGTAACAGCAAGTTTTTAAAATTATTTGGTTTCCGACATTTATTTCACGCATTCCGGGTGAGTTCATAATTTCTGAACAACGTATGTAGGGTTTCTAAGATAAAAGCTTGTCTGACAACTAAGGAGATATGACGTCATCGACCCGTTGTAATGGAGATTTGCATTATGTTTGGGTTATCAGGGTGACATCGCAGAAGTTGGCAGGCAACCTATTAAAATCTAATGTCCTTGGTACTTACCATCATTCCTTCATTGTCGTCTCTTGGTATGCCATGATTGCATTTTTGTGATAATTGAACAATTGCTAGGTTCGTCTTTAAAGTATGACAGATAAGTTTATAATTCTAAAATCGTCGATTCATTTTGTAAAACGGTAATTAGAATTAATTCAGTTTTGAAGATGATACTTCATTTTGCAAACTACTCTTTATTAACTAAGTTCGTAATTAATTTTACAAAAACTAGAATTCATAACTTTATTAACTTAGATCGTGAAAAAAATTTATAGAGCACTTTAAATATCATTAAGGATTAATGTGGGCCTTAAAATTCACAATAATTGCTCAAAATGAGCTCCTCTAACTTCGACACATTTTCGGCATCTGCTCTTAACTGTGTCAGTGGCATGGCGTATAAAATTCGTATTGGCTCGCAAAGTTTCACAGGCTTGCTCTATCCTTATCTTATCCTTATCATCTATCAGTTCTTCTCTTGTATGAACTGGTCTGGAATAAACTAAATTTTTCAAATAACCCCACACAAAGAAGTCGACAGGTGTGAGGTCAGGGGAACGTGGCGGCCAGGCTGTAGCTCCTAATCGTCCAATCCACCGTTCTGGATAATTATTATTTAACCACTCGCGATTTACAAGTGCAAAATGCGCGGGAGCCCCGTCCTTTTGAATCCAGAATTCGTTTCTAAGATTTAGAGGAATATTTTCTAGATATTGAAATAACTCATTTTGCAGAAAATCATTAAATAACTGTCCATCTAGGCGTGGTGGTAAAATGTGGGGCCCGCAAAAAATTTCATTTATTACACCACACCAAACATTAACAGAAAATTCTTGCTGAAATGCTCTAGTTTGTACAACACGTGGATTGTCATGGCTCCAGATTCGTAAATTATGGAAATTTACTGAGCCATTTCGGGTAAATGTGGCTTCATCAGTCCATACATTTTTTTTGAGAAGTTCTCGTCTTCCTCTATTTGGCGCAAAAACCAATTGCAAAAACTGACACGTTTTTCCACATCACCAGGTTGTAAGTTTTGAACTGGCTGCAACTGAAATGACTTCCTGTGATCTTTCCTCAAAACGCGATGAACCTTATTTTTAGAAACAAAAACTGCGTTGCCTTGTAAATTATGAGCTGCTCTTGGTAGGCTTAATGTCCTATCGTTGTCAAACTTATTTAAAATTACGTTTCGATATTGTTCATTTCTCCTACCTTCGTTTCTCGGATTCTTTTTGAGTCCAAAATTCCTAAACAAATGCGTTTTAATGAAAACTTTCTAAAAAAAAATCTTCTATTTGGAAATCTTCGTTGGTATTCCCGTACTGCTGCATTTGCATTTCCATTACAGAAACCATAAACGAAATGAATATCAGCATACTCAAAGTTACTGAATAACACCATTTTGAAATCACTAGTTAGACTCATAATTACCTTTTTGTATAAACTGTAATGTACCTGACATTTATTTACTCTAAAAACTCAAATGTCACACTTTAAAGACGAAACTAGCAATTGTTCAATTGTCACAAAAATGCAATCATGGCATACCAAGATGTTAAAGGTTTAGCCATTGAAATAATTAACAATAATGGAAATTTTAACTACGCCCGCGCCATACATAAAAATAGTTTTTAGTTTTTAACTAGAAATCCTTGCATCGCACGAAAAAAAGGCAAGGGATCAAATTTGCTCCAAACTGAGTGGGGATTTTAGAAATAATTTTTGTTTTCAGAAAAAGCAGTAGCGTACCATTTTTTCTTCAAGAATATTCAATAAAAAATCCTGTACGGACGCCACCGATAAAGAATTAAAAAATATTTCAAATCAAAAAATGCCTTTTGTTACTCAAATGCTGTTTACCAAATTTAATAACAATATCTCAAGTACTAAAAAAGTTATGACTAAATAACAATTTTTTTCTTAAAACTTTAACACCCTGTATTTCGAAAACGAAACATTTGCCGATATATGTTTATATAGAAAATTAGGGCTTATTTTGAATGCAGAATGCTCTGTTAAAGTTTGGACAGTGCAATTCGGGACACCCTGTTTAAGTATTGTGCTTTAAAAATAGTGGATTAATTAGCACCAGATTTGTCAATAAAGCCATACAAATAAATAATAATAAATAAAAACTTTGCTAATATTCTGATATATTAGAAAATGGTGATCAACGGACAGATCGAGAACTGAACGGTTGGCTCCTAGAATATAATACGTTATGATTGGTCAATATGTCACATTTTAATTGGAGGGTCGATGATTTTCAATTGAACGCCCATATGTAGATGTCTGCTTTTGCAAGCTAGAAGCAAATCCGACAAATGCCCATGAATAATGACGAATAAGTAATAGTTTTAAAAAAATTAAAAAACATCCTTTTATCATGATTAGATCAGCTCGATGGTTTTTCATATCGATACGACGAAATTAATATTTCTTTATGCAAATTTTGTCACCCTTTTTGGCCATCTAAAAAGAGAAATTTTTAAAAGTAGTGACACACTTGCTATTTTATTTATTTTGTTACAAATGGAATTTTGTATCGATATGGCAACACCCCTAGAGATGTTTAAGCTAAGCTTTCAAATGAAGAAAAGTCTATCTTAAAAAATAAATGACAGGGGAGGATGGAACTTCAGCATGGGACACCCTGTAGGATACACGCCAACTGAGACAGTATAACTCGTACTTTTATAAGAAACGAAGAAACATAGACTGATCGTAAGCGGTGAAACCAAAAATTATAAATAATTTGTAGGTTTGAATAAGAAAATAGGAAAAAACTGATGGAAAATATGAAAAGAAAAATGTATAACCTTAAAGTTGTAGATAGAGCTAGAGAGGGGGGGGGCTATCAGTTCCAGTAGCAAAAAAAGAGTTATTATCTGCAAATTTGTGATGTTGTTTCAGTGTTTAAATAATTAAAATAAAAATAAATAAAAGCGACTTCAAAAACGCACAAAAATTGATAAATAAATAACATCTTAAAAATTTGCCGGTGTCAAACCACTATTTGAATACTGCATCACTATCACTTGACTCTATCAAGGTCGCTTAAAGGTAATACATTGTTATTACAAGTTACACCAACGTCATAACAAGAAATCTGTGATCCCTGTCTGAAACATGTCCTGCAACTACCGCAGGCATGTGTGACTTAAATTAACTAAGGTATCATAAGTAAAATCAAAGGTACTCTGTAGGCTTATTCGTAAATTATAATTTAACATGTTATCAATTATAATTGTTAGTATAAATTGAATTAAACATTTTATCTCACCAATTCTGCGGGCATATAAACTCGAACAACAGCAAACTGCAACAACGATGGTATCTTCTTCTTGAATATATATTTATTTTAACTATCAGGTGGTTTATTTAAATAAAAGATTTGCATAAACAACTTAAAAATCTATTAACAAAAATAAAGTAAGTGAAATGCTGTACAAAAATAATACCTAAACCTAATAACAAAAAAAAGTATTTAAATCTCGAAAATGAGGGAATTATTTTAAAATCCCCAACCTTAGTACAAAAGAAAAGAAAACAAAAATCTTTAAATAAAACTTAAATTTAACTCTTGAAAACCAGTTACTCCCCAAATAAAACATAGAATGCAAATAAAATATCTTTGAAAATCCCTCAACTTTAATATCCCACTGTATACGTAAAGCCCCATAAACCACCACAAAAGAAGAATTTAAGATCAACTATAAGAAACAAAACTCTGACACAGACTGACTTTTAGACTTCCGATCAATCCCCTCTTCGATTTTATTAGT
Source organism: Kuschelorhynchus macadamiae (assembly GCA_030620095.1). Taxonomy (NCBI): domain Eukaryota; kingdom Metazoa; phylum Arthropoda; class Insecta; order Coleoptera; family Curculionidae; genus Kuschelorhynchus; species Kuschelorhynchus macadamiae. The sequence continues at coordinate 15,431 of JAUTXW010001028.1, forward strand.
CAGGATGAAACGAATAAAGCTGTGAATGGTGAAGCTTAAGTCCCTACTCTATACTTTAAATTCGGAACTTCGTCTTAGAAACACGGGGTGTCACCCATGATAGAATGAAATGAAGAAATAGATTAAAACAATATTCCCTTCAATTCTTAGTCCTAAGATTATGTATATAATCTAATATATACGCCTATACTAACTTATCCACATCATGGGTCCGAAAAGCCATGGCGAAAAAAAGGCACGAAAAACCCTTTCAGTTTATCTTTTCGGCAGGGAAAATTATGCCCCAAAAACATGGCTTTTCGGTAATGTTCATATTACAAAGTACTCCATTATTTTTTAACATAGTAAATTGACCATTTATTATCATTGCAACGAACCAAATAAAATGTTTCAATTAGTATTTGCATTAAGTAAAATTAAACGTGCCAAAGAACGATTCCCATGAGACAAGGGTCATATGGGACCATAAACCCTCGAAAAGGAAGGCATAAATTGTAACCTTTTAAGAAAGCTTATCCATAAATCTGTCTATAGTCTAAAATATAGCCTTTGTGACATATGATACTTTATCTATGGTTTAAAATTCTCGAAAGTAATATTAGACAAATTTACTTATAATTCTTTTGAAATAATCAAGCATGTTTAAGCGTGAACATGAGAAGCAACAGTTTTAATAAAATATTGTTTGAATTATATTTAGAATATATAAAAGTATATATTCTATACCAGTGGTGCTCAAACTTGAACTGCTGGCGATCTACCTCAATATTTTTACTTGATATTACTACTTACGATCGACTCTGAGAGGCTGCAAGTATGTGTGATGCAGGGTTGTCGTACATACACGATACATACATCCTACCTACCTATCTACCTAGGTAAGTAGTGTACCGTAGCATATATAGATATTAGCTTTCCGCACAATATACATTATTTTAGTCAAGGTTTGGGTTAGGTTTAATTAGGTTCTTCTCTACAATATCAATGAAAAAACTCATAGTTATTCAAAATTGCGAGTTTATTGGTTGTTACAAAATAAAAGAGTTACATATGGTGTTAAACTTAACTAAGGTGTGACTTTGGATGTTGAAGCGTGGCACTGCATGTCCTCAGCATACTTTTCATAAGATGCTACGTAACCACTGAGTGCTAATCGCAAGCATGATGACATATGATCGTCAGTTAGTCTATTGCGATATTTTGACTTAATTATCTTCATTTCAGAAAATGCAGATTCGCACAAGTAAGTTGTCCCAAACATTGCTGTCAGTTGAAGGGCGATTTGCCTTAAATTCGGATATTTATCTTCAGATATAAAACACCAAAAATTTGTATCAGATGCTGTAGCTCTGAGATATATATCTGATATAATCTGCACCAACTCATTTTCAACAGAACATGAGTTCATATTAAACTGACTTGCTATTATAGATATTTTAAATGACGCGATCGTAGTAGCTTTTGATTGTTTGACTGGTCTTGTGAACATGGTTTGTTCTTTTTTCAAACAAGATATCAAATCACGTACTTTTCGTTTTCTTAATTCACTCTGTGGCAACTGACGCACGACAAATAAGACAAATGCACTTATCCTTCACCATACAAAACAAAAATTCTTTCTCCCAATCTTTATTAAAATGATACGTTTTAGATTTCTTCGCTGCACTCATTTTGTACTATTTAATAATAAACTTTGTATCGACGTAGTATTGCCTTCAAGTTGCAATTCAGAATGACTCCAATTCCTGCAGGCGCAACATTTATATCGGCCTGTACGAAAGTCTCGAATGTTCCCGTCAAACGCGTCGCCCGAAATTTCTAGAAAAGCGGCAAGAATAAAAAACGCGGCTTTTCTTTGACAAGTACCGCGCGTTCCTTTAATAAAGCCGCCTTTTGCCGCTAGCAGAGTGTTATTTTATTACGTAATAAATTTTTGTAGTTTAGTTAAGTACCTACTTATTAAAAAAATTTTTCTTCTCGAGATCTACTCAAAAACACTCGCGATAGACCGTTTGAGCACCCCTACTCTATACCGTTGTTATAGTCTATTCTGTTACAGGCACAACGTTCTATTGTAATAAAAGGACTATTGCGATTTGGCACTTTTTGAGCTTATTTGGATTTTGGCGGTCTGAAGAGCCCAAAAGAAAGCGATAGTCGTTTAAGTAAAGTCATTAAATAAGGAAAACAAAGGAAGGATAGTTGATTGTTGTCCGGTATGTCTGTTGTAACTTTCGGTTGGCTGTGTTTTTCTCTTTTATAGAATTTTAAGTAAATATATTTAGCAATCAAATAACAAATATTGATTTCAGTGTTATTTTTAATCTGTATTATCAAATTAAAGTTATACTGTAAACCGTAAAATATTCCTTTGAGGTTATGTCAGGTATGAAAAAAGCAAAAGTCAAAGAATAAACTTGATTCATTGGCGCAAAAGTAAACTACCTGCTTTAAAGACAAAATATCTAATTAAATGTATTTATTACCAATAAAACATAATCTCTAAACTTAAGTTTTTTGGGGTTTTAGAACAACCACAAGCCGCACAACTCATCATTGCTCTTTAAAAAGCACAAAACTGCCAGTCAAAGACATCTGACTTACGTCCTTGTTAAACAGCGGTCATGCTCCTTCTTTTTTTTTTATTCAATGATTATAATGAAACATTTTCCCTGCGGAGTTGCAGGACACGTTTTAGAAAAGGATCATAGTATTCTTGGTATGGCATTGGAGTAACGTGAAACAAAAATATCTTAACATCATTGCTCCTTACGAAAATTAAAAGTCAACAGGATAATTAACTTATGGTCATTGTATTAGCCAGCCGAGTAGTTGTTTCTGTGACTCTATTTTGTGTGCATAAAAATTTTCAAACGATTTTTTAAATTGATAAGTTCTTTATCTGAAATTTAAAGCGTGCCAAAAGAGCTGTTTTTGATATTAAAACTACCCTAGAATATTGCTTTACAACATGAAAAATGAAAATCTCATTCAAATCCCGTTAAAAGTTGCCGCGAAAATTGCGTTTCTTTTCAAGTCGCTTAAAAATAAAAGAAACAGTTCACAGAAATCTTGTCGTGAACAGCCTTCTGAATAATTACTATACGTTATAGCCAGAACACTGAAGATTATTTCGGTATGTCAGTTGTCAGTTACAAATTATATTAAATTATTTTGATACATTTAATTTTTAACAAACATTTTTTAAGTAACTGTAAGTAATATTTTATTTTTTATCTTTAATTACATTTATTTTTACCATTTTTATTCAATATTAATGTCTGTCTGTGTTTAAATAGAACTCTAAAACACATAACAAAAGTATATCAAAAAGTACCGTTGAGATTAGGCAATAAATTGCAATTGTCATACTCCTGTGAATGCACACGGCCATTTTGTAGCCAATCAAATACATTCATTTTAAACCGTTACCATGGTAACAGGAAAATTTTCCGGAAATTTTCTTTCCTTCGGGGTACTCTAAAGAGAATTGCACTGAACATTTTTGGACATTTCAAATCAAAGCATCAAACTGCCCTCTGATAATTGCCATTTCGGCACCTGGGCTTAAATTTCAACTCAATCTATCACATTTATTAAAATAAAATGGTATGTAATCGATAGATGGAGCTGTTGCCAACTGATTTTAATCACTTATTGTTACTAAAATTGGTAGTTTGTGTTATATTTGAGTTTCATTCGTCAAGCTTCGAAATACTTGAAAAACATACAATCTAAAATTTTATGCGAGCAATAGATAGAGCTATTACCAACTGCCTTTTAATTAATTAGTGTAACTAAAGTTATTAGTTTGTGTTTTGTTAAACATAAAATAGGATAAAAGTATATATTCCAATTTCATTGATCATCCTTTGAACCTCTTGCAAAAAGATACAATCTACCAACTTTAGTGAAATAAAATTGTATAGGGCTGATAGATTGATATATTACCAACCGAATTTTCATCACTTAGTCTACCTAAAGCAAGTAGTTTGTATTTTATTACAAATAATGTAGGATAATGGCATATATTTTAATTCCATCAATCCTGCTTTATCTTAAACTGCATTAACTAAGTTGGTAATTTGACAGGTATGACCTCCTTTCCAAATTTGAATCAAAATGTCAGCCTTGATTTTTAGTTATTCATACTTTTCGTGTGAAATTTTTCTATCAAATACCACACGAGTGTAAATTAATCCTGGAATTGGTCAAAGATATTTTAAGAAAATTATACCTCATAAAAATTTCCGGAAATAATTTAAGTTCTTTTAGTATTACAAGTAAAAATACCTTTAGGGGCCAGATTGGTGTGGCCTTGAACACTCCAGTAGGGGTACGGGTACTTAAAAAAGAATACTATAATTAATATTGAATTTTTTATATACAGTTTTTCATAATATGGAAAAATGATCATTGAGATTACTCTTTTCTATTAAAACATAGACTATAGGAATATCTTAATTATAGTCATAATGAAACTTAATGGTAGAATACATTTTTTTGTAATATCCGTATTTTATGTCATTATATCGATACTATTGTATATGGTAGATATTATGCATTCATTTCTGTTTTTATTAGATTGTAAAATGTAGTAACTTCAGACAAGACAACCCTCTTTAAAAAAATTATAGCAACGGAGTTAAAAAAGACCACGCACTAAAAAACGCAAAAGTTACAGATTCTTTTATAAAAAATTTTGCACATTTTGTGGAAAAACTTAAGGCAATCCAGTTAAATTCCGAAGATATTTTGGTTAGTTTCGATGTAGAATCAATATACCCAAATATTCCTGTTAACGATTCAATTTCCATTAAATCAAACATATTAAACTATAATCTTGATAAATAATAACTTAATAGGCCTAGTGGAACCTTGTGGTACATCCACTTATTTCATTTTTCAAGGAACTTTTTATGAACAAACCCCAGAGGCAGCTATGGGATCTCTTCTATCACTTGTGATAGCGAATATCTTTATCGAAATCTTTGAGGATATTGCTTTAACCGCTTCACTAAAATCAAACAACTGGGTCATATATGTAGATGATACTTTTGTTGTTTGGCCTCAAGGACAAGAAAATCTCAAATTTATGGACCACTTTAATCAACAACATCATAATATTAAATTCACGATGGACATTGATTCTAATTGAACGATTCCCTTTTTAGATGTATTTATTCAAAAGAAGGAAAATGGTTCGTTAGGACATTTTGTGTGTAGAAAACCGATGCATACGAATAAAAACCTAAATACAAATTCCCACCACCATCCAGCACAAAAGAAATCGGTTGTTAACTCACTAGTATTTAGAGCAATTTCGATTTCTGATCAAGATTCTCTAACATCGGATACATCGAAACTAACCGAAGCTCTGAGAGGAAATAGCTATTGCTCTGAAAATATTACGAGTTCAATTAAAAGATATAGTAATCCAACTCCCCGAAAGGAGAATGATAAAGAACCACCGTTAGTTGATTCCTTGGTTAGTGTTGTTCTTCCCTGCATACATGGCAGTACAGACAAAATAAGACGATTAATTCGGCGATCCAACATATGTACAATTAAGAAATCATGGTTCTTGGGATTAGACCGTGTCAAATTGAAATTACTATCCGACGTTTCGCCTTCGATGGCACGGGGCATCTTCAGGGATCTTTACTCTATGAGATCTGAACACTGAATGAGCTCGAAGAGATTCAGGCGGGCTTTTATACCCGACTTGTGCTCGCCGAAACGTGATGCCGCCGAACCGTGACCCTGTGTTAAGATCGGTTTCCACGTGTGATGTAGACCGTAACCCGTATCTCTATTGAAATTTTTTGTATGTTTAAATATTTCAATAGATTCTCTAACTTTTCGTTTATAAAAACCTGGAACCGATGCTAGAATCTTGGTTTCCTTTACATTTATGAAATGGCCAGTGTCATGCTGGTGTTCAGCTACAGCAGATTGAACAATTTGTTTCTTTTTAATACATCGTTCATGTTCCTTAAGTCTAGTTGATATTGAGCGTCCTGTTTCTCCCACATACACTTCTCCACAGGAGATTGTGTATTGAAGATTGTACGTATGTGGGACCGCCGAAGTAATCGTCCTATTTTGTCTGTAATGCCATGTATGTAGGGAAGAACAACACTACCTAATGGTGGCTCTTTATCATTCTCCTTTGGCGGAGTTGGTTTACTATGTCTTTTAATTGAACGCGTAATATCTTCAGTGCAATAGCCGATATTAAAAAATCTTGATCAGAAATCGAAATAGCTCTGAATACTAATGAGTTAATAACCGATTTCTTTTGTGCTGGATGGTGATAAGAATTTGCGTTTAAGTATCTATTTGTATGCGTCGGTTTTCTATACACAGAATGTCCTAATGTACCATTTTCCTTCCTTTGAACACATACATCTAGAAAGGGAATTGTTCCATTAGATTCAATTCCCATTGTGAATTTGATATTATGATGTTGCTGATTAAGGTGGTCCAGAAATATGAGGAGATTATCCTGTCCATGAGGCCAAACAACAAAAGTATCATCTACATATCTAAACCAGTGCTTTGGTTTTAGTGGAGCGGATGTTAGAGCAATATCTTCAAAGGCTTCCATAAAGATATTCGCTACCACAGGTGATAGAGGAGATCCCATAGCTGCTCCTGAAGTTTGTTCATAAAAAGTTCCTTGAAAAATGAAATAAGTAGATGTAAGACAAGCTTCCACTAGGTCTATCAAGATTATTGTTATCCAGTATGTCTGATATAATGGAAATTGAGTCGTTGACAGGAACATTTGTGTAAAGTGATTCTACATCGAAACTGACCAAAATATCTTCGGGATCCAATTGGATTGTCTTGAGTTTTTCCACGAAATGTGCAGAGTTTTTAATAAAAGAATCTGTTTTTCTAGTAAATGGATTAAGAAAATTTGAAAGATATTTACCTAGTTTGTATGTGGGCGAGTCTATTGCGCTGACGATCGGTCAAGTGGTACGTTATCCTTGTGTATCTTCGGAAGACCGTAGAACCTGGGAGTCTTAGAGCTGCTTGGTTTTAATGATTTTTTTCTCCGTTGGTGGTAGACTGGATGTGTTGGTCAAATTGGTAATGCGTCTTTCTATTCTACTTGTGGGGTCTGCCTGCATAACCTTATAGGTGTTGTTGTCCAAAAGTTGAGTAACCTTTTCCACATATTCTGTTCTGTCCATGACGACTGTGGCGTTGCCTTTATCTGCTAGAAGTACCAGAATGTTTGCGTCTTCGTTTAAGGTCTTCATTGCTGTTTTTTCGGCTGCGGACGTTCGACTTCGGTGGTTTTGAGTTTTTAATGATCTTCGGTGTCTCATATCTGACTTCATCGGCTTATTCCACTGATAATCTTCTGATTGCTGCTTCAACAGAAGATACTATGTCTTCTACGGGAATGCTACTCGGTGCTATTGCGAAGTTTTGGCCCTTGGAAAAGACGGAAAGTTCTGCTTCGGATAACGGCTTCGATGATAGGTTGATAACTGTGTTCTGCTGAAGTTTCACTGGATTTTTTCTGTTCAGGAGGGCTTCAAACTTCTTTTGTTGCTTAAATGTAACTTCTTGATGGATTTTTTCTGCCTGTGCGTTGGTAATGTTGTCCAAAGTTGTAAATGTAGTTCTTTCTAGTCTAGAAGCTAATTTCAGATGAATTTCTCATAGTTTCCGGGCATTTGTATCTAAGTCACGACGTGTTGCCTTAATCCTTTCTCTAACTAATGCATTGCTAGCACGCTTATAAATATTCTTAGCAGTTCTAGAAGTAATATAATGTCTCATCTGTAGCGAGCTGTAGTTCTTAATTGACCAAAGCCGTGAAAGCTTCCGTTCTATATACGTACAATCTTCAAAGCACATAAGAAGATTGGACAATGTTTGCGACCCCCGAAAGATGTTGTACCTTTTCAAACAGAAGGAGTATATAAAATGCCTTGCTCCTGTGGAGAAATGTATGTAGGAGAAGCAGGACGCTCAATATCGACTAGACTTAAGAAACAAGAACGATGTATTAAAAAAGAAACAAATTGTTAAATCTGCTGTAGCTGAACCCCAGCATACTATAAATGTAAAAGAAAAAAATTAGAGAATCTATTATCGCAACAAAATCGTTCAAGCAGCTTCCGGGATACAGGGTGTTAAATTTTGATCATATCCCGTACAAAATTCATAGAAAAATCGCCATTATACAAAATACTCGTATATAATATATAATAAATTTAGCTAATAGTAAGATAATAAAGTTATATATGAACACTAAGTTTTTATGTAAACGAAATTTGCCCCGTGTCTTGAAAACAAAGCGTCCCGTAAAAAATTTATTTTGGAAATTGCTGTGAGCTAAATCTATGAAAGAAGCTTATTTTGTATCGTTCTGTTTTCCCTATGTGTTTTTTATGGAATCTAAGCAACATTTGACTCTCTCTATCTGGCAAACCGCTTAGTCGCGACATCATACTAAAAATATGTTAAAGGTATTTCACTGAAATCACTTTTTGATAAGACTTGTGCGTGGTCCTTTGTAGCTCAAAACTAAAAAGCTAAAAATTTTTAAACGGTTTTTTTTAACAACGAGTAGGCCTAACTTTTATTGTGTTTTGTTGATATGATGTCATTTGGAATAAAATTACTTGCTGGCTAGGGCATCCGGGACTGACCGATAAGCCAGCTCGTTTACCTGATTTGAAACCCATTTGTTTAGACAAATTTAAGCGGCTGGCGCTGACACTGAGTTTAAAGTTTTCACGATTAATTTTTTTTTTGCTTTCAATTAATTTTTGTTTTCATCCCTTTTGGATTAAATGATTGTATGGAGACTGTATGTTTTTTAATTACATCTAAGTCAGTCCCACTTCAAAAATAATCTAATCTTTTCACAATGATTATCTAGGAGTCATTATGAAAAGAAAAACGATTTTTGAGTTTTTTTTTTAATTTAGAGGACTGGAGTATTTGCTATATCTAATTTAGTTTAAATTCATAATTCTGAGGCAAATTTGAGTTAGATTCTACACTTAATACGTATAGAGGCCCATTTTTAAACATAAAATATACGTACGTATTAATTTAATAAAAATAAGGTCAATTAATTATCATGTTATGTTTCAAGTGGGTCACACATCTTGATTGGAAAAAGCTGTACTGAACGGGAAATAATTTTAAACATTTTTAGAGCATATTTGTAAGTATACCAGCATAAAAACAATAATTAGCTGTAGAAATGTTTTCATATTTAGGTCAATTTTAGAACTTAAATTGTTAATTAAAAATGTATAAACAACTTATCGATAGATTTTCCCCGAACATATCCTTTTTCATGAGAGAAAAAAAATTAAAAATATATGCATCAGTTTTACGAAAAACTGTCCGTTTTTTCTGTAGGTAGAACGTAAGATAAAGGTAAAAGTAGAGTATCAATATTACATTATTTTCAACCTAAACTTAATATTAAATATTTATTACTTTTGATCCTGAGATATACAGGATGTCCCAGAACAAGTGGTAAAAATGAAATGGTGAAATCTACAGGTTAACATAATAGTTCGTTGTACGATACATATACAGGGTTCACGTCCGTTCAATAGCTCGGTTATTGTGCGAATTAGAGAAAAAATTACGAAAGTTGTATAGACTGCTGAGAGCTACAACCTAAAATTATTTTCCATTATACAGGGTTGAGGATAAGTTAGCCATAAACCAAAATTACGTTTTTTAGATGAAACATCATGTATGTTGTTTTATTTTCCGATTTCCCAATTTTTGGTCATTCACCCGATATAGGATTTGTGGGATCTATACAGAGTCGTTTAAGATTTACGGCCACTTTTCGAAAATATCAGAAGTACATTTGATGCCCTGTATTTTTTGTTAATGCGTTAGCATAAATCATTTTAGCTTGGTAAAAACTTCCAAATGTGGTCTTCTTTCAACTGCGGCATTTTTCTCTATTATTCTTTAATAACGGTATACAGGATAAATAAAAATCCTCGATGCAAATTTTCTCGATTAATTTAAATGCAACTGTATATTATTATATTTTCAGATTCCTTCCTTTTTGGCTATTCACCCAATATAGGGTTTATGGGGTCTATACAGTACTAAAGGTGAACATCTCAATTTATTACGGCAAAATATTGCAAAGTGTTCTTCTTTCAACATCTATTTTTTTTTTAATTTATTCATACCAGCATGGATGTGTCGAAAACGTTTAAAAATTCTCACTAATAAAAGAAGATTTAATACAAAAATTTCACAAATACAAATGATAGTATTACAATGATCTAGTAATAAAAATTGGTGGTTATTACAAAATGATCGACAAACCTGTTCTAAACTAGTTAGAACAGCTAGGACAATTTAACAACTGGTTTAAACTAGTTGTTATATTAGAATGTAAAAATAAAAAAAATAACAATCAAAAAACAATACTAAGTAAGAAATCGTATAAAACAGCAAAAACTACTAATTAGATGTTCGAAATGACCATCTTTTTGTTCGACACAAATACGTAAACGATCGGGTATGTAAACAGAGGGATCGGGCTTTACAGACTTTTAAAACAACGAGTGACCCAGATGAGTGGGTAGCTTATAAAAGGTTAAAAAATTTCACACTATCGGTAGTGAGACGTGAAAAAAAAAGTTATCTTGATTCACTGTCTGCTGATCAAAACCACTGTAAAATTTGAAGGGCATTAAAAGATTTAAATGTCTGCAATAAAAACAATAAAACCATCCCCGAAAATTTGCAGAATCCCAATTTAATTAGTGATTATTTTGGACCTTTTTTGCAGAGTGTATTAAATTGTGATAATAAAATTGAGTTTTATAGTAATAATCTTTTTAAAAATAATATTAGTTTTTCTTTTAAGTTGAAAACAGTTGAAGAGGTACATTTAGTGTTAAAAAATATTAAAAATGATGCGGCGGGTGTAGATAGCATTAAGGCATCTATGCTGCAATATTGCAGCCCTTTTATTGATATATATCTTGTTCATATTAATCTCTGCATAGAAAATGGCTTCTTTCCTGACCAATGGAAGGTCGCAATTGGTAAACCAATACCGAAAACATCATGTCCATCTGAAGTCAGTGATTTAAGGACTATTAGCATTTTACCAACCCTCTGTAAAATTTTTGAAAAAATTTTATATAAGCAACTGTATATTTCTGTCTTATTTAATAAAATTTTACCAGATTTTCAATGTGGTTTTATAAAAAATGTTAGTTCTTCCGTGGCGTTATTTACGGTAATAGATGATGTTTTAAGAGCTTGGAATCAGCAGAAATATTCCGTGCTAGTACTTCTCGATTTTTCTAAAGCTTTTGATACCATCAACCAAAAACTTCTTTGTTCCAAATTAAAATATTATGGCTTTGATGAGGCATCTCTTAATCTTATTAATTCTTATTTTGAAAACAGGTTTCAAAAGATATATTGCGTAAATAAATTCTCAAGACAAATTTCGATTCTCTCTGGAGTGCCTCAAGGATCAATATTGGGCTCTTTAATATTTCTTATTTATACAGCTGACATTTTGAAATCTACAAAATATTGCCAAACACAAGCGTATGCTGATAATACTCAGCTTTACTATTCTTTTAATATTCAGGATTCCCTACAAGCATCAGATTTAATTGATTATGATTTAAAAAATTTAAAAATAATGTCGTCCGAGCAAAACTTACAATTAAATCCCAAAAAATCTTTAGTTATGTTTTTCGGAAATAAAAATCAGTTAAATACCTTAAAAAAAGGATTTAATGTTGCTCTGGATGGTACGACACTACCTATAGTCGAGTCAGCAAAGAATCTTGGAATTATCATAGACTCAAATTTAAGATTTAAAGAACATGTTAAAAAACTCATGCAAAAATCATTTTTAGCTTTAAAACTTTTGTACAATAATAGACACTTCCTAAATTTACGCTTACGCAAAAATTTTTACGAATCCTTAGTTTTATCCAACTTTAATTACTGTGATTTTATTTATGGTAACTGTATTGATATTTAGGATAAAATAGGATCCAGAAGGTTCAAAATTCCTGTTGCAGGTTCATTTTTGGACTCGGAAAGTTTGACCATATATCACATACATTTGAGCAACTTAAATGGTTAAAAATGGACAATCGCAGACTTCATCATATGGCTACTTTTGTATTAAATATTTTAAATAACCCTGATGCATCTATTCAACTAAAAATAAATTGGTATCTCGTAATAATATTCATAACAGGACTCGTTTTACCAATCATTTAACTATGCCTCACCATCGTTCAGCCATGTTTCAGAGGTCATTTACGTATAATGCAGTTAAAACATATAACTATTTGCAACATAACCTTATCTCACTTAATGTAACTCAGTTCAAAGAACAATTTAAAAAATTTTTATTGACACAAGCCTTTAGTGTCACAACTTCAAATTTCTCCATGATTTTCTTATATTTTAAATTATAACTATGCAATTACTTGTGAATTATTTTGGATATATTGATTTTATCTATATTTGTTATATATTTGATTTTCTTTTATTTATATACTTATACATTTTCTGCATTACTTTTGAGGTTAAGTAGAGTAGCCGACTCGTGATAGACTTCGCCTCATTGTGGTGCCATTTTTTTTGAATATTATTACACTGTCTATGTAAATATGCATTTCTGTAATATAAAGGCGATTCTTTATTTATTTATTTGTTTATTTATCTATTAATGTATTAAAATTAATATTATTAAATAAACCTCGGATTATTTCCTCCATATTTTCTTTTGTAGTTGGAGGTGTTTGATAGGCTAAAAAAAAAGGCCCAAAGAAAAAAGTCCTAGGCGGCCACGCAATCGGTCCTCCTGTTCCTATCCGGCGTTCTTGAAATTGTTCTTTAAGAAATGAAAAAGTTCTAAAATCTTCCCTCAAAAATATTTTGACTAGTTGTGCGAACATAGTTGGGATTTTCAGTAGAGTAGTAATGAAAATTATTTAAAACTATTTTTTGGGTGTTTCGCCTTAAACAAAATTTGAAATCCAAAAGAATTAATTACCTGATAAGATCAATAAGTAGTCATAAGTTCTGAGTTCACTATGAAGGTACCCGAGCAACCATACTGAAAAAAGTATTTTCTGGACGTTTCGGGGGAAACTCTACCCACGTCTACAGTAAATATAACAAATAAAAAACTAAAAGCAGAATATTTCTTATGTTTAGTATCAGAAATATAACCAGAATCTCTGACAAAATATCAATGGATGTCAATTTAAAGGTGTTATTTTTAATTGTTAGAATAAAATGGAAAAATATATGTATCTAAAGTAGTTCATTTTAATTTATTTTATTTTGAGGTATCTAGAGTACGTTCATTTTAATTTATTCTTTATTTCAGTATTTAGCAAATTTAACCATGTGTTATTAAAATTAACGGAACAAGATGCTACACAATTGTCTTTATTTAACAATATTAAGGCACTTTCATTTATTTTACGTTTTTTGGAACATGGTTCTTTTGCTAAAATACAATCTTAGTGAACGTACATCATTAAACATTAATACTATTCTAGAATTGCTAACTTTTTTGTAAAAACCATTTATTTGCAATATAAAAACGAATATTACCAACAAAATTTTGGCATGGGTACTCCTTTACTAAGTATTATTTATATGGAAAACTTTGAGTTAAATTATATTCAAAATTACGATCATAAGCCACTTATTTGGTGGAGATACATTGATGACATTTTTTGTATCTATGAACACGACGATCAACATTTAAATGATTTTTTATATCATATTAACACCAAAGAACCAACAATTAAATTTACTATTGGAAAAGAAACAGACCAACAACTTCCATTTTTAGACATACTTATTAAAAAAGACATACACAGTTCTGAAACAAAAGTATAGAGAAAACCTACAGACACAGATACTTAAAATTTTACTCAAATCATCCAATCAGGGTTAAAAAGGGAGTTGTAAAAAGTCTATATAATATAAGAGATAGGCATAAGATTTATTCTGCTTTTAGATCCTAACACTGGAACACTACACTACACTTAAGGAGCGTTTAGTTTGCCCAACATATCCTCTCCTTCAAGTCGACTTTGTCTTTAGGGTTTCCAAGGAGAATTTTTCAAACTGTTCTCCGTTTTGTAGGCTACTCTAAAACTTACGTTTTTAAATACTTTTTCTAGACCTCTCTGGGATCATATGGGATTACTATGAACTTATTGGGAGCCTCAGGTTCTTGAAGAGTAGTGGCATCTTTTAACATTTTCTTATGCTTATGTCTATTTACTAATTTATGTGTAAAATTATCATTTTACCCATTACTTTTAGCTATATTTTTAATCCGATTCATTTCATTATTAAAACATAATGGAAAATTGACTAACTGGTGAGTTAAGAAATGAAATGCTGCCATTTTGTGTTGACGGTAATGAAATGAGTCTGATGTTATATACCTATCAGTATTAGTAAATTTCCTATAAATATCAAATTCTAATTTATCGTTATTTCTAATAACTAACGTGTCGGGAAAAGGTAATTGTCCATTGTTCTCCTTTTCGTACGTAAAATTAATGGACGGATATTTATTGTGTAATGTTTCTAAGAAAGTATCCAAATTTTCTGTTTTACTATCAAAAATAGCAAATGTATCATCTACGTATCTATATCACACCTTTAGGAAATACTTTAGTTCTTTTTTGAATTGGGTTTCTAATCTGCCCATAAACAAATTTGCAAGGAACGTAGATAAGCAATTGCCCATCGCAGATCCCTCAAGTTGTTTATAATATTTATTGTTGAACTGAAAAAAATTTGATTCATACACAATTTTGTGAGATGCAAATATTCATCAATAATTTCTTTCTTCAAGTTATTGATTTCAATTAGTTCCTCTAGGTACTCTAAAGCTGGTGGTATGGTACACTAGGAAACAATGAGCTTACATCATAAGATATTAAAATTTCACCTTCTTTCAAGTGAACATTCCTAATTTTATCTAAGAATTCTAACGAGTTAGTTACCTCAAAGTTATCGTACGAGATATTTAATTTGCTGAATTCTTCTACTAACCATTTTGAAATATTGTACGTTGGTGATCCGACAGCTGAAACAATAGGTCTCATGGACTTCCTAGGATTATGGATTTTGGGAAGGCAATACAGTTTAGATAACTGTGGGTTACTATGTGTTAGTTTAAATTTTAGTTTATCGGACACAGGGTTTTTACACTGTTTTAAGATATTTTTTACTTCTGTTTTCATTTTTGATAACGGGTTTTTCTCAATTAAATCGCAAGGACCAGTATAATCATCCTCATACAATTCGTGAAGGAGTTGAATGTGATATGGGTGGAACTTGATTTTTTTTTAGAATTCCTAAAACCGTGGTTTTACTTACATCTGTTTCCCTTCCAATTGTTCTTGAGTCAATATGTGAGTCTTCTATAACGTTTAAGTTTACCGCTAACTCGTTCTCCTCATTTAAAACAGGTTTGACTCGATGAATTTTCCTGTATTATACATTTCCCGTCTCATCAAACCATTGCATGAGCTTTTCAAAAGCCCTTTTGTGTGTGTTTTTTTATCAGGATACTTTTTCGTTATACATTCTCGTCGTTAACAAACAATTCTTTTCACTTGCTCCTAACAGATAAGTCATATCGATCATTTCTTGTCTATTAAATTCATCTTTCCGTCTTACAGTATTAACTGTACTTAGTTTTTAATACAAAACTCTAGCATCAGCATTACTTGACAATTCAAATTTGTATATTTGACAGTTTAATTTCATTTGTAAAAATAAGTCTCATTAGATTTTTGTCACTGGACACAACAACAAATTCAAAGAGAGCCAAGATTTGCTGACTGTTATGTTATTTTCTGATGAAGCAACATTCTACAAAAATAGAAATGTCAGTAGACATAGTTTTCATTACAACGCTACTGAAAAACTTGATTTTACTCGCACAACTAGTCAAAATAGATAGCTTCTTAACGTCAAACTAATATTTTCAAAAAGTGGTCATAAATCTTGAACCACTCTGTATAGACTCCACAAACCTTATATTGGGTGAATGGCCAAAAAGGGAGGAATCTATAAATATAATAATATACAGGGCTCTCCTTTTATATTAATCGAGAAAATTTGCATCCAGGATTTTTATTTAACGTTTATACCGTTAATAGTAATAGTAAAAAAATATCGCAGTTGAAAGAAAACCACATTTGGAAGTTTTTGCTGTGCTAAAATGATTTATGCAAATGCATTTAAAAAAATACAGGGTGTCAAATGTACCTCTGATATTTTCGAAAATTGTCCATAAATCTTGACTCTGTATAGACACCACAAAGCCTATATTGAGAGCATGGCAAAAAGAGAGGAATCTGAAAATAAAGCAATATACAGGTTGTTCCATTTAAAAAAATGAAAGTTTGGTTAGTGGCAAATTTATCCTTAACCCTGTATAATCGAAAACAATTTTAGGTTGTAATTTTTTTCTAATTCCCACAATAACCGAGCTATTAGACTTGAACGCACTGTTGGACCACCCTTTATGTATGTCTTAATATACACCCCTTCCAAGTTCCAATGCTTTAAAGTTTTTGAAAAAAAATCAGTTTTGTTAAATATAATTTTGTAGTTTTACAGGAGTTTGTCAATTTTAGGCTCTCAAAGGTAAAACAAACTGGCACAAAATAAGACTAGAATAAGAAAGTACTGCTTAAAATACTTGAATTCCTTTGTTCTTATGTATTTTGTATTGGAAAAATAACATTAGGTTACCTAAATACATTATTATATTTAATAACGTAATAATAAAGCTTATACCGGTCTATTCAAGAAAGCCATAACTTTTGAGATAGATTTCTATAAGCATTTAAAATATTTTTAAATTGTACGAAAAATTCTGCGTAAAATTTCTTACAAATCTTCTGAGAATTCAAAAATATAATTAAATACTTAGATAGATAATATCTGAAAACTTGTTTGTTATCAACAGAATAATTTAAGCCAAATAACTTTTTCCTATCTTAAACAATTTAGGAGCCATGTAGACACGTATATATATATATACGTTGATTATATTTGTATTAATATAGATATTATTGCTTTTCATTACCAAATTATCAGTTGTGCAAAAGTTTTATTGATATTCTACTCATGCCTTATCACAAAACATATTAATAAACTATGTTAAAGTTGTTGGCAATATTTTGCTACAGTTAGATCAGAAATACGCACTCTATCTGATATTAACTCTATGATACATTGTGATCCTGATGACTTTTTAAATGGAAGTATCTCGGTTAATTTTAAAATTAGAACAAAATGTTCCAAACAAAAGTTGTTTGGCGATTTGCTTTTTCATACGCTTATATTTTAATGTATACTGGGTGTCTCAAAAAAGCATTTTTTGTATCATATACCTTTTATCAAAAATTAACGGTTTTCGAAATAAGGAAGGTTTTAGAATAACGATTTTTCCGATATAATTGCATACCTATTTAGATACCTGCTGCTACCTGGAGATAAAGATTTATTTTTCGAATGTCATGGCATTGGTGTTTAAAGTCTGATTTACTGCTTGACTTAATTTTATATACTTAAAAACAATGGCTCCATCTTCATTAGGTCATATGGTCAATGATCCCCAATAAATATTTCCAAACAGAAACAAATAAATAACATAATACATAATTTATATTTTATCATTTTTAATACATAATTTATATTTATCATCAAATATTATATATTTATTTATTATATTTATAAACTCGTTGACCGTTCACTTAATTCCGCGACACACTATCGATGCCTCGCACCGCGATCTCTGAAGGTTTCGTTTCGTTGGCATCGATCACGGCTGACGGCCCGCGTTGACCCAATACCTACTAAACAACGAGGCCTACGCGCTTACGCGTGACGTCATCCCATTTAGGCCTATGTTATTTCAATACCTTCATTAGAAGGTACGGGTTATTTACAGGGACATATTTAAATGAGCATTTGTTTGTAATTTCAGCAAATAAACATCAATTGTCAAATTTATTCGGTTTCGCTATAGAATTGATATGTCAATGTTGTTTTTTTTTTGAGACGGCCGGTATACATTAAAATGTAAGCATATGAATCAGATATTTTTTGTTTAAAACATTGAAACAATTTCATAATTAATATTTTCATTTAAAAAGTATCGGGGATCACCCAGTAGAATTTAGTTATATTGCAGTATTTTGATGTCAGGAATTCCGTACTGCTCCATATACCATCACTTTTGGACCACTTTATAGATAAAGTTGATATACCTAATTATTTTTTATTTTCTCTTTTTATTCCTCGGGAGAAGGTTTAAAATGTTATTTTGTTTTATTTTTTTACAAAATCCTTTAATAATATAACAAAATATCAGATAGAGAACCTACAAATCTGACTGCAGCTGTCGTCGTAGTTAGACATAGAGAATATTGTATGATCCATGTAGAGTTAACACAAATCGTAAATTTTTAAAAATAGCGTCTAGCCCATGTTTAACGTCGAAAGAGGCATGCAAATTAAAATTCGCTGGTACTGATTTAAGAATGTATAAAATATTTTATTTTGGATACCTCTATGTTAGAAATTTTGTCAATAAAAAGTTGAGAAGTTATATGACAGTAGTTTCATTTTAACAGCGTTCTGGTTTTGAAGGTTAACCTCCGAAGATCTTCGAATTTACCTTAAAAACCAATATTTTAGACATCAAGTAAAATTTTTATTGGGATTTCTTGATATTATTCCATATATTAGAAGGAGCTTCGCTAGTCTTTTGACTATTGTACAATTTTTAGAAATTAAAACTAAATATTTTTTCTCCATGACGTGCAAATATTTTAAATAAAAATCAATAAAGTCTTCTCTACACGGGAAGTTGAACCTACAACAGCCGACATTGTACTGACTGAGCAGAGGTGATAAGATTCCCCTCTCTTGTTTAGATAAAGCAAATTGCATGCAGTTTTTTACGTTAGGAAGATTCGTACTACGTTAAGACAGAGTCTAGGTGTTTGGTATAAAAATTGTAGTTTGTTTGTAATACTGCTCCCAACACTGTAAAATATCTCGAGTATTTAATCTAATTATAAAGGAAAACAATCTGTTAATCTCTTATGAAAGAAAACAGCCTATTTTCCCTATCCACAACGCTGCATTAGCTTTTGTGGCCTTTACTTTAAGATCCCTACAGTTCATATTACATATATTCTTTGTTCAAGCGTTGGGTCCAAGTTCTTGTTTCTTGGGAAAAATGTCTAAATCATGTCCTGTCCTATGTGGGACAGTTATTAGAATGATACATGGTTAGGGATGTCCACTATGGGACGCTTCTTCTTAGTCTCTATACGTCTTACTGTCTTGAAGGGTTCATCATCTACAGGACATTGCTCGAAACGGGTGATTCCTGCTGCCTGACCGAAACCATCGGTAACGGGGGAATCCTAAGAAGATCCCTCATCAAATTTTCTCCATTTTTGTGATAATTGGAATCCTGATCATTGTTACGGTAATTACGGAATTAATTCAATCACCTCTCGGTGAGGGTGTAGGACACTGTCCTATCAGGGTTGGGCTAGTGTCGACTCTTTGGGAGTATCCCAACCTCTTTTTGAAAGTGGAAATTTCTGTCGGCCCTCACTTGTCGATTTTGAAAGGTGGAAAGGTTCAATTTGTAAATTTTAATTTCTATCAAATTCACCCCTAGATTAGGGGTGACAACATTAGATTTTTGTCCTCCGATATTTGTTATATGGATTCTTTTACCCTACTCTAGGGTGAAAGAATTCTTGTCTTTCTTTGCAAACAAGAATAACTGCCTTCAGATGTGTGTGATGATTTATCCCTACATGATGAATGTAAGTCTTCTTTCTCTCGATTTGATATGATCCAATATTCTTGAGAGGTCTAAAAGGACCAAAGGTGTCAGTCAAGGGCGTGAGTCCCAATGGCCTATTATTCTATTCGGACGCTTTAAAAGATTCTTCATTCAGACTTCAATCAGACTAAAAACCAGACTAAGGTTAGGTTTTTGTCTCAATGCGTACTGTTCATATTATCCCAAAAGTGGGCGCATAACATAACATCTTCCTGTTTCTGAACTTTCGAAGCTAAATGAGATTTTTTTGCAAAAATTGGGAGCTAGTAGAAAACTTTAAAGTGTCGCACGATTTTAAATAAAATATCTTGAAGATAAAGTGACTTTCAGCCATCACATTATTTTGTCGTTATTCGAAAATTTCAATAATTTAGTTAACGCCATTTTTCACCAAACAGTTAGACCATCGGCTTTATATAAAGCCATTGATGCGGTATCACCCTCCCTTATAAAAAGGCGAAAAGCGTAGAATTGACGATTAAGTGTTGTTATCACACTATTTTGAGATGTTAGAAAAGCTAAATGAGATTTTTTTCAATTGGGAGCTAGTTGAAAACTTTCAAGTGTCGCACGATTTTAAATAATCTTAAAGATAAAGTAACGCCATCACACTTTCGAAAATTTCAATAATTTAGTTAACGCCATTTTTCAACAAACAGTTAGACCATTGGCTTTATATAAAACCATTGATGCGGTATCACCCTACCTTATAAAATTTCGAAAAGCGTAGAATTGACGATTAGTCGACAGGGAGAAGTCAACCCTAGACTAGATTGCGAAGAAGACCTCCAGGTAGTAGACCTGTAGGGAACCTAGAAGCGAGAGCCTACTTGTTAGAGAGTTACGAATACGGTAGCCAAGACGAAGACCTCCAGGTAATCGACCTGTGGAGCACATCTTGGAAGCGAGACTCTACTGCTAACGGTTGCAGAAGAAGATAGTGTTTATTCTTTTTTCGAGGTTCCGCTTTCTTATAAATTTTTACATTTGTGAAAAATCTACATTTTATTTATACTACCTATCCCCTTAGGGAAATAGGAAACACGAAGTCACCATCGAAGGTGTGTGGTAACTGGAAGTGCGGAAGAGATAGCCACCTCGAGTGTTTGGCTTACTCTTAAAAGTGAGTGGAAGAAATCCATGATACGTGAGTGCTAACAGTCTTTCCTCCTAAAAAGGCTCGAGGATACACTGTCAGACAAACCTGAGGTGAACAAGCCAAGTTATTCCCATACCACAAAACAGGGAACCGGGATACAGTGATATCCATCTGACACCTCGGTGTACCAAGTCCCATTTTATCCCCAAGCCGAGTGCTATCGGGGTTTCCTACTGCAGTCTATCGAGGGAATATCGACGGACGTCTCTAAAAAGAGGATGTCCCGTTATCGTTCTAGGACAAGTCTGGAGATCGGGATAACCAAAGTGGAAAAATTAAATTGGGATGTTCAGACTCTTATAAGATCAAAGGGGCAACGAAAGCCATGGAGTCGAGTGCTAACAGGGTTTCCGCTGGCAATAGACGTAGGAACCTATTCCTACCCAAAAGTCCCGGAAATCGCGATAGCACAAACAGGTAGACTGAATTAAAGGAGCCAGAATTAGAGAAAACTGATTAATAAGAATTCACTGGCCGACAAGATTTTTCTTACACAGGCCAGCTGATTATTTTCACAATGGAAATACCCTCCCAATAATAAAAAAAATATTCGGAAAGCCCTAATACGTACCATTTTTTAATAGCCTAATTAGAACCTTTTATATTGGCACGTAAACCATTTTATTGTGGGGCGCCTAAAATGGGTCCATTTTACTACGGAAAAATTACCTAGACTGGGTTGTTTACGACATTAGACATAAAATAAACGTTAAATATCACTCTTCTGATGAGTTTCGAATTGAGTGGTTCTCTGTGTATCGATAAGCAAGTGTATGTGAAGACGATGCTGTTGAGTTAAACGCGCCGAAGTTGCAAAATTTCTCCTGACAAATTTTGTTATATTTGTGGACAATTTCTGGTGAAATCATGAGCCAGGTCATTTTCCGAAAATGTAAAAAACCTACTTTAAATATTTTGATGTGTTAATTGAGGATCAAGATAAGCGGAGGGCTCCCCATGTGTGCTGTGTTAGTTGTAGTGTATCATTGGTGCAGTGGATGAAGGGGAAAGAAAAAAAGTATGCCTTTTGCAGTTCCAATGGTATGGCGAGAACCCACCAATCATTCTGACGATTGTTATTTTTGACTGAAGGTTATTCCAAAAAGGGAAGGCACAATATAGAATATCCAAATTTGCAATCTGCCACACGACCTGTTCCTCATAATGCAAATCTGCCAGTGCCGATTGCGCCTTTAAATTGGCAAGCTATCGATTTGGCAGATAATGGAGATAACGCATCATCAAGCAGCTCAGAGGAACAGTGCACCGATCCCACTTTTACCACAGGTCCCAGTTCCGACGAGCCACATTTGATTGTTCTAAGTGAATTAAATGATTTATTACGTGATTTGGGGTTATCCAAGCAACAGTCAGAACTTCTGGGTTCCCATCTTAAGGAATGGAACCTATTGGCCAAAGAAACAAAAATTACGAATTTCAGAAAAAGAAATGCTATGTTTTCTGAATTCTACAGTATGGAAAATTCGTTGTGCGCGTGTACTGATATAGACAGTTTAATGCAGGAACTTGATATTGAACATTCTCCCCGTGAGTGGCACTTATTCATAGACTCATCGAAATATAGCTTAATAGCTGTGTTATTGCATAACGAAAATTTAAAACCCTCTATACCAGTTGCCCATTCAGTTGTCAGAAAATTATGAAAATATGCGCACGATTTTGGATAAAATAAACTACAATAGGTATAAATGACAGATATGTGGGGACTTAAAAGTTATAGCGATTTTAGCGGGACTTCAGGGGGGATTTACAAAATATTGCTGTTTTCTTTGTTTATGGGACAGTCGTGCAATAAATCAGCATTATGTAACAAAAATTTGGTCAGAAAAAAGATCCCAAAATTGTCCTTTTGCCTCCTCTTCACATAAAACTTGGGCTGATGAAAAACTTTGTGAAGGCTTTGAATAAAGATAGTGACTGATTTAAATACCTAAGACAAGTCTTTCCTCAGTTAAGTGATGCCAAATTAAAAGACATTTTTATTGGGTCACAAATCAGAAAATTGCTAGACGATCTCAATTTTACGGAAAAGCTTACCAGGCAAGAAGTCAGAGCATGGAATTCATTTGTTAATGTAGTAAGAGGATTTTTAGGCAACAATATGGATGAAAATTATGAACATTTAGTTAATGAACTCTTAGATGCCTATAAAGCGCTTGGTGCCAGAATATCATTAAAAATTCACTTCCTCCATTCCCATCTGTCATTTTTTCCTAAAAATTTGGGAGTTGTTAGTGACGAGCAGGGTGAAAGGTTTCATCAAGATATCAGAACAATGGAAATTCGGTACCAAGGACCATGGGATCCAGCCATGATGGGTGACTAGTGTTGGTTTTTAAAGAGAGAAGATAGGTCACCTCATAAACGGAAAAAATAAAGTTTAATTAGTGTTTTAAGTTAATATTTTTCTCGTTTGCCTTTCTGTTAGATGTATGGTATGTTTAATAGGCGAAAACTGTAAACATAGTCAATTAACAGGGTTAAGAATTTTCTGAACTCCTTTTTGTATAGATATTAAGTATCGAACATTCGATATGGTTCTACAACTCTAACAAGAAAACCCTACGTGCTACAACTTTCTTTTTGTCATTTTCGTATTTGGATAGGTCCATTCTATTAGATTATGCTATTCTGATTTCTGTTACAAATTTAGCGGCCAGTGGAATTAAAGGGATAGAAAAGCCAGGGTGCTAGTGCTAGTCGAAATCTGTAGGAATCAATCCAGGAAGTCCCCTAGATCACGCCAGAGTCCTGTGATCCCGGTAGGACTACAGCACAAGCCAGAATACCTACCTGCAGCTGGAAAAACCTGTATAGAGTACTTAACTTGTGCGCATGTTGGACCCGAAAAAGCAACGTTTTGCTCAATATACGACCATCCTCAGGTCATAGTAGCGTGGAGACCACTGGCAAAGGAGGCCAACTGCCAGCAAACGGGGCTGTACCCGGAAACACAGATGCCGCCCTTAGGATTGGAAGACAAAGAGTTACCAAGGACATAATCATTTCCGAACACAGGGAATAAAGACACATGGGTGCAGGATCATCTGAGGGTCAGGCGAAGGCGAAGGGTGGCCTGCATCTACATCAACCTTGCGATCCCGAGTTTCTTGAGAGTCTTCCCAGCCTAACATCTTTTGGGACATGCTTAGATGAGCGCAGAGTTGCCGAGGGTAACAAGTACTTATTATAAAATCCATTGGTGCCTGAATACCAAGACCAAATCGTAGCAAGAGAAACGAGAGAGACGACGGAGGGGTTAGGGGAGGCTGGGGTTCACGATAGATCACGCCCCTTTACAGGAAGTAGAGATCGACGACCATATATCTCAAAAATTTTAAAATGAAAAGATCAAGATAGAATTTTTTGAAAATTTAATTTTATATTATAACTTAATTTCTCCACATCCTGTATGCCCGAATGTCCCACGCAGTAATTTCACATTGGACCCAAGTGAATCCAAAAATTCTAAAATAAAAAACTCCGTAGTTTGGTTCTTGTTTCGCTGTCATATAAATGTTTGATGAATGTGGACAGTTAGATTTTTTTTTCTCGTACAATAAAACAAAATGAGTGATCTAATACAGAGTCTCATGAACAGGAATATACGGCCTCTCATTCAATAAAAGTTTTTTTGAAATCGATTTATTAATGATGTAACAGTGTATTATATTTACAGATGAGAGGCTGTGAGTGACACAGTCAAAGGCCTTATTTAGGTCGTAGAATGTAGTGGAATTACATTCCAACTCAAAAACAACCATAAAAGTGTCTGAATGGCTTAAACTGTAAGCCTACCTTTCGGAATCCAATTTGACATGGTAATCAACGGTAATTTCCTTCGAAAATAAAATTGAATCTAAAGTATGCTGAAATATGTACTTTTTGGAATAACGATTTTTTCAAGAACGTACATTTAAAAAATAGTTAAATTTAAAAAAAGATCCGCTATAATTTGATCTTAAGTAGATTTTGAATGCATAAAATATTCTCTTTGAAGCTCGCTGTGTTGTGTTAATTATAGATTCACCCTGTATGACGAGGCTACTATGGGATTAATCGCAAGAACTGCATTATAATGATGTAACCGCTTTACAGCAGACGAACCGCATCTTTAAAACTTGTTCATCGCAGGAAAATGTTCTCTGTTACTTTTGCGGATAAAAGAATTTTGCAGCGTTTTGCGTAAAAATGAAAGCTTACGTATTTTTCATGTTTGTCGTAGTGTTATTGAGTGGAAAACATGACGAAGTTCGTGGTCAAGGTAAGTGAATTACAAACTGGTTTATCGTCAATAATTTTGTTCCTATAAATAGCAAAAATATAGAGATAATATATATACATTATCGCACAATAGGTCAAAATATATTTTGCAGCATTTTTTAGCAAAGCTTTCAAATATTCAGAGAATTTTAGGCAAGCAAGTTTTCATTTACTGATACTAAATGTTGAAATACAGAGCAAGAAAAAGGTTCCAAAATTATTTTGTGACACCCCATAAGAAAAACGCCTGGGCAAAGTGTTTAAGTGCATCTAGATAATGTTATTTTTCAAAAAAATTCAAGAAATAATTCGAGAAAATACTTTGATTGTTTAGTAAAACAATTGCCTAAAGTGCCGAAATTTGATTATTTTGTAGATATTTCAAAACTCTATCTTATGAGATGGATTGGGTGGAAAAGCATTGATTAGTTTAAAAATTTCGAAAACCCCAAAAAAAAATCGGCAAATTTCCCTTACCCTGGAACTTCCATGATTACTTATTTTTTTACTTATGATTTTCTTTCCATTTGTTAGGTCAGTTGTTGAAGTCAGTTGAACACATTTTTTTACGTTACGTGTACAACTTTACCAGTTTATCTTTATAGCGCATTTAATTCTTGCACAAAAATCGCGGATTCAGACTGATTTTTTGAATATCTTGGATTCATATCAAAATGTTCTTACGTAACACTCGATTTTTGTGCAAAATTTAAGGTAAATTCAATAATAAGCTTTTTAAGTAATAATGTTTTAACATTGTTCCGACGATTGCAAGCATTTTATTTGACCTCCATTTTGTTCCGCCATGTTTAATTAGTAAGACAGTATTACTAGTTGATCCCTAATGCCGTAATTAGTTATGACACACAATTTCAAATCCCATAAGTAGTTTTTTCAGATTCCGCCATTTTGTACCGATATCTTGGATTCGAACCAAAACTTTACCAATTAATTCCAACATAATACTTGATGTTTGTGCAAAATTAGAGATAAATTGGATAAGCAGTTTTTTAATAATGATTTTTTAACATTTCACTAGGCCGCCATTTTGTTTGGCCACATTGGATTTTCATCAAAATATTACCAGGTCATCCCCATACGACCCTTAAGTTTTGATCAAAATTTGAAGTCAATCGGTTAAGTAGTCTTTAAGTTATGCCGCGAAATGACAGACATTCAGTCCGACGGAATTGATAAAACATATTTTTTGGCATCTAGGGTCGCTAAAACGTGACAGGGTCATTTTTTTACGTTTACAAACATTTTATTTGGCCTTCATTCGGTTCGGCCATCGTAAATTAGTAACAAAATTTCACTAGTTGATTCCTATACCACAATTAGTTATAGCAAAAAGCTTGAAATCAATCCATAAACAGTTTTTTAGGCTGAAATTAAAAAAAAATCGTTATTTTGTTCCGCCATCTTGAATTTGTACCAAAATGTTATCAATTGATTCCAACAATACATGATGTTGGATTGGTAGTTTTTTAATAATAATTCTTTTAACATTTCATTAAGCCGCCATTTTGTTTGGTCATATTGGATTTTCGCCAAAATTTTACCAGGTCATCACCATATGACCGACAGAATGAGAAAACTTGTTTTTCGGCATCTAGGGACCTTGAAACGTAAAGATCTGAAAAAATCTCGGAGGTTGATTGACATCTCAGAAAATAAATAAATAAATAATGCCTTTATATTACGAAGTAAATTACAAAAATAAAAATCCGATGTGGGTGGCGGTATTCAACTAAAGCTGCTCTAATACAACCACCCTAACTAAGTCACTAAGAAGCTAAATTTAATAAAAATTAGTACATTATTGGCACATATTAATTTTAAATAGTAATTCACAAAAGAATATTAATTATACATAAGTTCAAGTGTGTATTACAATGTCAATTTATTTAATTTATACATATATAGAAACAAATACACATATACAGGGTTCGCCAAACTCAGTGGCGTATTAGAAGTATATGGAGAACGAGTAAAGATATTTACTTGAGATTTGGGTAAGTTTCATACTAAGAAGTGAACTTTATTTTAAAAATAATTTCGAAGTTGCGGCGTTGCCAGCTCTATTGCAGACAGACAGAAAGTTTCTTTTTTTAAATACAATACCCTGTATATTATTGCATTGTCAAATTCTATGTATTATTCTGAGCATTTTTTATGTAGTATGTCCTATACCTAATTTGAGAGGTTTCTGAAATAAAAATTATTTTCTAATTTTTAAGGATCAAATCGAGTTCAATGTAAAACGCGATATATTTTTAGAACGTTGTCCCAGAATTCTGAAATTTTTATACGAGTTTCCGAACATGTAGGTTAATTGACGACTCAAGGTAATTTTTAATTAAAAGTTATACAGGGTGTATAAAAATATAGTTTATTCGCGATGAACAGAAATGTTCATAACTCGATTTTTTTAAATGGAACACCCTGTATATTTTAATTGCATCAAATAGAGAGAGACATTGCCTTTCAAATGACATTAGGTATTCCTATACCTATCTCTGATGGGTAATGAACTAAGTGGCATTTAAAAAAAAATCGACCATTTTAGTATTTTCTGTAAAAAAAATCTATTTTAAGCGCACTGAATAGAGAAGTAAACATTTTTGTCAAATACTGGCAAGTTATTTCTACGTATATCTGTCTTAATGATACCTAAATGGAAATACTTTTCTTGAGAAAAATCGATAATTTAATAGTGACAATATGTATTCACAAACGCTTTTGATAAAAAATTAACGATACTACCGAATAAAACAATACTCACGATGGAACACCCTGTATATTTTTGTTGCATCCAACAGAGAAAAAATTACCTTTCAATAGTATTAGATCGCTGATGATTAATTAATTAGATGCCATTTAGTAGAAGCACGAATAATATCTCGTAAAACGAAAGATTATTTAACTAGTAGGCTGTGCACGCCTGTCATCTCCCAGGAAACCAAACAGAGAACATTTGTTTTTAATATGCATAGTTGTCAAAAATTCACTAATTTAAAATGGCAAATTCTTACTCAAGTGTAGAAATTCTAAATTTGTTTTATGTACACGGTCAATGTGATAAAATAATATCAAGAACATGTAGACAATTTAATCAACTTTATCCAGATTCTGTCCCAATGAACGAGAAAAAGTTTAAAAGAATAGAGAAGAATTACAGAGACAATAATGTTAAAAGACCAAGACTTCAAGTCAAACCTGTAACAGGTAACGAAGACAATGAAATTACTGTTTTGTCTTATTTCCATACATACCCTCACGCATCAATTAATAGCGCAGAGAAAGATTTAGGCATTTCTTACAAATCGGTGGAAAGAATTTTGCACAAACATAGAATGCATAATTATAAATTTATAACAGCCCAGGTTTTAGAGCCTACTGATCCTCCTCAGCGCGTCGCATACTGCGAAATGATCCTGATGCGTACACAAGAAGATCCCAACTTTTTAAAAAAAGTTATTTGGACGGATGAGAGCAAATTCACAAAAGAAGGGATATTTAACAGAAGAAATTCACATTTTTGGTCCAAAGAAAATCCTTATTTTATCAGAGAAAAAGGTTTTCAATACAAGTTCGGTTTCAATGTATTTTGCCTCATGATGAATGACAAAATAAAGTTTTGCTTTTACGATGAAAATTTAAATTCTGAAAAATATTTGGAAATATTGAAAACTACAGTTTCTGATTTTCTCGACGAGTTACCATTGAACTTACTCCGGAGCTGCTGGTATCAGTTAGATGGGGCACCGGCTCACTGTACAAACGAAGTAAGTGCGGAACTTACTACAATCTTCGAAGACAGATGGATTGGCCGACGAGGTCCATGGATTTGGCCACCTAGGTCCCCAGACCTTACCCCT
Organism: Kuschelorhynchus macadamiae; assembly: GCA_030620095.1. Lineage (NCBI taxonomy): Eukaryota > Metazoa > Arthropoda > Insecta > Coleoptera > Curculionidae > Kuschelorhynchus > Kuschelorhynchus macadamiae. Next base: position 44,685 of record JAUTXW010001028.1, read on the forward strand.
CTCGACTTCCATCTTTGGGGCAGGGTAAAAGGGATAGTTTATCAGACGCCAGTAGAAACAAAGGAAGAACTCCTAAATCGGACAAGAGAAGCACTGCTGGCATTATCCGCATTATCATTTAGTTATCATTAAGATAGATATATTATTGACAAAAATGTTTACTTGTCTATTTAGTGCTTTTAACATAGATTTTTTTTCCAAAAAATAATAAAATGGTCGATTTTTTCTTTTAAATGCCATTTAATTCATTACCCATCAGAGATAGGTATAGGAACACCTAATGTCATTTGAAAGGCAATGTCTCTCTCTATTTGATGCAATTAAAATATACAGGGTGTTCTATTTAAAAAAAATCGAGTTATGGACATTCTGTTCCTCGCGAATAAACTATATTTTTATACACCCTGTATAACCTTTTATTAAAAAATACCTTCAGCCGTCAATTAACCTAAATGTTCGGAAACTCGTATACAAATTTCAGAATTCTGGGACAATATTCTAAAAATATATCGTGTTTTACATTGAAGCCGATTTGACCCTTAAAAATTAGAAAATAATTTTTATTTCCAAAACTGCTCAAAATAGGTATAGAACATACTACATAAAAAATGCTCAGAATAGTTCGTAGAATTTGACAATGCAATAATATACAGGGTATTGTATTTAAAAAAAGAAACTTCCTGTCTGTCTGCAATAGAGCTGGCAACGCCGCAACTTCGAAAATATTTTTAAAATATAGTTCACTTCTTAGTATGAACCTTACCCAAATCTCAAGTAAATATCTTTACTCGTTCTCCATATACTTCTAATACGCCACTGAGTTTGGCGAACCCTGTATACATAATAACAATACACTGTTTAAATTAGATCCTTGTGCACGCAGGGAAGAACAAAAAATTAAAATAAAACAAAAAGAAAAGAAAAGATCACAATATTCTAACACGATTGTCTAAAAGCCATTTCTTAAACCATTTTTTAAATGCGAAGGCATTAGGAGCCCGTCTGACGTCGTTTGGCAGACTATTGTACAGCATAACAGCACTGTAACTAAAAGAGTGCTGGAACAGCGCTGTGGAATGTCTGGAAACATTATAAAGTTCACGATGACGGGTGTGTAGATCGTGAACATCAGAGCCTCTGATTAATTTATTAAAGAGATATGTAGGGATTTGGTGTTGGCGAATTTTATAACGAAGTAATCCTAAATGAACCTGAAACCTTTCCTTGATTGTGAGCCATCCTGATTCACCAAGGGAGGGGGTAACATGATCGTATTTGCGCAACCAAAAGTAAATTTAAGACTTTCCCTGACCCTCTGAAGCAGTGCAGGCCATTATACTATATCACAATAGGTTAAATGGGATAAAATAAGAGAATCTGTCAGTCTCAGTCTCGCATTCCTATCAAAAATATCCCCATGCATATATAACAGTCTGAGTTTACCAAAGGTTTTTTGTGTAAGAGATGAACCATGAGAGGCAAAATGTAAGTCGGAGTCAAAAGAAAGTCCCAGGTTCTTTACAGTATCGGTGGCAAATAAATCTACGTTATTAATTAAAATTTTAAAAAGTTTGTAAGTACCGTGTCTTTACCCCTTCCAAAAACTATCATTTGGGTCTTAACCTCGTTAAGTCTCAACGAGACTGCGAGTATTTTATCTAGGTCAGAATTAATTTTTATAGCAGTATTATCAGCTTCCGCAGATGAAAAAGAAAAGTATACCTGCGTGTCGTCTGCGTAGTGGTGAGAGTGGCAGCATTTTAAGAATTTATGAAAATCCGCAGTATATAAGGAAAAGATTAAAGGACCCAGGATACTTCCTTGCGCCACACCCCTATTAATTACAATAGAATCGGAAAACGTATTATCTACTATAACTTTTTGCCTACGATCATGAAAGTAATCTTTAATAAGATTTAAGGAAGAATTGCCGAAGCCAAAATATTTAAGTTTAGTCTCAAGTACTTTATGATCAATGGTATCAAAGGCTTTGCTATAATCTAACAAAATTAAACAAGTACAAAGATTTTTATCGCAAGCAGTGCAGATATCGTCAGTGATATTTAATAAAGCGGTTGTTGTGCTATGGTGGCTACGGAAACCGGACTGCGTTGAAGGAAGTATATTATTTAGATGAACAAAGCAACTTATTTGAGACGCCATAACCCTTTCTAAAATTTTGGAATATACTGATTGGACGATAGTGGGACAGATCAGAGGCATTAGCTTTCTTAGGCACAGAAACCACAAAGGCAGATTTCCATTCCTTAGGAAAATGTCCTTGGCGAAGACATTTGTTAATAATAAATGTAATATGCGAGTTAAATAGGGAGTTATGTAAAGAAGCATTTTTGAATTGATACCACCACTACCTACAGCATTTGTTTTTATTTTGTGAATAATTTTTTCTACACATTCTTCAGAAATTTGTGTAAACTGAAAATCTTTATAACAACCAATTCTTTGAGCTATATAATGATTAGTTATAAATTCCTGGTTATGCCCAACGACTTGTGGTAAGGAGTTAGTAAAAAAAATATTAAAATCGTCAGCTGAACCATTTTCGAAGTTAATTAAATTGTTACGTTTGCATGAATTTAAGTTTAAGTATTGAATCGTACGCCAAAAGCTCTTGGGGTATCTTTTAAATATATACTGAAGGTAGGCCCTTTTTTCGACTTTAACTGCAATATTTACTTAATTTCTGATCAGTGGCGGCTCGTCAGGGTAGGCCTCTGAGGCCGCGCCTCACCCCCAAAACAAAGGAAAAGAGAATTTTTTTATATAACTTTTTATCTATTACCAAATAGAAATATACTTTTTAACAGTTTTACAACATAATAACATTAAAAAAAAAACAAAATATAATCCCATAATAGATATTTTAGAAAATAAATTCTGACCACATCAAAAAACCGACCGTGCAAACCCATTCCTAAATAAAGTGCTCTCGAATGAGGCGAAATAATTTTAGCTTGGAAAGTTTCGACTTCTGACCTATTTATCAACGGCCGGTGCCGATGCCGGCGAGTCACCTGATTACGACAGAGCGGGATGGCGATTGCCGATGCACGCGTTTTCTATTGCATTCTTGAGGCGATAAATCTGTAGCTTGGATATGCTTTTATTGGTTATTTAAACCACCTGACTAGCGAAATATTCCAACGGCTTCTTTTTACGTGGTGCGTGCGGCTGAGAAAGAAATAGGAAATAGATTGCGATAATCGCTGATTGAGAGCGTTCTGTCTTTTAAGGTGAATAAATACGCGTGAGTAAGTTTTTGTTTTGTTTTGATTTGGTAAGTTGGACCGTTCCATTTTTTGTATTTGCTTTTTGCTTTTGAAATGAATCCTATTCACGACATTATTGCTTCATTAATTGAAACGCCTTTTTTAAGAAGAAGCGAAACTGAAAAGAAACAGATATTAGGTAGCCGACGCCGAAAATTTTAGCAATATTTAACGATAAGAGGCAAGGTAAAAAATATTCAAGAACTTTTCAAATATCTTGGTACGAAACTTATAGGTGGCTATGCGGAAGTATTTATAAAGAAAGCTTATATTGTTGGCCTTGTATTTTATTAGGTTGCGTCAAAAATAATTGGAGTTCAGGGGGCGGATATTCGGATTTAAAAAATTTTTCACGAGCAGTAAAATCGCATGCAAGTTCAAGAGAGCATATTAAAAATTCGGTAGCACTTACAAGACTGGAGCAAAATAGGGCGACTATTGCGGATGCACTACAAGAAAATGCAAGTCTTAATAAAATTGTTTATAATGAAAATGTTCGAAAAAACCGTTTATTATTAAATTATTTAATTGATGTTACTATTACTTTGTGTAAACAGGACTTGGCATTTCGAGGTCATAATGAAACAACAGATTCTTTTAACCGAGGCAATTTTAAGGAAATATTTGCATGCTTAATAAAAAGAAATGCCGAACTTACTGAACATTGTGCTAAATTTAGTAATATTTTTACCGGACAATCTAAGACTATACAAAATGAACTAATTGGTTGCATACATGACTATATTCAAGAATAGCGATAATAGAACAGCAGAGAGCCTTTTTCATTTAATACAAAACAGCTTAGAGCCTTATGACTTTAAAAATAAATTGGTCGAGCAGTGTTACGATGGGGCTAGTGTTATGGCAGGTGAAATAAATGGGCTTCAAACAAAAGTTAGATCTACTGCTTCTTTAGCTATGTTTACTCATTGTTGCGCCCACAGATTAAATCTAGTTTTACAACAGGGAACAAAACTGATTACCCAAAGTCATATATTTTTTGCCACTTTATTAGGAATACCAAATTATTTCCACCAATCACCAAAACGGTCTTTTGTGCTTAATCAGAGAGTAGGTAAAAGAATTCCGCGAGCTGTAGAAACGCGATGGTATACACGGTCTAAAATTTTAAACTTAGTGGCTAATAAATGGGACAATTTAATTATAGTATTTGAAACTATTATTAATGACTTAAGTTCTGGAACAGAATCTATTAATGGTGCAAAAGGATTTCGAAAGCATTTTAATGATTTCGAATTTTGCCTTTTAACGCATATTTATAAACAAATTTTTAGTTGCACTGATGTACTGTTTCAAATATTACAGTTAAAGCATTTAAATATAAATTACTGCATTTCGCAAATAAACCTTGCCAAGCAACGAATTATTGAATTTAGAAACGAGGACCATTTCAAAGAACTTTTCAATATTGCTAAGAAAGCCACTATTCTGCCAACTAACACACGTCGAGGGCAATGTTCTAGCGACTTTGATATTTTTACTAAATATAAAATATTATATTTCGAAATAATAGATTGTATAATTCTTCAATTAGGGACGCGGTTTGAAAATTTAAATAATTGAAATTTCTTTGCTTTAGTCGATTGCACAAAATATTCGGAATATGTTAAATGCTTTCCAGACGACTTATTAAATAATTTATTAAAAAATTATCCAAACATTTTTGACAGAGATAGATTAAAGAATGAGCTTTCTGTATTGTATAGGGATGAACAATTTTCAAATTTAGATGTCGAAAAAAGTCTAGCTTTGTTATTTAAAGATTTTAAAGCAATTTTTGCGGAAGCATATAAGCTTTTTAATTTAGTTTTAACTATTCCCGCAACAAGTGTATCGGCCGAACGAAATTTTTCATGTCTTAAACGGATCAAAACCTACCTAAGAAACACAATGACACAAGAACGGCTTTCGGGTTTAGCAATGATGTCAATAGAGCAGGAATTACTGTCAGAACTTAGTGAAGACCAAAACTTTTACGACCAAATTATAGATAAATTTGCAACCTTAAAAGACAGACGTATAGATTTAATGTACAAAAAGTAGTTTTTTTATCTTATTTCATACAACTATTTATTTTAAGTTTTAATAAACTAAATTATGTTTTTATTATCGCAATCACCGCTATATTTTAGTGATAGGTGTACATATTTTACTTGTTTTGTTTACTTTTTATTTACTTTTTTTAGAGTTTATTTTTTTAGTTTTTAATGGTTTAGTAGGGATATTAGCGATGACCTCCATTAAAAAAAAAGGTCAACGCGTCGCAGAATAATATCTCATGGGTGACGTGGAAATTTATTCACATTTAAACAAAATTAACCTCAAAAGTAGCCTCACCCTTCAATATACTCACGAGCCGCCACTGTTTCTGATACGCTTATAATCTGACCATGCGCCATTTGATTTAACTTTTTTGTACTTAGAAAATGCTTTATCCCGGAGTTTCATCATAAGTTTCAAGTTTGAAGTTAGCCAGGTTTTAAGGGCACGTGTCTGTCAAAAATATTTGTGACATTATTAGAAAAATAAGTTATTATAGTATTAATATCATTTATTGAAAATATACAGTCCCAGTTGATATTATATAGGTCAAACAGAAAATGATCAATTTCAAAATTATTGAAATCCCTGTAAGTACGATAAAAGGGTCTTAGCTTACTTTTAGAAATATCTATATCAAAACTTACCAGCTTGTGATCAGAAATGTCCTCCATATTAAGAACAGAGACATCGCGAATAACATTACAATTTGAAGATATTAATATATCTATGAATGTACTAGAGGTATCAGTAATTTGTGTAGGCTCCTTGATAAACTGACTTAAACCATATTTATTAAGCAGATTATTAAACGAAATAAAATTATAGTGAGACGTGTTTAAAAAATCTATATTGAAATCGCCCCCAAAAAACACGAAATCATGTTCTGGCAAGACACTTACTATTGTATTTTCCAAATGATCAAGGCATAGATTGAAATGTGCATTAGGTACATAGTGAACCCAGATTTTTGTACCTAACCTCAAAGAAATGCTATCTATTTCACCAATTTCTAAGATAGTATACTTAAGAGAGTTTTTTACAAAAAATGCCACGCCATCACCTCTCCCACATCGATCCTGCCTAACAATATTAAAATCAGTAATTTTTAAGCCGCTGGCAGGAATACCAGGGCTTAGCCATGTTTCAGAGAGGCCAATTTTTGCGAAAAATTTAAAAATGCGTCTGGCATATTGCTCCGCGCGCCGGCCGAATGCTATAATAGTTATTTTCTGTTAACAGCAAGGTAAATTATTCTATAAATTGAACTGTTTAACAGTATCAAGGCGATAATTTCTACCCTAACCAAAAAATTAATTATTAGAAGGAAAAAAAAAAATATATATATATATATATATATATATATATATATATATATATATATATACAGTGTGTCCGAAATTGGTTATGACAGTATTGGGATCTCGGAAACCGTGATAGTTACAAAAACGTTTAAATGGAGAAAGTTTTAGACAATATGTTTGTAATTTAAATTCTATCTTTTTTAGTTTTTGAGATATTTTGAAAAAACCAAAAAACTGCATTTTCGAAAAAGTCCTATAATTTATTTATTTATGAAAATTTTCAAACTCTGTAAGAACATTATTAAGCCAGATTTTACATACGACGTTTCGATTTTTTAGAACCATCATCAATTTTGTTTTTTCTTATGGCTGATATATTCGATTTTAACAGTTTTGAAAAGAGTATTTCTTTAGCTTTTCAACGGTGTATCACACTTTGTAATTAGGTTATTACAGAAAATATTTAAAAGTTTTTTGGAATTATCAAAGTAAAAAATTAAAAATTAATAGTGTTAAAAGGCAGGCAATATGTAATTCAACATCCAGTTCTACAAAAAATTAGTAAAAACTACTTAATAACATAATTGATTCGTGCACAATGTTCACACATGTTCAAACTACCACCCGCATATAACACTAACATCTTTGCCCAAGTAGGCTTTGCGTTTGAAAAAAGACTGTTTACACATTTTTTCGAATTATCGATATAAATTAAAATTTAATAGTTTCAAATAGCAATATTTTTAAATTGGACATTAAATTCTGCATAAAATAAGTAAGTTCTACTCAGTAACATTAATATTATGTGCACTGCACATAATGTACCCCGAAGAACGACTGTCGACAGAACTTCTTTTCAAGCGCTGCACTGACTAGAAGCTTGCTAGGGTTAGCCAATTTTAAGAATCGCAACAGAAAGTATGCAAGTATGACAAGGAATGGAATAGGCAAATATTAGAATATTTTAATGAAAATCTGGTTTTTTCCATAAGAAGAATTGAAACAGAACTTCACATTCTGAAGTCAACCGTTCATGGCGATTTAAAAGTACTAACCTTATAATACTAGGATTAAAAATGTTGACCGTTTTTTTCTATGCAGTGTCCGCATTTCCTTTCAACTGTTCTGATTACCCGTTGAATGGTATTTCTATTTATATTTTCTAGAATATTTCGGGTTCGCTGCTCAAGAACTTGCCTATTTTCTGGGGGGTCAAATTCGTATATTTCATTTTTCGCACATCCCCATAAATAAAAATCCAACGGCGTGATATCCGGGGATCTAGCTGGCCAGCGGACAGGACCACTGTTGGATATTACGTTTTCACCAAAAGTTATTGTTAAAAAGGTTTGTACATCCCTGCTGTTATGTGCAGGACAACCGTCTTGCTGAAACCACAAGCTATTAAACTGATCATCTGGCACAGCTTCTCGAATGGCAGGAACTATTTGATTCTGTAACATGGCAAGGTATCTCGGGCCTGTCAGTGTCTGATCAAAAATAAAGGGACCAATGAGACGATTTCCTAAAAAGGAATGGAAAATATTGAAGACAATGTTTAGCACCACACATTAAAACCAAAGCAGCCTGCGTGGATCGCGTAGTTGCGGATTTTCAATAGCCCAATAACAATTAAAGATGCCACAGTTTGTAAAATGAGTCTCACGACCAAATGACTGCCCGACATTGATATACCAATTACAAAAAACAATTCTTCTTTCGAAAACAAGTCCTTGCACAATTATTGACTTTAAGGACGAAAATCGGTAGATTTTGGAATTTGAAGTTCTGTTTCGCTTCTTCTTGTAGATGAAGTCGGATTTTCAATTCTAGGATTTTTGTCTTTTGCAAGCAAGCAAGTTTCTAACCAGCGTTTGAAAATAAGTTCTGCCAGGCTGCCGCCTTTCGGGGTACGTGTCAAAATACACATCCATGGCCCTTTGCATTTCTTTCATTTTTAATATAACACACTAACATATCAAACATTTCTTCGCGATTGTAATCCTTATTAAAACAGCGATGAATGTTAAATGAAAATTAAACATTGCATTTTTGACAGATTAAAAGCATTCTATTATTTCAAAACCAAAACGAGCAAAAGATGGCATAATGCCATTTAACACTATTAATTTTTAATTTTTTACTTTGATAAGAATACCAGGTTTCTAACCAGCGTTTGAAAATAAGTTCTGCCATGTTTCAGAGAGGCCGATTGTAAATAAAAACGATGAATGTTAAATGAAAATTCAAACAGATTAAAAGCATTCTATTATTTCAAAACCAAAGCCTACCAAAGAGTAACATCTTCGGCTGGTCCATTTGTGAACATTGTGCTAGAAAACAAAACATTTAACAAAAAAAATAATTATATATATATATATATATATATATATATATATATATATATATATATATATATAAATTAATTATTAGAAGAGAAAAAATGTCTATTATATATATTCTATTAAAGTTACATAAATACTAGAAGAGAAAAAATGTCTATTATATATATTCTAGTATTTATTAAGAACTAAATCTAAGCTAATATTATCCCGCAACGAAAACTGAAATTCAATCCAAACCGTAATTCTGAATTAAGATATTCGTAAGTACAACTAAAAAAACCTAATCAAACATTCACCATTATCGTTTTGTACTAAATTAAATTGTACGAAGTAAAACAAAAAAAAGCCTTTATACTAAGCATTTACACAAGATACGATGCTGGTAGGATATAGCGTTTCGAAATATCTACAACTTTAAACCAAAATAATTTTTTTATATAACTAACTCATTTTAATATAGAAGGAAAAATCAATTTTTTGCACTTAATTGTTGTAATATATTTCCCCAATTACCTTTTGGATGATTGGTTTTTTGAAAAATAACGTTATTTGGATTCGCTATGTCAATTTCCTAATAGACATTTATAAAACAATTACTGTAATTATATATGTATACCATTTTCCTGGCATAATAATTAAATGAGGTAACATAAACTTTTCGATGATGCGGTATTACCAATTATAAAGTATCTAGTCGTGGTAATACCCATTAATAAACCAACTAAACTTTTCTAGTTAAAATTTACACTTGAATTCTTTTTACAGGGTGTTATCATATCTTAATTAAAATATTCCTTTAAGTTTTTATTTAATTATCGTGAAAAAGAATGTATCCAATAGGTTGGTCAAATTAATTTACAAATATATTCATTCATCATTAAAGTGTTGCAAAAAAATAAATACAAAACTTATAAGACTAGTTAATACATAAAATAGAATGATTTTGTTTTTGACCAGTATATCCAGAACGGTAAATTTGACAGCTGCCAAAATGTGACATTATTGGGACACATTTTTAAGACAAATAAGATGGCGCATACGACACGTCTTCATTGGTTTTTGTTAACCCGCAACCCGCCTCAACTTTCATTTTTCTTATGGGCGCCATATTGGATTTTTCGATTTTTGGAAAGATCCTAAAATTTCCAGTCTAGTGATATCTCACAAGTGCATTGAAGATTTTAGTATCATTGAAATATTACACTTCATAAAGTTAGGTTTCAGTTTTTTCTAAGGAGGCCATGATTTAAAGTAACGTTAGCTCTCAATGCTTTTCTAAGGAAGTCATCTGTAGCAAAATTGGATTTTGACTTTGACGCTAAGTTAAAAAGTTGAAAGTATGAAAGCTTTTAATAAGTAGTAGGTACGCTTTTATCCCAATAAAATCATAAATCTGACACATAAATTGTCAAAACCTATAGAAAATGGCCGGCTTTCCGTATTTAAACGAAGAAAAGGTTGACATGTTAGCTCTGTACTTTCAATCATACAGAAATGCCGACGTTACCTCAGCAAGGTATTTGGAGATGTACCCCGAACGACGGCAGCCTCATAAAACCCAATTCAGAAAAATCGTAGTAAATTTAATTAACCATGGTGCCTTCGAACAACCTAGAAACGGATACAATAATAACAATGAAAATCGAGACAGAAACATTTTACAAGCTACCAACGAAAACCATAGTGCATAGGAAAGAACTGTAGAACAGGAAACTAATGTGCCAAAATCAACAGTACAGAGAGTTTTAAAAAAGAATAATTACCATCCATACAAACCCATAATAGTACAAGGACTTAAGTAAACTGATTTTCCAAGAAGGCTACAGTTCTGTGAGTGGAATACTAGGAGATTTAATGAAAATCCTGTGGTCTTGTGGTCCGATGAGAGCAGGTTCACGAATTGTGGAGTCTTTAATAGGCACAACCGTCATCTTTGGGCTGTGTCTACAGATCAGATTTGGAAGTAACATTTGGTGTGGGATCATTAAATAGGCATCAAATGATGGTCAAATAATAATCTTTTTTTTCGTTTAGTTCTTTAATGATACTAAAAGAGTATAATCTAATAAAATAAAAGTAAAACGTTCTACTCTAGTCAGTCAACTTACTTTTTTGATATTGTATTACATTTTTATTCAATCATTTTGTATTGTAGTTTCGAAGAACCTATAAAAATAGAATTGGGTTCTATAAATTTATTAATACTTTATCTAAATTTTCTGCAGATTTAGCTAACTCTAAAAATAATTTTGATTGTCTGAATTTAATGATTTATTATTACCCGGGAAGCCCAGTTCTTGCGTTATGAAAAAAATACCATATTAATCAAATGTCGAATTATTTTTCGAAGCGCAAGGGGTTTGTTCTTTTGATATTTTATGTTTTATTAAGTGTACTTCTTTAAGATTATTATATCCCTGAAATAAATTGATTTAGTATTTCCGAAATTAATATGCAATACCAACAAAATAATTTATTAGGGCTATTACTTCCCGCTAACCAAATATGTTTTTCTTTTTGATAATAAAGCTGAATAGGTTTCAACTGTATACAAGCTCATTCATTACGGGATGTTTCGATAATTATTTTTGGAAAGAAAATATCTACTTTTTAATAAAGATAATTTTCCCTTTATAATTTATAGTTTCTAGTACCACCCGGCCGACCCTGCCGCCCTTGACTGTTGGGCACCTATTTATAAATTATTAATCGTTTCAGGAAATCGACTTATTTGACCATTTTTGTTTGACTACAACCTAAACGGGCAGAGGTACCTAGAGCTTTTGCGAAACCAGGTTGTACCAGCCTTACGAGCTATTCTAACGGAGGATGAATTAAGAAGAACTTGGTTTGAACAAGACGGATGTCCGGCTCACAATACCATTCAAGTCAGGAACTTCTTAAGAGAGCAGTTTAACGAAAGAATTATTTCTTTAAATGGTCCAATATCTTGGCCTCCTAGATCTCCTGACCTGTCGCCCTTGGATTTCTACCTCTAGGGTCACACGAAGAATGAAATCTATGAGTCTGATCCCCCGTGACCATAGAAATCCTGAGACAAAGAGTTCTGGACACATTTAGAAATATTAACCGAAATACACTTACCAGGGTTGTACGAAAAACAGTCACCAATTGTCAAAAATGTCTCGATGCAAATGGACGTCATTTTGCAGATTTGTAAATTAATGTTACCCACTTACAAAGTAGTTAAAGGTCATTTAGATTTTTTAAGTCGTTATTTACGTTCATATTGTATTGAAAATTTAATGCGTTCAATACATCACTTACTTATTAATGTAATCTTGTGACAAATAAATCATGGCCTCCTTTAAAAACACTGAAATCTAATTTACGAAGTGTGATATTTTGATGACACTAAAATCTTTAATGCACTTGTGAGATATCACTAGACTGGAAATTTTAGGCTCTTTCTAAAAATCGAAAAATCCAATATGGCGGTCATAAGAAAAATGAAAGTTGAGGCGGGTTGCGGATTACCAAAAAACAATGAAGACGTGTCGTATACGCCATCTTATTTGTCTTAAAAATGTGTTCGAATAATGTCACATTTTGACAGCTGTCAAATTTACCGTTCTGGATATACTGGCGAAAAACGTTATTTCTCAAACTTATTGATCGATCGTAAATCTGAAGCCAGATATCGAATGCAATAAGTTTCCTCTAAAACTTTCCCCATTTAACCTTTGCTGTAGGTATAATGGGAGCCGAGATCCCTATATAGAGAAGCGAATCTGGGACACACTGTATAATATGCTGATAGATGTAAAGGCTGTGTAGCGTTAGCAGATTAAACTTTAAAAATAAGAGTTTGCAAGGTGTTGCAGGTCTTGCATTCACCATGCTCCTAATTATAATTTTTTGACATACAAAAATTCTTTGTAAGTATGCCGTTTCTCCCCACAATGCAAGACCGTATTGCAAACTTGAAAAAAAGTAGTTCATTACAGCATCATATAACGTCGGAAGGTTCTTAAAAAATGTCTTATTACTTATCACACGGACAAGGGATGAGAAATATCATGGTTTAAAAAAAATCACTGTGAAGTGGATAAAAATCAATTAAGTGGGTTAATTAATAAATAAACAAGTCGCCAGGGTTCCCAGTCAGTTAAAAAACAATAATCTGATAACTATAACGCTATTAAAAGAAAAATCAAAATATTTCACAGAGAACCTATAATATGTGCAGCTTTGGCAAAGGAAGAAGAAGAAGAAGTCATCCCCACGTGACTGAATACCTGGCAGTATGATCATTGGTTTAATAAAAAGTGTAAAGATGAATATAACGTTATAGTTACCAGTTTTGTTACAGATAACGCAGCAAATATGAACAGTGAGCAAAAAAAATTATAGAAAGACTGGATTAACCCATTTTTACATTCGGGTGTTCTGCTCATATATTGAATTTGCTTTCCAAGGATTCAGAAATAGGACATGCGAAAGATCATGTACTGCAAATTGTAAACTACTTTCCAAATACCCATTTGCCAAATGCATGGTATCAACAAAAAGGAGGAAAGAAGCTAATATTACCTAATGTTCTTAATCCAATTTCTATCACTGGATATAATTCAGCAAAAAGGTGCCTCTTTGCCTGATGCAGTTTAAGCATGGAAGAAACTTATGGCTGTTTTTGATAAAGTTGAAAATGAGGACGCAATCAATATCAGCACTTCAAATCAAGCTTTAACACCTTTTCACTTTTTGGCATACTTACTGCATCCTATCTTAATAAAAATGAATCAAGGGAAAAAACTGCTTTAGAGATTGCTGGTAAACATTTCCCAAAAACAGAATTATTACCATTAATAACCAAGTGAGAAGCCAAATCAGATACCTTTTCGAAAACCATGTTTTCGCAGAATATTACATAATATGACAACACTACAGTAGTGTAGATCACAAAAAGCCATTTCAAAATTCAATAGGATACTACAGATAATCATATGTGCCTGTGCATCTTCTTCCGATTTGGAAAGAATGTTTTAGGCATATAAATTTGTTCATTCTGATATTTGAAATAGACTTCGCAATGAAAAAGCCTCTAAATTAGTATTTAAAAAAAATATGTCATTGTTCTTTTTGAAGGCATACTTATTTTTGTATTTAACCCGACATTGGCCAGGTGCAAAATAATAACGCCAATGGCAATGGTTTTTTTTTTAATTTAGAAATAAATTTCAATATTGTAACAAAATACAAAAACTGGTATTTTTCTTTTTACTACAAGCTAGCAATTTTCAACAAAACCAATGTTTAGATAAAAGAAACATAAATAAATAAGATCTGTAGATTATTCTAGATCATAATATACGACCTAAGCCCTAATATACGTGCTTGGTGAGTGTTTGTAAAGATCTGATGCACCAGAGGACACTTTGAGCACTTAGCTCGTCTCACGTCGCTGATTTTATTGAAATGAGAATTGTGCCTCGTTTGTGGACAATACTTAGAGAGCTATAGAAACGGACAAGCACGTAAGTATATTTTTACGAAAATGGCGCACGGTTTAAAATAGCTGGGATGTATCACACCCCACCTGACTAATGCCTGGTTAATATTATGTAATGTTATATTAGGCATTTAGCTTTTTTGAGGTTTTGTAATGTTTTGGTTAGTAATAAATGTTATACATATAAGAGGTTTATCAGAGAAATACTATATTTATATTTGGTTTTATTGAAATAAGTAATGTAAGTAAATAGAAAATCTATACAAAGGGCAGTTTTTGTCGGGAAATTTTAAAAAATCATTTTTTTAATTAAAATTAGTTTTAATCAGATGATATAAATTATCTCAACCTTGCACACAGAGCCAAGTTTATTAGAAAGAAAATCAATATGACATTCTCACGTCAATTTGTTATCAATAAAGAGACCAAGAAATTTGAATATATTTACGCTCTCGACAGTCTTAGTACAAAGCCTGATTAAAGGTTCATAACCTAATAAAATGTTTATGGTAGGTAGTTCATAAAGGTGCTTTTATCAGGATTAACAATATAGTCGTTGTGGGTACGATATGCAAAAAATCCCTGGGACACCTGCTTCCAAGTCTTATATAGAATTTTGGGATCCGCATTACTGATAAGAATGCTTGCATTGTCAGCGTCTAAACCACTTAGGTATCCGATCACACGTCCAGAATTGAACCCTGCGGAACTCCACATTTGCTCTCTCTCTTACTGGATTTAACAGTGTCAATTACAACCATTTGATTACGACCTCTAAATAAGATTTAGCCCAAGCGTAGGCTTGTCTTCGAATCCCTATTGCATATATTTTTACCAGCAGAAGGCCATGATCAACAATTTTGGCATGGGTCAAATAAATTATATTTTTCAGGAAAATTTCGCATTACCATTTAGTAGCCAATCAGATACATTCATTTGTTATCATGCTAACTAGAAATATTTCAGGAAATTTTCTTCCTCCTGGGGTACCCTGGAAGGAATTATACTGGACATTTTATGACATTTCAAGTCAAAACATCACTATGATTTAAAAACTGCCATTTGGGCTAGTGCGCTCAAACTTCAACTCAATCTACCACCTTTAGTAAAATAAAACTGAATGCAATCGATAGATAGAGCTATTGCCAAGTGACTTTTAATCACTTACTGTTACTAACGTTGGCGGTTTGGTTTTTATTAATTATGCTTCGAAATACTGTATTGTAGAAAAATACAATATCACCTGTGGTGAATCAAAATTAATAGAATGAACTGTTACCAGTCGAATTTTTCTTACATTATCTAACTAAAGTGGGTAGCTTGACAGGCATGACCTTGTCTACAATTTCGAATCAAAATGTCAGCCTTGATTTTTAGAATTATTCATACTTTTGGTGTGAAATTTTCTTACCGAATACCACAGGAGCGTAAATTATTCACGGAAATTTTTTTTTCATCACAAATAAAACCGATTGGTGTTCTGGCAGCATGCTACAACTGTTCACAAATCAACACTTTACTCATTATATTATGTTATTAATAATTTTAAGTCGCAGGCATATTATTTTAAATAAATATTAAGTGTTATATATCTTTGAAAAGTATGAAACAATATTCTTTCAGCTGCTTTACAATATACTGGGTGTTTTACTTAAAAACATTTGGTCTGTACCTCAATATTTGAGGTCCCCTAAAAAAATTACTTCGCCATTGCATTCTACGTAAAAAACTCTATAATATTCCGTTTTAACTTTTTCACTTTTTCACCAGCTTGTATGCTTTTAACTAAGATACGAAAGGTGCTTGGAAAGTGCAAATTTTCAAATTTACTTTGTTTACGACATCTTTTATTTCACGAAAATGTAGACATACCTCTATTTCAATAATAACTTAGATACGCTACAAAGACATCGAAAATGAGCCACCCTATACCAAGAGCATACTCTCTAGTACTGACTCCTGACAAAAAAAATGAAGTATGATATTCCCATAGCTTCGCATGACTCAGAGGTATATGTATGCCTCTGACACTCAAGGCCTCCGGCTCGATTCCTAGCCGAGACAAACTTCGATTAATATAAAATTAATTCACTCGCCATCTAAAGGTTAGGCGGTTGTGCGCTCCATCAGTAACATCCAGCAGTGGACGAAAAAGGCTGATGTTCACCATAATCTGTAGCTTTGTAACTCGTAAAGTGCAAAAAAACAATGATTAATTTTGTTTTAGCAGGAATGGGAAAACTAAGAGTTCAAAACCTAGACCAGAATTGCCTCAGATGTTTATGTCATACGGCAACTGAATGTGACCTCACCAGAGATTGTATTCAAGGTTACTGTGGGCCTTATAAAATAAGTAGAGTATATTGGAAAGATGCCGGTGAGGAGACATTACCTGATGACGACAAAGAAAGAGCTGGAGGTAAATAGTTCATTGCTGCTATCATATAACTTTTGAGAAAATATAAATGATGTTGACGTTTTAATCCTATCCCCGTGTGTTTATTTAACTATCCAGCGTTTTAATTTCAGCTTTCGAAGATTGTACGTTTTCTTACCCATGTGCTCAAAAACTAGTGGTTAACTACATGGCAAAATATGGTCGGGTAAGTAAAAGTCAAAACATTGCATTGTAGTATTTACACGCTAAACCTAAGTAAAACTTCATTTTAAATTACATGTTATGTTTACAATAATTTCTAATAAGGCAGAGCAACTTTGATTTTTCCGAGTAAAATTGCGCTAACGGAGCTGACTCATGCCTACATTCTAGGTGTGTATTATTAATGTATTCTAATATTATTAAATTTGAAGAACAAGAATATGCATTATATTATCATGGCTTATGGCGACCGACGACCTAAAGGTTTTTTTCTTTTTTTCCAAGAGTTCAGCAGCATATATATATATATATATATATATATATATATATATATATACATGCTTGTCATAATATCCCTTGCAGAAAGGTTATCTTTGTAGGCTCGACTAAAGAGCTATCTGCCTATAGTATACGAAACAAGACCCTCTGGTTTGAAGAAAAAGAAGAAAGGAATAGAATAGAATAGAATAGTTTATATTACCATAAAATACATTATTGTAAAAAGGGTCGTCAAAAAGTACATATATATAAAAACGAAAGAAAAAACTATGAAATTAAAATATAAATATAAACTTATAATACGCATTAAGAAAATAAATACAAATAAAAAAGGTACAATGTTATTTTAGAAAAATAAATACACATAACATGCAATTAAAATATAAAAACTGAACAGTTCTCACAAGAATATGGAATAAGAACAACGAGACAAACTATTAGGACAAATACTATCATGTGTCAAGCAGTAACGAAACGCTCAATACTGCAAATATTCTTGTACCGAATAGAAAGCTTTATCAATAAGAAATTGTCTGACTTTCTTCCTAAAGTTGTTGCCACTAAGAACTTCATAGTGTTTGGGCAGTTTATTATAAAGGGTCAGCCAATTGTAATATGGAGATCTCTGAAAGAATGAGTTTTTATGAGATGGTACACTAATGACATTCTCATTTCTATTCTTGTACGAATGAATCTCTCCCAGTTTGACAAATAATTTAAGGTTATTGTTTGTATAAATTAGACACTTAAAAATATATATGCAGGGCAATGTTAAAATTCGCTTTTGAGTAAATATAGACTTACAACTATCCATTGGCTTGAGATTGAAAATCAGTCTTAAAATCCTTTTTTGTCCAATAAAGACTCTCTCCCATACTGCTCTACCTGCCCATGAAATAATATTATTGAATAAGTGGCTGTAAGCCAAAGAATAATAAACACTAAGCAAGCCAGACTCGTTAAGTGTATTCTTTAAGTTCAGAACAGCAAATTAGGCAGAATTAAGCTTAGCACAGACATGCTCGACGTGACTATTAAAGCTTAGTGATGAGTCTATTATAGTTCTTAGAAATTTGCTAGAATATGAAAATTTAATGTTGTTAAGGCTATCAAAACTTAAAGGCAAGGGTTTACGAACAAACATATTCATATATACACTTTTATCGGAGTTAAGTATTAGATGGTTATTACGGCACCAAATCTCCATATCGCTACAAACGTCGTATCATCGGCATACATTGTAACGTATCCAGTACTAATATTTTCTGGCAGATCATTGACATATAGTAAAAAAAGTAATGGTCCCAGTACTGCGCCAATATTTACAGATCTAGGCTCAGAACACACGCATCCATACTTTACTGTCATCTCACGCGCAGATAAATAGGAATTAATCCAGTCAGACATTTTACCACGTATATCCATACTGTACAGCTTCAAAAGCAAAATATCTTTATTGACAGTATCAAATGCTATTGAAAGGTCAAAGAAGAGAGCCACAACATATTTTCCCTCGTCAAGCATAGAATAGACGTAGTTTAAGAAACGATAGGAGGCTGTTTCGATTGACTTATTAGGTAAAAAACTATGCTGACACTCACTTAAAATATTGTTTTTTTCATTAATTATTTTCTCTAAAATTTTAGAAAATATGCTAAGAAATGAAATTTGACGATGATGTTCTATGTCGTTACGGTCGTTTCTTTTGGGTAGTGGTATCACATTTGTAGTTTTTAGGATTTTTGGAAAATATCCTTTGTGTAAACTTACATTTATTAAATTTGTAAGTGGATGACTAATGTAGTCCCTGGCAGCCTTAACAAGTTTTACATTTATATCATCAGAACCAGCAGCATTTGTGTTTTTCAAATTCGAAATTACTTTTATTACTTGGCCCACATAGACAGGTTCAAGTACAATTGAGTTTGTAAGAAAAGTCAGAGATTTAATTGAGTTCACTTTTACACTGCCATACTTATTTTTTAATTTATAAGCCGAAATAGAACTAAAATTATTAACAAATTCAGTTACTATACGGTTAGATTCAGAAATAACGCTATTTAGGTTTAATTTTATAAGTGGTGAATTACTTTTACTTCTATTTAATTTTTATTAACGATTTTCCGGACTTCTTTTACTTTATTATTGCAGTTTTCAATTTTGTTACGATAGAACGTTTCTTTACTTAACATAATTTGCTGCCTATATTGTTTTTTTAAGATCTTTGTATTGTATTGTTAAATTGTCGTCTTTGGTATGTTTTTGCAAATAATGTAGCCTATATAATTCTGTTTTTATTTTATAAAGACTATCATTATGCCAACTAAATGACTGTTTGTTATTTTTATTTCTTAAATGTTGTGTTTTGTATGGACAGCAGCAGTTTAAGCAGTGCACAATAGAACCTATATAACTATACCATGCTTCTTCCAACGAAACATTAGGGTCAACAATATCTGTCTACTCCTGTCGTTGAAGCATGTTACAAAACAACGCAATCACAGCCTGACTTTACTTGAACAAGCCGTGAACAAACATTTGGCAACGCCGCAACCGGGAAGAGATTCAGATCGGTTTCCAGCGAGCACGACGGGCTGCATACTGGATACTGGCTATCGACCCGCGTATTTTTAAATTAATTTAAGGGTCGATTTAAGGTTGGAACACACATACTGTACTAACCTTTAAAGATGGCGTAAATATTATTGATATTTATAGTAAAATAATTAAATCGGTATAGTTAATATTTAAAACCTTTAAAACAAATTAATTTATATAAGTAATAAATGTGCATAAGTCAAGGCATAGGAACGTTATATTTTTGTAAAAAGAAACAAGTATTATTTATTTTTTATTTTTTTATTCTTCTACAAATTACAAACATACAAACAAAAATACATGTAAGAGTAATTGCATTTGAGATTTGGTAACTAATTGCACTTGGGTAGTTTTAATTAATTATTTACTAAACGTATTCAGTTTCCTTTTTTTGTTTTTTGACTCGTTCTTTTCCGATTTTTCTGTGGCATTTTTATTATTCCTTTTTTTAACATAATTATTTAACAGAATGTTTGCAAATATAGAACACATCATAATGAACATATTTTTGTTATCGTTACCACAAATACATTGCGAGTATAAATCATTAAAGCCATCATGTTGTCTAGTGCTTAAATTAGTTAGGTCACACAGGATAGCTTTTTGATTTGTCATTTTTAAGAAGTTAGTTTCAGTAGCTGGGTCATTAATAATTTTTTCAAAAATCGCACACATGTGGAACAGAATGTCTTTAACAATTTCTGTAGGAACCTTTAGACCGCCACGTTGTAGGCAATCAAAGTATTCGTCGTGAATTAGACTTCCCTTACTTTCAACAAAAAAAGAAACACATATGTTACAATCAATTTTTTTTGCGATTTTATGGGCGGCATAACCGGCTATATAAATTTGTACTGATTTGTCAATTACATATTCATTTAGGTATTCAGTTTCAAGTAAAAACAAAAATTTGTCAGTGTATGAATATGTATTTTGAGGCATTGTCCAATCAAGATCATTTTCTTGAATACAGCTGTCTCCCTGTTTTTTAATCTCAGCTAAAGAAAAATTACCATCAGCAGGGCTTCTAAATATATGTTTAAGCCTAATTTTTTTCTCGGCATTTAAAATATCATCAAAGCTAACATTGTAATTACAACCTCCAAGGAGTCTGTATTTACCAAATCTTTTTTCGAGTTTTTCAGTGGTAAATTTACCTGGTAAAATATACAACAAATTAAATTTTGAAAATGAATATTCAATTATCTCTAGTAAAACAACTGTACTATGGCGAAGTGCAGAATATGTGTCATTTGTAAGGCAACCATTATTGTTTTTAAGTTTATGCCAAGAATCAATCCAGGTAACGAATTTTCTTAAAAAATTAACAGAAAAATGATCAATTTTAGAGATGGGATCGCTATACTCGTTTCTTTTTATTTTACCCCTTAAAACACTGGTATTGCTGACAATATCCCACCAATGTCTGATAATTTCAAGAAAAGATGCTGTGTCTTTAAAACCAAAGTCATTTAAAGCTGCGATTGTTGAAAAATGACATACATTATCCGCAATAAAAACCTTTTGACGCTCAAAATTGTTGGAATAAACTGTTTTATGGTTAAGTTTAAAAGCTTTTTTTACAACGAGGTCTTTCTCCTGCTCATATATACACTTAATATCATTATATTTTGCATACCTGATCACATCAAAATTGACAAAATCTGTATAAACAAAGGTTTTGTCTACGTTTTTTAAGTTTCGCCAGTTATTAATTATGTTTTTAAATAAATGCACAAAATCAAAGCTAGTAAATATTTTACTTTCTGGTATATCAGGGTTGGGGAAAAAAGTAGTTAAATTTTTGCTTGTTAGATTAGAAAACATGGATCGGTTAATTCTGTGGTTGTCAGTTATGATATCGAGTACTTGAAACCCATTTTTTTGAATTAATGAAATTACATTTTTTGTAATAGGGACCATTTCGTTACCCTTTATGTTGTGAACTGGTAGTAGCTTGACTATTTCAGAAAAGTTTCCAAAAGCAGAAACTATCATAAATGCTAGAACGGTAGTAGCCAAAGAACTGTCATTCGAAGCTACACCTATAAGATTTTTTCCCCTGTAATCTAACCTTTTAGATATATAAATTTCATCAATTAATAGATTTACAATTTTTTCATTTGGCTTTAAAGAGGATGATACAATATTTAGGTAATTTGTGGTACTTTTGTCACAATCTATAGTGTTATTAGAATGTGTATTGGGCGATACATCCAAATTCGATGAGAGATATTGAAGATAACGTTTAGTTGGTAGATTTATGTACCCTCTCATCAAATCATAGGAGCAAGGAGAGATAGTATATAACATAAATGACATTATTATTGTTTCACTTGAGTAGCGTTTCTTTTTTAAAACCAACAAGTTTAATTGATCAACCAAAAGTGCCAATATGCGATAAATATCATCATATTCATCGGACTCATAGTGTCCAGACTCGTGTTCAGATGAAAGACAAATCAATGATTTTTTTAGTTCTTTAATCCCCTTTTCAAGATATGTTAGGTAATTTTGAGAATTATTCATCCTTTCTGAACCCGAGTCTGAACCTTTATTTTTATAACGAGAAACTAAATTTTCCAGTTGAGACCACCTAGTTAATTTCATATCTATTGGTAAAATCCATTTTAGGTCATTAAAAGAAAGTTCATTATTATTTAAGAAAACACTGATTTGCAGGTCCGAACCTACTGAAATCTGATTACCAATATTTACACAGTTTATTTGTGAATCTTCCAACGAAAAATCTAAAGTATAAAAGAAAATTTTAGAGTCATTTACAATCTTAATGTTCCAAGATTTATTTAAAATAATCCTATTTGTAAAATTTGTAGTCAAATCGTCAAAGTTTATAATTAGGTCAGAATGTTCAAAATCTTTATTTAATTGTTCGCTTCGATCTAGCATTTCTTTAGTTCTTTCAGCAGGACTTTTTCGGGGAACAGGGACTGTTTTTGATAAGTAATTTGGTAAATTAGGAAAAATAGTAGGCACTGCATTTAACTTTACTCTAGTTTTAGTAGGTACCTTTTGCTTTGATCCATCTGGCAAGCGATAATCCTCCTGCCTAATAATGTCACTTTCCACAAAATGCTTAGCACAAACCACAGAATATTTTGAGGGTGACCATTCCTCCCTAGGAATATTCCTAAGCCATTGGGCTTCAAGGTTTTTGTCCTTTGGAAAGGTAAAAACAGATTCTGCTGGTTCTCCGGCATCAAGAGAAGTTTTATAATTAGATTTGCACCCAGGCACACAACAAGGACTTGGCATAGTAATTTTTGATTAAAACACACAAAGGATTAACACACTAACAATAACTTTCAAAAGATTAGATTATGTTTTAAAAGGCACCACAAAATTTCAAGTTCATTTGCCGTTATTTACTTTAAGAAAACATAACCTCACCACCGGCACCGCCGATTTTTCATCCACGAATATTTCTGTTTTTACGTAATGTCTACGGAAAAAATTGTCCCGGTCACTTAAAAATCTCACACAGTAACACTTTTAACAACTTTAATCTTTAACTAAACGGTATTTAATTTCAAAACAGCCGATTTATTCGCGAAAACACAACACAACAACAGGTCAATAAACGTAAATCATATGGCTAAACGCATGCTAAACGTGTATCCGTCGATCTGAATACATGTTGCCAGATTTCCTTGTTCACGGCTTTCTCAAGTAAAGTGAGGCTGTGACGCAATATTATTGCCAGATAAGTCTCTTATACTAGCTCTGCGGCAATCCAGGTTATCCATATCTCTGCAAAATTCAAGCTTGAATGAAAATGTATGGGCAAAATGATCACTAATATGAGGGTTAAGAACCCTGCAATTTCAGAATTAGTCCGGAATGTGAGTTGTTACATAATCAATCGTATTAACACTAGACTGTCCGCCCACGACTGACGAGATCCTTGTTGGTTCATTGGTAGTAATTTTTAGCAAAAAACAATTAAAAATATCATCCAATTTTCTTTTCTGTATGGTATGTTTGGCGTAGTCTATATTAAGATCCCCCACAAATATTACATATTTATAAAACTGAAATGGCTGCACTTATTAAATTAAAAAATAAATTTACATCACCACTAGGAGGACGATAACAGCACATTATACACGGTCCTGCCATTGCTCCCTGTCAGTCACACCAAACTGACAGCAGAATTATAGCATCTCCTCTAGTTAGGAAATCTAATTAGCTCAGACCAGTCCAATCATTTTGAACGAATAGAAGCCTTTCGAGCCTCTTCCTCTACAAGTTCTCTAAAGAGGACTTAGTTCCAGAAGAACCTCGATGGCGAAGGCCAGTATGGCTCTATATCGTTAGATGATTGGACTTATCACTACCATATAAAGCCACGAAACGATGTTGTAGGCTTAAGGGGATGTGCTCGGTAGGTTAGTCAACCCCCAAAGTAGCCCCAATCAAAGAACTGCCCAACTATAAATGGTATAGCTATATCTATAATGGAGTTAAAAGCCTACTTGTAGACAAGGAGTTGAAATTCATGGAACAGGTCGGCGCTTCGGTTAAAAAGGCGTTTTGTAGCTTGAAACTTCTTTACAGTGAGGGGTGTTTCTTGTCCCGGAGGCAGAAAGTAACGTTGATAATATCCTTGGTACTGGCGCGTTTTAAATATTTCGAGAGTTAATAGTTATTTATTTTATAAGGATCGAAATAACGAATCATTAGGAGACTAGCCGTGATTATTATCAGCCGAGGCTTATACCACCGACCGGGTAACGTACAAAACTTTATCTTCTGGCGTCATTGATTCAAATATTGTACAAATTTTGTTAAAAAATATTCCCGAAAGGCATTCGTTTCCTCGTTGCTAAGTTTACTGTTTCAGGATTAAAATAAATCTATTGCGGTCTTAGGACTATTATGAATCCATTACAATACTCAATCCGAAAAAAATGTTATTTTGACACTAATAGTGATGATCAAAATGATGTCATTATAACACTTCAGAAGATAAATACTAAGGCAATTGGGAATGTTTAATATGAAAAATAAACTTTGCCAGCTTGGTGTGTAAGATTGTATTCACAGGTATCCCTTTATGCCTATGAGAAAAACGGGTGCCTCGAAGTATGACTCTTGTCTTAAATACACGGGATAGAAACTTACTTGGCATTGTGAAACATAAACCTGAGTGGTTTCATGGAGGCTTTACTTACCAAACAGTAAAAACCTATAATAAAGTTCCTGACGGTTTCAAACTGTTGGGAGCTGAAACCTGTAAAACAAAATATAGGCAAAGGTTATTTAGTTTTAGTAGAAATTGTAGGAGAAATATTTTTCAGGTTGCATATTTCTATGTGTTGGTGTGTTAGAATGATAATGTCGCCGAATATTTAATATTTATTTGGTAAATGTATTTAACAACAGTTTTTATATTTAAAGTAACAGTTTACAAAACGGTTTTCCTCTAGTATGTTATATTAAGAAATTTTGTCTACATAGACACTTTATTACACAAAATTACCAGCGGAGATAAAAAAAAACACTAGTTTTTTAGTTTTTTTTTCAATGTAGAAGCTTGCGGGACTTGGGAGCAAATAGGGGTGCTAGGTGGGGTAAAACAACACAAATGAGAAAAACGATCTCCATAGTATACATCTAAAGAAACAAATATGTATAAAAACCACGTTTTGTAACAAAAAAAAAAGAGTAAAATTAAATAATTCTGCAATACGTTTCAACTCTAAACACGCGATTTTTTGAGCTGTCGAAATTTCTCATGCGAAGTTCCTAGCTGTTTCATTAAATAAGATCACAATAAAACAGGAAAATCGGTTGCCAGAAATCCTCTTCTTCTGTACCTTTGACATAGATCAATATATAATATCTGTTATCAGCTTAATGTCGCTCTGTTTTCAGGTAAATTATCTCAAAAAAAACTAAAATAACATAAATATAACCAGTGTTGACTGCTTACCTGCGCAGATAAAAAAATTATTTCTTTTTTGTTTTTTTTTTTATTTAGAAGATTTTTCTACTATAGGCGCGCTAATCAATGTGACCGCTCTATATTTTGCCTTTATATCTAAAAACATCATTAACTGCATAAAAAAACACTATTAGTTACTTTTATAATATATTTATTGGAATTTTTTTTTATCAAAAATTGAAAAATACTCAAAATACAACGTCTAGATACGTGCCGCGCTATCGCGTTTTTTACAGGGAAACTAACCAAATCTAATCTAACCACTATAAGTATTTTTATAATACATTTGTTGGAAAAACCTTTTTTTATCAAACAAAACTAACACTAAAATTTCAAATGAACAACAAATGAGTAATGGATAAACCTAAAAATACAAAAACAAACTCAAAGTAAAAATTTCCGCTATTATTGCAATTTTTTAAAAACTAATTTTAGGTACTCACTTGTTATAGTGTTAATTATTAGTCCAAATCCGCTTGCACCCAAAAAATAATGTTTTTTTTTTTAATAAATAAAAATTAAGAAACTTTCAGAACTGGAGAGTGAAACTGAAATAGCATAATAAAGAAATGTATGAAAGGCAAACAACGTGACAACAACGCTTTCGAGAAGAAAACAGATGGACCAGGAATGTTACTAGCTAAGACATAGGTTATTATAGTTTTATAATAATAAAAAAAATGGTTATTGGGTAGATAGCAACTGAAAGTTTAATGAAAACAGAATTTGTGAAATTGAATTTCCGATCCCCTGAGTTGTTATTTTCATATATTTTCTGGAAAAAAATGTGTTTTTATTTCTCCGCACATAGATTCGTATTTTTTATGAACAATAGAAAGTGTCTGTGCAAAAAAATTTCAATAATTCGATAAAATAACAGAAAACGGTTTTGAAAAATAATTACCATATTTAATAATAAGTTTTTTTGATTTATGTAGATAGCTCTCAGTTTTAGTATTAGGAAAGGGGTGTTTTGCGTTAGGCATGAAATAGTCAGTCATATTAGCAGAATCTTTCCCAAATCGCCTCGCAACAGGTCTTATTATTATTATATATATATATATATATATATATATATATATATATATATATATATATATTTGGGTATTTCGGTTTTAATACCGATACCCCCCAAGGAAACTGCCTGATGAGCCTTGCCGAGGCAGATACCACGGTAGCAGATTGGCACCTTGGCCCTGGAAACAAACATAGCGTCATGTTTTGGTCGATTCTCGACAAAATGGTGAAGGAGTAATCCTTACCGTTACTGGTTTATATATATATATATATATATATATATATATATATATATATATATATATAGAGTGATTCATGAGGAAATGTCAATACTTCAGGTACATATTCAGGACCAAAAAATTAACATAAATGTCTATATAAATAAGTGTCCGCAAGGCCTTAGTTCTCGAGATAGGGGGTGTTAAAGTTTTTATTTAATTTTCCTATTTTTTAAATAAAATCTATGACAATGTAAATAATGGAGTGAAAATTGATATACGGGGGTTTTTTGGTATGACAAATTCGAATCTAATATTAGTATTGCTCTTACTTGTAGGGGGCGCCACCTACATGTCTTTCTACTCTTTCGAACAATCACAACTTTTTGGTACAGTCTTGTATTACATTTTTGAGTAAAACAAATTATTCCCTTGCCATTTCTACGTCAAAAAGGTCTACCTGTTAAAAGTGGGTACGAGCAACCGTTTTCGAGATATTTGGATTTAAAACAATTTCGGCGCATATAATTTTTTTTATCAAATTCACATAAAGTATGCACGTTAATTAATCCAGTTACAGAATTGCATTGCAACCCGTTGTAAATGAAATGGGTATAAACAATTAATGTGAAGATTTCTCCAAGCAGACGATTGTGTAATTTGATAAGTATCTGCAATCCGCCTAGTGCTTATGCTTGGATCATTTTCAACGGCATTAAGTATAAATAGATTCTATCTGGAAAACGACGCTGGTACTCCGCGACTGCTTGAATTGCGACCCCATTGCAGAAGCCATAGACGAATATCATATCTGCATATTCACGATGCGAGAATATCACAGGCATAATGACGTATTTAGATCTAAAGTTTCTTAAATGATTATTGTCAGATAATAAAAATTATGAACAGAAATTGACACTGACAAAATTTGATCTTATTATTAACTGACATTACTATTGCTAAATAACAGGAAAAACGATGAGAACACCAACCAGCAGTTGTTCTGTCAGGCAAGGCACATTTCTATTTTTTTACAATACGTGCATACTTTATGTGAATTTGATAAAAAAAATCACATGCGCCGAAACTGTTTTAAATCCAAATATCTCGAAAACGGTTGCTCGTATCCACTTTTAACATATATCTTTTTGACGTAGAAATGGCAAGGGAATAATTTGTTTTGCTCAAAAATGTAATACAAGACTGTACCAAAAAGTTGTGATTGTTCGAAGAAGTAGAAAGACATGTAGGTGGCGCCCCCTACAAGTAAGAGCAATATTAAGATTAGATTCGAATTTGTCATACTAAAAAACCCACGTATATCAATTTTCACTCCATTATTTACATTATCATAGATTTTATTTAAAAAATAGGAAAATTAAATAAAAACTTTAACACCCTGTATCTCGAGAACTAAGGCCTTGCGGACACTTATTTATATAGACTTTTATGTTTATTTTTTGGTCCTGAATATGTACCTGAAGTATTGATATTTCCTCATGAATCACCCTGTATATATATATATATATATATATATATATATATTACTGAAAATTATATACATTAGGTAATTTTTTACAGCAATTGTCTCGATACTATATTTAAACAATAACTTTTGTGAAGTGCACCTAACTGACTGAAACAGTTGTATGTGCACAGAATTAACAAAAATAAAATCTTCTAATGTATTTTAATTCAACATATGTCTCTAAAATATCAGTAACACATTTATTCATATATAGAAACATGTATAAAATAAAAAAAAACATATATAAAAAAAACCAAAATCACAAAAAATCAATTCCTTAATAATAAATAATTTAAATCAGTAGCTAACTAACATCATAGATCTATAAATAAACCTATACAATAGCGGATAATCAGAACAATTCTCTGGATTTAGCCAAATTGTGATAAATAAATAGTCTACATTCATTGTAGAATTTTTTTAGCCTTGGCAAAGATCTGATTTCAAGAGGGAGAATATTCTACATCTTAGGTGCTAAATAAGAAAAAGATCTAAGTTTCATTGACGTCTTATTTACAGGCATTTTCAAATTCTCACCAACTTTACTGCTGGTGCCATGAGTATGATTCACAAATTGTTTTAGTTTGGTAGTTTTTTAAATATAAGAGCATGTTGTGAGACAATATAATGTACGCACATCCAGAATATCTTTAGAGTACAATAAATTTGTAGAAAAACGCTTATTTTTTCTAAACATAACTTTAAGTATATAATTTTGTACCACAATCAGAGAATTTATAGAATTCTGGTAAAGACCACCCCACACCACTATGCCATATCTTAACAGAGACTCTACAAGTGCCTTGTACACACCAATAAGAAGCTTTTTGCTAAGTATTTCCCTTAGGATATAGAATTTATGGATCAAATTCTTTATGTTCTTCACAAGTCTAAGAACATGGTGATCCCATTTAAGTTTATTATCTATAATTATTCCTAAATATTTTGTAAATTCAACTTCGACAATATCATTATTAAAAGTATTTATTTGGATACTATGGAAGTTTGGTCGGTTAGCTGCTGTGATAGAAAATGCTATGTAATTTGTTTTTGCAGTGTTTAAGGTTAGTTTAAATGTATCTAGCCAATTTTTGATTTTACATACATAACTCTTCAATAGCAAAATCACGAACAGACAACCATGATTGCCCTGAAAACACCTCAACAGTATCATCGGCATAAGATAATACCAAGCCTTGATCTAGTTCCATGTTGGTCAAGGAATTAATATATGCTATAAAAAGTATAGGTCAAAATACAGTTCCCTGCGGAACTCCCATTTTTATAGTTAATGGGTCGCTATAACTGTCCCCAGTTTTGACCATCTGTTTTCGGTCCTCAAGATAGCTCACGAAGACGCTCAGCACATTACCTCTTACTCCATATGAACGTAATACGTCAAGTAGAAAGTCATGTGGAACCGTGTGTCAAATGCCTTGGCAAGGTCTAGGAAGACAGCAATGCATTTATTGCCAGTGTTGTTACTTATACAATGGGATAGTTCACAAATTGCATCAGAAGTACTTAAGCCATTCATAAATCCGTACTGTCGTTGGGATATGATATTATTTTGCTGAAAAAAATTGACCAAGCCATCTTTGAGACATTTTTCAAAGATTCTATTTGGTTTGTTGAGTTTTTAGTGTCAAAAGCCTCGATATTTTTAAGAAATCCTGGAAAGTCTGTAGAGGGAGGTCTATACATGCCTGAAATACCTATAGTTACATTACTTATAACTTCAAAATTCAAAGATGATTTTACAAAAACAATAGTACCATCATTTTGATTAAGTTTAGCATTGCTCTAATGCATAGTGTATCCATCAATATTAAACCGTTCATTACCTATTTGCCAAGACTCCGAGAGCACAATTATATCACAAAATTTGAGGCAGCATGCCTCTAGTAAAGCTATCAGCTCATTGAAATTTTTTCGAACACTCCTAACGTTAAAATGTAATATATTAAATAGTTTATTATTACAGTCAATTTTGATTCATATTCCATCACAGTCAGTAGTATACTCCCTTATATCTCCATTAGGTAGGTCAAGTTCATTAAGGATCTCGATTTCTTCTCGACTATGCGCCATTTCCATAATCTATCTTACTTTTTAACACACTGGTTAAATACTGATAGGAGGGACAGAGGGGATCATTGCTTTCAGGCAGTTGCTGCATTTTTATGTGTTTTGGGACAGTCATTAATCTTGTGATGTTGAGGTCCTCGTAGACTGAGTATCTTTCCCAGCCAATGAAAATTTTTGTTCACTACCATGAATTTGTGAAATAGGGATGAGCTACACTCCCCAAATATAACACAGGTATTATTTTTCTCGTTATGCTTAATATATGTTATTTGCAGCTCGTCTGTCTCTTCTATAAACTGATTCTGCTCTCTGATATAATTTTTCAACTGTTCTTTATTTAGATCACCTTGATTAACTTCATATCCTTGATTGGTTTGATTCTTGGTTTCCTCATTTTTTTATTTGTAGTTCATATTCGGGCAGTTTGTTTGTGGCTTCCTTTTGAAGGATCTCTAAGTCACTTTTGTTCTGACATTTTATAACCACATTTCCATTTTCTGTGTTCCGGGTTTCTTTTATAGCAACTTTTATTTCTGCTGGATTGATTTTCATTTTCATGTCCGTTTTAGTTTTAGCTATGTCTTGTTGTCTTTTAGGTTTTATTATAAGACTGGGAATATTAACATTAGTATTTGTCTTTCTTGAATCTTGTTTAATTACTTGACTATATGAAATTTTCTGTGTTGAAGGGGAAACGTTTTCTTTGGCTTCCAGACTTTTAATTTTTTCTTGAAGAAAAGTTATAATCTCTTCTTTACTCAAAATTATTACTGACTTGTCGTTAATGGTGTTCTGCCGAAGTGTAATAGTGGCAAGGCTTTAAAACATCATCACTCGGCCTTTAATTTACAAAACTTTTACTTCTGAAGACGTCAGGTTAGCATGTTTTGCACAGGTCCAATTTGCAACCATCGCATGCGAATTTTTCTCGCGTTTTCTCTTTGCAGATATTGCATGCCATTATATCATTTGTGTCGTATTCGGGTGTTGTAATACATTACATTCTTGTAACTTATGAGAGCTTTCGGTATTAAAACTCAAAACTAAGCGATAGTACGCCAGAACTCCACAAAATGCACAATAAAAATCAAATATTTGGCGAAAAAGTAACTTCACGAAAGTTAAATTTTTTCACTCTAATTTTCTAAGTACTGAAATCAGATATTTCCAAAAAATATGTCTTAGGACATAACACAATGTCTATTTAATGTTTTTTAATAGTTTAATTGTTAAAAATTTCATTTATTTTCGCGATGATTTATGATTTTCGAAAAGCGACAAATTTAGCTTATTTTTATATTGGTTATTGAATAAAATTTATTATTGTTATCAATATTTTAAACAACTGTTCACGTATTGATGTGTATACTATACTTTCTAATAAAATAAATAGAAACTCAAATATTTTGTTTAAGGATTGTAATGGTGATGGTGTAACCAACTGTGAAGACTTCATGATGATCAACTTCAATGGAGGTTTCCATTGTGATCAGCCTATCAATAAAACAGAAAATGGAAGGGGATGGTTACAAAGATTTTCAGCGTGTAATCCAATGTCAAGGTGAATCATGTCATCTCAAGGATGAAAATAATGTAGAACATTCCTGCAGAAGGAAACTGAATTTTAAAACTACTAGTAGTTAAGTAATTTAATATAAAAACATCTCTAATTATGGTCATGTGAAGCTATTTGAAAGTAAAGGACCTATTTGAAATAAATCTTATGGTAACTGTAACGCGGACTTAAGAATTTTCATTGAAAAAAAACAACAAAAGAGATACACTTTCTTAGTAATTATATTTAATTGTCTTCTCTTTAGTTAATGAGAATGTGTGTACTTATTAATAAAAAATAGCTAGAAAAAACCTGTGTGTATCTCTGTTTTTACTTCCCTCGTAAAAAAGTCTGTCGGTTTGTGTGTCTGTCTGCCTGTCTATTTGCGGCATAGATAAAAAACTACTTAGCCGAAAAACAAATCATTCAGAAAATATATAAAAAAAATTAAACGCAAGTCAACCCAAATTATTATAGACAGCCAAAAACTATACAAAACATGCCATTCTGCGAGAAAAAAAGTCATATTTTAATACTCTTTCAACAAAAAATATACATTTTTAGAAAATTACTAAAAAACTGCATCTAACTAAAATTAAAAACCCTGATTTGCCAGTCACCTTTAACGACCCTGAATAAATAATCATTTTTTTGAAGGGGTCAATCAATCTAATAACATATCGCAAACTAAACTTAATTTTTATTTGGAAGGCAAATGGAATAATACTGATGCTAAGCTAAACTTTCCTTAATGAAGAAGAAATATACCCCCTTGTTAATAGTACCCTAACAAATGCCATAGGGGCTGACGGAGTTTCTATTAACGATGTTAAACTTTGTCTACAGTTCTGTATAAAGCCTTTACTTAATATTTTAAATACGTGCGTCCTAACTAGTATCCTGACCTATTCCAAAAATTAATAACCCGAAGGAACCGAAAGATATAAGACTCGTAAGCATCTTGTCAGTAGTTTCCAAAATTCTAGAAAAACACATACACAAACAGCTTTATAATTTTGTCAATTCGTTAGATATAATTCCAGACACGCAATCCGGGTTTCAAAAAAACTATAGCACCATTACAAGTCTCATAAGTATGTTATATAATACAAGGTATAATGAGTAGGGAAAACAGTGTACTTGCATAGCTTTGCAGGATTTCAGCAATGCGTTCGGTACAATAAATCAAACTATGCTTCTTGCCAAGTTAAGATATTTTGGTTGTTCAGACCGCACAATTTCTTTTTTTAAATTTTACCTTGAAAATAGATTTCACTCAGTCTTATTAAAAAAACACTAATATTTCCAAACAATCCATATATCTTGAATTAAAAACTGGTGCATCGAGGGGCCCTATATTTTTACAATTTATGTAGCAGATTTCCACACCTTTATTAACTAAATTGTGGGATGGATGACGAGATCTTGGCGCTGTCGGACAGCAAAAATAATTTTTCAGTTGGTCATTTAAATATTAGATCAATAAATACAGGATTCGACGAGTTTACACAGTATATGTCTGAATACGATTTCGATATATGCTGCCTTACAGAAACTTGGCTCAGCCCAAATTTTGAAAGTGCCTCACTATATATTCCAGGCTATAAATTGCTAAGAAAAGATAGGAACGGCCGGGGAGGTGGAGTGGCACTGTATGTCAAGAAAAAATTAAATCTGCTGAAAGTTAATTTTAACCTTACGTTTGAGAGTTTTGAGTTTGTTGACATTGGTTTTAAAATAAAAAACAAGTTATATATTTTGCTAAACATATATCGGCCTCCTTCTGGAAGTATACTATGTTTCCTTGACAACCTGGAAGATATTTTGTCAATGATATATCCCCACTATGATTATATAATTTTAGCGGGGGATTTAAATATAGATTTTTTAAATCAAACAGTATACTTAGAAAAATTATTTAGCATCTTGGAGACATTCAATATTTCGCAACGTATTACAGAGCCTACTAGAGTAAATCACACTACAAATACATCCAGTCTAATTGACGTAATAATAGCAAGTAAAGAATTAATATCACTGCGAGCAAAGTCATTGGGAATATCTGAATCCTTATCTGATCACAACCTAATTTATACAGTTTTTAATATGCCCAAAATAGATAATTTTTTAAAACATATTAAATATCGTGACTACAAAAATATAAACGAAAATGATTTTTATCTCGATGGCTCAATAATACAGTGGGATAATGTCTATTATTCGCAAAACGTTGAAGAAAAAATTAATATATTTAATACTCAGATACTTGGTCACCTAAATAAACATATTCCGTTGAGAATAAAAAAGATCCGCGAAAAACCCTTTACCCCATGGATAACCAATAACATTAAATCGTTAATGAAGTTAAGGGATAACGCGCATCGCAGATACTTAAAATCTAAAAAAGAAACTCATCTAAATTATTATAGACAATTAAAAAACTACACTAAGCATGCAATTACTCGAGAAAAAATAACGTATTTTAATCAATCATCATTAAAAAAAGGTAAAGAGTTTTGGTCAGCGGCAGATAAATTAAACCTTACTAGGAATAAAAACAGCACTGAACTACCTGAAAATTTGCTTGATGTTTCAGGTATTCACGATTTTTTTCAGTCTGTTAACAATCTACCAGACACTATCTCACAGCCTTTGATAAATTTTTATACTAATAACAGAATTGTCGACGCAGATTTAGAATTTAATCTTATCACCGAAGAAAAGCTCTTAAAAATTATTTCAAGTATCTCATCAAATGCTATTGGTGATGACGCTTATTCTATAAAAGATCTGAAATTGTGTTCACCTTTTTGTATAAAACCTCTAATTAATATAATAAATACATGTATTTTAGAAAATATATAACCAATGTTATGGAAAAAAGCAGTAATTAAACCAATTCCTAAAATCGCCGATCCTGTAGAATTTAAAGATCTTAGACCGATAAGTATCCTACCAGCAGTGTCTAAAATAATCGAAAAACACATCTTTTCTCAATTATCGGCTTTTTCAGAAGAACATAACATAGTACCGTTTTGCCAATCAGGTTTTCGAAAAAATTATAGCACTACTACCAGTTTAGTAAACATCGTGAACAAATCTCGCCTAAATGAAGAAGAAAAAAACTGTACATGCATGGCGCTTTTAGATTTCAGTAAAGCCTTTGACACCTTGAATCACAAAATGCTACTGGCAAAATTACACTATTATGGATTATCGGAAAATGCGATAAACTTTTTAACTAGCTATTTACACCACCGCCAAAGCAAAGTGATAGTCTCTAAGGGGACTGAAAAGATTGCCTCCCAGTTTTTTTCTATTACACAAGGAGTTCCACAAGATTCGATTTTGTCACCATTACTGTTTTCAATATACGTCGCGGATATGTTTAAAGTGGTTAAATATGCAGAGCTTCAGCAATATGCAGACGACTCACAAATATATATACCCATTAACAACCAGAACGTTAATACAGTACAGGAACAATTCCTCGCGGACTTAGAAAACATAGAATCCTTTGCCGAAAATCACAATCTAAAATTTAATCCTTTAAAATCGCAAATTCTAGTCATAGGAAATAATGCCGTTGTCAGAAATGCCGTCCAGCAAAACCTACAAATATCCATTAGTAATAACCCAATTCCAATTGTTCGAGAGGCTAAAAATCTTTCGATGATGCCCTAACCTTCGAATCTCATGTAAAAAATAAAGCAAAATCAGCTTACTTACGTCTTAAAAAACTCTATAAATTAAAACAGTTTCTAACATCCAAACAGAAATACCTTTTGTGTGAGAGTCTAATTATTTCACTGTTTGACTATTGTGATATTGTGTATGGAGATTCTTTAACGGTACGCACGAAAAAAATAATTCAAAAAATACAAAATTAATGTGTCAGGTTTTCATATGAGGTTCCGTATAGAAATCATATAACAGCTTATCTAAATGAAGCTGCTACACTCAACATGGAAAATAGCAGGAAACATCATATGTACAAATTTATATACAGAGTAATAAAAAAAAATCAACCAGAATGTTTAAGCCAAAATTTTTCCAATTTTGCTCGCACTCAAGGAACTAGAAATATTCAAAACTTTGTGGTTCCTTTACATAGAACAGCGGCCTTTCAAAGATCTTTTACATTCGTTGCCATTAAAATGTGGAATGCCTTACCAACTAACATTAAGAATCTTTCTATAAGAAGTTATTCTGAACACACAAAGAAAAAACTACTTTTAGAACAAAGAACATTAACTAATTAACTCAATTCATTTCAATATAATTATATAGCTACATCAATTGCCAATTTAAAAAAAAATGTTAAAATAAAATTAATTAAAAGAAAAAACTAAAACACTATAAAGTTCTCCGACAAAACGCGCCCTGCATGGTTTCGTGGTTTCCTTTCTGCTCCCCTGCAGCCCCCTCGTCGGATATTTTTTGCGCCTTCCTGTTCCCCCTGCTGCTTTACCCTCGGCTTTACCTTATTATGGTGAATTTTTTTTTAGGTTTAATTTAATAAAAAGATCAATGTAGGGCGCCTCACAATTGCTCTGAGTCCGCTTGGTGTAATTGCGAACGGTTATTTATAATCGAGAGGCTCACCCTTTTTGTCATGTAAATCATGTAAATTTTGTATTACGAACCTATGTATGTAAAATGCTAATGATATCATATGACAAATAAACTATTTTTGAATTTGAATTTGAATTTGAATTAACCATTCGGAATTGCAACAATACGCTGACCATTCCCAGGTATAGTTGACTATGCCAAGCAACATAATTTAAAAATTAATCCTGCTAAGTCGAACATAATGGTAACTTGAATACTTTTAGATATGTGTCTGAGAATATTAATATTGAGATTAATGGGGAAGTAATTCCGGTTGTAAATGAGGTCAAAATATTCAAACTTTTGATTCTAGCGTTCGCCCATATGAAGAATAAATTAAGCATTGCCTATATGCGCCTAAGAAATGTATATGAATACAAAAATATCCTTAGCAGTAAAACAAAATATTATCTTTGCGGTAGTCTTATTCTTTACTTAAAAAAAATATAGATGTTGTAATTTTTGAGATATTATCAAAACTAGCATTTTCTTGAATGGAATATCTAAGTATTTTAAAAAATTGCATTTTTTCTTGCGATTACAATAATATTTAATACTTAATATTTTACTTTGTCTAAATAGCTAAAATACCAAAAAACATTTTTTTAGTTGGCCATGGACTGAATTCTTTAGGCGTTTGCTGTTGTTTGTTTACAAGTCATAAAATTAAATAACAATTAAGTATTGATTGCCAAATTCCGTTTTCGATTATTTTTTTTTAGAAAGAGGTGTCCAAAATGAATGTTTTTCAAAAATTATATGACATTAAGAAATCATGGTTCTTGGGATTAGACCGTGTCAAATTGGAATTAGTATCCGACGTTTCGCCTTCGATTGAACACTGAATGAGCTCAAAGAGATTCAGCGATTTGTGCTAGCCGAACCGTAACCCTGTGTTAAGATCGGTTGTTCTTCCCTACATACATGGCACTACAGACAAAGTAGGACGATTACTTCGGCGGTCCAACATACATACAATCTTTAATACACATAAGAAGATTGGACAATGCTTGCGATCCTCGAAAAATCTTGTACCTTTCCAAACAGAAGGAGTATATTAAATTCCTTGCTCCTGTAGAGAAGTGTATGTGGGAGAAACAGGACGCTCAATATCAACTAGACTTAAGGAACGTGAACGATGTATTAAAAAGAAACAAATTGTTCAATCTGCTGTAGCTGAACATAAGCTGAAAGTTCATAACGTACATCCTGAAGATGAAGAACGGCGTTTAGAATTTTGTCATTGGTATTTGCAGCAGATTAATCGGGATCCCAATTTTTTTTCAAAATGTAATATGCACTGTCGAAGCTTTTATATCTAGCGATGGAATTTTTAATCGATATTGGTTGAACATAAATCCTCATCAGACCGCCGCTGAAGTACAACAAGGACGCTTTGGATTCCATGTGTGGGTGGCACTATATCAAAATAGAGTCCTTAACTACAGGATTAATAATGAAAATTGGAATGATGAAGGATACATCCAAATTTTGGAAGAATGTGTAATAAACGAGTTGGATAACATGCCATTAGCTGCAAGAAATAATGTTTATCTACAACAAGACGGTGCCCCAGCCCATAACAGCCATATGGTAAGGCACTTACTAACTGTCAGTTGCGGAGAAAATTGACTTGATACATGTGGACCAAACAAATGGCCTCCGCGTTCCCCCGACTTGACGCTACTAGACTTTTATTTTTGGGGATTTATCCAGAATGAATTATATATAACCCGAATTAATACATACTTTAGAAGAACTTAGAGCAACTTTTATTAGTTGCATTGGAAGAGTGCCAAATATTCATATTCATAACGCCACTCGTTCAATGCAATTTTTCTAGATATTTAGACATAGGGTGTCCCATTTAAGAAAATGCTACTCTCTGTATTTTTTTAAGTACGTCGCTGGATTCTACGTAAAAAGTCATAAAACTTGTGTATTTAAATTTTTTTATGTCCATAAATAACCCAGTAATAAAAAATAATAAGAAACGGAAAATTTTAAGAATGACCCTGTGTTTTCTAAACCAATCCAGTTAGCGTAGATCTGACCGCCCCATTAAACTAAACACTAACGAAGAGAACGTAACACATACTTAGTTTTTTGTATCTCTTGCCGTTCAGCCTATACCCTATAACGTAAACTCTGGTGTTATAAAAGCCACGTTATAAAGAGTTCTTACCTAAGTGTAATAATAAAAGTTTGCACTTACGACCCGTTGGCTAGCTTATACGGTAGTTCGGCTTTGGGGGAGTTCAAAATTTTCAATCCTTTTCCTTGGTGTATGAAGGAGGCAAGTGAAAATTATAAATATGAAAGAAGGGCGCCAACACACGTAAAACAGAACTTACTGCACCGCCTTCATACGCCCCTTACCCGTGTGTTCGTAAAGGTACTGAAACAACCAGTAAAACACTATTTAATATTATGATTTGCTTTATTTAAAAAAAAATACCTGTTTATGAGAGAATGTAGTTTAAATTGTTTATAAATAGAAATATGTGTGGTAATTTGAAAAAGATAAATTGATCAATAAAAGGTACTACTGTAATATAAAGCTTTTTTAAAAATCTCACCAACTGGCAGGAAAACTGGAGTTACTGGGGCCTGCTTGTTGGGCTAGAGGTAAAATTCCAACATCTCTTCGGTAAAGAGGGGGCTCTTTCTTAATGTAGAATTACTGCTTCAACTTCAAAGGTAACCCCAACCTTTAGGGTTATTTGCTTCAACCAATTGTTTCTCGTGAAAAGTACCTCACAATCATGTGGGTGCAAAAATGTTCAAAATGCTTTAAAGGCTATAAAAAGCAAACGTGCGCTAAGATGCAAGGTTTTAATAGCAATGTGCTATGTGGTAATAAGTTCAATGTGCACTAAAATGTGCTATTTGCTATGTGGCCGCCGAGCTGTCAAAAAGAGAAAAAATCCATTGTAACCTATTGTTTAAATTAAAATTAAATGAAAGAACCTTGCTAATTAAATTAAAATAATAATTACCTGGCGGTTATTTGACCACTGTTTAACACAAAATTTAAAATAACTATAAAACAGGACCAGCCTTTTTAAAAGTAGTTTTACGGCCACAGTCAAAACGAAATAGCTCGAACTCGTTCCAAGACGATTTTCAGCTAAGGTTTAGTAAGAAAAAGGATTTAAAAAAAAAGGTAGGAAATTGGCCAAAAAACTAAACTGTTGAAAGTGCTCCATGCAAAACTTTATTTTAATGTCCCTATATTTTGTCTCTTTCCCTCTTATTTATTTGACAAAAATAAAAGATTTTTAAAAAGACAGGCAACTCAGAATACATTATTTATTACAATAAATCTTAATATACATTCAATTTAAATATTTATTTTTGAATAATTTATGTTGTTATTTTTTAATATTTTTTTCTAATCTTTACGTAAGCCTCGTCCTAAATAATTAAATCTTTAAAATGTTAGGTTTTTATAAAAATGAAAGTAAAGTGGTCGGACGGAATCGTATGGCTTTTAGTCATTCATGGAAAAGGCCAAAGCAAGGATTTTAGCGTCGCCGCACACAGTAAAACGTCAAACTTTGTTGTCACTTAACCCAATTTATAAAACGAAAATAAACAAGGCTTTCTAAACCAACCATTTGGAGAACTACTTAAATAAATAACACAAACCCTTGTTTAATGAACCACTGACATGTGTTTACCGGACATTTAACAATATAGGTAACATCTTAAACTACATTTTATCAAAAGGACAAATCATTTAATGAACTGAACGAGATTTAAAAGGCGACAAACGAAATCGGAGGTATATACCAAATGTTTCTAATTTATGTAGCGTTACCAGGCTACAATGGAAATATTGGAAATATCTTGTTTAGTTTGTATCACAACAGCTCATACCCAACTAGGTTTTTTATAACGGATTTGTTTCTGATCAAAATTATGTCAAGGTAAGATAATAGAAAAACTATAGGTGAATGAACATCTAATAATGAAATTCTTATAAAAATATGGCCCTTTTATATGTGGGCATTAAAGAAAGCTTCAACAACCAGACCCTCAGCATCTGTAAATATAAAACATAAAATGTATATAATATACCAAGCTGTCAGTTATACAATATTAAGTTCTTATAATAATGAAAATAGTCAAAGAATCTAAATAACTTCCAAAAACTTAGTTCCTGACATCTTGGTAAATGACAAAATATAATTAGCAAAATCATAATTAGTTACCGTAAAAGTGTAACGTTACAACCCTATAATATCAACGAAAAAAAACCACCCTGTACACTTTTATTTATAAAATTATTCAATCAGGTATGCCATCCTATTTAAATAAATTATTCGCAACTTTTACTCATCCTCACCATACTCGTAACACCGGCATTTTTAGAGTACCACAACACAGAACACGTAATTTCCATTTGCTGCTGTCGGGGTACAATAATTGTTGATGGTTTGCCAAACAATATTAAAGCTCTTAGGCTGAAAAAGTTTTATTCATGTGTCAAGAAGAGTCATTTTGGCGCGTTGAGTGAAATTTCATTAATAAAATAATAGATTCATTGACTCATATTTCCTGGTCACTTAACAATTATTAAAATATTTGAATTGAACCATTGCTGTTGTTTTGTTGTTGTTTATAATATTTTAGGCCTTCCAGTAGAGGCATTTGAATGTAGCTGCGCTATTGATTCTTAATATCGAAGCAGTCTAGTCCGACACACAATAAATGGTCAAAAAAATCTTACCAACCTTTAATTGTAGTGTTATCGGTGTTAGGTATATTTGGGAGTACATTCCAAAACTGAATTGTATGGAGCAGCGATCTGTTAATATTTATATTTTTCCTATTTTTAGTGAATGTTCCGAGGGATGTTTCTTCATATATTTTGAGCATTTATAATATATAAATATTAATAATAAAATATAAGAGTGGGTATTATTTATAATTTAATTTTTCAAATTAAGTTTTTTTACATTTTTAGAAAAAGAAAAATGTTGATTGATTTGTTATAGCGTAAAAATCGTTTTTAAGTAGTTTATCGATATAACCGTTTTATACTGCAGATAAAATGTTTAAATTTTTTTAGCTTCTATTCAAATAACAGTAATTTTTGATTTGGAAATTCAGAAATTTTTAAAACTACCTATTTAATGTGATTGTCCTAATGAATTCGAGTGATTGTTTTATTGGATACATCTAAGAAACAAAAAAATATATATAAATTTTACCTTGGTATAACATTTTGTTTTTTGCTCGTTTATCTCTTTAATTCCGTTGTCGGATTCACAGTTTTCAACCCACCGTTTTAAAAATTACTAATAACACCTCACAGAACGAATGTTATTCTAAAAATAAATAACACCACTGAACACCGCTAATGCCACAGTTCAAATGATTTAATAATAAAAATAAAATACCAACCTGTACTGAGAAACGCTTGCAAACCAGACCTTAATAAATTAACACCTGATCGTTATGAGCCCGGCTACTTCATGATATTTACCAAATAGCAATTTAAGAAATCATGGTTCTTGGGATTAGACCGTGTCAAATTGGAATTACTATCCGACGTTTCGCCTTCGATTGCACCTGGCATCTTCAGGGATCTTTACTCCACGAGATCTGAACATTGAATGAGCTCGAAGAGATTCAGGCGGGCTTTTATACCCGACTTGTGCTCGCCGAACCATGACCCTGTGTTATGATGGGTTTCCACGTGTGATGTAGTCCGTAACCCGTATCTCTATTGAAATTGTTTGTATGTTTAAATATTTCAATAGATTCTCTAACCTTGGTTTTCTTTACATCTATGAAATGGCCAGTGTTATGCTGGTGTTCAGCTACAGCAGATTGAACAATTTGTTTCTTTTTAATACATCGTTCATGTTCCTTAAGTCTAAATGATATTGAGCGTCCTGTTTCTCCCACATATACTTCTCCACAGGAGCAAGGAATTTTATATACTCCTTCTGTTTGGAAAGGTACAAGATCTTTCGGGGATCGCAAGCATTGTCCAATCTTGTACCTTCCTTTCCAAACAGAAGGAGTATACAAAATGCCTTGCTCCTGTGGAGAAGTGTATGTGGGAGAAACAGGACGCTCAATATTATTTAGACTTAA
Organism: Kuschelorhynchus macadamiae; assembly: GCA_030620095.1. Classification (NCBI taxonomy): domain Eukaryota; kingdom Metazoa; phylum Arthropoda; class Insecta; order Coleoptera; family Curculionidae; genus Kuschelorhynchus; species Kuschelorhynchus macadamiae. The sequence continues at coordinate 87,733 of JAUTXW010001028.1, forward strand.
GGAACATGAACGATGTGTTAAAAAGAAACAAATTGTATAAAAACCCGCCTGAATCTGCCTGAAGATGCCTCGTGCAATCGAAGGCGAAACGTCGGACAGTAATTCCAATTTGACACGGTCTAATACCAAGAACCATGATTTCTTAATTGACCAAAGCCGTGAAAGCTTCCATTCTATACAGGTTATTCACGCAACCCGTTCAATAAAAGTTTTTGATGATGCCATTTAGATAAAAATTTCAAATTTTGGGATTAAGGTAAGGTCAAGGGGTACTTCTTTTTTGAAATATTTTCAACTTCCTGTCACTTCCGGTTTGACCGGAAGTTGGTATCTACTTGCTTATTTTAAATGGAACACCCTGTATTTTATGATATTTTTGGATTCTACGGAGAATTTCAATGCTATTTTATGTAGCATATCCTATACATAGGTTCAAGCGTTCTTAAGATATTTGACCTTGAACTGAAAATGAGCCTTCGGGGTACCAAATTTTAAAATCTCATCAGGGTGTCCTAGATTCAGCGGCAAACATTCACATTTTCAAAGCCGCTAAAGTCCGTTTTTTTAAATGGGACACCCTATAACTTTATGCACTATCAAATGTAGAATTTCATTTTCTATCGAATTGTATTAAGGTTCCCTATACCTATTCGTAACCATTTTCGAAATAATTAGGTTTTATAAAAATATCGTATGTATTTGCTTAAATGTTTACATGTTCCAATGGTGAGCCATGGAAAAACAATTGAGATCCAATATCCAATATGACAGATGATAAGTAAGCGTTATTTATCGAAAGCTGTCAGTCATAAACTAAATCTTCTAAATCGAAATGGAAGAATACTCAAAGGCTGATATTCTCAATCTATTTTATATTCATGGAGAATGTTATAAAATTTTGGAGAGAACGTGTCGTGTGTTTAATGAACGCCACCCTGATTTGCCTCCAATGAACAAGTCAAAATTCAAGAGGATTGAAACGAACTTTTTGCGTTTTGGCGAGGTTCAAGTTACAAAAAATGTTCCGAAACCAGTGACAAATGCCGAGGATAACGTAATAAACACATTAGCTTATTTCCACGCAAACCCGCAAAGTTCAATACCGTCTGCAGAAAACGATTTGGGAATTTCTTCTTCATCTGTCCAAAGATTCTTGAGCGAACATCATATGCACCCTTATTCCTTCCAAAACGTGCAAGCCTTGAGACCTGGTGATGACGTCCGACGAGTACAATTTTGCGAATTCATTCAAACAGTGATAAGTATTTGGAAATTCTACGAGGGACGGTTTCTGAATTTCTAGAAGAAATTCCTATTGGTGAGCTGAAAAATTATTGGTATCAGTTAGATGAGGCACCAGCACATAATTCCGCTGCAGTTTATCTCCAATTATCTCGAATTTTTGAAGATCGGCCATTGGAGATGGCCTCCGCGATCGCCTGATTTAACACCCCTAGACTTTTATTTATGGGGATTTATCAAAGCTAAAGTCTATGCTTCCCCAGTAAATAACCAACAAGATTTACTGGACAGGATACGAACAGTTTTTGCCGAATTAGAAAACGGACAAATTCAACGGACCACAGCAACTGTACAAAGAAGAATTGAAATGTGTCTTCAAATGAACGGACAGCATATAGAACATTTGTTATAATTCAATTTTATTATTTTATTTATTTATTGTTGATTGTTAAATTGTTATAATTTTTAAGTTCACTAAAACAAGTTTAGAACAGTCTCGAACTTAGTAGATATGGTTAAAAATAATGTAAACAATTTATTACATTTTTTATAACTCTAACTTTTCCGAAACGAAAAAATTTCGTTTCAATCCTCTTCAATTTTCTCTTGTTCATTGGCGATAAATGAGGATGATTTTCATTAAAAACATGGCACGTTCTCTCCAATATTTTGTAACATTCTCCACGAATATAAAATAAATTGAGATTATCAGCTTTTGAGTGTTATTTTATTTTAATTTAAAAGTTTCAAATCAGCTGTCATGTTGAATAGAAAAGCACAACAATTGTTTTTCCATGGCTTACTACGGGAAGGTGTAAGCATTTAGCAAATACATATGATAGTTTAATAAAAACCTGATTATTTCGAAAATATTACAGTTCGATAGAAAATTAAATTCTACATTTGATAGTGCATAAAGTTATAGGGTGTCCCATTTAAAAAAAACGGACTTTAGCAGCTTTGAAAATGTGAATGTTTGCCACTGAATTTAGGACATCCTGTATAAAAATAGACAAATTCAATAAAAAAAATAGAAACCTAAGATTATTTACCGATCGTCTGCAAAATATGAAGATTATATCTTCAAGACTTACAAAAATATGAGATTTTAAAATTTGGTACCCCGAAGGCTCATTTTCGGTTCAAGGTCAAATATATTGATACCAACTTCCGGTTAAACCGGAAGTGACAGGAAGTTGAAAATATTTCAAAAAAAAGTACCCCTTGACCTTACCTTAATCCCAAAATTTGAAATTTGTATCTAAATGGCATCATCAAAAACTTTTACTGAACGGGTTGCGTGAATAACTGTATAAGTAGCAATTATTCTTAGAGTATAAAATATTTATAATTTTTTGGTAATAAATCCTTTTGACTTTGACTTTGACTTCAATCTTTGGTCAAAAATTAAAATAAAATACAAACTGGTCCATCATCTGTTCCCTGGTGATGCTGAGTGTAGACTGGATCTCTGAAATTAGTTTACTATAATAAAAGCCAGAGATATTGATTTTGGAAAAAAAATTATTTGGTCAGTTGAAGCACATTTTACAAATACAGGAATTTTAAACCGTTATTTTTTCTAGGGATCCTCAGGGAAGGTTTGGATTTAATGCTTCTTACTTCATTATGAAATAAAAAATAAATTGTATACCATATTTCTGAAGAAAATCCAAATTTAAATAGATACAAACAAATCCTTAAAGAAAACGTGGTAAAAATTTTGGAAGATATTCCCCTGGCCCACGATGCTGGATTAATCCAACACTGTTTGAATGAGCAATCCAGCAAGATAAAAAACGAATGTTTGCAAATGTTCTGCACTTTATTTGCACTTGCAGAAAACCTAACAATATAAACTTGCTAGTTCAAAATAGCTCTCCTAATTTTGCTGAGTTTTCACCCCCAAATGAATGGACTGTATTACCACTGCTTTTTTGTTGCCCTTGGAAACTGAATTTCTCGCTACGTGCCGGCAAAGATGTGGCGTTCGTTCTTTTTAAGTTCACTGAGCCCACAGTAAAACTAATGTAATACTTAAAATCTGTTTTATCAAGTACAGTCTCACATTGTTAAATAATAAGAGCTTAAAACGAATACATAAATTATTCCTATATCTAAAACGAGAAATAGGCGGTATTTAAACTATATTTTTAAGTTGGCACAAGAACATAGGATATGCTTAGAGAATCTAAGATTTACACACAAATTGTCAGAACTGCCCTAATATTTTATTATAATAAGATTTGAAAACACTCAGTGGTTGTAAGATAAGACATCTTAAAGGCAATGTAAATATATCACTTTTTCCTCACTAATAAATAGGTCAGTCCTATCTTTCTTATGCATGACATTATTTGTAGTAGAAAATAACTACACTAAAAAAAATTAAGTCTTCATTGTCCACCCCCAACGATGGCCTTACACTGCCTGTAGCGTTCGCCGTAAGGCTCTGGCAAGGGTCCTCGGCATCCATACCCTCCATACTTATGAATGGCAGCAAAATCATCGCAGTCAATTCTGCCGTCTCCGTTGCAATCCTAAAAATAAAAAAACCTATGTACAGTGTGTTTCATTTTGTTTCGCAACATAATCAAAACAATAAATCAAATCAAAATACTGTTATGCACGGGTGTTACTTTATTTCACAAAAGACAGTTTTGCTTCCTTCGCCTTTCCTACGCAGATCGGAATACACTAGCTAGCCAGAACCAGAACTTTCTCGAACCAACGCGGTAATTCCAAAATATTTAATTACAACCACTAGATGTCGTTAAGCTAAGCAGTACGGAGAATTAATCGAGGATTTAGTAAATTTCGCACTGGTCCACTTGTAATTGGGATGTGCCTAGAGTCTCCATGCACTTGCCGCTAGAAGGTTCTAGCTATTTTCAGTGGCGCCTATACATTTCCAGCATTTGTTTTTATTTCTATATAAATGCGTTGCGTTAAATTTGAATTATTATTTCGAAGTAACAATGGCGTGCAAAAGAGGAAAAACAATTCGAAGCGGTGCACGTGAAGTTATTGCGAGCGTTATAGAGGCCTGTAGTAGAGAAGCTGAAAATAATAGTTTGACTATTCCAATTCAAAATCGAACAGAACGCGCTGCATTTTACACTCGTGTTTCGGAAAGTAGTATAAGAAAAATTCAAAGAGAACATAATGTTCGCTCATGTTCTACTTCACCTTTAAAATCTCCTGGTAAAAAAAGACCCCGATTATCACACCAAGATAAAATTGGCGATGTTGATTTTCAAGTAATTCAGGAACAATAGAGGATTTTCATATAAACTTGAAGAAGGTTCCGACCTGCAAACCCCTACTTCGTGCCGTAAAGAACAAAATAGATTTTCCGTACGGGTATAAAACCTTAAATCGGCTTTTACGATCAAATGGTTTTGTTTGGCGCAAGTGCCAAAATAGACGAAAATTGCTCGTTGAGAGACCAAATATTTTTCACCGGCGGGTGAAATATTTATCAACTGTAAGGCAACATAGGTAAGAAGGACGCAATATTGTGTATCTAGACGAAACCTGGGTAGATAATGATATGACAGTGAACAAATGCTGGCAAAGTGAAAGTGTTACAGGTGTTGTTCAGGGAATCCGCTCTAGTAGTCGCTTTATTATAGTTCATGCTGGTTCAGAAGCCGGATTTGTTCCAGGTGCTGCTTTAGTTTTTCGCTCGGGACTAACAACTGGAGACTATCATGGACAGATGAATAGAGATAATTTTGAAAAGTGGTTGCTCGAGAAGCTGCTACTTAACATTCCTCCCAAATCAGTCGTGGTAATAGATAATGCGTCTTATCATTCTCACGTAGAAGATAAAATGCCAACTAAGTACTCTACAAAAGCTCATATGATATCGTGGTTTAAATCGAACAATCTTGTATGCGATCCAACATGGATATCAATTATATGAAGTAATATCAGCTAACAAGCCTAGAGAAAAAAAGTATAAAATTGACGGTCTTTTACGTAACCTCGGTCATACACCTTTAAGGCTACCCCCATCGAGAGCGCAACACCGGTGAACTTTCAATTAAAGATTTAAATAAAATAACATTAGAAGCGATTGACTCAATATAGGCTGAAAATTGGAAATCGTATCTTAAACATGTTCGTTCTATTGAAGATAGATAGCAAAATTGAAACGGTTATTGATGATTTAGTTATCACACTGGGATCTTCAAGTAGTGACGACGAAACCTCATCATTTTCAGAGGAAGACAATAATTTAGAACGCATCGTACCATTAGAATCACATCCGTCAACCTCAAAAATGGCTTAGTTTTTTTCCATATACAGTAGAAATTCGCTAGTTCGGACACGCGCCATATCGGACACTCCAGTAGTTCAGCGCCTCTTATCAACCGGACAATTTGATATTTTTACCTCTTTATTCCGGACACCAATTAAGTGCAAATGCAAATAAATTCCGCATTTTTCTGAATAAAACTAGTTAAAACCAGTCGCGTTTGGCGACAACTCAACGACTCGCGAGCGCGGTGGATTAGATTCAGTCTTTCTTTGTAATTGTACGGGGGTGTCGTAAATTGCTAAAAAAATGGCGCCAAACAAACGGCCTCATAAAACGTTGACTCTTGCTGAAAAATGCAAGATACTGGATGTCATTGACAAGGGGGGAAGCATACGTAACATTTCTGATACATATGGTGTCCCAAAATTCACTATCTCGGATATTAAAAAGAACAAACTTAAAATAAGGAGTTTTGTGGCCAAATCATACTAAGGACCAGGTACGTAGACATGAAACTAACAACATAATGCCATTGTGTTGTAACTAATGTTGGTTTTATCTTTAATGTTTACAATGTGGCTGATACTCACTTATCCTTTTTCAGGAAAGATACAAGTTATGACGAAAGCTGAAAATCCTGAAGTTGAGATTGCCTTATATAATTGGTTTTTACAACAACGCAATGCTCATGTGCCAGTTTCCTCAGGAATACTACAAGCTAAGGCAAAATATTTTTATGAAAAAAATCACTGGGAAAAAAGATATTTTGGCGAGTGCTGGTTGGCTTGACAAATTTAAGAACAGACATGGAATACGATTTTTAAAGGTTAGTGGTGAGAAACTTTCTAGTGATATAAGTGCAGTATCACCATTCCAAGAAAAAATTCGATGTCTAGTACAGGAGATGGGGTTAAGTAGAGACCAGGTTTATAATGCTGATGAATCAGCGGCCTTTTGGAGAGCATTACCTGATAGCACCTGGGTTCACAGGCAGGAAAAATCGACGCCAGGTCGAAAAATATCCAAGGAGCGTGTAACATTTATGCCTTGTTCCAATGCTTCAGGGAAACATAAGCTACCACTCTTAGTTCTTGGAAAAGCTGTACATCCAAGAGCATTAAAAAACTGCATATTGCCAGTGCTTTACAAGGCAACCACTAAAGGATGGATGACAAAAAACTTATTCATGGAATGGTTTAAAACGTGCTTTATACCCAAAGTTAAAACGTTTTTAACTGAAAATAACAGACCTCATAAGGCCTTGTTATTTGTAGACAAGGCTCCCTCTCATCCACTTGAGGAAGATATAAATTTTGATCCTGACTTCAGAGTTATGTTTTTACCACCCAATTGTGCTGCTATTTTGCAACCAATGGATCAAAATTTAATTCAAAACATAAAAGTCGCATACAGAAAACGCTTGCTAGATCATTTAATCTCCATGGAAGACGGAGATGTAACAAAAGTTTTAAAGCAATACAATTTAAAAGATGCGCTTTGTAATTTAGATATAGCCTGGAAAGGCATCTCTGAAAAAAACATCAGAAAAAGTTGGACACGTCTGTGGCCAAGCAAGGAAGAGGTTATTAATGTAGAGGAACTTGAAGACGAAAGCATTTCGCTCGCAGAACTTCGAAAAGGGCTTTGTCCGTTAAGCATTGCAGATTTCAGACTCCTTGCAGATTATAGACCCAGAAAATAAATTAAGTGAGGAAGAAATTGTCAGTTGGGCGGCAGGAGAAAAAGAATTTGTCTCAGGCTTAACTGAAGAGGAACTTATCAATGAAGCATTGGAAAGCAAAGAAACAAGTCACAGCGAATTAAGTGAAACAGAGGATGACAATGTTGTGTTGAAAATGAAGCATAGCGATGCTGTAAAAGCCTTATCACATGGTATTCAGTGGGACGAAAACGATGTTCCTACCCAAGATATTTTGCTTTTAAAAGGATTAAAAAAGAAGGCTGTTACGGCAGCAAAATCCAAAAGTGTGCAGACAAAAATCGATTCATTTTTTTAAAAAACCTTCCAATTAAATATTTATTAATATTCTTTGCTTTTTTTTATGTAAATATTTAATGCATATTAAGGTACATATTGACATAATACATATATATGCACATTTTGTTACATATTTTCAGAGTTTGTGTTATTTTAAGTTATTTTATGCATACATATACATATATGTAGGTACAATTATCTGTTTTTCTTTAATGTTTTGTAAAAGGTTTGTTTTTTTTAAATAAACATGTCTTTATATTTTGAGTTTAGATTGGAAATCATAAAAACAAGAAACAATAACGTAATCAAAAAAAAACTCCAGTAATCCGGATACCGCACTAATTCGGCGGTAGCTGTTCCGATATGTGTCCGGATTGTCGAAGTTCTACTGTATGTTGTAAAATTGTTCATAAAGTAGCTGTCAATAAACTGCTTCAAAATAATTAATTTTCTGTTCAATACCGGGTGTCAAAAAATATCTAATATTGCAATTAATATTTCAAAAATTACAGAACTCATATTTTTCCAAAATTAACACATCAGTGTAGTGATAGTAGGGGAGCCAGCACTGATTCCAGTGAACAAGATTTATCAAAATTTTAACTTATGCAGTTCGACAGTTAGGCTATTCGGGTATGCCAAAAGGGACCGTTTGTCTCCGTCTGTAATATTACTTTGTACAGGGGGGCGTCATTTTGAAATACTGTACAAGGCGTTTCCTAATTGAGTACTAATGTTAAAGGGGGTTGATTCTTGGACCTTTTTAAGAAAAAAGTTTAATATGAACCTAAAAGTCTTAACTTTATAGATACAGGGTTTTAAAAAAACATTTTTTTAAAATCCTAATTCTGATGCTATTATAGATAAATAACTGTGTGAAATTTGATACACGTCTTTTATGCATAAAAGGGCATTTTTTATTAACAATCAATTTTTGAAATTTCTACCAGTGGCGTGCATATGTAATTAACCTGGGGAAATCCGTATGCTCCTTAATGCATATAAGACGTGTATCAAATTTCATGCAGTTATCTACAATAGCATTAGAATTGAGATGAAAAAAAATGTTTTCTTTTTAAACTTTACCATCCTGTATCTCAAAAGTTAAGACTTTTAGGGCATAAAAACACCCCGCTTTAACATCAGCACGCAATTAGGAAACGCCCTGTATAGTACTTCACAATGACGGCCCCTGTATAAACTAATATGACAAACGGAGACAAACGGCCACTTTTGATATACCCGAGTAGCCGAAAGTCGAACTGCATAAATTATCTGTTGCTGGCTGCCTTTGTAAAATCAGGACTTGTAAATCGTGTATTACTATACTGAGTGGTCCAATAATCGTGGACGTAGGCAGTAGCCCGGGAACCGTTAATGACAGAACTCAAGAAAAAATATATTTATAGGTAAATCGATCAAGAAAAATCAAAATTAAATCATTTTAAAATTCGAAAGTTCCCCGTTTTTGCAACACAAAAGAGATATAGAAGTGCGGTACACGAAAGGAAACAGACAAATATAGATAAAGGTTTATTAAGCATAGTTACATTTTTTAATTATCTGAAGTGCGTATAGTCAAAAAGGAGTGCCATATTATTTAAAGAACGACGGGACACCACTGGTTTAAAGAGATTTCTTGGCCGACCTATCTAAACCAATTGACTACGCCCGGTTTTCTTTCGTGTCCCGCATTTATGCGACACGTGACGAAGCCATTAGAGCGGGTCCACGAGCGGACTGGATCCGAATGGACCGAAACCATCACCGGACCCCGACCGCCCATGTCTAGAAGGGAATATCACCAACAGTTTCCGATGCGAGCCACTACTCTTCAAATACCTGAGGCTTCCAATAAATTCATAGCAATCCCATATGATCCCAGATATACCAGAAGTCTAGAAAAAGTATTTAAAAACGTAGGTTTTAAAGTAGCCTACAAAACGGAGAACAGTTTGAAAAATCTCCTTGGAAACAAACCCTAAAGACAAAGTCGACTTGAAGGAGAGGAGTGGCATCTATGAAATTAGCTGTAATGACTGCGATCTAAAATATGTTGGGCAAACTAAACGCTCCATAAACATTTGTTTTAAAAAACACATGGCACATTTAAGATACGGAAGAACAGAAAAGTCAAGGGTTGCCCAACATGCTTTGGAAAACAATCACCGAATAGGAATAAATAATCTTAAGTTGATTAAAAATGTATGTAATAATAGATTATTGGATGCATTTGAGAGTATAGAAATAGGTAAATGTGGTAAAAAAGCACTAAATAAAGACAGAGGACCTATTCCCTATAGTTCCCTCTATTGTTTACTTGACAACGGTGCAGTCGGGTGCAACCAAGTGTGACCACATTTACCTATAAATAGTCTCGGTTAGGATAAGTTACTTTAGTTTATATCATCTGCTGATGATGCTAACTTGGTTAGCGAAACGCGCGTCCAGAACGTAACAAGTTGTGGTGTAGTGTGGTTAGAACTCTTGTATTTTGAAGAAATGTACGATTTTGGGCAACACAAAACCCTCGAGTAACTAGTGAAATTAAGATACAAGGTCGATGATCGTTACATGTGTGGGGCGGGCTCTTAAATAATAAAATAATTGGGCCAATTTTTATTGACGAACCCTCAAATGGGGAAAAATATTTAAATTTATTGACCTATGATGTAGAAAATTTTCTGGACAATTTACCACTCTGTCAATACAACGAAATTATATGGCATCAAGATGGAGCCCTACCACACAACGATTTTTCCGGTTATAAATTACCTTAATATGAAATACCAAATGTGGATTGGTCGTACTGGATCGATTGGCTGGCCGCCGAATAGCCCCGACTTGACGCCACTTCTTCGTTCCTGTGGGGATTTTTGCAGAATAAAGTGTATAAAAATACAACTTTTTTTAGGTTTTACGACCAAGAATAATTGAGGCTATTCAGGGCACCAATGAAAATTTTACTATTAGAGATTATATACAATGTATTGAAAATAAACCATGGGCACATTCAGCAGTTGTAAATAGTTTTAGTAGACAATACCATTTTATATTTTTTTATACTTTAAAGTTAAGTATAGGTTATGCTACATAAAAAATGTTTAGAATATTCAGAAAAATGCAAAAATAAAAAAAGGTACCCATTTGAAAAAAAGAAGTAGGACCACGCACAGACTTTTTGAACCACTCTGTATATGTGACAAAAAGTTTTTCTCCCTGTACCTAGTAACGTGGTTAATATAGTTATACTACCTATGTTAAACCTAGAAAACAAAATATCTTTTTACAGTAACTAGTTACTTTTAAAAAGTAAGTTACAGTTATTAGGAACTTAGTTACTTTTTGATTAAATGTATCTTTTTGAAAGTATCTGAGATAGTTTTAAACAAGTAACTTGTATGTTGTATCTTGATACTGTTTTTTCAGTAACTATTTCAGCCCTGACGATCGGTACTGAATTATAAACAACTGATTCCTGACTCTTGTCGCGGTCGTCGTTTAACTGAAATAGATCATTGCGCCTGTGGCATTGCAGGGATCATGATATCTTTGTTGTGGAGTTGGTGTGACGTGAAACAAAAATATATTAGCACCAAAAAGACTGTTTGTTCAATCATTCCAAGGACATAGTACCTTGAGATTGAAACAAGCTCGAGTTGTGAGGCATTGTTTTCATTGTAGGTTTGTACCTGTATAATATTACATACCTGTTGGAACTTGCTCATATATCCCTGTACGCACAAAGCGGCACAGTAAGTGTCACCGGCACAGTGAGCATATGCTGTAGATGATTCAGGAGATTCGCCTCCTACAGTGGGTTTGCCAGCGTCAGCCCAATACGCCCAGGTGATCCTGAAGGGACCACAGACATCTCCAGAACATATATTGGTGGTATTACATCCTGAGATTGCCTCGCATATACACCCTAAACATTGTTGGGTAACTGGAAGGTCGTCGGCGGAGACGGCTATTAATAAAAACACATAATTATACAGGGTGATTCACGTTGAGTGTCCTATTAAAAGTTCTGGAGAACTATAAAAGGGATTTTTTTCAAATTCAGCATACGGACATAATAGGTAATAATCTATATTTTAAAAATATTTTCGCAAGTGCAGCGTTGCCACATCTCTCCGAAACCAATAGCAACATTGAAATTTCAAATAGAACAGCCTATATTTTATTGCAGTTTCTGATTCTACGCACGATTTTAAGTAACTTTTGTTAACATCTTCCTATACTTATCTCCTACCATTTTCTCTAAAAAAATTAATTTAGGATTTTTTTTTAGAAAATCACCACGTTTATAAAATTCCATATTTACCTGCGTAAGCGAGATAATTACTACATTTTTTTTTTCTGGGTTAGAGAATGCATATATTTAAAATAACTATATGTTAGAATAACGATATATCATACAGGGTGTCGTATAAAAAGGGCATTTTTATCGAAATTTAGTAATGGTGAAAACACATTTATTTTGAATACAACACCCTGTATTTTATGGTATCTTCGAATAAACCAATACCTTACTTACAATATTTCTATTTATGTTCCTATACCCATCTCACACCATTTTTCAGATATGAGCCAACTTTGAATATTTTCCTGTTTTCAAAGACTACCATAACAAAACCACCCGCTTAACGAATAACTTAGCTTCCTTGACATCTCTTTGACATTAACAGATAGTTTTCAATTGGTGCTCCGTAAAAATGGAAAACGCAATTGAATATTCCAATATCGATATTTTAAATTTATTTTACATTCATGGAGGGTGTAACAAAATTATTTCAAGAACCTGCAGAAAATTTAACGAGATGTATCCTCATTTACCTCCTATGCACAGGAAAAAATTTAGAAGGTACTAAATGCAATAATAGTTTTTATTTCCTTAAAAATCAATTTATGTTGCTGAAACAACAGGAGGTTGTCAGTATTAATGTGCATAACATAATATTTTGATGATGGTCCTTGGACTCTGATTATACACATTAATACTGACATCCTCTCTTTTGGTACAATTCTTTCGTACGTGTACACAGCATTTTAGGCTTTCTATTTATTTTGCCTTCATATTTCAGATATGAAGCAAATTTAAAAAATCACGGCAAAATTATAAAACATAGATCATACACAAAACTACAAACTGATAATGAAGGCAATGAAATAAATGTACTTGGATATTTTAACGTTTACCCTCAAGCATCAATTAGAAGTGCTAAAATAGATCTAGGACTTTCATATTCAACAATTCAACGTATTCTAAGCAAACATAACATTCAACCATTTAAATTTATCACCCAGCAAGGCCTTTTACCAGAAGATTTTCAGAGACGTACTGAATTTTGCGAAATAGTTCTAACTAAAATTGAGGAAGACCCACTATTTTTGAAAAAAATTATCTGGAATGACGAGTCGAAATTTACGAGAGAAGGAATATTTAATAGACGAAATAGTCATTTTTGGAAAACCCAAAATTGGTTATAGAACGAAGATTTCAGTTTCAATTCGGGTTTAATGTTTTTTGCTTACTGATGGACAATAAATTTGCTTATTGTATCTACGATGAAAATTTAACTTCGAAAAAATATCTGGATATTTTAAGAACTACAGTTAACCACCAATTGGATGGGGCTCCTGCACATTGCAGCAATGAAGTGAGTCAAGAATTATATGGAATGTTCGAAGATAGGTGGTTCAGACGTTTGGGACCATGGGATTGGCCACCTCGGTCTCCGGACCTAACTCCCCTAGATTCTTACCTTTGGGGAACCATCAAAGAGCGAGTGTATGTAGGAAATCCAATACAAAATCTCCAGGATCTGGAAAATCGAGTACGTCGAGCTTTTGACGAATTAAATCCTGAGGAAGTACGAAGAGCAACAACAAGAAACCAATTAACATGTTTGCACGAATGCCTTAATGCGAATGGTGGCCATTTTAAGCAACTTAACAATTAGTTATCTTTCTTTTGCTAAAAATTAACGATTATGTATTATTTGTTTGTTTAATTATCACTTATAATATCTAACACCTTTAGGTTACAAATTGTATTTAAAAAAATACATTTTGTATTATTCACCGTATTTAAAACTGTCTGTTTATTTCAAATATTTGTCAGTACGAGGTAAATAAAACCTTACATGGCCTAACTAGTTAAGTGATTCGCTAAGCAGGTGCCGAGGCGGGTGCTTTTGTTGTGGATGGTCTTTGAAAACAGGAAAATATTCAAAGTTGGCTCGTATCTAAAAAATGGTGGGAGATGGGTATAGGAACATATATGGAAATATTGTAGGTAAGGTATTGGTTTATTCGAAGATACCATAAAATACAGGGTGTTGTATTTAAAATAAATGAGTTTTCACCATTACTAAATTTCAATAAAAATGCCCTTTTTATACGACACCCTGTATAATATATCGCTATTCTAACATAGTTATTTTAAATATATGCACTCTCTAACCCAGAAAAAAAAAATCTAGTAATTATCTCGCTTACGCAGGTAAATATGGAATTTTATTAATGTGGTGATTTTCTAAAAAAAAATCATAAATTAATTTTTTTAGAGAAAATGGTAGGAGATAAGTATAGGAAAATGTTAACAAAAGTTACTTAAAATCGTGCGTAGAATCAGAAACTGCAATAAAATATAGGCTGTTCTATTTGAAATTTCAATGTTGCTATTGGTTTCGGAGAGATGTGGCAACGCTGCACTTGCGAAAATATTTTTAAAATATAGATTATTACCTATTATGTCCGTATGCCGAATTTGAAAAAAATCCCTTCTATAGTTCTCCAAAACTTTTAATAGGACACTCAACGTGAATCACCCTGTATAATAACAGTTATAATATTTATTTAGACAAGAAAACGTACAATTACAATAAAAAAGAAATATGTTTTGGCAAACATAGAGCTTCTTCATATACGTATCTACGTTGACGTTGTAACGGAATAAAATATATACATTCTTAATTTATTTTTTTTCATGACAAATGCTAAACATGAGTATTTTAAAGAAGCTATCTAATATTAGTTTTGAGAGTTTTTAAAAGCTGAACAAAATAATAAATAACACCTATCTATAATGCTACATACAACTCTGTCAAGTTGCGCTCGACGCGCAATGATACATCCCCTTTAAAAGTTTAAGGTTATCATGTGGTGCTTTTTTCGTTTGAAGATTTCTTTGTCCGCTTTCATTTAAGTTAAAACTAATAATAATTGAAACGTTTTATTTGGTTAGATTTAATTATAATAAATTGTCAATTAACTATGTTTTAATGCTTGGAATATTTTATAACAGAAGGCGTTTTAAAAATGCCATGTTTTTTTGGAAAGGATTGTTTCCCTTCAGAAAAGATTGGCTAAGAGGGTTTTTCTTTGCCTTTTGATGGTCTTTTTCATCCAGAACGCTGATAAGTTAGTTTAAGTTTTAGACATTTACATTGAATGCACTTTTATCTTATTTAGACGAAAATTTAAGTATATATCAATAAAATACATAGTAAAACTCTCTCGCGTCTTTGGCGACGCATTGCGTTTAGGCCAATAAGAAACTTCTGGGGGGGGGCAGTTCTTGTCAAATTAGGTGTCGACCTCTTTTCTGATTTCTAAAACAAGAGTTAGTCTGTGTCAAAGATCTGTTTGTTACAGTTGATTTCAAATTCTTCTTTTGTGGTGGTTTACGAGGTTGCGGTTTATATTCAATAAATATAATAAAATGATTGTGTTTTGCAGTTTTTTAATTAATTAACAACAATAAAACTTTAGTTTTGTTTTTAGAGAACTGTTTCACGCCTTAAATTAACCCTACAGAAAGAAAAAAATCCCTTTTATGAAAAAAAAAATACATTTGCCCCATTTTGCCGTGTTTTAAAAAACTAAGCATTATGGAATTAAAAAATATTCGCATTTTTAAGAGATATTGTATTGAATTCCATAGGACTACACTGTATAGTAGAAAAACGATTTAAATACAGAGAGATAAAAGACGTCTGTTTTTTGTAAGTGTAGCAGCTTTGAAACTAAAAAAGTTTTAGACTTGTTGGCACTGCTTCAAATCTCTACGCTACGCTTTCGTCATTTATTAAAAAGCTAAACACTCTTAAAATATTTTTTCTTCGTTTTCAGGAGGCATATTTATCCTTCTAGGCCTACCCTGTCTAAACAAGATAAAAATGTTTTTACATACATAATAAAATAATTTTGACGTATTTCACTGTTTGCTAAACAGTAGATCTGAAATATATGTTTTTTTTTTTTTCATTTTCAATTAACTGGAATTAATTAAATAATATGCTACTTTTTAGTAAAAATCCAATATGGCGAAACAAAATGGTAGCCCAGTGAAAAAACAACTCATTCAAAATTCAAATTTTGCGCAAACATCAAGTATTATGTTGGAATTAACTGGTAACATTTTGGTACGAATTCAAGATGGCGTAATAAAATGGCGGCTTAATAAAATATTTAAAAATTCAGCCTGAAAAAATTAAAGGTTGGCTCATGTCGGGATAACCTGGTAATATTTTTATAAAACTCTTGGTGAAATGTTATAAAAATTATTATTAAAAAACTACTTATCTAATTTATCTCAAATTTTGCACAAACATCAAAATATTATGTTGGAATCAACTGGTGAAATTTTCGTCTAAATATTTAAAAATTCTTAATGTTAATGTTTTTAACCACTTTAAATTTTACATATTAACTATATATGTTTTTATTGTAGAAAATAAATATTTATCTTGAGAAAGCTCAATATAATGAGCGAAACGTCGATGTGAATTATAGTTTTATTTTTTAATGAGTTAACCTATACCCAAGAAAATAATTAATCAAATATATATACATATATATATATATATATATATATATATGTGTGTGTGTGTGTGTGTGTGTGTGTGTGTGTAGAAATATATTTTCCGAAACGTTGGCAGCTTAACATTGTGTTTCATTACCAACTGATTCATATAACCCATTAAACGGATAGTAAAATATTAATTGGATCATTAACAAACTTTGAAAACATTACATAAACTGTTTTTATTTAATAACAGACTACAAAACATTCTTGAATCTAAATGCCGTAATAAAAAATCGTATGCATAATTCTGGGGAATATTAAACACATCCGCATAATATTTTAAGTTGAACAATAGGAAATTCATAATTACCATTTTAAATCAGAAATTAATATATGTGAGTATATGAGACGTAATTGTGTATCGTTCACAAGTATGTTGTTTCGAGGGAAATTCCAATTAGAAGGATAGTTTACAAACCTACATTAAATATACATTATTTAGATATTAAAAAAAGACCAAATTGTAATCGTGTGTTTTATTTTGTTTTTATATATAACAACATATTCAGGAAATACTAATTAAACTGGCACATTGACGTGGAAGATGGGTATGAGCGTGTCATATGCGTTAATGTTATATGATTGAGATTCAAATAAGGCAATTTTTTTTTTGTAACTCTTTGAGTTCCCTTATTGACTGGCCAATTTTGGACCCTATGGGGCAAACATTTACAGAATATATACCTCAATATATACAGGAAATATCAAAAAGAAAAATATATTATCATGCAAAAATTGAAACAGTGAAGGAATTCAAAATAATTTATAAAACGATTGTTACAAATGTACAAGCTAGGAAAAATAAAAGCTAATATGTTTACCCCGAACTCTTAACAATTTCTGGTAGCGGCCAGACATACTAGAAGCAATGAATTTATGTGGAATACTTTTTCATTTTCTCTGCGAGTGTTGGATCTGGAATGATTTGCGGTTAATTTTTAATATTTTTAAATGTGCATTTCAGCCTACTCGAAACGTTTTCAAAAGTATAATCAAATCTTCTGTTATGCATAAAACTTCTGCCATAATATTGAATCCTTCACTGTATAGTCTTTATAATTTTGTGTGTGTTAACTTCTCAGTCCATAGCCATTTACAAATTTGAAACGAATAATTTTTGTATTTTTTTCGCACCTGTATAAATATTCCGAAATTTTGAACTAAAAAATTTGCTTTGGAGTAAGTAAAGGTTATCTACAAAATTACCTGTCTAAGAATAATGCAAAAGTAAATCTATTACTGTCGAGAATTGTGAAAACTCTGTATATTTCGTTTGGTAATAAAAATACTATCAAAATTCGAAACACATATCTCTATTAGATATTTGTCAATAAATTTTCATAATTAGTAGCCAAAATTTACTTAAATTTATTAAATGTAGACTTCTCAAAAATCTGGTAACTTTATTAAAATTGTATGACATTTTATATCTCTTACGATCACAAAAAAGTTAGTGAAGCTCTTTAACTATGAGGACCAGAAGAATTCTAAGACTACTCCATATTTTTAACCATTTTAACAATAATATATAAATAGGTAAATTAATTACACCATGGGATAATCAATGTATGCATAATTTGAATTTTGGCAATGGTGTCTTTATGAGTATTTTTTTTATGTTAAAACCTCTTATCAAGCGAGTTCAGGCAAATGATAAAATATATTTCTTATTTTATTTCAGATCGCTCCTCGCATATTCTATATTCTACATTTGCAAACATTGTAACAAGATATTTTCTAAAAATTCGAAAGACACATAACTAATATTAGTTCAAACAGCAGGCCCAAAAATGTCCAAAATTTTATTTGTTTTTCTAGATCTCAAAATTTCGCCACCAAATTTAGTTTGATCAGTAACTAAAAATATCGGTCATTATTATTAGTAACTATGCAATAAAAACAAACAAACATATTCCCCTCTTACTTTGCGGACACATATTTTGCTCTAATTCGGGAATGATGTTATCTAGTTGTTAATGATCGAAGTTAAAATTTGTCTCCCTGCCGCACTCTTAACAAATTTTTATAAAAAAACTCCACACCATTTTTACGACATCGCCCTGTAACACTTTAAAAGCATCACCCGTTATTACTTGTTAAAATTACTTATAAACACACATTATTCTACTACTTTTAAATTCAATTGTGTTCTTTCATTTCGTATTTTTTTTTTATTATGCTACTTGTTAAAACTTTTAATAAACACACACTATTCGAGTACTTTTAAATTTAATTATGTTCATTCGTTTCGTGTTTTTATTATTTTTTTATACTACTTGTTAAAAGTATTAATAGATACACTTATTCCACTTTATCTTTGCAAAAAGTAGTTAAAACGGCTATTTGAGGCTATTTCCCTCCAATGGCGGATGGCCGTGCACACAATATATCAGCAAAATCTATCACTAGCACCCTGATTACCAGCTGAGCTCCTAGAAATCTGTTCCCCAGACTCTTGTGCTATGTTTGTTTAAGGGCCAAGGAGCCATCTGCTACTGTGGTATCTGCCCCGGCATGGCTCATCAGGCAACTTCCTTGAGGAGTATCACTATTAAAACCGAATACCCAAACCCTGATACAAACAAGATGTCATGTCGTTCGACTTTAAAAGTCAACAAGGCAAATAGGTAACCAATGACATCATCTGTAGGTACTATGGTGAAACTAAATCGCTTTAGATGCTAGCTACTTTGGAGCACAAGACGACACATCTGTGAAAAAAATAGAAGAGAAACAGAAATATCAATTTCTGCGCGGTTCTATCCACTATTCTGTCGAGAATCGGCCAAAACATAGTAATTATATTAAAATAATCATAACAAAAGGAGAATCAATTGGAATAATTATATACCGAGTTTCCCATTTTAAAAAAAACAAGTTTGGTTCGCCATGAGTTTTGCGAACCACCTTGTATTATGGCTATAATTTTAAAACATGACTATCGTTAATTGTTTTTTCGAAATTCCTCGCCATTTACTTACAATCTTCCAGCCAATCTTGGTAGCACCACCCTGTATATACTAATAGCCTTGTGTATGTCATTCAAGCAAATATGCTAATATAGGAAGTGTTACAAGCATTTTTTAGCAATCAGTTTTACAAATATTGTATTTTTAAATAACAATAAATCCATTCTATAATGCACACCTTCCTCTAAAGGTTACGTTAATTGTTAGATTTTGATATAATGAAAAATTCGATTCTCAGAAATCAGAATGATATCATCGAGGTAATATTATTTCGTATCTTAATAAGGCGACATCCCAGGTTACGTTAACAAGGACAAGATTATTTTTTAAATAAAGTAGATCCTGTTCTGTCAAGAATGTTGTTCGGTGACACACACGTTCATGGACCAGTGCGAAAAATTAACATATATTTAATAAACTATTCAGTCTTCGGAGACAAATGAGTGGGTTTTCCAAATTATTTTCGTAAACAGTTAACAGTTATAAGCTAAATTGTATTAGAGATTACCCACCCACGTGATAGGTGGCATTTTTACCAATAAAAAAATAGACCGGACAGGGGCGTCACAAATGGGGTATTAGCCGAAATTACTATAATATCAAAAATGCATTCTGGCAATATAACAACCAAGGTGTTTTGTTCACTTGATTTATTAAAGTTTAATATAATGTAGGTATTTAACAAAATATAGCTAAGAAATTTAATTTTTTTAGTGTCAAATGATGATTGTTGTCACGTGTGGCCAATTCGGTCTTTTTATTATCTTATTGAATTTTGTAAACAGATACGCACTACAACTTTTATTTATAAAATTATCTGCAAGAATTTTTAGAGAAGTGCGTAATGAAAAAAAAACGTAACCTTTAGGTTTAACGAAATTTTAGCAATTTACGTTTCCCCACGCCTCGAATATTATATTAATTTGTAGCTTAGTTATACCAGAGTCACATTCAAAAAAATCAGCTGCAGCTCTTTGAAAGGTTTTGAGCTCTTGAAGTTATTCGGGAGAATATCAAAGTCGTGACTCTAAAAAGATCTGAAATTCCAAGTTCACATCCTACCCCCATCCTTTAGCTCCTGAACGGCTTAACTTTTGAACCCGAACTTCAAAAAAAGTGTTTACAACTTTTTAAAATAAATATAAAAAAATTCGTTGTAAGGTTTGTCCTAAATCGTAAGAATTTGCTAAGAAAAGGAACAAATGGCAAATGTCAAAAATTGGTTTCTGTCTATCTACGTTTCTGGAATGTTGACATTTGAAAAATTACAGTTTTCCCTGCTACATATACCAAACGATACAAAATATACCAAATACGTCTAGAATTTGCCGTAAAAGCCAAATATGGCATAATATACAGGGTTTCCATTAAAAAAAACCAAAGTTGTTAATTTTCGACAGCTTTGTAACTCTCATTTGTTTCAGTTCTTAGCAAATTCTTACGATTTAAGAGAAACCTTTTCTATTTGAAATTATTTCCTATATATAAAATATAATAAAACCGCCAGAGCTTGTCAAAATATAAGGAACTATCCTGTACACACTGTACAGGGTGTCCGGATTTGGTTGCAAAAGCAGGGTATCTCGCTTATTTTTAAAGATAGAACCTTGCGGTTTTCCCGAACCTGAGCTAATTTTTTGTGAAACTCATGAAACCGTAAACAAAATTTTAATAGCCTTCTTCGTTTATGAGATACAGGGCGAAATAGAAAATTTTGCATTTTGGGACCCCCTTCGTATCTCGGTGATCCTTTAACTTAACGCAAACGGAAAAATTGCTGCTTATGCCGTTTTTTACGCTGGATCCAGTGGCGTAGTCAAATTTTTTATTTGAGTTGTTATTTTTTAGATATGACCCAAAGTTGTGTTTTTTTAAATGGGACACCCTATTTATTAGTCCAGAAATTGATTTATCCTTTTATAGTATGGGTCTATCTTAATAAACAACAACAAAAATCCTAATTTTTATAATTGTCGTCCCAAATTTTGAAGTAGGCCATGTAAAACAATGCTGCCTTTTATTTAAAGTCGTTAACAATATCTACATCCTAACAATAAACCAAAATAAATATGTAATTAAATCTATTTATCAAAATATGTATTGATAATTTCGCACCAAAAAAGTACCACCTACCTAGATTTATGTAACACAAGAACAAAACAGTAATAAATTATTGTGTAACAAGCCTTTCAGCAAAAAACAACTGTCGTATAAGAACTACAGTAACCCAGGAAATCAAAAAAACTGTTCAAACTGATTTCCATTTTGTTCCATGCATGCTTCGCACAATTTTCGTATTCGTTTTAGAGAATTAAGCAAAATAACGGGATGATTTTGTAAATAGCGAAAATTTTCTCTTATTGCATTTCCTAAATCTTGGACATTATCATAGTAGTCTTTGTAAATTCTATTTTCCAGATATCCCCATAGAAAGAAATCTAAAATCGACAAATCTGGGGACCTAGGGGGGCCATCTTATAGGTCCATTTGTTCCGATCCATTGATTGGTAAAATTATTGTCCAGAAATAATCTCGTCATTTCAGAATTGTGTGCAGGAGCATCGTCCTGTTGAAAATAAATTTCGTTAATATGCGCTAGAGGAACATCGTCAAGTAATTCAGGTATAGCTGCCTCTAAAATTTCTATATAGCGATTGGCTGTTAGATTTCCCATCAAATATATAAAATTTTATATGTGTTCCTAATATGAGGCAGGACACATTTAGATTAAACCTGCCCTGCTGTCTTCTGGGAAATTTCCTCACCCTCCCGATTTTCTTTATTATATGTTTTCGTACGAGGTTTGATAAATGATCCGTGATTAAGTAAATTCTTTTTTATCCGATAAAAAGTGGATACATTAGGTTGCCTCCATTCTGGTTATCTAAATAAAAATTAAGCAATAGTATTTCAACATACCTAAAAATTAACTATTTACCTGTTAAAATACATCTCAGAAGCCGCTTCAACATTTTCATTACTTAATATAAAACAAGCTAACATATCATACTTTTCATAATGTTCAAAAGTTTGGTTTTCTTCCATAATAATACAGATATATTTTTACACAATAAATAAATACAAAAAAACTAGCGCTATATTTTATATACGCGTACAAAATTGGGAAATGTCACTTGCTTCCAAGAAAACAAAAGAAGACGGCATCGTTTTGCATGGCCTACTGCAAAATTTGGGATGATAATTATAAAAATTAGGATTTTTGTTGTTGTTTATTAAAATAGACCCATACTATTATACATTTTTGAGAAGCTTTTAAAATGACAAATCAATTTCTGGACAAATATACAGAGTGTCCCATTTAAAAAAACACAACTTTGGGTCATATCTAAAAAATAACAACTCAAATGAAAAATATGACTACGCCACTGGATCCAGCGTAAAAAACTGCATAAGCAGCAATTTTTCCCTTTGCGTTAAGTTAAAGGATAACCGAGATACGAGGGGGATCCCAAAATGCAAAATTTTCTATTTCGCCCTGTATCTCATAAACGAAGAAGGCTATGAAAATTTTGTTTACGGTTTCATGAGTTTCACAAAAAATTAGCTCAGATTCGTGAAAACCGCAAGGTTCTGTCTTTAAAAATAAGCGAGATACCCTGCTTTTGCAACCAAATCCGGACACCCTACAGGGTGTCCCATTTTAGATACTTTTGCGGGGTATCTCCGTTATTTTTGTAGATAGCCAGTGTGCTAGTTTTTCGTAAAACTAAAGATGCTGTTAACAAAATTTTCATAGCCAACAAAATATCACTAGACTGGAAATTTTAGGCTCTTTCCAAAAATCGAAAAATCCAATATGGCGGCCATAAGATAAATGAAAGTTGAGGTGGGTTGCGGGTTAACAAAAAACAATAAAGACGTATCGTATACGCCATCTTATTTGTCTTAAAAATATGTCTGAATAATGTCAATAATGGATACACTAGCCAAAAACGAAATCCGCCATTTTCGGTTTTTCCCCGATATTTCCGAAAACAATTGATCGATCGTAAATTTTAAACCGGATATCGAACGCAATAAGTTTCCTCTAAAACTTTTCCCATTTAACCTTTGATGTAGATATAATAGGAGCCGAGATCCCTGTACAGAGAAGCGAATCTGGGACACACTGTATAAAAGCACGGATTGGCAAAAAATGATGGGAGCCCCTACTTAGTGTTAGTATTTTAGGTCTCCATAAGTACAATAAGTGCCCTGGCAACGTACCTCTAACAATAAAGTACTCTACAACTTATCCCTAATAAATATTAACATACGGCCTTCAATCTAGTTTTTCTACGACCGTACCTGAAATACTGTTTCACACATTGATCGCAGTAGCTAAAGCTTGTTTTTAAACAACGATACCTGAAGTGCAATGCATTGCTCCATAAGAAATGCATGACATTAATTTGAAGCACTAATTTTATTAGGCGGCCGAGCTTCGCAATTTGAATCGTTGTCATAGTAACGAATTGTCAAACAGCTGATACAAACCCTGTATAAACAGAGTGACTATTAATAATTACAATTATTATAAAGGAGAACATTTATTTAATTTACATTTGTATTATTTACGGTCGTAGAAAAAGTATAGTAACTCATCACACATCGATTTTTATACACTCAACTCTTATAATGAAGTACATCACAATATATCCCTAATATATATTAAAACGATATCCCTCTAAACGTTGATTTCTAAAATTAAATTGAAAGTGGTTTTCAAAATGTCCTTTGTAAGGTAATTTTTAAAATTTTAAACGGTGTAGATATTAGAACAGCAAATAAAACAAATTAATCCATAAGTAATCTAATTAAAAATTATAAAACAAAACCCCACAAACTCAAACAATCAGGCATGGTATACATACCATCTTTTGGCAAACGAAAAGAAAAATACTACAGGAGCTTTATCAAAGGAAAATTAGGCAAATCATTTAATTGAGACTGGCCATACGTTTGATAACAATTTTAAAATAATGCACAAAAAAACTAAGAGTCATAAATAAGATATATACAGGTATAATGAACACTTCACCCTGTTAAATATATTACTTCTCAGGGGCGTATATAAGGGAGGGGTTTTGGGGTTAAAACCACCCTAGAGTCACTTTTATTTAAGCTGAAATGATCAACCTACCTAACCTAACTAAACCACGTTTTTTTCGGATTTATTCATATTGTTTACGCTCAAGTAGATAAAGAACAACAACTCAAGCTTTTTTTTTCTTTGGTTGTTGAAAATTTTCATCCTCTCAAAATCCCCCGCAGAAACAATTTCTATAACGCCACTGTAATACTTCTATCGTAAAAGGGAATTAATATAACACAGACAGATCTTCACCCGAGAATAACTACCTTCACGTATTAAGGTCACTATATGCAAACCATCTTATTGTCATATTGTGATTACATCATGGTAACGTTTTGGTAAAAATCCAATATGGCCAAACAAAACGGCCGCCTAGCGAAATGTTAAAAAATATTACTAAAAAATCCAATTTACCTCAAATATTTGGTACAAATCCAAGTACACTGTGTCCCAGATTGCTTGTAATCACAGGGTTTCTCGGAAACCAGCAGAGATATAACTTTGCGGTTTTCGCGACCCTGTGTCATTTTTTCGAGAAACTTTGAATGCCGCAAACAGAATTGTGCCACATCGTTTTGTTCCCGAGATACAGGGTGAAATAGAGATTTTGCGATTTTGGGGGTGGTATCATATTTCGGACACCCTATCAGATAGAGAAAAGGTAAAAACTGCTATGGATAGATATTTTTACGTAGAATCCAGTGTTGTAGTCGCACACATTTTTAGACAATCCGTTTTTGAGATATAGCCCAAACTTAGTATTTTTTAAATGGGACCCCTGTACTTTTGACGTAAACTAAACCTTATAAACGCTATATTAAAAGAAAAACGTAAGTTGGCCATGGAAAATGGGTAGATATTAAAAGTGTCCAGAAGCTCATTTTTTTACTATGAAATAAATAAACTTAATAATCTTGATAAACTTAATCACAATACTAAACAAATTCTACATAACTAGAAAAACTGTTCAAAATGGCCGCCCCCCTCACGAACACATAATTGGCACACAGTGCGAATTCTTCTTAGAGCATTCATCATTATTATAGGTCTATCTTCCAATGATCTAAATGCCTGAATGGTTGCATTTTGCGGCTGCTCCATCGTATTGACTGGATTCAGGTAAATTTTGTTTTTTAAATAAGAAAAAATCTAATATTGAGAGGTCTGGCGACCTAGCAGGCCACCTTACTGGTCCATTTGTACCAATCCAGCGATCGTGAAAATTTTCAAATATAAATGGCCTTATAATTTGCGCATTGTGGGCAGGAGCACCGTCCTGCTGAAAGTAAATATTGTGCAGATTTGCTAGCGGCAAGTTATCCAATAAATCCGGTAGTATTTGATTTAAAATTGCTAGATATCTATCTGCTGTTAAATTATTATTGTAAATATGGAATGTAATCTTTGTTCCCAATATAGAGCAAGCGACGCTAAAGCCAAACCTTCCTTGCTGCTGACGTTCTCTTGTTAAAAATTGGCTTTCCGTATACCAGTGCCTATTATTATGCCTGTTAAAAATACCACTACAACTTATATAAGCTTCGTCGGACCATATAACCTTGCTACCGAAGTCAGGGTCATTTTGGGTTTTTTGAAGATAGCAGTTGCAAACATTTAGACGCCTTTCTGCATCTCCAGGATGTAATTGTTGTACTACATTTACTTTATAAGGCTTATATTTATGTTTTCTTAATATCCTTTGCGTTTGTGATTTTGACACCCCCCACTGTTTCCTGAATATGCCTACATGAATTCGCGTGATTGGCCTGAATACTTGCTAATACAACAATCTCATTGTTCTCGTGATTTCGTTTATTATATGTTTTAGCCCTGTGCTTTGAAAATGATCCATCATTAATTAAATTTAATTTAATTCGGCGAAAAATTGCCTTGTGTGGCTGAGGCCTTTCTGGATATCTACTATATAAAAAAAGCTTTTGGAAATAGTCCATAACTCAAAGTCGAATTGAAAAAAAAAATTTGAAAGGAGGTTCATAATAATTTAAGCACTTGGTGCTTACCTGTTAAAATATAAATCAGATGCTTGATCACTGTTTTCATGACATTCAATAAAACAAACCATCATATCATACTTATGACTATTTTCAAAATTATTCATTTCTTTTTAATATCTATTAATTTACCTGTTAGAATTATTGGTAACTCGTATGATAAGAGGATAAACACGGCAATATTTGATATATTTAAGAAACAAATAGTTTTGATTTTTGTTTCCATGCCATATTTCCATGGCCAAATTACGTTTTTCTTTTAATATTGCGTTTATAAGGCTTAGTTTACGTCAAAAGTGCATAGTGTGATACATCATTTTAAAAAGAAAAAAAAGGCAAATTTCCCATTTAAAAAATACTAAGTTTGGGCTATATCTCAAAAACGGTTTGTCTAAAAAAAAATTCGACTACAGCACTGGACTCTACGTAAAAATATCTATCCATAGCAGTTTTTACCTTTTCTTTATCTGACAGGGTGTGCGAAATATGATACCACCCCTAAAAGCGCAAAATTTCTATTTCACTCTGTATCTCGGGAACGAAACAATCTGGCACAATTCTGTTTGCGGCATTCAAAGTTTCTCGAAAAATTGACACAGAGTCGCGAAAACCGCAAAGTTCTATCTCTGCTGGTTACCGAGAAACCCTGTGATTACAAGCAATCTGGGACACAGTGTACACAAGAAACAAAATGGATGCCTAATAAAATATTTCAAAGAAAAGTCAGTATAGAATTAAGCTACGTTAGCGTGTCACTTAAAAAAAATAACAAAATAATAAATATAACATGAAAAATAAAGTAAAAGAAGCAACTGATAAGAAACAAACAAAAAGCAAAAATAACCTATACTGTAAAAAAGTTATACAAAGTCAACCAAAATAAGAACTTATAAAGTTTTACAAAAACAACAATTTCAATTAAGTCATAACATAAAAGTCTATAAATAAAAAATCGATAAAATATTCGCAACAACAGATAAAACGATAGAGATTTCAACTAAAAATACTAATTAGAATGATCATCAAAATGTTCCTGAGTAGTATAATAAGCTTTCGCAATAAGAACTTTTTTCACTTCCCCTTTAAACTTTTTTGCTGGCAGGATTTCTTTTATGTAAACTGGCAAATGATTAAACAGCTTTTTACTATCATAAAATATGGAAGATTTCGTTAGTCCTAATAAAACGTAACACGTAAATATTATAAATAGATATTTTCTCTTAAAGTTTCTTCATTCGCTTTGTAACGTCCGAAGAAGCTACTGTGTAGCGAAACTTCGCGTTTTTAAAAAATATGTAGTGGAGGTGTTTGTAAATAAATAGCTTTTATTTTTACACAGATAAATTATATAAACTTTTCTAGTCCTTTGGATAAAATAAAATAGAACCCATGTTCATGTTCAAGGATTTTTTTAAATCTTAACCATTATTTTGCAAAGCCTCGCGTTTTCACTTTAAGCATCGATCAAACAATTATAAAGATATATCAAGAGGTAACTAAAATAATTTATTACAAACAGATCGATAAACAAACTGATGTTTATTATTTATAAGGAATACCTATGCTTTACATGAAATGAAAAATGCATCAACACATCGTCATTGATGCATGCCGAACATTTTCAAGTCATTGACTTTACACTGTCCAGGCCAGGCCATTTCATTTCTTATATTCTGGTCGATTCAAGAATATTTAATCGCTGGCGAGAACGTTCTCGAGAACTTGTTTTTTCAACTCAAGCTCGAATGGGTTCAAAAATGGACGAAAGATCTGTAGGCTTAAATGTTTGAAAAACATCTGTTAGTGGAATCAATATATTAGAAATTCTCACTTATAATCTCCGTAGTGTTTGAATTATTACCAAAAATTTTTCGAGAACGCGATCTTTTGAAAATTATCTCGAGTCGCATGGGAAAAACCGTGTACGTGAAGAATTTCCGGTTATTATTTCAAATGGGAAATTCGGTAAAAGAATGTTATGCCAAAACTATTTGAAAAGAGAATTAAATTAGTGATATATTCTTACAGGACATCATAAAAACCAAAAAAAAAAGTTTTATTGACATTTTTTTTAAATTTTCCTGTGCTCTAGTAGAATGCGGTTTAAATTGTAGAAAATTTCATAAGGTCATTTTTTAACCAATCGGGTATTGTTATTCTAACTCGTTACCATAGCAACCAACAAAATTTCCGGAAATTTTCGTCGACCTGACTGAAATTAATAAGTGGAAATTTTTTGACATATAATGAAATGCCAACGCGACACAACTTTTTTTAGTAATAATAATTGTGAGAATATGTCGTATACCATATAATAAATTAATACAAATTGTCTTCCATGATTTGAATGTAACAATTTTCAATTAGATCAGTAAAAGATTTCAGATAACGATGGTTCATTTTAATATGGCTCACTTCTTTGCAATATGCACATAAACCATATTTTTCAAATTTTTCTATTTTAAATAACTTATAAGTATATTTCTGCTAATTCTAACTCGGAGCTTTATTGATTGGTTTGATCTGAAAGATTGGTTTATAGTCGTTTGACAGACACAAAATATATACAAAATTCAATAGCCTTCTAGATTTAATTATCCTCTTGTTAAGTTACACACTTTCATTTACCGAGATGTATAATTAAAATTATATGATATTTTCTATATCAAGTCCACCAATCTTAATAATTTCGAATGAATAAAAAATAAAAGAAAAGAACTCCTTCTGATCAGTTTCTGACTAAATTATTATACTAAAATCGGAATTTTATCTCTTCTTTGGGAAAAACCAACTTTTACCGTTGGGTATAAGTGTTCTAAAAAATGAGTTTTACATAATTTTTCACTACTTTTAGTGATTGGAAATCCACTATATACAGGGTGATTCATGAGGAAATGTCAATACTTCAGGTACATATTAAGGACCAAAAAATTAACATAAAAGTAAATAAGTGTCCGCAAGACCTTAGTTCTCGAGATACAGGGTGTTAAAGTTTTTATTTAATTTTCCTATTTTTTAAATAAAATCTATGATAATGTAAATAATGGAGTGAAAATTGATATACGGGGGTTTTTTGGTATGACAAATTCGAATCTAATATTAGTATTGCTCTTACTTGTAGGGGGCGCACCCTTGGTACAGTCTTGTATTACATTTTTGAGTAAAACCAATTATTCCCTTGCCATTTCTACGTCAACAAGGTATACCTGTTAAAAGTGGATACGAGCAACCGTTTTCGATATATTTGGATTTAAAACAATTTTAACGCATGTAATTTTTTATCGCAAAATTTTAAAAATTTGTTATTTTGTCCAAATTTAAACGCATCTTGGCACAAAAGCTTTGAAATGAAAGACTAACACATTTTTTTGAGGTGTGTATTCACTGCCTCAGACATAAACTAAACAAAAGGTATTTAATTTTTATTAAAATTGTTATTATTAAGTTGTTTTTCATAAAATCTAGGTTACGTTTTACAATTTTCAAAAATTCCACCATTTGCTTCTAAGTCAGCTCTATGGTGTATAGCTCGGGTTGCTCTGTGGATACATTCGGGCGCATTTCTTAGTGTTTGTGCTGCGTTTGTTATCCGATCCAATAATGCTTCTCTTATATTTACTTAAGTGGAATATACCAGTGATTTGAACCATCCCCAAAGACAATAATCCAAAGGATTAAGGTCTGGCGATCTACGTGGCCAATTAAACGGACCTCCCCGACCAATCCATCGGTTTGGAAAGTTTTGGTTTAAAAAATCTCTTACAAGTAAACAGTAGTGTGCAGGGGCTCCATCATGCTGTAAATACATGTTTTGTCTTACATTAAAGGGAACATCTTCTAATAGATTTCGGAAGTGATTTTCAAGAAAGTTTAAATATTTTTTTCCTGTAAGACTACCGTCGATTATAAATGAACAAATTAAATGACTATTTAACATTCCACACCACACATTAATGCTAAATTTATGTTGGAAATTATGTTCTACTGTAGCGTGAGGATTTTCACAGGACCACCGGTGTTCATTGTGAAGATTATTTATACCATCACGGGTGAACTATGGTTCATCAGTGAACAAAACATACCTATACAACCTTCGATCTTCATTAAGCCAGTTACAGAATTGCATTCTCAACTCAAGATCACCCTCCTGCAAATGTTGAACCCGTTGTAAATGAAATGGGTATAAACAATTAATGTGAAGATTTCTCCAAGCAGACGATTGTGTAATTTGATAAGTATCTGCAATCCGCCTAGTGCTTATGCTTGGATCATTTTCGACGGCATTGAGTATAGCCTCTTCTACTTCAACGTTGGGTCACGATTCCCTTTCAGATACAATTTTCGCACTTTCAACTCTTCTATCTGGAAAACGACGCTGGTACTCCGCGACTGCTTGAATTGCGACCCCATTGCAGAAGCCATAGACGAATATCATATCTGCATATTCACGATGCGAGAATATCACAGGCATAATGACGTATTTAGATCTAAAGTTTCTTAAATGATTATTGTCAGATAATAAAAGTTATGAACAGAAATTGACAGTGACAAAATTTGATCTTGTTATTAACTGACATTACTATTGCTAAGTAACAGGAAAAACGATGAGAACACCAACCAGCAGTTGTTCTGTCAGGCAAGGCACACTTCTATTT
Source organism: Kuschelorhynchus macadamiae (assembly GCA_030620095.1). Taxonomy (NCBI): domain Eukaryota; kingdom Metazoa; phylum Arthropoda; class Insecta; order Coleoptera; family Curculionidae; genus Kuschelorhynchus; species Kuschelorhynchus macadamiae. The sequence continues at coordinate 118,847 of JAUTXW010001028.1, forward strand.
TTTTATAATACATGCATACTTTATGTGAATTTGATAAAAAAAATCACATGCGCCGAAACTGTTTTAAATCCAAATATCTCGAAAACGGTTGCTCGTATCCACTTTTAACAGGTATACCTTTTTGACGTAGAAATGGCAAGGGAATAATTTGTTTTGCTCAAAAATGTAATACAAGACTGTACCAAAAAGTTGTGATTGTTCAAAGAAGTAGAAAGGCATGTAGGTGGCGCCCCCTACAAGTAAGAGCGATGCTAATATTAGATTCGAATTTGTCATACCAAAAAACCCCCGTATATCAATTTTCACTCCATTATTTACATTATCATAGATTTTATTTAAAAAATAGGAAAATTAAATAAAAACTTTAACACCTTGTATCTCGAGAACTAAGGCCTTGCGGACACTTATTTATATAGACTTTTATGTTTATTTTTTTTTATGTACCTGAAGTATTGACATATGAATCACCCTGTATAAACAAATATAGTGAAATATGACATTTCTAAAGTTGGTAGTTGTAACTTTTAATAATAATAGTAAATTATAGTCATTTGGCACTTTGGAAAGATCAGGACCTAATAGAATGATCCATCATTTTAGTGGCTAGAATTTTAATGCTTTTTTTCATCTTGTACGAAATTTTCTTACCGAATTTCTCATTTACTCGAATTAATAACCGAAAATTTTTTCTTGCTCACGAATTTTTGCTGAAAATTAGTGACCTCGAAAAAATTTTCGGTAATAGTTCAAGCACTAGGGAAATTATAAGTGATAATATCTTTTATTACACCGATTCTTATTTAAAAGAAAGGAAATACTCCACTTACGCTGAACCAATTAGATATTAACAATTCTCCCCTTCTAAATTTGTATTAATAATTTTTTTTTAGTCTTTAATTATATATTTTTTCACTTATTACTATTTACATAAAAATATAAATGTGAATAAAACTCAGTAGTATGTCTAGTCTAATTTTATGTTAATTGACTATACTTATTTTACTCCTTAGATATATTAGGTCGTTAAGTTCACATCCGTTTACTTTGTTATTCGTTCTTGTAAATTCAAAATTCCCATATTTACATTGCCCTATGTCTACTATATATGGTTTGTTCTGCTAAATGCTACATTTTCCAGTTTTTTATATTGCTTAACAATCATGTTTATTACGATGTACCTTTTTTGATCATATTGTTCGACACAGACAATAGGCCAATATAAATACAATGTTGGTTTAATATCGTTACGTTTGAAAAAGTTGCGGAAGCATTGCAAGAGCTACCGCCCGGTTGTTTAATGCGTTACATCCAGTTAAGAAAATTTGAAGCAACTGGATCTGTATCTAATATTCGCCGGAATCAGGAAAATCGTCCAAGTAGAAATGAAGCCAGAGAAATAGCAGTTTTGGGAAACATATGTTAAACAATATAGGGGAGAATTAATGACACAACGTTTGAACAATAACCCAAATTTGTTATTTAACATTTGTTTTTCGATGGGGCACAATCAGCCGTCAGTTATAAAAATTTAAATTTAAAAGTTTTGGCGCCGGTTTTGTTCTTAAAAGTTGTACTTGGACATGTTAAACCCCGCCAAATGAAAATTTTCCATATTCGTTTCATGTATTTAGTGGCGGCTTAAGACATTTTTATTGGGGACATTAGAAAACGGAGAATTTGGCAGAAAAAGGTAAGTTTCATGGAGGTAAACGGACACCACTTTCAACATTTATTACCACATATTCTTATATATGGCATGTTCAACAAATAACTTCTATTTATATTAATTCCAGTTTTTCCAAAATCGGGTTATGTTAGCTTTGGTATATAGTTTAATTATTTACATTAACATAACCTATAATTCATTTCATTTTAAAGCCAAATATTTTTTTATTTCATGTAAAAACCGGAGAATTTGGGGCTAATATTCTTATATATGGCATGTTACCTATTTATATTAATTCCAGTTTTTCCAAAATCGGGTTATGTTAGCTTTGGTATATGTAGTTTAATTATTTACATTAACATAACCTATAATTCATTTCATTTTAAAGCCAAATATTTTTTTATTTGGTGGGGCACTTTCGGCAGTGGCCGAAAGTGCCCCACACGGCTGTGGCCGAAAGTGCTCCACATATTAATAAGTGCGTATTAAGCAGTTATTGTATAAATTGTATAATTATTTTATAGATGGTTCGCAATTATAAGCCCAAAACAAATAGGGCTAATATAAATGAAGCTACAATGCGGCAGGCCTTGAGAGAAGTTTTATCAAAAAACATGAACCAAAGAGAAGCTGGTCGAGTTTTTGGTATTAAAAGGCAAACTTTGCAGTCCCGAATAAAACAGATACTAAAAACTATGACCGTCGAAGAGTATTTGCAAAGAAATGATGATGATGGCTATGAAAGTGAATCGGAATTGCAACAGAAGGGTAAACAAAAATAGTTATTTGTTCTTTGTTTGTTCTCTAAGGACTTAATTGACAAAATGTAACAGTAACGTATTTTCTTTTTCTAGGCAAATATGCTACTAGAAAAGTATTTTCGACAGAGCAAGAAGAAAAGCTCGTAAACTATTTGAAGCAATGCTCAAATATGAATTATGGCTTGACTTATGAGCAAGTAAGGGTCATGGTATATGATTACGCAAAAATTTTGCCAAGTTGCAAATACCCAGAAATCTGGAGTACTCATAAGAAAGCAGGAGTTGACTGGCTATATGGTTTCATAAAGCGAAATCGCACTTTGTCGTTAAGAAAACCAGAGAACACAAGTTTGGCAAGAGGACTAGGTTTTAATAGGACAAGAGTTAATGAATTTTTTAATAACTACAAGAGCGTGTTGGAAAAATACCAATTTACAGCTGAACGAATTTTTAACCTAGATGAGACCGGTGTGACTACCGTATTGAACCCACCAAAGGTCATAGCTACAAAAGGGAAAAAACAAATTGGTCTTATTGCTTGGGCCGAGAGAGGAGAGTTGGTTACTTTGGTAGGAATAATCAACGCAACAGGAACTGCACTTCCTCCTGTATACATTTTCCCGAGGGTGAGAAATATAGAAGAGTATCTGGAAGATAGTCCTGCATCAAGTGCCGCTTTTGGAAATAAATCAGGATGGATGACCGGGGAATTGTTTGTTAAGACACTAGAACACATTGTAAAACATACAAAATGTAATAGGGAAAATAAAATACTCCTTCTTATGGATAACCACGAGTCCCATACAACTTTGAATGCCATACTTTATGCAAGGAAAAATGGAGTGGTTCTTCTTTCTTTTCCACCACATACCTCCCATAAACTCCAACCACTTGATATTGGAGTTTTTGGACCCTTTAAAAGCAAATGTGCAATTTCCTTAAATGAATGGTTGTCAAGTAATCCTAGAAAAACAGTCACAGTTAAACATATACCAAGACTCACTAAAATCCCATTTTTAGAAGCATTTACACCACGTAACATAACCAGTTCTTTTGAAAAACCAGGAATATGGCCAGTTAACTCCTTAGCTTTTACGGACCAAGATTTTGAAGCCACTTTAGTATTTAATGACAACGAACCTACAGGAAATCCCTTAGCTGAAAAAGAGAAGGAAGAAACTGAAAATGACCCTATTGAACCAGAAGACTTTAGAAACCAACCATCTACCTCCAAAGAAGCCGTGATATTGCCTGTTCTTGATGAAGTCGAAAGTGACAGTTCTGCAAAAACTAAAGCGCAAATCGAAACTTTAACTCCTGAGTCTGTTCGACCTCTCCCAAAAGTGATAAGACCCAAAACTAAGCCAAAAAAACCTAAAGCTAATCAGGGAAAGTCAAGAATTTACACTGAAACTCCTGAAAAAAAGAGAATAGAGGAAATAGAAGAAAACAAGAAAACAAAGCAAAAGAATAAGATTGAAAAAGGAAAAGGAAAATTGAAGAGACCCTACACAGTTAATGAATCAGTCAAAAATAAAAAAATAAAACAGGTCAAAAAGAAGGTATTTTCAAGCTCTAGTAGCGAATCATCGGGATCTGATTATGACTATGATAGTGAGGCAGATGAAAACCTAAGTTTGGAATCACTACAAGAAGAAGACAAAATAGAATTAAATAACTATATTTTAGTGAAATTTTCAGTGAAAAACACCACAATATATTATATTGGTTGTGTGCAAGATATTATTTCAGATAATGCGTATCAAGTGAAGTATCTTAGGCGCAGAGCAAACACCAATAAATTTCATTTTCCCCAAGTAGATGATATAGAAATGTGTACACGAAATGATGTATATGCCATATTATCAAGTCCTAATAAGTCCAGAAGAGATTCAAGTTTAACTTTTTACTATAATTTTGATAATATTATTGTAAAATAGGAAACCACAATGTATTTTTTTAAAGACATTTTAGAATTAAGGATTTATTTGTTATGGTTTGAGTTTAAAAAGTTTTGTTTGTTTGAGAGCTTTTTTAAACGTAAAAAAGGAAACAGCTATTTTGTTTTAGGTTATTTTTTTATTTTCAAAAATTGCAAATATTTAATATAATAAAAACAAGTTTCTTTCAAGAATTGTTGCATTATTTTAAACAGTTTTATCTAAAAACGTTAATGTGCCGAAACTGCCCCTATAACTGGCTGATTGTGCCCCTATAGGGGGCACAATCAGCCAATATGCAGACATATTGTTATGACTATATAATGTTTTTTAGTAAAACATTATAAAACATTTGCCATGTAAAAAAGCTGTGGAAAGAATGTGTAAATTGTCGTTGATTCTTTATTAGAGCCTACAATCATCTATAACATTTTTGTAACGAAAAATCGATTATAGGGCCGAATGTGCCCCAGTCTCCCCTACAAGTAAAAATCGATTATTTAATAATTATAATTATGGATTTTTATCAAATAATTGTATAATAATAGAAACAAGGGAAATGTATGAAAATTATTATAATAATACAATAAAAGTTAGCTGTGGAGTAACAAGTTCTTTGTAGTTAATCGTCTTATTGACGTTTTGATATCGTAAAAAGCAGCGTTAATTTAATATTTAACAATAAAATGAATTGCATTACGTACAATATTTGTTCCTTTTGTACAGAATCTGAGCATATTTACCACACGTTCACTAAAGAGGTTTAAATTTAGACCAGGTTAAACTTGACAGTTATAGGTTTAAGATGACATAAAGAACAATTGAACATATATTTTTTTTAAATGTCAAATTATAAAAAGGCAGTGACATAAACAAAACATAACTGATGAAGTAACAGTTTCAATTATGATGGCCATTAGATTTGGTCTAACTCTTAAACCTTTTGAATGTGAATAAGGGGTATTCGGTGAACAAAATCCTGAACAAGAAAAACAAGCAAATGTTCTAAATCCTGAACAAGAAGAACCGTTTAAAGACAAGAGTAACATTATTCGTGAAATGATTCCACATTGGGTCATATTTCCTCCCTGAAAGGCTGCTGATAAGTTGTACTTAAATTTTTTTCAGACTAAGCAGCCAGTATTATTAGAATATGTACCAATTACACAGCGCACCTCAGCGCTGTAGTACTGTAAACCGTAATTCGAAAAGAGGAAATAAGGATCTAGCAGCGCAAGTATGGCCTCCGCACTCGCCGGATATAAATCCCCTTGACTATTTTTTCTAGGGTTATTTAAAATTGTTAGTGTCTACTAAGCCAATTGCAAACGAAAATGATTTGTTTTTTTTGCGGAATCGAATTCTTGATTTGAAATTATTAGGTACATAAACATTTTTCGAAAATGTTAGAAAATCAATGACTGGGCGAATGATAGCAAGTGTTCTGGAAGGTGATGATCATATACAACATTTAAAATGAGTAATTTAAGTATTTTAAACGTTAATTTATCGTTATTTATAAAGTCTCTCCATCAGAAACTAAATTATGATATGTCCAATCAATTCAACAATTCTATTAGTTTTCTGCGAAAATGGGAAAGAGAAATTGGCTTTCGATAGATGAGAAGTAACAACCGCAAGCATCTCGTGGATTTACCAGATGTTTTTAATAAATAATTAAACAAAAAATATGAACTGGCTAGAAAACGGTTTTACTCCAGTCTTCCTTGATGAAACATGGATATTCAATAAAGGAACTTTTAGAAATACCTCACAGGATGATACGAAAGCCACAAGCTCTTCAAAAAGCGGTGAAGGTAAGTTTATGGGGCATTTTTACTATATTTGTTTAATTTAGTTTTCTTGTGCTTAAAATTTTTGCTAATTTAAGATGTTCTTTTAACACATATCATAAAAAAACTAAGTTTATTATAGACAACTTTGTAACGGTATTTCAAAGATAAATAATATGAAAGTGTGGGAAAGTAATTATTTTTATTAAAAATCAAAAAATAGAAATGTTTCGACAGCTTTTAACAGTCGAAAATGACTAAAAATCAATGAATTTTGCACCATAAAAAAATATTTATACTTATTTTTTTGGGATCAAAATAACTTTTTCACATCCCCGCAATAATCAGGATTAAAAATCTTTAAATATAGTGTAATTTAACTGATAAACACGACCTGGATTTGGATTAAAAGCCAACCAAATATTATTTATGTTTAAAATACTGTTGAAAAATTGTTAATGTTAAAGTTAGTTTTTTTTATAATTTTGATCAAAAGAAAAACGTAAATTCCATAATAGTATGAACCGTCAAAATTTCGAAAAATGGTTTAAATATCAACTTGTTCCTGATTTACCGCCTAAATCACTATGGACAACCCAAGCCACCACTCTAGGCTAGTAGAAGACATACCCCGAAAACCCTGGACAGGGGCAGCAATGAAGGACCAAAATCGAAGTACAGAAAAAAAATATTTTCTTGACGAATATGTAAAGGCTTTTGGTCATATGGTTCTCCGCCTCCCTCCATACCATTGTCAATATGACCCCATCGAAATGGTTTGGTCAGAGTGCAAAAGAAAATATGACCAATATATTTTTGCCTTAAAGGGAATGTCCTCTGAAGTTTTGGCAACGCAAAAGTTAGTTTTTATTTTATGTGAAGATTCGGTCGATAGAGTGACCAAATGCCACGGTTAAGCTCACGTTAAGCTATAAACCCAGTCCAATGAGGTTTCGTCTCAGCAAGACAGAATAATAGTAATTAAAAAAAAATATTAAAAAAGATTGTTTTATATTTTATACACCATTTTTTATGTAACAGAATAGACTATAATCACAATACAGAGTATAATTTTTTATATATTCTAAATATAAATCAAGCAATATGTTACTAAAACTGTTGGTTCTCACGCTCACACTTAATCAGGCTTGATTATTTCACAAGAATTATAAGTAAATTTATCTAATATTAGTTTCGAGAATTTAAAACCCTAGATAAGTATCATATAACTCAAATGCTACAATCTAGAGTATAGACAGATATATGGATGAGCTTTCTTATAAGGTTACAATTTATGCCTTCCTTTTCGAGGGTTTATGGATCCCATATTTTCCCTGTGTCACGATAATCTTTCTTTGGTCTGTTTAATTTAACTCGTTAAAAATGTTAATTGAAACATTTTATTTGGTTCGATGCAATGATAATAAATGGTCAATTTACTATGTTGAAAATACAATTGAGTACTTTGTAATAGGAACATTACCGAAAAGCCATGTTTTTGGGGCATAATTTTCCCTGCAGAAAAGATAAACTGAAAGGCTTTTTCGTGCCTTTTTTTCGCCATGACTTTTCGGACCCATAATGTGGATAAGTTAGTATAAGCATATATATATTAAATTATATACAAAACCTTAGAACTAAGAACACTTTTTGTTATCATGGGCGACACCTCGTGTCTCTAAGACGAAGTTCTGAACGTAAAGTATAGAGTAGGGACTTAAGCTTCACCATCCACAGCTTTATTCGTTTCGTCCTGACTAATAAAATTAAAGAGGGGTTGGTCTAAGGGGTGGATCTAGTAATAGCTGAGCTAACTTTGTATTTTACGGGAAGTCTAAAAGTCAGTCTGTGTCAGAGTTTTGATTCTTATAGTTGAGCTTAAATTCTTCTTTTGTGGTGGTTTATGGGGCTTTACGTATATAGTGGGATATTAAAGTTACGGGATTTTCAAAGATATTTTATTTTCATTCTATGATTTATCTGGGGAGTAACTGGTTTTCTAGAGTTAAAATTTACGTTTTATTTAAAGATTCTTATTTTCTTTTCTTTTGTACGAAGGTTGGGGATTTTAAGATAATTCCCTCATTTTCTAGATTTAAATACTTTTTTTGTTATTAGGTTTAAGTATAATTTTTGTACAGCATTTCACTTTCTTTATTTTTTGTTAATAGATTTTTAAGCTGTTTTTAAAAACCAAATCTTTTATTTAAATAAACCATCTGATAGTTAAATAAATATATATTCAAAAAGTACCAATCATTGTTGCAGTTTGCTGTTGTTCGAGTTTATATGGCCGCAGAATTGGTGAGATAAAATTTATAAATAATTTGTACTAACAATTATAATTGCAAATGTGTTAAATTATAATTCACGAAGAAGCCTATAGAGTACCTTTGATTTTACTTATCATATATTAGTTAATTTCAGTATTGTGACAGGGTTGCTCGCTACGTCTCAAATAAATAAATAAAATAAATAAATAATTTTAAATATAATAATCAACCGCTCGATAACCCTGCTACATTTATATTGTAAAGCAAAATACGCTTTTTTTATTACGAAAGCATGCAGCTTTTGTGCATTTAAATTTACACTTATAAAGATTTAGTCCCACTACCACTTACCCAGTGGCATAGTTAGGAGTGCGCAAAAGGGGCAAATGACCCCTCCGAAGCAAAATATTTGAAGCAAGAATTATATTATAAGACAATTAACACATTTTATTCGGTCACAAAGGTGACAGCTTTTTTTCGCTGATTTTCATAGATGTTAGTGTTAACAAAAAGCAGAGTCGTATTTTTTAAATTAATAAATGTACCCGCTCCCTGAAGGCATCTTAAATACGGCACTGATCTTACCCATTAATTTTTACGTATTAAATATTGATTAAAGACAACTGATAGACAAGGTCTATTTATCTGAGGTTAATATAATGTTAATGTTAATTCTATTTTTGTCATCTGGGATTTCAAAGAACTCCACATGTAGCAGAACAATTGTTTAAGTAAACATAGTTACTGAACGTATTGCTTTTTGGTCATGGAAAATATATAACCTTTGTAATAATGAAACTAGAGGTCAGAACATAATTAAGTAATATTCCTCAGTATTTACTATTTTAATGTAGCTGTATTATTTGATAAATGAATAACCGAAAAGATCATCAATTTTTCAGAAATGCACTGAGATTTAATTAGTTAATTATTATTTTTACAATATTGTTGAACTTCTGATTGTGTAAAATAAATTGGTATTATTGCTTTTATCCTTAATAATGTTTACATTTAATTAATTACTAGCAGATAAGTAAAAGCATTTTTTAAAAGAAAACAGTATTTAGATAAAGAAAAAATACTAGTTTGAAAAGTACATACATTCTGATTTTTAACCATAAACAACCAAATAAATAAAACGATTTTCAAAATCGAAAATGTTCTCTTCATTTTTTGAGTTATCTCTAACAAAAAATAGATATTCTTCTTTTTTAGTAAATTCAGGATTATTTAGAATTAAATGAATTCCTTAAAGAAGCAGATTCATCTCATATAAATAAGAAGATTTCATGAAAATTTGGGTTTGCCAAGACAAAGAAAACTGGACCATGCTTTCGTTATATTGAATATTATATTAAATTACATTTTCCAATATTAAGTTGGATATTTATCTTTTTACACCGATCATTTATACACTGTGTATTTTTTTATATGCCTAAAATATCTTCCATGCATATAACTGTGGCAAACAATTTTAGGCCTTCGGCATTCCATAAATTTAGTTGATATCCAAAGATTGCCACTTAAAAATGTGCCATAATTCCCACTTATTTGTATTTTATGGAAAAACGGAGTAGGCCAGGATAAAAACAATCACGGTTATTTACTCTTTATTCAAGCCTTCATCCAACAAAATGTCAAAAAAGAAAATGTTCCGAGTTTTAATAAATGTGTTTTTCGCAAATCGATTTTTCAAGTTTTGATCAGACCCTGTACCATAACGGGTCAACTGACTGGAACAAGACCTTCACAATCCAATCCTAGTTTTTTATCCTTTATCCACATATTACAAATTCAACTTCCGTCGACCGCTGCAAACTTGAAAATTTGATACCTTATTTTCATGTTGTTAATGCTCACTACTAGCACTTATTTAATTATACCACCGGCAGAGTAGGCCATGGATTCAAAATAATCTACTGTTTCAAGGAATCCTCTTTTAATTCATTTAAATAAAAAAAAGAGTTGATTAATATTGACTAATAATAAAAGAAATAGAAAAAAAGAACGCACTTAATCATAATTCAAATTTTCAAAAACACGCCCTTTTTCTTCAATACAGGTCTCACATTTTTCAACAATTTTCAATTAGTAACAGCACTAATAATTCGATTTCTTAAAATGTCCAAATATTCAGATTGAGTTAAATAGACTTTTTCTTTGATATGACCACAGAAGAAAAAAAATCTAGAAGTGTCAAATCAGGCGAACCTGCTGGCCACTGTTTCCTATTCATTGGTCCCCAAACCTATCATTGGGCCCACAATTCTCGTTCTTAAAACACCTAGCCACACATTAATTAAATAAATAAATAATGCCTTTATATTACGAAGTAAATTACAAAAATAGAAATCCGATGTGGGTGGCGGTATCCAACTAAAGCTGCTCTAATACAACCACCCTAACTAAGTCACTAAGAAGCTAAATTTAATAAAAATTAGTACATTATTGTCACATATTAATTTTAAATAGTAATTCACAAAAGAATATTAATTATACATAAGTTAAAGTGTGTATTACAATGTCAATTTATTTAATTTATACATATATAGAAACAAATACACATATATACATAATAACAATACACTGTTTAAGTTAGATCCTTGTGCACGCAGGGAGGAACAAAAAATTAAAATAAAACAAAAAGAAAAGTAAAGATCACAATATTCTAAAAGTCTAAAAGCCATTTCTTAAACCGTTTTTTAAATGCGAAGGCATTAGGAGCCCGTCTGACGTCGTTTGGCAGACTATTGTACAGCATAACAGCACTGTAACTAAAAGAGCGCTGGAACAGCGCTGTGGAATGTCTGGGAACATTATAAAGTTCACGATGACGGGTGTGTAGATCATGAACATCAGAGCCCTTGATTAATTTATTAAGGAGATATGTAGGGATTTGGTGTTGGCGAATTTTATAAACAAGTAGTCCTAAATGAACCTGAAACCTTTCCTTGATTGTGAGCCATCCTGATTCACCAAGGGAGGGGGTAACATGATCGTATTTGCGCAACTAAAAGTAAATTTAAGACTTTCCCTGTCCCTCTGAAGCAGTGCATGCCAGTATACTATATCACAATAGGTTAAATGGGATAAAATAAGAGAATCTGTCAGTCTCAGTTTCGCATTCCTATCAAAAATATCCCCATGCATATATAACAGTCTGAGTTTACCAAAGGTTTTTTGTATAAGAGATGTAACATGAGAGGCAAAACGTAAGTCGGAGTGAAAAGAAAGTCCCTGGTTCTTTACAGTATCGGTGGCAACTAAATCTACGTTATTAATTAAAATTTTAAAAAGTGGGTTTGTAAGTACCCTGTCTCTACCCCTACCAAAAACTAACATTTGGGTCTTAACCTCGTTAAGTATTAACTCATCGAGACTGCGAGTATTTGTTCTAGGTCAGAATTAATTGTAATAGCAGCATTATCAGCTTCCGCAGATGAAAAAGAAAAGTATACCTGCGTGTCGTCTGCGTCTGGTGAGAGTGGCAGTGTTTTAAGAATTTATGAAAATCCGCAGTATATAAGGAAAAAATTAAAGGACCCAGGAAACTTCCTTACGCCAAACCCCTATTAATTACAATAGAATCGGAAAACGTATTATTTACTATAACTTTTTGCCTACGATCATGAAAGTAATCTTTAATACGATTTAAGGAAGAATTGCCGAAGCCAACATATTTAAGTTTAGTCTCAAGTACTTTATAATCAATAGTATCAAAGGCTTTGCTATAATTTAACAAAATTAAACAAGTACAAAGATTTTTATCGCAAGCGGTGCAGATATCGTCAGTGATATTTAATAAAGCGGTTGTTGTCCTATGGTGGCTACGGAAACCGGACTACGTTGAAGGAAGTATATTATTTAGATGAACAAAGGAACTTTTTTGAGACGCCATAACCCTTTCTAAAATTTTGGAAAGGGTTGGCAATATACTGATTGGACGATAGTGGGACTGATCAGAGGCATTAGCTTTCTTAGGCACAGGAACCACAATGGCAGATTTCCATTCCTTAGGAAAATGTCCTTGGCGAAGACGTTTGTTAATAATAAATGTAATATGCGGAGTTAAATAGGGAGTTATGTAAAGAAGCATTTTTAAATTGATACCTATCAATACCTACAGCATTTGTTTTTATTTTGTGAATAATTTTTTCCACACATTCTTCAGAAATTTGTGTAAACTGATAATCTTTGTAACAAGCAAATCTTTGAGCTATATAATGATTAGTTAGAAATTCCTGGTTATGACCAAAGACTTGTGGTAAGAAGTTAGTAAAAAAAATATTAAAATCATCAGCTGAACCATTTTCGAAGTTAATTAAATTGTTACGTTTGCATGAATTTAAGTTTAAGCATTGAATCGTACGCCAAAAGCTCTTGGGGTCTCTTTTAAATGTATACTGAACGTAGGCCCTTTTTTCGACTCTAACTGCAATATTTACTTGATTTCTAATAAGCTTATAATCTGACCATGCGCCCTTTGATTTAACTTTTTTGTACTTAGAAAATGCTTTATCCCGGAGTTTCATCATAAGTTTCAAGTTTGAAGTTAGCCACGGGGCCGGTGGTTTCGTAATTTTGCTGGTTTTTAAGGGCGCGTGTCTGTCAAAAATATTTGTGACATTATTAGAAAAATAAGTTATTATAGTATTAATATCATTTATCGAAAATATATAGTCCCAGTTGATATTATATAGGTCAAACAGAAAATAATCAATTTCAAAATTATTGAAATCCCTGTAAGTACGATAAAAGGGTCTTAAAAGCTTACTTTTAGAAATATCTATATCAAAACTTACCAGCTTATGATCAGAAATGTCCTCCATATTAAGAACAAAGACATCGCGAATAACATTACAATTTGAAGATATAAATATATGTATGAGTGTACTGGAGGTATCAGTAATTCGTGTAGGCTCCTTGATAAACTGACTTAAATCATCTGGGAGGGTTGCCCCAACTGAGTGACTAAGCCCCGGGCGGAGAGCAATCTGGCGACTGCCTTGTAGCAAAGCCAATATGTCCCGTTATGTAACAGGATAAACAGGAAAATCAAGTCAAGTCAAATTAGGCACCCTATTTTTATGATGTTAATATTTATCCAAAGCGAAAGAACAGTTAGTTGATCCGTTATGGTATAGGTCTGATCAAAACTTGAAAAATCGATTTGCGAAAAATACATTTTTTTTTAAACTGGGAACATTTTCTTTTTACACATTTTGTTGGATAAAGGCCTGAATAGGGAGTAAATAATTATTGTTTTTATCCTGGCCTACCCCCTTATTCCATAAAATACAGATAAGTGGGAATTATGGCACGTTTTTAAGTGGCTTTATTTGAAAAACTATACATACATAGATTATATTATACAAAAGTTGTTTAGAATTGCTAAGAGAGTTCAAAAAAACATAAAATATACAGGGTGTTCCATTTAAAATAACGAAGTCGCAGTCATTTCCAGGGAAACCGGAAACGGTATTCAATTGTTTTTATGTTACAAATGTTCACAATATTCAACCCTATCAACACACCTTTTCTTTTTTTTTTCTGTCTTTCCAAATATTTTTATTGGTCACCACTATATTCCAATATTTTACTAGTTTCTATCTACGCACGCCTCACTTGATTTTTGAACATAATTTAAAATACATTGAATAGTTTTTACACCAATTTTTTAACACCGCCATTTTGTGCCGGCATGTTGAATTCGTACGAATTTATTTCGATGTCAAATTTAATTTTTGTGGAAAATTTGAATCAATTGAATAAGAAATATTTTGACGTCGATTTTTTTTTCAAAGCCTGCATCCATTTAGGAGAGGGTTGAAAGTTGCCGTGTCTTGTTCGATATACTGCGTAGCTATATTGATCTTCTGTAATACTTAATGTTTGTGCAAAATTTCAGATAAATTGGATAAGCAGTTTTTTAGTAATAATTTTTTAAATATTTCACTAGGCTGCCATTTTATTCCACCATCTTGTAATTTTGCCAAGCATTTCATCTTCTTATGACCCTTCGTCAATCGGATAACTAGTTTTTGAGCAATGCCGTGTGTAGACAGACTAACCGACGGAAGTGAGAATACATGTTTTTTTGCATCTAGGATCCTTAATACTTGAAGATCTGTATAAACCCGGGAGTATGAAGTACTGTTCCCCTTAATGGGGGACGGGTGGTCACTTTCTATCTATCATGGGGCTGACAAGAAGAAGTCCCGGTAGGGATAAAAATTACTAATAGAAAAAAAGTCATTTGCTTTGTTGGTGTTAGTAAAAACTGATGAACTGATTAATGAAATCCCGGCGAAAACAAAATTATACTAATGACTAAAAAAAATGCACCACATCTTTCTTAGTGATGACCAGAAGGACAGAGATATTCCCGGAGAAGAGTTCCCTCACCGCTCCTCTCTCTGAATGGACAAATGATAACTAGTCTAGTTATAGAGTTGAAGGAGAGTAAACAGATTGTATAATAACTCATAAAGCATATGTGGTTAGTTTCTTCTACAAAATCTTAAAACATTAACCCCCTTATTCACTAAAAAGGTTTAAGAGTTAGACCAGGTCTAGTTGCCATGGTACTTAAAACTCTTAGTTCGTCGGTTATGTTTCGCTTATGTCACTATCATTTTGTAATTGTGACATTTAGAAAAATTATTTGTTTAATTGTTAAAAATGTCATCTTAACTGTTAGACCTGGTTTAGATTTAAACCTCTTTAGTGACTACGGGTGTAAATATTATAAATAAATCAAAAGGTTTAAGTGTTCGGCAGTTATTTCTCTTCGACATGAACTGATACCTTAGTTTGTTTGTTAAAAGAAAATTTACCTTACAGAACAGGGGCGTGCAGTCCATGGAAGCAAGGGAAGCAGTGCTTCCCAAAAAAAAAATTACAAAACATTTTCTGAAATGTAATTTTTGAAATAGGAAACCATAATTTAGTTTATATTAAAAATGCTAAAATATTATCTTAATTATCAAGCCCATAATAAATGCAGCTTTGACGCCGACCGAGCCACAATAGAATATCGAATAGAACCTATGCGGGCTACTAGCTTCTCTGCAGCCAAGTCCTGTATGCTTGATTTCCTGTGAATCGAGCCAGAGGTTATTGAACTTTCCACCGGCTGTTTGCGATTTTTGCATTTCAGTGGCGTGCTTTAAGTGGGGGCGGAAGCTATCGTTGGAGTAGATTCTTTGTTTGAACGGCTATCCGTGTGTTGGGTGATACGTACGTCGCGTCGTGCATGGTGCGATATGGAAAACAATAATACGGACGTGGATATGTAAATACTGTCAACTTCGGCTGTCGGTAATAACGTTGAAAATGTTGGAGAATTTAGTAGGAAGAGTGTGTGTGAATGTGTGGTGTATATCTTAATAATAAAGGGATTTTCAACATTAAACTTCGCTGATAAGCTTCAAACAATTTCCAAAGGAAGGGCAAAACCGACTATGAATGAAAAATTTAACCACAAAAATGAAAAACTGTATTAGACATTTTTATCCGGAAAAACAATACGAACAATTTAAATGGCTAGCAGGGTGTCAAAATATAAGTAAATTATTTTGTTGGCCATGTTTACTTTTTGAAAATGAAATAGGTCTCTGGAATAAAACTGGTTTCTCCGATTTAAATATAAAGCTGTAAAAAGACACATTATGTCCAAAGCGCATTTGCAGGCCGTCATAAAAGAAAAAGTCTTTGGCAAAACCAGAATTGAACACGCCTTTAATAAACAGTTGGAAATTAGTCACCGCCAACACAATGAACTAGTCGATAAAAACAGGCAAATATTAAAAAGACTTATTGATGTTGTTTGTTTTCTCGGACAGCACGAATTGGGATTTAGAGGTCATGACGACTCAAAGGTTTCTTCAAATATAGGAAATTTTCAAGATTTGCTTAGTTTAATGGCTAAATATGATGATTGCTTAAAAAATCATTTAGAGCAGTCTAGCGTTTTTCGCAGGACGTCGAATCGAATCCAGAATGATTTAATTTCCGCTGTTGCAACCATTATTCTAAAAATAATTAAGCAGGAGATTGACGAGGCTATTGTTCTAGACGAAACAACTGATATCACTAATTTTAGCCAATTATCTATAGTAATACGCTACGTTAAAACAAGACAGAAGTATTCAAGAGCGATTTTTAGGTTTTAAGAATGTGTCCGAAAATTGTACGGCAGATGCATTATATACCGTAGTTTATAACGTTACTAAAGAAATTAATGGAGAGAAAAAATTAGTTGCTCAAAGCTATGATGCAGCTGCAGTGATGGCAGGACAATTAGGGGTCTGCAAGCTAAAGTTCGAGAAACTTTCCCAAGTGCTGTGTTTGTCCATTGTTTTGCTCATAAATTAAATTTAGTTTTATCCCAGTCCATCAATCATATTAAAGAGTGTAAAGTATTTTTCGTTACTTTAAGTGGCATGGCTGCTTTTTTTTCCAAGTCAACAAAACGTACACATGCTTTGGACTCCATTGTGGAACTATAATGGAAGACTTATATTAACAGTATCTAAAAATCGTGAATCATTGATTAAACTATTTGAGAATATAATAGAAAATAATGAAACGTAGGACTCAGAAGTAATATATAGTTCGAGGGGGTTCGAGGACTGTTTGAAACGAGATTTTAATTTTAATTATTTGTTGAACATATTTTCAGAAATATTTCCATTCTCGGACAATGTTTTTAATATATTACAAACTAAAACAAATAATATTGCTTTTTGCCTAAAAAAAGTGGATGATTTTAAGTCCATGTTAAGTCAAAAAAGAAATGACTTTGCCCTATTTTGGGAGAAAACGATGACGTTAAATATAGAGCCACAAGCCAAGCGTCTTCGAACAGACAAAGTACGAGATGCTCAAATATTATACAGACGCCTCTTTTATGAAATATTCGATCAAATTCAGCAACAAATAAACTATAGATATAACGGTTTAAATGATTTTACATTCCAGGAGTTCTGAAATTTTGATGCATTTAAAGGAAAAACTTTTCCAGGAGATGCGTTTAAATCTCTTCTTCTTCTTCGAAATTGTGTGAAGAACGTAATTTTTCAACACTTAAACGTATAAAAAATTTCGTGAGAAATTCAACGGGGCAGAAGAGACTTTCGCATACATCGCTGTTGTCCATTGAAAATAAACTTCTCCAAAATATGTCGGAGCTCGACGTTTTCATGATAACGTCATTGACGAATTTGCAAAAAATAATCGAAGAATCGAATTACATTACAAATAGGTAAGTTTCTAAAAATTGCTTCCCTTTCTTAAAATTTCACCGCACGCCCCTGTTACAGAACAATGTAAAACTGATTGAATAACGTAATTTTCTATGCAGACCCATGGTTTTAAATATTTCTTATAATATACTGCACAGACGCTGAAACAATCATTTCAAATACATATTCTGTAGATAAATTAATGGTTTACATAACAAACAAATTAAGCGTATAAAAGGATATTGTTAGAATACAATTTCATGCTTTCCATAGCTTTACTACAGCAATTAAAATATTTTTAGTATCGTTAAAACTGAAAAATGAGGCAATCGGACAATTACAAATACATTGCAAGATGAAATATTTTTTAAAATATTCGTTCATATAATAGAATACAGGACTGTCGTACCAACAATCAACCAAATTTATATCATTATGCTTTATAAATGGACTGTCACAATTACAACATCTTTTTAAAAAACACAACATAAAAGTATGCCACAAGGGATATATCTTATTGTCTAGTAGTATATATTCAAAATTAAAAACAAAAACACCCAAAAATAAAAAAGTAATATTATTTATGAAATTCCACGTAAAGATTGTAACGGGGTTTATATCGGGCAAACAGGTCAGTATCTGGAGAGTAGATTAAAGGGGCATAAGTACGATAAGGGAAATATTACTGCGTGGACATCACAACAGAAAACGCAAAAACATGCTTTCAGTCAGACTTTTGGAAAAGGCCTAAAAAGGATCGAAACGTCATGTGAAGAAAATTATTCAAAGCTGTTGTGATTTTATTTGATTTAACTTAAAACGACATAAAACCAAGAAATCCTGATTGCAAAAAAAATTATTGAAGGTCGAAGAAAATAAAACCAAAACAATATTATTATATATATATATATATATATATATATATATATATATATATATATATATATATATAAATAGAATTTTAAGTAGAAGCATAAATATTTACCTGTAAAACAAATTAATGCCACAATGGCACCGATGGAGTATTTAATCATGGTGAAAACAAAATATCAAAAAATCTACGGGGGCACTAAACTGTAGAGACCGGGACTGGTTCAAAAATCAACTGGCGAGCGTCTGGTTACTGGGTTGAAATATATGCATGCCACTTGCGGAACCAGACTGCGCGTACTGGGAGTTTTACCAGTAACATTAAACGGTACTGATACAAGATCAAGATATTGACAATTGGTAAAATTTTAAATCATCAGAAATTCCGATACGTGACTATTTACATAGGTAATGTCAAGGCTGAATCAAAATATTTCGGGCCATTTTTGGGATTATATTTTAGTCGAGCAATTTTAAAAATGTGTTTGTTTGAAGTAGAGAAAAATGAAATGTATCTATTAACTTTACATAGATTTGAAATGCAATTTAAATTTTTAGTAAAAAGTAAAAAAAATATATAGGAGTTCGGCCAAATTGTTCATTTCTGTTATTTCTCCAAAAATTGACAATGCGTTACCTTTTTGAATAGCCGAACAAATTTTTTGAATCAAGACAGAAGTTGATTTTGGTTCATTAGTTAAATATTGTGTGTCTTCCCCCCTTCTTTTTCTTCTTCAGCCAATATTTCTACACTCCTAGATGTGGGCTTATCTTAAATTTGTCTATGTCTCGCAATCTTTCGTTTTCGTATACCAGTCTCTTCCCGCTGTTCTTTTTATGTCTTCTATCCACCTCTATGGTCTTCCTCTACTTCTCCTCGCCCTCGTTGTTCTCCACAATATTACTTTTGCTGTCCACCTTTCTTCGCGTTGTCTGGCAATGTGGTCATCATTCTTTGATGCTATGCTTAGTTCTTTTAACATGGTCTTTAGCTCTGTTTCATCGTTTCGTAGGACAACATCATCGGCGAATCATAAGTCACCTAGATAAGTTTCATATATCTTGAATCCTTTATCTACCGTTCTGGCGGATTCCTCTTTTAATTAGAATTTCAGGAGTGCGTGTGGAGTTTTTCTATAAGACTTTGTAGAATCTGTAGATCAGGGGTGCTCAAACTTGAACTGCCGGCGATCTACCTCAATATTTTTAGACTACTTACGATCGACTCTGAAAGGCTGCAAGTATGTGTGATGCAGGGTTGTCGTACATACACGATACATACACCCTACCTACCTACCTACCTACCTAGGTAGGGTGTATCGTAGCATATATAGATATTAGGTTTCCGCACAATATACATTATTTTAGTCAAGGTTTGGGTTAGGTTTAGTTAGGTTCTTCTCTACAATATCAATGAACAAACTCATAGTTATTCAAAATTGCGAGGTTATTGGTTGTTACAAAACAAACGAGTTACATATGTGTTAAATTTAACTAAGGAGTTACTTTGGATGTTGAAGCGTGGTACTGCATGTCATAATATGGTACGTAACCACTGAGTGCTACTCGCAAGCATGATGACATGATCGTCAGTTAGTCGATTGCGATATTTTGACTTAATTATCTTCACTTCAGAAAATGCAGACTCGCACAAGTAAGTTGACCCAAACATTGTTGTCAGTTGAAGGGCGATTTGCCTTAGATTCGCATATTTATCTTCAGATATAAAACACCAGAAATTTGTATCAGATGCTGTAGCTTTGATATGTATATCTGATATAATCTGCACCAACTCATTTTCAGAACATGAGTTCATGTTAAACTGACTTGCTATTTCAGTAGCTAATTCCTCAATGTTTTTACATGAAAAACGATAACTCATAAATGATGCTACATTTGCCAATTTACTACAATAATAAAAACGCATTTCGAATTGTCCCAAAATATTTGATAATTCAGCCTCATACGTATCATAATTCAACTGAGGAATCCTTGCTTTCAAAGACGGAAAATGTTTCAGATCCTTTCTTTTCAGTTGATCTATCATAAGTTGCAATTTACTTTTGAATTGCGTTTACTGCGCTAATCATCTCAATAACGGTTTTTCCTTTACCTTGAAGCTGCAAGTTAATTGTGTTTAAGTGCATTGTGATGTCAGTCAAAAATGCCAAATCAGTCAGCCATTTTTCATTTTTCAACATCTGAGTGTCATCACCTCTTTCGTCTAGAAAAGCTGTTATTTCGGGGAATAATTCTTGAAAACTTTCTAGGAATTTTCCGCGACTCAACCACCTGACGTCCGTGTGAAGAACTAAATTAGTGTGTTCAGCCGACTGCAACTTAAAGAGCCGCCGTTGCAAGCTACGTGCACGATGGAATTCACAATTTTTGTTGCAATGCCCATAATTTCCTCCGTGTTTAAAACTTTTGAACATAAAACATGTTGATGTATAATGCAATGGATTGAAAAAGATGAAGGGAAATCTTCATTAGCTCGACACAATGCCACAAAACCGTTTTTGTTTCCAGTTATTGCTGGTGCTCCATCGGTTTTAATGCACACTAATTTATATATTGGTACCTTGTAGTTTTTTACAAAATTGAAGAAAACGTCATATATATATATATATATATATATATATATATATATATATATATATATATCTTCGCCACGGGTCTTCCCCTTCAGAGGAATGATTGTCAAAAATTCTTCCTTAGCCAACATATCATTGAATACCATCCGAATAAAAATACACAGCTGGACAGTGTCTGTCATATCAGTGGATTCGTCGAACTGTAAAGAAAAGTATGTACATTCCATGATATCATTTTTTAGTTTATCTGCCATGTCCTGACTGATGACTTCAATACGCCTTGTGACAGTCGGACGAGATAACTGAAGTTCTCTAATAGCAGACATGATTTCTGTTTTATTTTTAAAATCTCACCCGCTTCAATAAATGTTTCCTTCACAACCGATCCATCTTCGAAAGGTTTCTTGTATTTCGCCAATATATGAGACATTTTAAATGACGCGATCGTAGCAGCTTTTGATTGTTTGGCTGGTCTTTTGAACATGGTTTGTTCTTTTTTCAAACAAGATATCAAATCACTTACTTTTCGTTTTCTTAATTCACTCTGTGGCGGAAAATCCTTTTCATAGTTTTTATGAACCGTTTTATGATGCCTGTCTAAGTTACCACGCTTAGGTATTGCAACTAACGCACGACAAATAAGACAAATGCACTTATCCTTCACCATACAAAACAAAAATTCTTCCTCCCAATCGTTATTAAAATGATACGTTTTAGATTTCTTCGCTGCACCCATTTTGTACTATTTAATAATAAACTTTGTATCGACGTAGTATTGCCTTCAAGTTGCAATTCAGAATGACTCCAATTCCTGCAGGCGCAACATTTATATCGGCGTGAACGAAAGTCTCTAATGTTTTCGTCAAACGCGCCGCCCGAAATTTCTAGAAAAGCGGCAAGAATAAAAAACGCGGCTTTTCTTTGACAAGTACCGCGCGTTCCTTTGATAAAGCCGCCTTTTGCCGCTAGCAGAGTGTTATTTTATTACGTAATACATTTTTGTAGTTTAGTTAAGTACCTACTTATTAAAAATTTTTTTCTTTTCGAGATCTACTCAAAAACCACTCGCGATTGACCATTTGAGCACCCCTGCTGTAGATGGTCTATAGATATTATTTCCTGAAACCTGCCTGCTCTGGTGGCTGGTAGAAGTCTATTTTGTGCCTCAATGTGTTACTGATTATCCTAGAAAACAATTTGTATACATGTGACAACAAACTAATCGATCTATAATTCTTAATGTTTAATCTGTCGCCCTTTCTGAAGAGAAGGACTACTTCTGCTGATTTCCATTGAGTTGGTATCATTCCTTCTTATAAACATTTGTTTAGTTAAACTTTTATTGTATCTAGAATAATTCCCGCCCAAATTTGAGCATTTGCGTTTGTATTCCATATGCTCTTATTTTGTTAGAATTTCTTCCAATCCGATATTTCTGATCACTGGGACTTTTTTGTCCGTTGTTTTCTCAATTCTGTCTTCGGTCTGTTTGTTCGCGGCATAGCTAAAAACCACATACCCGATTGACTTCAAATTTTGGTCAAAAATGGTCATATGGTAATATTTTGGTAAAGCTCCAATATGGAATGCTGCCATGGTAGTGCCGATTTTAAAAAGTGGTCAAAAGAGCGACGTAACAAACTATCGGCCTATAATCTAGATCTAAGTCATACCAAAACTCTTGGAAAAAATTATTTATGAATATATTTTTATCCTAGTAAAAAACGTGATAATTTCGGAACAACATGGTTTTATTCGTGGTCGTTCTCTGGAGACAAATTTGTTTATATTTTGTGAATACTTACATGGTAACATGGACCAACAAATTCAGGTGGATGCCCTGTACACCGACTTTAGCAAGGCATTGGACAAGATAAGTCACAATATTTTGTTGGGTCGTTTGGCTGAAGTCGGTGTGAGTGGAAGCCTTCTCAGATGGATCGAATCGTATATAAAGAATCGAACGCAGTTTGTTTCTCTTCAGGATTTTCTGTCAAAACCATTTTCAGCCACATCCGGTGTTCCCCAAGGGTCACATTTAGGTCCATTACTCTATTATTTGTTTCAAGTACTGCAATTTTCTACTTTATGCAGATGACCTTTTGTGATAGTTTACTTTCCTATTACCTGTCCTGAAGACTGTGATAAGCTCCAGAGTGATCTGGATCGGTTAGGGAAATATTGCGATTATAATAGTATTTTTCTGAATATATTAAAATGTACAACAATTACGTTCTCAAGAAATCTAAACCAAATAGTCCTACAATTTAAAAAATACCCTATTAAACAAAGTCAATACTACGAAATATTTAGGTGTCATATTTGACTCTAAACTAGTTTTGTTTGGCTACGTCATACGAAAATGTAGACCCTTCAATAACATTAAATTCGTCATGTGTTTGTTTAACTCCTTTGTGTTGAGCTAATTGTGCTTTGCTAACATTATTCATATAAGCTTCAGTAACAGGTTGGAGAATATTCAAAATAGATTTATAAAATATTTGTCTTATAAACAAAAATTTGTTGTACCCAATAATGATGTTTCTCTGCCACGTAATCACTTTCACTTCATGTCACTAGAGAGTAGGCGGAGGAATTTTGATGTACTTTTTTTATTTAAAATTTTAAACAATTTTGTAGATTGTTCCAAGATTCTGTAACAGAGCATAGGTTAAAAACCACTTACGAGATTGACATCAAATTTTAATAAAAAATGAAGGATCATATAGGTATGACCTGGTAACAGGTTGGTAAAAATGCAGCTTAAAAACCAATTACGAGATTGACATCAAATTTTAATAAAAAATTAAGGATCATATAGGTATGACCTGGTAACAGGTTGGTAAAAATGCAATATTCCGGAACAAGATGGCGCCTAGTAAAATGTTAGAAAAATTATTATTAAAAAAACTAATTTTCCAATTCACCTAAAATTTTGCACAAAAATCAAGTGTTACAGAAGAATGAACTGGTAACGTTTTGGTACGAATCCACGAGAGAGAAAAAACTGGCGGCCTAATAAATCAAGTCCTATTCGCATTTTTAATTTCGAACGAATCCTAATATTTAACAATTTAAGCAAATAATTATTGTAGGCAACCAGCATTTATTTCTATCTCTTTCTAGAGTAAGAGTTTTTGGTTATTTTCCTTAACTAATCTGGTAATCAGGCATTTTCTCTTGCTTTCCACTCAGGCGACCCGGGTTCGATCCCAGTTGGGGACATACAACTTTTTTTAATTAATATTTTTATTTTGCTTATTCACGTGAGAGTTAGCTTCAATTCAATGTCGCTCAAATATGTATAAGTAGTTGTTTGTTTTGGTGTACTTTAGTGTATTTTATCTATTTGTAAGTTATTTTTTCGGTTTTTCGAGTGTGATTATTTAATAAGGTTTTTAATCGAAAGAGGAAAACACGTGTCGTGTTAATGTCCTAAAAATTATATTGAAATATTTTTCGGTTTATTATTTTATTATACTAACACTAAGTAAAATCGTGGTTTTCTTATACACCCTGTGTAAAAAAGATAGCTATTAATTTGGAAATATATAGCACTAGTTTATACACAATTCTTTTTTTTATTAAATGCTAGCAGACGCTTGCTTTGGTTTTTGAAATATTTAACTTCAAATTTACCCTAAAAAGTTAAAATCTACTTGTTAGAAACAGCAGTTTAGTCGCTTCATTGACTAGTTCGATTAGCTGAAATATACCGTGTACCAAATTTAACTCAAAGATTTCTAGAAATAAATTCAATTGAGTTTTGAGTAAGTAAATAGAGTATTTGATTTGTCCCAAAAAAAGTACAAATTGATGTAATTTTTCGTAAAAATAAAGCAATAATATTGCATACTCATACTCATGAATCTTTTTTAAATCTCAAGAAACGTTCTTCCACATATGCTGTGCAAATACTCACCATTCAAAGTACTTACCATAAACACGTTAACGTGTGTTCCAAGAAGACTATAAGATAGATAAAGATACCGATAAATTTGATAATGTTAATTACCTTGACCACAAACGAGGTATTTTAGGTAATGATCATTTTAATCGCTTTAGAATTTTTGTGTCAAAATCAAGAACGAAAAATAACAATAGGAAGCGTCTTGCTTGTGTGAATATATTATTTTTTTTGCTCTCTGTGCAAATATGATAATTGGCAATCTGGGGTAAAGTTGTTAATCATATATTCAGGGTTGCATTAAATTATTATTCTTTTACAACTTTATAATTTTAATTCCATTAATAACAAAAATTTATAAGTGCTTTACAGGGCCGGCGCTAGCTTATTTGCCGCCCCATGTAACTTTTTGTCGCGCCGCCCCCGCCCCCGTTTCTTTATTGTTCCACATAATTGTATTTTTTATTATTTAGCTTTAAAGGATTTTAATTAGTAACCAAAAAAAAAAATAAATTGACTATCTCCAAAAGTGTAAAAGTAGAGGAAAATGTTATTAAAAATGACAGTGAAATGACATTTTTGACGTCAATTTAAAATTTATGAAAAATGGAACGTTTGGTAATGTATTCATAAGAAAATATAAGAAAAAATCGGTTAATTTCCTTTACCCGGAACTTCCCTAATTATATTATTAGGAATTCATTTAGTAACAAATATATACTATTTCTCAAATAATTTTATTTATGTGCCATTTTGTTCCATCATATTGAATCGCTACCAATATTTTACCAGTTTATGTGTGTTTTTCGTTTTTTCTATGTATCACTTCATATACCTATATACAGCGTGTCCCTTGACGAACTGCGGCGATCGATTTCTCAGAAAGTAGGCTTTGGAAAAAATTGAAATTTTGGCAGCTAACTAAAGTCGATTCCTCGAAAAATTCTAGGTATATTTCATGTATAATATCTTATACCTAAGTTGAACTATTTTTGAGATATTTTGAATTTTATGTAAAAAATGACGTTTGCAGGTCTAGACATAACTATAAATATCTACTTATAGTTTCTATTATTTATTTGCAGTTAGCTTCCTTGTCGTACACTTTAGAGGCCTGTCTGATTAACATTATAAGTCTTTATTATTTATTTGCGGGTGGCTTCCTTGTCCAAAAGATTCCTCTTTAGTGGCCTGGGCTGATATTTTTATAATAAATAAATATAGGGTGATCAAGAACTGACATGATAAATATACTTTAAAAAATCGTTAAAAGTTACTTTTTTCAAATGGAAACCCCCAATTTTTATAATTTTATCTTATTTAACACTTAAAATAAGGGTGACTTTGTATAAAGTTGTCTATTTCAAAAATTTATAGTTTTTGAGTTATTGACGAATTAACATTTTTTATTCTAATAATACCAGACGAGTTCTAAGTTTTCTTGTTAGTTGGCCATGACGGGGAGGCCTGGCGAGAACAAAACCAATTGGTTACTATAGAAACGTAATATTTATTGTCGTTTGACAATTACCTACTAAAATATTTATTTATTATAGTAATTATAATAATTATTAAACTAATAATCATGCCGGGGCGATTAAATTACAAACACGAGGATTATTTGAATGTGTTTATTATCCATAGGGAATCTAACAGAGTTAAAATAAAAATTTTGGAAACGTCAAGGCAAAAATTAATAACAGGAAGCCCATTGTTGATAATGAAAATGTCGAGATTGCAATTCTGCATAGGATTCTGGTAAAACATAACTTCCAACCTTATTTAATATCATTGGTTCAACATCTAAAAGACACTGATTTGCCAAAAAGAGTACTGTTTTGCGAGTTTATTTTAACAATGGTACAAGATAACCCTAGATTTTTGGACAATATAATTCCCATTTTTGGAGTGATTCGAATCCTTATGCAGTAAGATCGAGGAACTTTCAAGAATCCTGGCAATTTAATGTATTTTGTGCAGCAAGGAACGATGGAATAATAAAACTGAATTTTTACGAAAAAAATTTAGTGGTAAATTATACATCGCCTAAACACAAAGACTTTTTTAATGAAAAATAATCCATTTAGGTAATATTACAATAACTTTTTTCCAAAATTAGATAAATCATTTAGTAAATATTATTACATAAATAAATTAAATTAAATTATTTATACAGGTCACACTACACTACTTCATACAAATACTGGTCCACATACTGTAACACATTATATCTAAAAAAATATATCGTCCCTATTTATACAGGGTACTTTAGAAAGTCATTAAATACTAAACCTTTTTTTTTTTATTGAGCACTCGTCAGATTAAATTAATTGAATTTTGATGTATTTTGTTTCTTCTTAAATCAATAAATCGATGAATATTATCAAAGCATTTCTTTCCGTAAAATTATGTCTATAAACTTTTGTTGAAGAAAGATATCTGAATATTCTTGAAGAGTTGGACAACGAATATTTAAGTAATTTGCCAGAACATAGTCAAATTTTCTACCAACACGATGGCGCCCCACCACATAGAACCGTTGCAGTTACTAACTTTTTACAAGCTACGTTTTACGACAAGTGGATTGCCGACAATGGACCTTTCTTGTGGCCTCCTCATTCCCCCGATCTGACGGTCTTAGATTATTTTATATAGGGAACGATAAAAGGAATCGTTTATTTTAATCCAGTAACAAGGAAAGAGGACTGTATGGCAAGGGTGAGGAACGCGTTCGTTTCCAACATTTGTTTAACGCTGTTCGGTGACGGTTTCTGTTTATTTGGATATCTATCAGCAAATATCTGGCATGTTCTTGTTAAAACTCTGTTAGATTCCTCATAGATAATAAACAAATTCAAATAATCCTCGTGTGTGTAATTTAATCGCCCCGGCATGATTATTAGTTTAATAATTATTATAATTACTATAATAAATAAATAATATTTTAGTAGGTAATTGTCAAACGAGAACAAATATTACGTTTCTATAGTAACCGATTGGTTTTGTTCTCGCCAGGCCCCCCCGTCATGGCCAACTAACAAGAAAACTTAGAAGCCGTCTGGTATTATTAGAATAAAAAATGTTAATTCGTCAATAACTCAAAAACTACAAATTTTTGGAATAGACAACTTTATACAAAGTCACCCTTATTTTAAGTGTTAAATAAGATAAAATTATAAAAATTGGGAGTTGACGTTTGAAAAAAGTAACTTTTAACGATTTTTTAAAGTATATTTATAATGTTAGTTTTTGATCACCGTATATTTATTTATTATAAAAATATTAGCACAGGCCTCTAAAGTGTACCCTTTTGGACAAGGAAGCTAACTGCAAATAAATAATAGAGAGTTCGATAAGTAGATGTATGTCCTGCAAACGTCGTTTTTTACATAAAATTAAAAATATTTCAAAAACAGTTGAACTTAGGTATAGGATATTATACATGAAATATACCTAGAATTGTTCGAGGAATAAAAAATTCGATTACATACAGGATGTTCCATTTAAAATAAGAAAGTTGACGTCTATTTTGCGCGAATTGCCCACATCGACTTTAGTTAGCTGCCAAAATTTCAAATTTTTCTAAAGCCTACTTTCAGAAAAATCGATCGCCGCAGTTCGTCGTGGGACATCCTGTATAGCAGATCTAGACTAGAGTAAATTTAATTAATAAGAAAAAAATGTTAGTAAAACGCTCTAGTCAGTCAATTTAATGCTTTGATGTTTTAATGTATCTTGCCCCAAGAGAAAAATAAAATAGATGCCAAACAAAAATTTTTGAAAAATATTTACATTTTTAAAAAGGGAATTTTTTCTGTATATTTTCTGGTACGGCCCGGAGAGTTGAGAGAGTGATTTTTTTCAATTATTTTGATTAAGAAATCATAGTTCTTGGGATTAGACCGTGTCAAATTGGAATTACTATCCGACGTTTCGCCTTCGCTTGCACGACCCAACTTCAGGGATCTTTACTCCACGAAATCTGAACACTGAATGAACTCGGAGAGATTCAGACGGGTTTCTTCGTGTGATGTAAACCGTGACCTGCATATCGAAGTTTTTTTGTATGTTTGAATATTTCAATAGATTCTCTAATACTTTGTTTATAAAATCTTGGAACCGACGCTAGAACCTTGGTTTCTTTTATATTTATAATATGGCCAGTAGAATGTTGTGGTTCAGATACAGCAGATTGAACAATTTGTTTCCTTTTAATATATCGTTCATGTGCCATTGAGCGTCCTGTTTCTTCCACATACACTTCTCCACGGGAGCAAGGAATTTTAGATACTCCTTCTATTTGAAACATCTTTCGGGGATCGCAAGCATTTTCCAATCTTCTTATGTCTATTGACCCGCCGAAGTAATCGTGTTATTTTGTTTGTAGTGCCATGTATGTACAGGGTGATCAGTTAAGGGTAGCGAGCGGCCATATCTCATAAGATATTGGTCGTATAGATTTGAGAAAAAAAATCATAATAAAAGTCGCCAAGAGAAATTGCTGAAAATTATTTTCGAGTTTGTCAAACGTCCGCTAAAGGGCGTAACAACCAACACCAAGTAGAAAAATGGGGTTTTTTATAGAATTTTGCCTAATGAAAATAGTCGATAACATCATTTTCATATTTAGTGACCATTTCTCTACACTTTTTGTCTAAAATGTTTTGTTCTATATATCAAAATAAAGCGGTGGGGGAAGTTCAATTGTTTTTTCAAACAAACCAAGATGTCTCCCGTTTCTTTTGACCGATTTTAGCAAACTTAGGCTCATATGAAAGAGCATAATTTGCACTACAAAACGCTTATTTGGTTTTGAATTTTTGACTTTTGCTGGCGTCGCTAGATGGCGTTAACTGAATTAGTAGCATATTTTTTAGTTTTTTTCAAAAAAATCAAATGTAATGGTATATTCATTTTTACATATTTTAAAAGGGGATAAATTTCTCTATAATTTTATGAAAATAATTTATCATCTACCTTTTTTTGAACCGTTGATATTGACCAAAATATTATTTTATTTTATTAAAAAATGGCACACCACTGCTTTTTGTCAAAATAAAAATCATTTTCGTAATCACTTATTAGTTGGTAACAAAAAGAACCTCTTGACTTTTTTTCGTTAGACGAACGGTTTTGGATTGAGATATGGCCGCTCGCTACCCTTAACTGATCACCCTGTACACAAGAACGGTAACTCCTTATCAAAGTCAAAGTCAAAATATGCTTTATTGTGAATTAAAATCAAATAATTTTGTTGACAAAACTAGTTGCAATAAGAAAACACAATCAAAAAATACATTTGCAAAAGATAATACTGATAGATAACTTAATAAAAATAAAATTAAAGATAAAATACATACATGTAAAGAAAGAAAGAAAACTCTCAAGATTACAACAGTTTAAAACACATACTTGAAGTCAAATAGTTTAAAATTCTTGAAGTCAAATAGTCTAAAATTAAAGTAAATGTAGAAAAACAACAGAAAACTATAGTTACAAATAAAAACAAACAAAGAGCGTCACCAACAATCTAAGATTTCAACAAAGTACAAAAACAATATAACCATTTTAATAAGGAAATGCAAAATAGCAAAAATAGCATTGAAAAGCACTTTTAAGCAAAGTTTTCTTGAAAAAATTCATTATCATCATAAAAGGGCCGCACAATTAAAAGTGATTTTAGTTTTCTAACAATTCTTCATCTTTTATCTGCCTAATCCATACAGGTAATTGAAAAATTTTTTGCTATTATATATAATAGAGTGTTAGCACTGCGTCGAGTTAGGAATAGATAGAGCAATATTATGGATTTGCCGAGTATTATGAATTGAGTCTTTCCCGTGGTATTTTTAAATTTTCTATACATCAGACAGACCGTTTCCAGTAGAAAAAGGGAAGGTAAAGTCAATATTTTTTTATCCGAAACCAAGGGCTTGCATGAGTCTCTTACCCTTGCCTTACTTAAGTACTTAACCGCTTTCTTTTGTAGCACAAATATTTTATTAAAAAGCTGCCTTGAACAGGCTCCCCAGAAACAAATTCCGTACCTTAGGTTGGGCTCAGATTGAGTCAGAAAATATGCATTTCTTGTTGTGGAACTATCTAACTCCTTGCTAATAACCCTAATTGCATAGCAGTTAGATGCTAATTTTAATCTAAGGTTATTAGTATGTTCTTCAAATTTTAGTTTATCATCAATTAAAATACCCAGGAATCTATTTACATTTAAATTAAGTCGATTTGCATCACCCCAGTTTTTAATAAGAATAAGATCGGAACTTATGTTTTCATGTAGTTCTAATTGATCTTTGCCATCCCACAAAACTGTAGCATCATCAGCGAACAATGTAAATTTTCCGCCAATACTGAGATTTGCAATATCGTTTATGTAGGGTGTCCCATTTTCGTAGGTTTTACGGGGTTTCCAGCTTATGAGTAGAGATAGAGAGATGCGGTTTTCGCGACACCGTGCTACCTTTCGATGAAACTAAAGAGGCCGCAAACAGATTTGCCCTAACCATTTTAGTTTCCGTGCTACAGGGTGATTTTGAAAATTTGTCATTTTCGGACACCCCCTGTAACTCAGCTATCGTAAAATATATTTAAAATGTTTCAACTGGTATTTATAGATTTTTTCACGTAGAATTCAGTGGCGTACTCAGATTTTTGCTGAGAGTCATAGTTTTTGACATATTGGCATAACCTACTATTTTTTAAATGGGACACCCTATATATTATTTTTTCATCTTATTCTTCGTGTCGAGAGCTTTTCAAAAATATACCATAAGTCGTATTTATTTTCATAAATAACATGAAAAAATGCATTTTTCTTTAAACGGATTTATGGCATAGCAGATCAATCGAAATAAGAGAAGGTGGCTGTGGAGCCATGGAAAAAGTTAACAAATATTTATTAACGAAATAACAAAGTAACAGCATCAGAAAAAATTAGGAAGTAGGTAAAAGGTAATAATTATAATTTCATTAAAACTACAAATATTGTTCAAATTGTAGACCATTATGTGTCCTACAAGTGTGACAAACTTTAAAAATTCTTTTTAATGCATTTTCTATTGTAAATGACTGTCTTTGTAACTCTGCAAAAGCGTTTTCGGTGGCCATTCTTAGTTGTTCTAAGTTTTCGTATCGCCTTACATAAACCTTGTTTTCTAAATAACCCCACAAAAAGAAATCTAAAACTGAGAGGTCAGGGGATCGTGGTGGCCATCGAACAGGTCCGTGTGTTCCTATCCATCTTCCAGGAAAATGGTCGTTAAGCCAGTTTTGACTTATTCTGGCATTGTGGGCTGGAGCTCCGTCTTGCTGGAAATAAATCCTATTTAGTTGAGCTAAGGGAACATCATCCAAAATTCCTAATGCGTCTTCTAGGATTCGCACGTAACCAATCGAATTCAGATTTCCTTCATATATTATTTGGTATATATTGGTAACTATATTTAGTAAACTATTTTTCGGTTGAAAATAAAACAGGAGACATTGAATCCAAATCTGCCCTGACGCTCCCTAGGAAAAATAACATGGTTGTTTTCTTGACTCCAAAATCGCGTGTTGTGTCTATTTAAAATCCCTGAACTAGTAAAATGTGCCTCGTCTGACCAAATAATCTTTTTTTCAAAATCGATATCTTCTGCCTTCATATTTATAAACAAATTGCAGAACTCCAATCGGCGCTCTGCATCACCAGGATGCAGATGATGCACAAGTTTGTATTTATAGGGTTTGAATTTGTGCTTTTTCAAAATTTTCTGCACTTTGGTTTTCGGTACACCCGCCTCTTCGTCTATTTTCCTGCAAGATGTTTCAGGAGCTGTCTGAACGAGGGCTAAAACGTTGACCTCAGATTCTTCGTTGTCTTTATTGTAAGTTCGCGATCGAGGCTTGTTAAAAGATCTATATTGGCAAAGATTATTTTTAATTTTTTGAAAAATTCTTTTTTCTGGTTGTCTTCTCTTGGAATATCTAAGATAAAATAAAGCGAACCAATAAAGTCAAAATGCAGGAAGATAAAAAAGAACTAACCTGTTCAGATAAAGCTCTGCCGCCTGATCTGCATCTTCATTAGACAATATAAAACACGCGTTCATATCATATTTCTCAAAATATTCAAATTTTTGATTCTGAGCCATATTAAAAACAATAATTATAATAGACGTCAAGAAAAATTTAAACACAATAATGCCAAAAATGACAGCAGTAATGGCTGCCTGATCATATTTTTGTTGGCGTTGCCATGGCTACCACAGCCACCTTCTCTTATTTCGATTGATTTGCTATGCCATAAATCCGTTTAAAGAAAAATGCATTTTTTCATGTTATTTATGAAAATAAATATGACTTATGGTATGTTTTTGAAAAGCTCTCGACACGAAGAATAAGATGAAGAAATAATATATAGGGTCTCCCATTTAAAAAATAGTAGGTTATGCCAATATGTCAAAAACTATGACTCTCAGCAAAAATCTGAGTACGCCACTGAATTCTACGTGAAAAAATCTATAAATACCAGTTGAAACATTTTAAATATATTTTACGATAGCTGAGTTACAGGGGGTGTCCGAAAACGACAAATTTTCAAAATCACCCTGTAGCACGGAAACTAAAATGGTTAGGGCAAATCTGTTTGCGGCCTCTTTAGTTTCATCGAAAAGTAGCACAGTGTCGCGAAAACCGCATCTCTCTATCTCTACTCATAAGCTGGAAACCCCGTAAAACCTACGAAAATGGGACACCCTGTACAAAAGAAACAGAATGAGCCCCAAGACAGAGCCCTGTGGAACGCCGTACTCAACATTTAAATACTTACCTTTTGTTCTCGATTCGATAAGTGTGATTTGAACCATTTTAAAGCTACTCCCCTAAAACCATATGTTACCAATTTTTCTAAAAATATTTTATGACTAACACAATCAAACGCCGTAGTCAGCCATGTCAAACATGCGGCCCAATGAGCATTTTTCTGCGGCCCAAATCAGTTTTGAAAACAGCCAGATAATGCTCTAGAATTGTACATAGTGCCATCTATGTTTAGGAGGATGAACTACACATACTCAACCTAAAACCAAACGTTATCCGGCTTGTTCCATGAAATTCTATCGCGCAAAAACACAGATGACGCTATCTAAACATTCTGGAAAGAACTCGAGAAATCACAATCCGTATATAAGCCGTGTTCGATTGAATTCAGTCGTTCAGTGTGTGTTTAGTCAGTTATGAGTCAGTTGCGATAGAGTTTCGAGTACTTATTATAATTGATTTCGGATACAGTTTTTAACATGTCTCTTTCAAAACCAAGTGGAAGTAAGAGGAAACTTGTAGATGAGCGTCGTATCTTTCAAGAAAAGTGGGAACTGAGTTTTTTTGCTGTGAAGTGAAAGAAAAAATTATTTGTTTGGTTTGTAATAGTACAGTCGGTGTCCCAAAATTATACCGGGTGTCAACGATATCGTTTTACACGATGCCATTCATTTGCTTTTTAGGTTAGGATATTTATATTTGGGTTAACGAAATATGGTATTAAGACACATATTTTTCATGAAAAAACAATTGAATATTACTGCCAGTTTTTCCGATATCAGAACCAAGTTAAGAATTTCAAATGGAACCCTGTATATTATTTTACATAGTTTGATAGAGCTTAGAATTACCTTTTCAATGACATATCACAAGTTATATTTTTTTTTCAAAATGGCGGACCAGGAAGCGCTTTTTCAAAATTCAATAAGGCGGTCGTTTCCCGATACCAATGAAATTTTGTTTTACAAATTATTAAAATATTAAACAAAATGGGGTTTTCAATGGATTTTAATCAAATTTTTAATTTATCACAAAATGGGATAAGTTTAATTTTTTCTTTAAAATGTGAACTTTTTCTTAAATTTTCTCAAAGATTTTAAATAGAAAGTTGTATTTATTAAATATTAGTATTAAAGTATATCTTATTAGCTACACGAAACCGCATAACAAGCCGTATTTTTGCTTTTTGTTTCAGAAAAAATTGACAAAACCTTGCCGATACACATTTTTCCTAATACATAACATGAAACAAACACACACATATTATTAATCAGAAAATCCTGGAATATTTTTTATTGTTTATTGATAAGTAATTTTGTATTATTTTGACATTTTGTGACTGTTGTCTTTTTTTAGGAAAGCGAGAAAAAATCACAAGTAGTATTAATTTTATTTTACCAGTAGATATGGTGCAGTAACATGATAGATGACTTAACTAAGATAAGTAGGTCTTGGAAACAATTGCATAGGGATGCCGTTATAATTTTCATTAGATTTAACCAGAAACGTCAAAAGTACTGTTTTGTATCGACAATTCTGATAACTTTCGTTACATTTTTACACTGAGAAAAACAAAAAACAAAAACAAAACCGCATAACAAACCGTATTTTTGCTTTTTGTTTGAGAAAAAATTGACGAAACTCTGCCGATATACATTTTTCGTAATACATAACATGAAACACACACACACACATATTATTAATCAGTAAATTTCGGAATATTTTTTATTGATAAGCAATTTTGTATTATTTTGACATTTTATGATTTTTGCTGTCTTATTTTAGGAAATCGAGAAAAATTCACAAGTAGTATTAATTTTATTTTACCGGTAGGCTTTCGGTTTTTCCGGAAATACCTAGACCTAAGTCAAGAAGTTTAAAAAGAACCCTGTATATTTTTTCACACAGTTTGATAGAACTTAGAATTCCCTTTACATTGACATATCACAAGTTGATTTTTTTTCGAAATGGAGGACCAGGAAGCTTTTGTTCAAAATTCAATATGGCGGCCATTTTCTAACACCGAAGATATTTTTGAATTATAGGTAGAAATAATAAACAAATATGGGGGTTTTTATTGGGTTTAATGCTAATTTAAAATCAAACTTTCACAATTAATACAAAAGTCACTCAATTAAATGTTCTATGCGCTGTCCGCCTTGTTCTTGGCATAGTGTAACTCTCTCAACATTTTCCGCGAGCAGGTTTCGTAAATGCTGTTCTGAGATACTCTCAACGGCTCGTCTTATTCTATTTTCTAACATTTCCAACGATATTACAGGAGTTGCATACACTTTTTCTTTCAGATGACCCCATATAGAAAAATCAAGCGGGGTTAGGTCAGGCGACCTTGCTGGCCATCGAATTGGTCCATTGGTTCCCAACCAGTTCTCACCAAATCGTTCATTCAAGTAATTTGCAACAATCCTTGAATTATGAGCAGGGGTGCCATCTTGTTGGTAAACTAAATCATCATTTTGCTGCAAATTATTTATAAAATGTTCAATTTCATTTTCGAGAAAGTCCAAATACATCTCGCCAGTTAAAGGCTGATGGAATAATATTGGACCAATAACGCTTAGTCCTACAGCGCCTAACCAAAGATTAACTAAAAAAAGGTTCCTGGAAGGCACCTTCTCTTACTAATCTTTGATTTTCCTTTGCCCAATAACGAAAATTATTTCTATTAAACATCCCTAGACTAGTAAACCTTGATTCGTCCGAAAAAATAATCTTATGATGAAACACAGGATTTATTCTATAATTATCTAAAAACCAATTGCAATAAATAAGTCGTCTTTGGAAGTCATTTTCAAATAGGTGGTGGTGAATTTGATACTTAAACGATTTAAACCCGTGTTTCTTTAAAATTTTTCTGGCGCTTTCATGGGACGTATTGCACTGTTTGCCTAATTCACGAAGGGAAGCTGTAAGGTCATACTCGATGTACGCTAAAACGTTTGTTTCCACTTCTTCGCTTACTACGAAACCATCATTGCCATTAGCATGGACACCACCATTATTTTTATTTTTTAAATGTTGTACTAGCCAAGGATAATATGCATGTGAAGGAGCGTCACGATTCGTAAAGCGTTCCTGGTATAATCTCTCTGTGTCCCTTGAATTTTTGCGACATTCCCCATAAATAAGGAGCATGTCAATTTGATGTTCTCTTAAATAAACCATAATATTTATTTTTAAAACTAACTAGAACCACTTCTCAGTGTAAAAATGTAACGAAAGTTATCAGAAATGTCGATACAAAACAGTACTTTTGACGTTTCTGATTAAATCTAATGAAAATTATAATGGCATCCCTATGCAATTGTTTCCAAGGCCTACTTATCTTAGTTAAGTCATCTTTCATGTTACTGCACCGCATCTACCGGTAAAATAAAATTAATACTACTTGTGATTTTTTCTCGCTTTCCTAAAATAAGACAACAGTCATAAAATGTCAAAATAATACAAAATTACTTATCAATAAACAATAAAAAATATTCCAGGATTTTCTGATTAATAATATGTGTGTGTTTGTTTCATGTTATGTATTAGGAAAAATATATATCGGCAAGGTTTTGTCAATTTTTTCTGAAACAAAAAGCAAAAATACGGCTTGTTATGCGGTTTCGTGTAGCTAATAAGATATACTTTAATTCTAATATTTAATAAATACAACTTTCTATTTAAAATCTTTGAGAAAATTTAAGAAAAAGTTCACATTTTAGAGAAAAAATTAAACTTATCCCATTTTGTGATAAATTAAAAATTTGATTTTAAATTTGATTAAAATCCATTGAAAACCCAATTTTGTGTAATATTTTAATAATTTGTTAAACAAAAATTTCATCGGTATCGGGAAACGACCGCCATATTGAATTTTGAAAAAGCGCTTCCTGGTCCGCCATTTTGGAAAAAAATATAACGTGTGATATGTCATTGAAAAGGTAATTCTAAGCTCTATCAAACTATGTAAAATAATATACAGGGTTCCATTTGAAATTCTTAACTTGGTTCTGATATCGGAAAAACTGGCAGTAATATTCAATTGTTTTTTCATGAAAAATATGTGTCTTAATACCATATTTCGTTAACCCAAATAAAAAAATCCTAACCTAAAAAGCAATTGAATGGCATCGTGTAAAACGATATCGTTGACACCCGGTATAATATAAAGCGTCACTATGATATTCATAAAACTATGTTTGACAAGTATACAGGCATGGTCAGAAACGAAAAGTTAAATAAGTCAAAATCACGGTTGAAAGAT
The DNA here is from genome assembly GCA_030620095.1 of Kuschelorhynchus macadamiae. NCBI lineage: Eukaryota > Metazoa > Arthropoda > Insecta > Coleoptera > Curculionidae > Kuschelorhynchus > Kuschelorhynchus macadamiae. The sequence goes on from JAUTXW010001028.1 coordinate 156,980, forward strand.
CAGCAGCTTATGTTTACACGTCCAAAGCAAGAAAATGAATCTGTCCTTCAAGCGAGCTACGTACTGTCGGAGTTGATCGCGAAACACTCAAAACCATTTGTTGAAGTTGAATTTATAAAAGAGTGCCTTGTAAAGTCCGCGGAAATTTTAAGTCCCGGGAGCCTGAAGGCATTTCAAAATATATCTTTGGCCAGGAATACTGTCGCTGAAAGGGTTACTGAGTTGGCTGCCAATATCAGTGAACAGATAAAAACAAAATCAGACTCTTTCATTGCATTTTCTATTGCCTGTGACGAAAGTACGGATGTGTGTGGTGTGGCGCAACTCGCTGTTTTTCTTCGTGCGGTTGATACAAATATCAATGTGTACCATTGCATGATACAACAACTGGGAAGGATATTTTCAATGCTCTTTATGGACTTCTGCAAAAGTAAAATTTAGATTTGTCAAAACTGTGTTCCAGACGGAGCTCCTTCAATGACTGGAGTAAAAAATGGCTTCGTTAGAATATAACAGACAAAGATTAGAGAAAAGGGCAGTAATACACCAGATTTTCATCATATTCGTTGTATAATCCACCAAGAAGTTTTATGCTCAAAAGTGATCAAGTTGAAAAGTGTTTAAAGGCCTTAATCAACGACAGTTTTCTGCATTTTTACGTGGTTTAGAAAGTGAGTACACCGGTTTATCAAATTATGCAGAGGTGCGATGGCTTTCGTGTTCTATGGTACTCGACCGGTTTTGGAAACTCAAAGAAGAAATACGCGTTTTCATGGAAACAAAAGGAGAAGATGTCAGCTTATTATGCGATGTACCTTTTTTACTTTATCACAAAACACTTGTCGGACTTAAATACGAAATTGCAAGGACCACGTCAAGTTATATAGTAACAGATATGCATGATCATGTGAAAGCTTTCAAATGTAAGATGATGTTGTGGGAAAAACAGTTAGCAGAGTATGATCTGTCACATTTTCTGACTTGTAAGGCATATCAGGAAAGCACAATTGTCCCAATATCATACAAAATATATTCAGAGAAAATAAGAAGCCTTCTGACAGAATTTGAGAAGCGTTTTCAAGATTTTAAGACCCAAGAAAACAATTTTCTTTATTTACTGGTCTTTTCACTGTCGATATTGATAAAGTTCCCTCTCACTTGCAAATGGAAGTAATTGAGATTCAGTGTCAGACCTATTTAAAACAAAAATTTGATAGTGTTGGTACATTCGAATTTTATAAGTACTTGCCTGTTAAATCCCAAGAAATGAAAAAATTTGCCTGTAAAATTCTGTCAATGTTTGGAAGTACCTATAAGTGTGAACAACTATTTTCTTTGATGAAAGGAAACAAATCTCCCGCAAGATCGCGATTGACGGACGCACACGTGGACGCAGTTTTAAAAGTTATTTAAACTCAATTAAAGACAAAAGATGTCAAATATCTGGTAAAAAAATTTAATTTTTGTAGTTTCTTTTAATGTCCTTTTTATCGGAAATTTAATAAACAGACTTTTCCTATAATAGTACTTTTTCTAAAATTTTCAGTAGTTTGTCTTCTTTAAGATAAGGTTTGCGGCCCACCTAGTCGATGGTCTTCATGCTTTTGGCTCACCAGTGACTTTGAGTTTGACATGGCTGTTCTAACTGATCTTTGCCATCCCACTGTAGCATCATCAGTGAACAATGTAAATTTTCCTCCAATACTGAGATTTGCAATATTATTTATGTACAAAAGAAACAGAATGGGCTCCAAGATAGAGCCCTGTGGAACGCCGTATTCGACATTTAAATATTTAGACATTTTTAAAATGTACCTTTTGTTCTCGATTCGATAAGTATGATTTGAACCATCTTAAAGCTACTCTACTTCTCCTTTCGCGGAGTTGGATTACTATATATTTTAATTGAACACGTAATATCTTCATTGCAATAGCCAAGCAGAGCTTCGGTCAATTTCGCTGTTTCCTATGTTAGAGAATATTGATCGGAAATCGAAATAACTCTTTTGTTCTGAATGGTGGTTAGAATTTGCATTTAAGTATCTATTTGCGTCGCTTTTTTATACACATAATGTCCTAATGTACCATTTTCCTTCCTTTGAACAAATATGTTCACAAAGGGAATTGTTCCATTAAATAAATAATGTAAGGACGTAGCCGATGCACACATCGGACAAGTGGCTCTTCAGAAACGTACACTACAGAATGCTAAACATTTCAAATGGTACTAATTCGCAGAATAAAAGAAGATAATATTAAAAGTAAAATAAGACTAAAAATGTATATATTGTCAAATAATAAAAACAATCAAAACAAAGAATGGTGACACAAGTATCAGACAAAACATATAAAAACAGAGGACAATCACATAATCAATCCATTCAACTGCGTTTTTAATTATATTGAGGTAAGGCTGAACATGTCGTATGCCGAAAAGTGACGATTATAATTATATACTAGTCGGTCAATAAATGCATTAAACCCATAATTAGTAGGATGATACCTTTTGATAGGAACCAAAAAAACTGACTGTTGTGATTTCACAGTCAATCCCTCCATTCTAATTTGGGCAAGTTGTGCCTTTCTCCGCCGAAACTCAAGGGTCTGTAGGCCGCAGAGAAGAATTCTTGTATTATAAGACAGATCTTGATATGGAAAATTAAACTTGAACAAAAGATACTTTGGAAATTTATTCTGAACTTTTTCAACCCTGTCGATGTGACACTGATACGAAGGGCTCCATATGGTAGAGCAATATTCTAAGATACTCCGTACTAAAGAGTTATAGAGATCGCTTTAGTATCAGTGATATACTTAGTGTGTCTTTTAATAAAACCTAGCAGTCTAAAACCCTTAAGCACTATGTTATTAATGTGCAGATTAAATGTGAGGCTTTTATCGAAAATGACACCCAAATCGTTAAAAGATGTAACAACTTCGACACTTATGTTGTTTATATAGTACGTGTAAAAAATCCGAGAACTTTACATTTAGTAATGTTAAGATGCAGGGAATTGGTGTTACACCATTTGTCAAGTCTCTCAATGTCAGACTGCAGTTGATGGGAGTCAAGGGAAACAGGAGAAAATAATTTTAAATCGTCTGCATATAAAAGGCATTTCGACACTTTAAAACAAGATACAATGTCATTTATAAAAAAAGATAATTGGGCCGATATGCGAGCCCTGTGGGACCCCTGATGTTACAACAATCTAAACGAGCCACGCACGTTGACCTGTTGACGTCGATTAAACAAGTGAGACTTAATCCACTCAATAGAGCTTCCAGAAAGGCCAATCTGTTGCAATTTTGCTGGAAGAAGACAGACACTGTCAAACGCCTTGGATATGTTAGTGTAAACGACATCAATTTGTTGGCCGGCTTCATATATCTAATTTCTATATTCGACTCTTTCGGTCTTTCAATGCATGTATCCTCGCCAACTAGAATTTCAAAAAACTCTTCTTCTATCATCGATTACATGGCTCCATCAGAGGTGCAATCACAGGTCTATAACTCAGGTCTTTCCGATCACGAGGCGGTAATTTCCAGGTTTAGTTTACCTATTAGACCCTTACCTAGATCTCGCCATCGGGGCTGAATTTTCTCGGCCGCAAATTTCTCAGTATTTCATAATATTTGCTTTAACACCGATTGGAATTTTGAATCTGATAATGTCAACACAAACTTCAGAACTTTTTTAAATAAAACTTTAAGTGCTTTTAACAAGGCCTTCCCGCTTAAGAATATCAAACCTAAGCGGCATAAACCGTGGACCACGAAAGGAATACGAATTTCTGCTAAAAATATGCGCTCGCTCTCATATATAAAAAAATTCACCGACTCCTTTCTTATTCTCGACTATATCTCTAACTATAGGAGGATCTACACTACTCTTATTAAGTCAGCAAAAAAATTACACTACCGAAAGCATCTAACAAACTCAAATAACGTTTCAAAAGAGACCTGGTCCATCATCAATAACCTCAGAAACAAATCAAACCCTGTGACTCAGATCTTGCCAGGGGCTAATGATCTAAATGATTATTTTATTAATGTAAGCAAAAATATTACCTCTAGTATCTCGCCAAGTTTGGACCCTCTTTCGTTTCTCCCTCCTTCAAAAAATTTAGCTGATAGCTTTTTCTGAAGTCCCGTTAGCAACACTGAACTATTGAAGGTAATAAATAATATCAAAAGTAAATCTTCGTGTAGCACTGATGGCCTATCAATTAGAATATTCCTGAACTTGCCACTCCCAGTCATAGAGGCCCTTACAACATTAATAAATGAGTCCTTTATAAAAGGTGTATTCCTTGATTGCCTTAAAACAGCTATAATTATTCCACTTCATAAAGGCGGCGAAAAAACTAACTCTTGCAATTATCGCCCAATTGCACTACTACCAGTGCTATCAAAAATCATCGAAAGGCTACTGAAGAATCGTCGTATGCCATTTCTCCTGAAACATCAGATAATATCCCCGGAGCAGTTCGGATTTCTACCCAACAAGTGCACCAGCGACGCCATATTCACGTTGCTTAGAGGCGTCTACTTATCTCTCAATAACAACCACCCATCTGCCTCAGTTTTTTGTGACTATGCGAAAGCCTTTGATTGTGTTAGTCATGAAATTCTGATAAACAAACTAAATTTTTATGGAATTCGTGGTACTTCTTTAAATTGGTTCAAATCTTATCTTGGGAAAAGGCAACAACTTGTAAGGGCTAATGGTTCCGATTCTGATTGTAAGTTGATTACAAGTGGAGTCCCTCAAGGTTCAGTCTTGGGACCTATTCTTTTTTGTTATACATTAATGATATCACGAACCTTAAAATTAATGGAAGAATTTCCCTTTTTGCTGACGACACAAGCATAACATGGAGTGATTTTGATACAACGTCTTTACACTCTAGTATCTCCAAAGACTTGGTTATAATTAAGGCTTGGTCCGATTCCAATATGCTTTGTTTTAATGTCGATAAAACGGTGGCGTTATCTTATAAGGGAACTTTACAACCACTTCAGGTACATAACAGCAATATTGAATACGTAGAGTCGGTTAAATTCCTGAGTTTAAATATAAATAACAACCTAAAATGGTCTAATCATATTGACACCTTAACTAAAAAACTTTCTACCGCCTGCTTCGCCATTCGATCAGTTTCAAAAGAACTAGACGTTCCTTCTGCCAGACTTACTTATTTCTCTTTATTTGAATCCCACCTCCGCTATGGTCTTCCCTTTTGGGGCTGCTGTACCACCGAGCAATGGAAAAAAGTATTTTTATGCTTCAAAAGAGAGCCATTCGTTATTTGTTTGGTCTAAATAATAGAGCTCACTGCCAATACTATTTCAAAAAACATGAAATATTAACACTTCCTGCATTATTTTTTTTGGAAACGGTATGTTTGCTGAGAAAACATATAAACACCCTCCTAGAAAGGCCACAGCATCTATACCCTACCAGAAACTCTAGGCATGATATATATATCTTCCCATTGCTTCCTCAGAATTAATAAAAAAATCAGTTATTTACAACGCCATAAAACTTTACAACAATCTGCCAGTACATTTAAATCCCTATGCTTGCACAATTTCGAAAAAACACCAAAGCATACCTCATTGAGAGACCATTTTACAGCGTTAATGATTTTTACAGCGAGTAAGTTTCTTTAAATTGTCACTAAATTTGCTTGTTTACTTAAATCTTTTGTGAGTCATGTCCTAACTCGTAGCATAGAATTTTGAAAATCATCATATAGAGAAAAGAACTGTCGAACATTCACTTAAAACTTAATTATTTTTGTTAGGTATTGGATTAAAAACAAAATTTAATTCTTTTTTGTGTACTACATTCTACACTAGTTCATTATACATTCTGTTTAACATCACAATTATTTGTATAACTATAATAACATAGAGTTTAAGGTCGCATAGTTGCAATTTTGATTTCATTGTCATCGAAATTATTCACCTCGTACATGTGTCTTTGTTTACTTTTATAAGGTTATTAGGATTCATTAACTGTTTTGCGGCAATGTTATGTTATATTCTAACGTGTGTTTTACGATTTGGTTGTAAATTGATAATTTACATTTTTAAAAAGCATTGACCTATCGAAATTCTTTTCGATTAATGTTTTGATATATCTTATTTTAGGTATATTTTGCTTTGTCCATAAAATTGTAAAATTTTTCTGCGGCAATAAAGCATACTTTTGTTTGTTTGTTTGTTGTTCAACTGATGTTATTAGGTAATTTTGAAATACCGCCAGATTCGTAGTCGTTGAGCGACCACGATAGAAACCATGTTGCTCCCCCGAAATATAATGTTTCAGCGATTCAAAAATTTCATCGGTGACAATAGCCTCGAACGACTTTGGTATGTGGGAAAGTAAAGAAATACCCCTGTAGTTTTTTTAAACCTCCGGAAAGGAACCAAGATTAAAGGACTTTTGGAAAATTTTACAAAGCGGCTTGGACAAAAATTGATTTCATTTCTCCAAAAGAATGTTAGGGACACCATCTGGACCAGCCCTTTTAGATAAATCGAGAGTCTTTATTTTGTTACAGATCTCTGCTTCTGTAAAATGATGTGAAAACAGTGACATACCCGAACAACTTATGGGCTCCATCCCACCAAGATCTATGTTTTGGTGGTTGGAGTAGCACGACTGAAAGTGAGCAGCAAAAGCATCAGCAATACTGTTTGAACCACTGATTTCTTCACTTTCATAGCTCAAGATGTTGGGCAAGCTAAAATCTCTTCTTAAATTTCGAACAAATGACCAAAAGTATTTGATGTGTTTAGGGATAAGTAGTATTAGATTCAATTTCCATTTAATATTGCAAAGTTGTTGATTAATCTCGTCCAGAAATATGAGGAGATTACCACAAAAGCATTATCTACATACCTGAGCCAGTGTTTCGATTTTAGTGAAGCGGATTTTAAAGAAATATCCTCAAAGATAATAAAGGAGATCTCAAAGCTGCCCCAGAGGTTTATTTACAAAAATTTCCTTGAAAAATGAAATAAGTAGCATAAGTAGACATAAGACAAGCTTCCACTAGGTCTAATAAGTTATTATGAAGATTATTATGTTCCAATATGTCTGATATATTTGATGTCTGATATAATTGAGTCCTTAATTTAATTTGTGTATAGTGATTCTAAATCGAAACTGACCAAAATATCTTCAGGATCCAACTAGATTGCCTTAAGTTTTTCCACGAAATGTGCAAAGTTTTTTTATAAATAAATCTATTTTTCTAGTAAATGGATCAAGAAAATTTGAAAGATATTTATCTAATTAGTATGTAGGCGAGAATATTGCACTGACTATCGGTCGAAATGGTACATTGTTCTTGTGTATCTTGAGAAGGACCATAAAACCTGGGGATCTTGGAGCTGCTTGGCTTTAATGAGTGTTATTTTTTTCCTTCAAGTGTCTATCAAAATCAAGTGTCTAGGCACGCGTCAGGATACAAGAAGAGATAAAATGAAAAACGTAACAATATTTGTGTTAAGTAATCAACATTTATATCAACCAAGTAAGAAATCATGGATATTGGGTTTAAACCGTGTCAAGTTGAAATTACTTTCCAACGTTTCGCTTTCGATTACACGAGGCATCTTCAGGGATCTTCACTGCACAAGATCAAAACTCTTTTGTAGTGATGATCCCTGAAGATGTCTCGTGCAGTTGTAGGCGAAACGTCGGAAAGTAATTCCAGTTTGCACGGTCTAAACCAAAGAACCATGATTTTTTGGTACTATATTAACTTGTTCAACATTCCTATTTCTGGTCGCGATGTATTATAAATAGTAGTGTATGTCATAATTTAAGTTTCTTATAATACGTATTTAGATAAACTGCAAAGCATTGAAAATTAAAACTATGATTCTTCATTTTGGACCTTAAAAATCTCCTCCCAAGAAGGTTTTGCATTGTGTATAACGATCATCGAACTTTTTTGGCAATTGTGTTCCACGGCAGCCGTCACGTCCAAATGTGTGAATAGCTACAAAGTCGTCACAACTGATTTTGCCGTCCCCGTTGCAGTCCTAAAAAAAAATAAATAATTACATAATTTTAAAATAAATGCATAATGCTTGTATATCGTAAATCTTCCTTACATCAAATTGGAATTCCTACCGTAAAGCCACGAATAGAAAAAGGGAATAGCTGGTTGATAAAGATTTGGAAACTAAATTTTGGATTCACCTATACAGTGTGTCCCAGATTTGGCTTACATGTATTGCTCTCTCGGAAACCGTTATAGCTAGGAGATTGATTAAATGAGCGGAGTTTTAGAGAATTTTATTACAAACTTAAATCTGCCTTAAAATTTAAATTTTCTTTTTTAGTTTTTGAGATAATTAACGAAAAGTAAAATACTGCATTTTAACTTTTACCTGTAGCTCTTAAACGACTACTGTTATGGTTTTATCGTTAATACATTGTTGCGACACTTTTATTAGGGAAATTTAATGCAGGTAAAACTATTTCGCTAGCTTGTTTTGAATATGTGAGAAAATAGTGTCTGTTTTGCGTATTTGTCGAGAAATTCGTATTGTTTATAATATTTTATTTAAATATATCAACAGTTTATTCATTTAGTAAATCAAAAAAAAACTTTAGGAATTTGCATTTTAAAGATAAGGAAGCTATAGTGTGTTTCCAGTGTGTTAGCGGTAACAGTAGGCGTTTTTGTTGAAATAAATTGATCGATCATAGAATAGAATAGAATAGAATAATATATTACCAAAAATATACAAATTTGTACATTGGGTCGTCAATAATTTTACAATAAACAGATAAAAAAAATCAAGAATTATATAAAATATAAAAATCATATACTGTATGCATAAACAAACGTTACTGTATTCGTCAAAATTTTAATACAATGTCGAAATAAAAACAACATGAAACAAAATAAAATTACCTAAAATAAAATAACAGTAAAACAAACAAAGTACTAATATTTAACATAACAAACAGGTGAACACGAAAAACAGTGCGGCTAGAAATAAAATAAATATTGAAGAATCCAATTTAAAAAACAAAGTAACCAGGCAGCAGGCGAAAAAACGCAATAATCGTATTTATGCCAATAAACTTTTTGATAGATTAGCAACACTTAGTAGTAGTTATAATATGGGAGCGCCTCCTCCTCCTCCTCTTCCTCTCTCTCATGTCCCTCATTCTTAACTTCCTCCCCTTTTATTCTCATTCGCATCATATTTTTAATTTTTTCTCTTTGTTCTCCCACATTTGATTTTGCATTCTTAAGTCTTATAAATAGGTGCATCATGATCATTTTAGTATGCCGAGGCACATTTACTAAGCTGTGCTCGAGTTGCGTAAAAAGTTATTTTTGAATTTTTCCACCAATTTTGTATAAAACAAAAAGAAAAAATGTGTCAAGTAATAAGTGAATTATGTGTAATCGCGAAAAATTAACTACAACTATCAGACAGTTAAAAGTTAAATATCTCAATTTCTTTGAAGTGATTTCGAAAGATGAATACACCAAGCTGTTTTATCCACTGAAACGAGATTATTTGGAAGCAATTGACTGTTGTGATGATTATTTAGAAGGAATTATAAGCCTTACTACGTTTTTCAATACATTTGGGAAATCATACTTTGTAGGAGAATTAAGCCACCTAATAGAATTTATAGGAGAAGATTGCCAATTTATACCTGCTATTATTGCAACCCAAAAGAGGTTTCAATTATACGAAGATAAAAAACAGGTATTATCAAAGAAAGTTAATCCTATTCGCAAGAGACGTCCCCCTACATATTTAAAATATTATGTTAAATAAATGAAATGGCTGAGTTGCTGATTGCAGTTAAATTATTAGAGGAGAAATTTAGTAATCTTTCAAAAACCTATTTCTCATATTGTATGGCAAGTGGTCCGGAGTGGATAGACTTTTATTGTAATCAATCTGAGGAATTCGTAAAGGCTGCCCTCTGTTGCAACAAATACATTGAAACATTAAATTTTTTTCAACTTATTCAAGATCTAAAAGATATTGGCTTTGGTTACTATTTAAAAGACTTGAAGCAATTTATTGACGAGGATACTATTCTTCAAGAAATTGAAAAGGAAGAATAAATTTAATAATATTTACAATGGAGCAAATGGTTACTGAAATGTATGAAGAGTTTATTATATCTGCTGCATACTTCCAATATTTATCAATTGTAGGCGAAGAAGACGCAGAAGCACAAGATTTGTCAGCATATGTTAATAATATAGATCGAATGGAACAATGTAAATTAGCCGCTAAATTTTGTAATGATTATTTAAAATATAAAAATGAGTATGAACTTTTAAATGAATTTAGAAAATTAGATTTAAGGTATCATATTAATTGTATTCAATCATGGTTGGTTAATGCAAAATAAAAAGGTAATTAAGTTTTTTATATTTTTATTCATTCATAAAACAATTGTCATATAAAAATAACACATTTGTCAAAGCACACATACAAGGTGATTTTGAATGATAGAAGCATTTTGGTTCCATTAGCTTTAGCGCTGGTTGTTCATCTATTTCAATCACAGGCTTTTTAGAATATTTCTGTATAAAATCCTTTTTTTCGCTTCCTTTTACAAAAACAAAATCTGCTTTCTTCGTAAGTGTTTCAATTATTTTTGGGAAATGATGTAATGGAGTAAATCCATTATTCCAATGTATACAATGATAATTTTTCGTTAACCATACCGCCTGCTTGTGACAATCAGGTGAAAGAAACTCCATTGGAAAAGGCCTTTTAAAAATGTAATGAGTCATTTCATAACCATCAAAAGCTGCAAGCTCTTTCGGTATAAATTTATTTTTTTCATCCTTGAATCCTTGAATATCTATAACCAATCTCATATTTTCAAAGCAGCAAATTTTTTAATGAGACTTTTTTTACTTGAATAATTTGCAATTTCTTCTTTCAGTTGATTAATTTTAAAAATAAATTTTTCAATTTGTAGTTGTAGTTTTGATGTCATGACTAAAACTAAAAGCTTTTGAAAATTTCTTTAAATTAAATCGAAATATGAAAATAGTGGGGATAAAGTTTATAATTGTTTCACAATTTTAGTAAGAGGGTTGTAGCTAAATAATTTGTCATGTAAAATAAGACAATAAGCAGAAGTATCTTTTTTAATTGCATTGTGTGTCTCAAATTCAATTCTCATTACTACGGATCCCGTTTGAATTGTTTCTTTTTGATGGGAGCAATCAATATGTGTAATAGGACTAATGTTTTTGAATTGTTCAGGATTAAAAATGGGTTCATTTGGAACACCATAGTAAGACTGTCTAAAGTTGGCAAACATTTCGTATAAAGCAGAAAATTTGTTTTCTTCGAAATTTAAGTACAAATCGTGATAAGGATATCTTTCAGAATTTAAATATACTCTAATATTTGACAAGGTAATATTGTCAAATTTACTCATATCTTTAACAATTTTCCCTTTTCTGTTTTCTTGAAAGCCAATCACAACATGACGAGGAGCTTCTAGTTTACTAGTTGTTTTTACCGGCCATGTGTGACGGGTTGTTTCGGTTAGAGAAGAATATTCAACAAGTTCCCAACTCCTGAATCCTATCAATATATCTTTATTTGATTCTAATATTTTTGATAGAGCAAGTTGTTGTGGCATATCAACTAAAATGTGAGGAACTTTCCAATAAATTTTATCGAAAGTAACCAATGGAGTGTCAGGAGCAGTAACAAGGTGTGCCGGATCTTCTTTGAAAATAACACCATCTAAATCATCAGTTGATCTAATAAGAACCAATTCCTGTTTCATATTCATAATAATTTTTCTGTAATCTTCAAAAAATCCTAAAAGCATTTTTAGTGGTATGGATACGGAGAATTTTCCATCATTATCAACTAAAATTGTATCACCTTCTTTCCGATGTGGAAACCAACCTGCATTTTCCAGTTTTAAACTTTCGTTGGTATTGTGAGAAAGGTAGCTTTTTAAGGTTGATGCTAATCCAACATTTCTTATTGAATCTATAGTAATTCCGTTTAGTTCATAGCGGATTTCTCTGAACAAAAAGGCTATACCATTGTTAATAAATAGCAATTCTTTCTTATATTTACCTTCTGTATTAGTTAATTTTCCTTCGATATAAAGTAAACTATCTGATGGTAGAGTGTAAGCATCGAGTTCTTGAATTGGGATCCTTATTTCATCATTGTAATCGAATTTTGAAGAAATATATGGTTGATATGTGTGAAGCTCAGAACTGACGATGGAATTGTCTACATAAAGCTTTTCGTTTACGTTTAATATGTTCATTATTTTAAAACAGTGAAACCCAAGGATGTGAGAAATTTACGATTATCTCGTCTTAACTTGTTGGTGTTGGATTTGATACTGAACTGTTGTTTAGGCTTTTTCTTTTTATAAGTTTTTACTTTGTTGATAGTGGTAGGGGCAAGTCTCATCCCAAGGGCTCTATTATATCTAACAACCATTTTATATTTCACTTGTTTGTAAATGCAACCTTACTGTTATAGTTTCTCCTCTAAAACTGATAAGTTCTCCGTCTTGATCAACTATTTTAACTGTTATATTGTTAATTGCTTTGACGCTAACTGGAAAATACAAAATGGGCAAAGGAGATTCAACTATTTTATACCCTGGAGCTACAGTTGGATAAAACTGGTGAATAATATGAACAGGTTTACCATTATTGTAAGAACCGACACAAATATTACAGTCAATACAAATAGCATTTACCTTAGTTATTTTTGCAACATTATCTGATTCTTCCTCTTTCATAGCTTCTAGTATCCTGCTATTAAAACCCAACATTTTTCCTATCGAATCTTCCTTGGTAAAATCAATTATTCTACTACACATTAAAAAAGTTTTTAGAGTATTAACATTTGCTTTTAAAAGAAAAAAAATTTTTTCATTCGGAAATAAATCTTCTATACTTTCTCTTATGTATGTTTCTATATCTGTAATGTCATAAGTTCCGTCGGGAATAACAATTACTTTATTATCTATATAAAATTTATTATATCCTTCTTTTATATTGGGGATAGTCATAAACGTTTCAAAATCAGCTAAACCCAGGTAATATTGTTTTTCATCCTCTAAATATATGGGCGGATTAAAATCAGCAGACAAAACAGAACTGTTTCCTGATATGGCAATTGTGGTAGACATTGCAGTTTATTTATGAATGAGATATTACAATAAATAATGAGTTTATATATTTTTTTGCAAAAATTTTAGGGATAGTTGACCACAGTTATATGAATTAAATTTTTGTTTATTTTCATAAGTATAAAATACATCCACTTTGCCATTCGAATTAAAATATTTGAGAAGTTCTAAAGGTGGTTTTAAATTTCCATAACTATCAAAATATATTACATTTTTGTTATTTTTAATATAAGCAGTCCAATGAGATCCTTTATTTTGTTTTTTATCCAAATTTACAATACCACATTCTTTCAGATTAATTTTTTTTGGAAGTTCATCGAGCATAAAAACACCTCTAAAGCCAGTTATTTTTAACAGCTTTACATATTTAATAATATCATTGTTCGTAAGTGCTCTTTTTGGAAAACTTATTTTGAGTTTTTTTTTTGTCTGATTGCTTTCATTTTGACGGATCCTCCTTTATAAGGTCTAATAAATAGTCCCTTTCCTTTATATGGTCTAATATATAATCCTTTACCTTCTTTAGAAGCATTTTCCATTGCAATATTATGTCTATGTATTTCTTCTAGTTGCTGTTTAGCTGCTTTAGCATCATTTACTGCCTTAGCAATTCCTGCCGCGCCTCCACCTAGTGCACCCAGGGCGCCAAGAATGGGAAACAAAAGAGGTAGAAATCCTCCAATTTTTTTGGGTGTTCGAATGATACGTTTTTTTCTCAATTTAAGTTTACCCCCTTTTGTATTTTTTAATCCCAAACCGAACTTTCTTTTACCCTTCATTATTCCTGCAACACTTAAAGCTGCAATTTTTTCACCAATAGAAGAATCTTTAGCTTTTACCCTATCCCAGGCTTTTTTTTCTAATATTTGGTCAGATATGTGTCTTTTTGATAAATCTTCAGTCTGAGAGTAAGATATATCATGTTCTTTGCAAGCGGAATCCAATGGATTTACACCAACGTCACCTCTAGTTAATCTTTTTTCCAAGTTGGTGCCGGGACCACAATAATTATATCCTGGTATATGAACTTCGAAAGGTAATTTACTAATTAATTTATTTACTAAACCAGAGCCTTTTCTATTACGTCTTTTAATAGTTTTTTTCAACTTATGACGACCCACAGTCATTGAAGTTCTTTTTATACTAAAAACACATTGACATTTTTCTGGTATAAATACTTTTACAGCTAAAAATATTTACTAGTGTGATTAAGAATGAGGATTGAAAAACAAAAATTCTCATTACCAGTAAATAATCATGACGAAAAAATTTTAAGTAAACAGTTGAGAAAACATGGTGACTTATTTTGCGGTGGTTCAAAAAGAGGGCTTATAGTTGGTTGCAGTGGTAGCGGTAAAACCAACGTTATGCTTACACTGCTCGAGCATCCTAATGGAATTAGGTTTGAAAATGTCTATGTTTATTCAAAGTCATTAGATCAACCAAAATATGAATATTTAAGGAAGTTGTTAAAGCCTATGAAAGAAATTGGATACTTTGAATATGATAGCGATGAGAACATTATTTCACCTCATGAGATAAAGCCAAATTCCGTTATCATTTTTGATGATATTCCTTGTCATAATCAATCTATTATTAGGGACTATTTCACGCATGGAAGGCATAGAAACACCGATTGTTTTTTTATTTTTCAAGGATATTCCTCAATCCTTAAACGTCTAATTCGAGAAAATGCAAACTTATTAATTTTATTTAAACAGGACTGTTTGAGTTTAAAACATATATATAATGACCACTGTATATTGGATATGACATTTGATCAGTTTAAAAATATTTGTGCTAACTGTTGGATGGATCCATATGGCTTTCTTGTAATTGACAAAGATTGTGAAGTAAATCACGGCAGATATAGGAGTAAATTCGATTCCTTTATATATTTATAAAAGTAAAAAATTTGCAGTTTTATTTCATTTAAAACTTGTACAGCATGGATAAACGTTTAGCTCGAGAATTAATAAAATCGAGACAAGCCGTGAAGCAGAAATATCAAAGCTTGAAATTAGCTACTTCTACTGCTCAGTCCGAATTAGAACAAACTTATAGACCAATAACACAACCACTTAAACAGCTAATTTCAAGTATTGGTAAATCCGAACCATTCGATTTAAAAGAAGAAAGAGTTTCAAAGTATGAAGAATTCAAAACACCTACAAAGCTTTATAAAACATCAACTCCGACGAAAAATATTCAGAAAACAGGAAAAACTCCGTTACTCCCTACAGAACTACCAACATTTTTAAATGACAGTAGTATCACTTCTTCCTCTCCTGTAGTACAACCATTGTCATCAACTGTTATAGCAGAAACTTCAGATCCTTCTAGTGACACAACAACAAATTTAAACTTGTCAGACATATTGGAACAAACTAGAAAAACAATTCAAACCTATGTTGGTACACCATCATATAAAGATTACTTAGCAGATTTTCATGAATTACCCAGATCATATATTGATGAGGGTGTGAAAGATACACAACATAAATTTGACCATTATTACGGAATAGTTCATGACCTCGAAACGGATAAGTTTTCTTTTGGTTTAACACAGATACCGGTAGAAATTATTGGAAAGGACATTAAAGTGGGAGGAATAACGTACACAGGCACGCCAGGTTTATACGAATTGCTTTTCAAAAAAGAACCGATAGGTTATAAGAAGGAAGATTTAGATAATTACATGAACATTCTAGCTAAAACAAATGTATATCGTAGGAATTTTGATTCAAATGAACAAGTTCAAGGAAATACATCACACAAATATGTTACAATAATAGGACCATATTTACAAAGAAAGGGGATTACAAAGACAAAAACCTTGCCAAGATTAGTTACAGCATTTAACAAACCACAACCTCCGTTTAGAACAACTAGAGCCAAATCTACAGGAAAGGGATTAATTTTGAAAACAAACAGATCAAATACAGACTATGTATACTGGAATAATGTAAACGAAATTGTTGATAGGCTACGTTTATTAATTTCATCAAGTGATGCGGGAAATAATGCTCATAGTAACGAGATTATCTCTATTATTGAAGAATTAAGAGAAGATAAAGTAATACTATAAATAACAGCTATCAAATATAATCATATTTATTGTTTAATGAAAGCTCAACATGACAGTTGATAAATTTGGACGCCATATTTCAAAACAAAATCAAGAGAGAATAAGTGACATTAATAATTTAAAAAGGAGATTAGGTGAAAATGAAACAAATAATGAAATCTTTGCTAAAAAGCTTAAGGTTTTTGATGAAAATTTTTTAAAGTATGAAAACCAGATTAAAGTATGTTATACCTCAATTGAAAACGTTAATAAACAGTTGCTAACGCTAAATCAAATAAGTAAAGATTTGCAATTTTTAAATGAACATGTTAAAAAGGAAGACAAAAAATTAAGTGATGATATCAACAAAATTAATAAAATAATGGAAACAAATATAAGAGAAGTAATAATTGAAAAACACAAGGAAAAAATTAAACAATTAAGAACTTTTATAAAAAGGTTAGATGATGAAAAAAAAAGAAATCAAAATAGCATTCTTAACAGTAGAACAATTGACCAACTCACTTTGGAAGAAAATCAACAATATATTTCCTTGGAAAATATAATGTCCAGTGTAATTAAGAAATTAGAACAAGAATTAAATAAAACAGAGGAGGAATTAAAAAATAGTGATAGTAGATCAACTACTTTCTTAACTGGAGAGATAAAAAAATCCTTTAATGCGTTAGAAAAGGAGATTACTAAAATTAGTAAAATTTTAAATGAAAAAAGTTATACAATACAAATTGATAAATTGAATGAATGGGAAAAAACATATAAAAGTTATATTTCGAATTATTACAAAACATAGAAAGTGAACTTCCTTAAAATTGAATAAACAAGTTTGTTGTCATGACAACCGTTAAACAGCAAGTCGTTAATGAATTACATAAACCTGCTAGAAAAAACTACAAACGCAGAAGGGTGGTAGTGAAAGGGTTAAATGATCTTTTTCAAGCTGATTTGGTTGAAATGTTACCCTATGCCAAATTTAATAAGGGATTTAAATATATCTTGATTACCATAAATGTATTTTCTAAGTATGTTTGGGCCGAACCGTTAAAATCTAAATCTGGAAAAGACGTAACAGCGGCAATGAAAAAAATATTAATCAGTGCAAAAACTCCACCAAAAAACTTGCAAACGGATAGAGGAAGAGAGTTTTTCAATGTAAATTTTCAAAATTTGATGCAACAATTTCGAATTAACCATTATAGCACGTTTTCCAATTTGAAAGCGAGTATAGTAGAAAGAGTGAACAGGACTTTAAAGAATAATATGTGGAAAATATTTAGCATTCAAGGAAATTACAAATGGTTTAATATATTAGCGGATATTGTAAAAGATTATAACAATACAAAACATTCTTCAATAGGAATGAAGCCAAAACAAGTAAATAAAACAAATGAAAATAGAATCTTGAAATCTGCATTTACTCATGCTAAAACGTTAGATATAAAATCTCCAAAGTTTAAAGTGGGTGATCACGTACGAATAAGCAAGCATCGAGAGGCATTTTCAAAAGGTTACACACCAAATTGGTCAAATGAGATATTCCACATTAAAGAAGTTAAGATGACAAACCCTTGGACATATTTAATTCAAGACGAAGATAATCAGGACATTCTGGGTGGTTTTTATGAGCAAGAATTACTAAAAGTAAAGCATACCGATGTGTATCTTATTGAGAAGATTTTGAGAAGGAAAGGAAACAAAGTTTATGTGAAATGGTTAGGACTTGATAAAAAATATAATACATGGATTGATAAAAAAAATATTGTTTAATTAAATTGAAATTAAATTTTAGTTAAATTTGTTTTATTTCTGTTCCTCACTTTATGCTTTAGCTGATACAAATTACAAAGTCTTAATGTGCTAATTAATTTCAAATAAAATTCACATTTACTAAACTAAAATTTTATTAAGTAAAACATCAAATACAATTTTTATTAAAACGTGTCAAATATATTTTATTTCTATGTTCCTCAGATAATATCGAATCTAGAATAAGTTTACAATCATTTATTCTTTTTTCAAAACGGAGTCTATCTAAGTACCACATCTGAAAGTTACTCCTACGGGCTTGTCTGTAAGCAAAGCTCCACTTCACTAACACATGCACCTTATTGTTCTCTTCCAGAAAAGATATTGTTTTCTTCGTAATATTTTCTTTTTGATCCATTTTCATTGTTTTCTTCGTAATATTTTCGTTTTGTTCCATTTTGCTTCAATTTGTTTTCCATTTGTTCAGGATATAAAGCAAGTAATTCCATCATAGTTGAAACATTTTCACTGTTAGGATTTTCTGTTGGACTTATTATATTATAAACATGCGTACACAAGTCGCCACAATCAGATGAAATATTATTTTGAAATATTTTGAAATATGTATTGAATTCTTGCCTTTTAAGTATAGATAATCTATAATCAATAATTTCCTTTAATCGCCACAAATTGTCCAAAGACTCTTGTCCTAAGTATATGAAGTGTGGGCCTTTTGTAATTTGTAGAACAGGGGTATCATTTATTTTCTGAACCTGCAGATGAATGTTGTTTATATTCACACTGGTTTGATCAACTTGAGGAAAGTAGAAATTGTTTACAATAATTCCTTGATGAACACAAATGTCTTTCCAATTTTCTTCGGTTAGTGCGATTGAAAATCCAGTTTTTCCACCAATTACAATTTTTGGAGAAAAATCATTTAAACTAATGCCAACAAGAACAAATTTTGACAAAGAATTATTTAAAAAATAAATTTTTGAATTAAGAAGCGTTTCCAAAGGTTTATGAACCACGGCGTTGTTCATAATGACTAAACGAGACTGAAACATATTGTGTTATTCTTGTACTTAAATATTCTCATCCCCACTTTCTTTAAAGTTTCGTTTAAAATGGATTAATGAAAAAATAGATTTCCAGTTTGAAATTTATAATAAAGATAAATAATTAAAATGGTAATGTATAAAAATAATGCAAAGTTTAATGTAACACTAATGATGGAAAAGTAATAATTTTTGAATCCGTCATAATAATTGGTACAGTTGGGGGTTAAAATTTGTAACTGATTATTTTTAAACTCTAACCTTTCTATCCAATTTGTATCAAAAATAGATCGATTTGGATAATGATACAAAATTTTAAAAAATTTACTTGCATTTTCATTTCCATTTATTCGTTCCATCCAACTAATTGTACTATTGTTAATTAATCCAATTTTCATAAATTTACAATATTTACTTAGAGTGACGTCTGTTTTATTAGAAAAACATATTTCACACTGTGTTACGCCAGGGGGATGATGAACATAAAAAACATTTTGGAAAATAAAATAAAGAAGAATAAATTGAGATCTACTGATAGTCATTAAAACAAATTAATAATAATATTCCAAATTTATTAACATTAAGCAGATACTTTCACCACGAAAGCAAAAGCAGTTGTAAAAAAATAACAATAAAATACTTAATTTAAATATATGTAAAAGTTCATAAATAAGGATATTAATAATACTATATAAAATGTGTAGCTTGAAGACTTATTTTGAATGGTTACAATTATTCGATTCCTATTTTTCCATAAACAGTTATTTAAATCACAATTCCTAGCAAATTTCTTATGCTCCACAATAGGATCATCATAACTTAACCAATCAAAAATTTCAATACCACAATAAAAACATTTACAAATATCATTGATTGAAGTATAGTAAAAGCCAGCTCCAGCTAACACTTCTGGTCTCAATTTTCCTTTCCATTTTTTAAAAGTGGAAAGTCGTTTTTCATATGTTTTAAAATAACTGTTATCAATTTCTTTGTCAAAAGTTTCTAAGCACATTTTGTGAAAGACTTATGAAGACTAACTTTGGTTTCAAAAACAACAAATTTAAATACCTTATAATATCTACATAAATATATCTAAATCTTCATGTTCTGCATTCCATTGATACAAAGCAATATCTTGGTGTCCCCAAGCTAATGTATTAAAACTATAGGGAATTTTATACCGCTTATCATCTTCGGAACTCAAAGCCAATTTATTAATTAACTCTGTAAAAATTGTATGTTGTCTAGATCGAAAAACATACATTGAACAAAAGGTTTTAGAATGATTTTCAACAACATCTTTATAATGAATAAAATCCAACTGCTTTTTAATTGCACTTTTTTTAACACCTTTTGCTTTTTTTGTTAAACTGTTTTCCGTTTTAATACAATATGCTTTTGCTCCAGTACCAAAGAAAGTAGTAATGGGTTCACCAGCATATTCATCTTTGAATTTTCCTATAACTGACTTTGTAATAGGCATTTCATGAATATTATTAAATTCATAATTAGATGTGTCAAATTTGTGAATATTTTTTATCATGTCAGAATAAATATTTGGAGTTGTGACTTCTAAAATGAACGAATCGGTATCGGTGTATAAAAGTGAAATATTTTCCTGATAAAGAGGTTTTAAAAAATTATAAAAGAAATCATACATGACAGTTTTAGATATATCTAATATTGAGAAGCCTACATATATTGGTTTATTGTAAGTAACTTGAATCTTTTGCATTTGAATAGCTACCAAGTTTTCAGAAAATATTGTTAAGTCCTTGAAATATGGTTTTGCAATTAAATTCTCAGCACCATCTTTTCTTCTATTTTTTTCCCACTCTGTAACAAGTCTTACGTCAATTCTCCTATCAACATTTTCCATAGTCTTGCCATAAATACTATTATTTGCCAACTTGTAAGTATTACGATCAAATTCATTCTTTGAATCATTTCTTAATCTTGAATTCAAGTCTATATATTTTTTCAACCAATCAGATTGAGAAAACTGTAAAACTCTATGAACTTTAGTTAACTTGAGTCCATGTTCCAAACATTGTTTTAATAATTGATAGTGAATAACATATTTTGATTTATCATTTAAATTGGGTATTAATTTTATGCATTTAGAATTTGGCGGTTTAAAGTTTTCTGGACAAAACGGAAAATCGTTATGATAGGAATGTAGACTTGTAGGATATTCTAAATCAACTTCTAAAACATATCCCTTATTAGATTTTTTAGAAATATTCATAATATTTAAATCATTGATTTCTTTATCTGTTAACCAAACAAAATCTCCCGTTGGAATGTGCTGTGACATTGCATAACCATACAAATTTGTTGCATCATAATAAATTATGTATTTAGTTGGCTTTAAAGGATCAAAATTTAAAAGAAATGGATTATTAGCTTCAGATTTTCTACAAATGCAAGAGCTCACACCACCGCGAACGCTTTTTTTGAAAAAGTGTATCATATCTGGATCAGTTAACAATTCTAACTCTATTCCAGTATAACGCAAACACGCCTCCCAAGATAAACCTGGAAAAGTGTAAAAATGAGCTGGATCGAGCTTATATGTGGATAAACAAGTGCTTCTAAAATTTTCAAAAATATCTGCCAAAAGTAAAGTATCAGAGAGTAAGTAAACATCGGAGTATTGACCAAGAGATTCACATTTAAACAATTGCCAAACCTTTACAGCTCTTTGGTATTCTGCATCACTGATGTGCTCATCCGTTAAAGTATTATAAAATTGGTCTTTTTGAGGTAAAGTTGTTTCTTCTAATTTTAAATAATCATCAATATAATTGTAAGGAAATACACCTTTTTGCCGAATAAGTTTAAATCTTTCTTCATCATTGAAAATTTTTTTTATTTCCTTACATTGTTCATCTTTTAAGCTTTCAGAGAGTTTTGATAAAGAATGGGATAGAAATTGAAAAGAATCAATAAACCTTAATGATATATTTTTTTTCTTAGACTTTTGTGTCTTTTTATCAAAATAGTTATCCACATGAATAAGCTTTTCAAATGAAATATATTTTTCCTTGTTTTGTGCGATAACTGTTAGTTGTTCTTTGTTTAAGCATAATTTTTTAAGAAATAGATGAGAATCATAATTACGCAAATTATGCAATATAACTGGAATAAAGTTAGGTATTCTGTAATTTATGTTGCAGAGTGAATGAGCTGGACCTCTATAAAGACCGGTTATATGACAATGATCTGCAACCCTGTCATTTAAAAGAGGTTTATTACAAATATGACAAACTGTTTCATAGTTATGATAAATTTTGTCCAGTTCGTTCAAAGGAATCATCTTTTTAGGAGTCTTTAAATATTTATTGTATATGTTATACACATCTCTTTCTAAAGAATTTATAAATAATGTATCACAATTTTGACCTCTATATTTTTCAAATTTAGAATAATTATCGTCGAATGAACATTTAATGTAATAGGCAAATGAATGTGGAATATGTTCATATTGTTTTAAGGTGTATGAAGTATTAGGATTTTTATCAACATTGTCATTATTTAAAGGCTTTAAAATGCATTCAAAATCTGCATACACCACGAAAGGAACTTTCATTTGTTTATGATAATTTACAAATTTCAAAATATTATCATATGAATAGTTTCCAAACTTATCTTTTATTAATTCTTTAGAAGGTAGGTTAATTCGTAAATGATCACAATCATAGCTATTGTGTTGTAATAAATTTTCTTCTGTAGGGAAATATTGTAAACAACCATCGCAAATATATTTTTTTCCGTGATGTTTAGAAATTTGTGCAGAAACTAGTTTTGATAAATCTTTAATATAGCAATAATGAAAAGTTTTTTCATCATCATCACTTATTAACAATAAATTGACATGTTGATTTTTTTTATTCGATGAATAATAAAGTGGACCAATTACTTCATACCCCTTTTTAGGATTTATAATTTCTAATCCATATACATTAATAGAAATGTTATTTTTTTCTTCAAAAATCTTAATGTTCTTTAGCAACATTGGAAATTCTATACCTGACATATCCAAAACAGAAGAGTAGTGTGGGTAGGATGAAGTTTCAAAATCTAATCCGCTTGGTTGGTGAAGAGCAGACACAACTGCCCAGGCGAAGCAAAAGTTGTCATCATTCCTAATGTTGATCACAGCTTGACGTCTCTTGATCTCTTGAGGAAGTTCGATAAAAGATGAGGCTCTCAGCGGATTGTGCTTGTTAACATTAATTTCCAAATGAAGTAAATTCATCAAAGCCCATCCTGCAACGTAAAAATTAAAAAATTACTTTTTTTGTTGCTGTTGTAAAATCGAAAATAAATTCTTTACCTGAATCTCTTTCTGCAAATTCGTCAGCTTTCTGGTCAATAATGGTGCAGATTTGCTCTAACAGTTCTTTTTTCTGATATCCCTGGCAAATGACTTGGAACGGCGCATTAAAAGATTTGACATCATAGCTGTCGCTGCTGGGGTTAAAATAGAAACCGAACAGTTCCATATTTAGCTTGATACATTTATGTTTCTGCAGTTCTTGATCTATTAGATGTGCAATTTTGTATTCCAAATGTTGAAAATACTCTTTCACATTTATGAAGTTTTGGTGTGAGGAAATCCTATAAGATATTATTCGTTCCCTGAATGCTGACTTGATAATTTCAACACCTTCCTCCAAGCCTATTTTGGAATTGTTCTTGTGCACACTAGATCGAAGATGTCCACCCCATAGACTTTGGTTTATATTTTTCTTGCATTCTTTACAATATTTTACAATATTTGTAGAATCTATAAATTAAGAAAAAAATATTTTACAAAATATAACATGAAAAATAAAATGTTCTTACCTTTAACAAGCTTTGGTTTTTTCAACCAACTGTTGAGTTTTGTGGAATTTCCGTTAACATGTTTTTTATTATGTCGCAATAAATTATCCTTTCTAGTGAAGACTTTATTACATGTTACACACTTATGCATTTCTGAAGTTTTCTGGATAATAATAATAATAAAATTAATATTGTGCATTTCTATTTAGTTATAGTCAAATTTTGAAAAAAGCAATTGCATTTTTGAAGTTCTTTGTATAATAATAAAATTAATATTGTGCATTTTTATTTAGTTATTTCTTCAAATGAGTCAACTAATTTGTCAAAGGCCTGTTTAACATAATTCACCGTACTTTCGTCTCCCTTTTTAATTGTGATCAAATTAGTTAAATTTTGAATAGCGAAACCCAGACACTTAAGGTTTGCTATTTGTTTTTTATTTTTTTTATTAATTTTAAAATTTTTTTTAATGATAAATGATGGTTTCGAAATTGAATTTTGTTCAACTGGTGAATTATTAGGAGAAATATCCGAAGTTAAATTTGCATCAATTTGTTTTTCTTGCGGATCAGAATTTACAATAGCAAATGGTGAATTAATAGAAGATATAGCCGAACTTAAATTTTGATCAATTTGTTTTTCTTGCGAATCAGAATTTACAATATCATATGGTGAATTAGTAGGACAAATAGCCAAACTTAAATTTTGATCAATTTGTTCTTCTTCCGAATCAGAATTTTCACTAAACAAAAAGGGAGAGCAAATTGGTCTCGGAGAATTAATTGGCGATTTTAATGTTAAATAATTTGTATTAGATTTTTGAAAACAAACAATATCCTCATCGCTAGAATTTTGAGTTTCGTCAATGTCATTCAGTTCTTCAAGAGTTTGTTTAGTTTTTGTTGTAATTAAGTCCGATTTGTTGTCAATAATGTCATTAAGATCGTCAAGAGTTTCTTGTTGACTAGCTGTAAATAAATATTTTTCGTTGTTCTGTTTGTTGGCATTATTTTGAACTTGGCTATTATAAATAATTTCATTCAAGTCCTGAATAGTTTGTTGTTGACTAGTTGTAAATACGTCTGTTTCATTGTTTTGTTGGTTTGCAAAATTCTGCATTTGAGTACATGTGTATAAGTCAAAGTCATTGTCAATAATTTTGCTACTCGATGCCAAAAAATTGTCCATTATGAAAAAAAATCGTAATAACAAATAAAATGCCACAAATGTACATAAAAATGTCACCAATATATATAAGAATTAAATCTTGCCAAATAAAAATGTTAGAAATAAAAATAAAAATTGAAAAATTACCAAATAAACACAATGTAAACACCAGAAAACTCGCGAGCTCTGCACAGTGTGAATGCAGAAATCAATTGCATTCGTCTCTTCGCTGAGGCGATTTTATATGCAAAAGTTAATCACATGTGTCCTACTTAAAGTTGAACGACAATCTCTAAAAACCACTTTCCCAAGCCGATCAACTACCTTACCCCCCTCCCCCCTCCCCCCTCCCCCCCCTCCCTCCCCCTTCCCCCCGGACCCCTTAATTTCCGAGACTCAAATCCCGGCTCCCCAATTTCGGGCTACCCTCTTCAGGTTAAGTTAAGTTAGATTAGGTTATGTTAGGTTAGGTTAGGTTAGGTTAGGTTAGGTTAGGTTAGGTTAGGTTAGATTAAAAAAGAAGAAAAGAAAAAAGGAGAAGGAAAGAAAAAGAAGAAGGAAGGAAAAAGGAGAAGGAAGGAAAAAGGAGAAGGAAGGAAAACGGAGAAACATATAAAAAAGAGAAAGAAGGAAGGGAGAGAAAGAAGGTAAGGTGAGGGTGAGGGGGGTTTAAGGGGGCGAAGCCCCCCTTAGGGGGGTTGGCGGAGCGGGGAGGGGGGCGAAGCCCCCCTTGGCCCCCCCCCCCCCCCGAGGCAACTGACAGGGAAAGGGCCAGTGAATAAAAAAAAAAAAAAAAAAACTTATGTATTGCAGGTAGTAGAAGTGGTGGTTGATGGGATATATACTTAAGAACATCCACTCGACGATCATACAGTAACATTCGCTGTAATATCAGTTTTCGCTATTATTTTAACGTATAACCAAATTATTTATCAAATAAATCGATCTAAATCCAAAGTTCCTAACAATGGCAGAAAATATGAATGGAAACGCTGTCCAAATTGAAGAAAATAATATGGAGATCGCCGCTCAAATTGAAGAAAGAGAAGAGATTTTTAATAACTTGGAAGGCGATTCCATCACTTATAAACATTCATTTTTGGACAAGTCATCTAGGCTTGTTAGAAGATCATTCTTATGTAACATCGATATTAATTATATTGAAGAGGAGGAAGAGGAAGAGATGGAGGAAGATGATCAGGAAATTGACGAAGGAGTGGATATGGATGGACAATTACTAAATTTAGGAACCGAGGGTGACGTAAAAGTAAGCAAGTTTAGGGCTAGTGAATTATTTAATAATTTTGAAGAAAAAGATGTATGTGTTATACAAAGCTACTCTAAAATTGAAAGTCGAAGACTAGGAACATTTGCTATTTGCCTTCCTTGTAGTGCAATTCACATGAGATATTTACGGAGAGGGGAATCCGATCACGTGAGCTGCCACTACAAAAGAGCCTATGTTGTTAGTGCTTCTGATTTACATTGTGCTATTTGTAGGATACATCTTTTTATACTAATTCCTGAACATGCTTGCTTTTACTGCAACAAAAATGAAAAAAAAGAAATAGAAAATTATATTGTTAAATATTAATATTAAACATAGTTTGTAAATGTGATGGGTAGATTAGTTTAACAATATTAATTTTAAATATAGGTTAGGTTAGGTTAGGTTAGGTTTAATATTAAACATAGTTTGTAAATGTGATGGGTAGATTAGTTTAACAATATTAATTTTAAATATAGGTTATAAACGTAATGGATAGATAATGTCAAAAATATTAATTTTAAACTTAAATTGTAAAGATAATAAGAATACGTCAAGAATATTAATTTAAAAATGTCAAATGTTACTATAAGCGGTTATATATTTTCAGTGCTATATGCAAAATACTTCTTTTTATTCTAACATCTGACACTGTATTTGTAAATGAAATAGTTAATCATATGTAAAAAAAGTGTCGATTATGTCTACTGCCACTAGAAGCACTCATATATTAGCATAACATTTTGTTAACGCTTGTTTCTGTATTCAATTGAGTTTTCTCTTACTTGATGCAAATTATATTAATATTATTAGTATAATTAAAAAGTAGTAGATTAGGCTATGCCGGTCCGACAATCAAAACCGTCATTTTTACATGTAAATTCCCATAAGAAAATTTAAGATTCGATCTGCAAAAGTGGTGCCATTTTAGGGCGTGGCACTTTTTGTGTCAACCCATAACAATTGTTTTGTTATGTAATGTGAAAATTAGTATGTATTAAAAAACTTGTTAGATCATTGTTGTCGTTTCAATATAGGAAAAGGAAAAAATGTGTGTCAATTATTATATATATATTTACATTTACTTTTTTTACAAAATTATTTGTTACCAGAGTTTTCACAAACACAAATTATAAAAAAAATATTATCCTCTTTTTAAAATTACAACAAAATGATGTCTAATTACATCTTTGAAGATTTGTACCAAATAGTAATATCTAGTGCGACATACAGGACAATTGTTTACCATTATAGAACAACAATTTTCATCATTCCATCTTAAAATACATTTTAAACAAAAAATGTGGGAACATGTATTTGGTCTACATGAATCATAATATTCGATTATTTCAAAACAAATAGCACAAAACACTTTTTTCTCTTCACTCTCAGTTTTGTTCAAATTTTTTAAAACAATCCCATTATTTTCTTCTCGAACTAATGGTATATTTTCTTCTTGAACTCCTGGTATAATTTCTTCGAGGCTCTGAAGCGGAATGGATCGATTTCTTTCTCCAACTGATTCACTCATTTTATTTTAATATTATTATTAATAGATTTATTCAACAGATTTTTTTCTTTTAACAGTCACTCGTACCTTAACATACTAAAATGATCTTGATGCACCTATTTATAAGACTTAAGAATGCAAAATCAAATGTGGGAGAACAAAGAGAAAAAATTAAAAATATGATGCGAATGAGAATAAAAGGGGAGGAAGTTAAGAATGAGGGACATGAGAGAGAGGAAGAGGAGGAGGAGGAGGCGCTCCCATATTATAACTACTCTTAGTCAGTAAAAGGGATTTCACCCCAGCAGTAAATTTTTTGCCACGCAACATGCGTATCTCCAATGGTAAGCCATTATACAAATTAATACAATTGTACAAAGGAGATCTATTAAAGAACGATGTTCTATGAGGGGGGATCATAAGAAAGTTCCCTCCTCGCGTGTTGTAGGTGCTCCCCGATCCCAGCTCACCAAACATGGATCTATTATTATTTACAAACACGAGACACCTGAGAATGTACATACTAAGAAACGTGAGAATTCCCCTTTGCAAAAAAACGTCTCTGCAGCTCTCGCGCATATCTAAACCAAATATGAAACGCAAAATTCTTTTTTGATTAACAAAAACCCGGTTGCTCTGAATACCTGCATTGCCCCAACAAACTATATTATTTGACATATGACTAAATGCCAGGGAGTAATACACCGACCGAAGGCCATCAATGTCAAGGGTATTCTTTAAACTCAGAATAGCAAAATACGCAGAGTTAAGCTTACCACAAACATAATCTACATGGTCACTGAGCGAGAGCCGCTAATCAATAATTGTACCTAAGAATCTATTGCTACCAGCAAACTTAATATTAAGCCGTTCCTCAAGATCAGCCGAGTACGACTTTCTATTAATCATATTCATATACACAGTTTTTTCTATATTTAATATTGGTCCATTTCTTTGGCACCACGCTTCCATACTTTTACAGATATTCAAGATCTTTCCACTCAAGTCGTCCACATTTTCGGCTTCAACCACAATAGTAGTATCATCAGCATACATCGTCACATTTCCCTGATTAATATATAGCGGCAGATCATTTGCATATAGAATAAAAAGCACTGGACCCAAAACTGAACCCTGCGGTACACCAATATTTACTGGACACGCCCTAGACTTTACACCGCCGTACTTAACTACAATCTCCCTTTCAGACAAGTATGATTCAACCCACTGTAGAAGTGTTCCGCGAATTCCCATATTATATAATTTACTAATGAGGAAGTATTTATTTATTGTGTCAAACGCTATTGACAGGTCAAAAAATATCGTGACCACCAGTTTACCTGCATCTATACTCTCGTAAATATGGTTTAGACACTGATATGAGGCCGATTCTATAGATTTGCCCGATAGGAAGCCATGTTGTGCGGAATTTAGCAAATTATATCTGTCAATAAAATTTATGATTTTGTTATAAACTAGATGTTCGAATATTTTTGAAGAAAATACACTAAGTAAGGATATTGGACGGAAATTGTCAATGTTATCACGAGCACTTTTCTTATGAATAGGTACTACATTCGCAGTTTTAAGTACTTTAGGAAAAACACCTTCAGAAAGGCTATGGTTAATCAGGAAAGTGAGGGGTTGCAAAATATGATTTATAATATTTTTAATTATTTTTACGTTAGGGTCGTCAAAACCTGCAGAGTTCTTGTTTTTTAACTGTTTGACAATCTGGACAATTTCATCACTGCTTACAGGACTAACCACTATACTATTAAAAACAAATGGTGGAATTGTACAGTGATAGGAGGAACATCCATACTGGTCTTGAAGTTTTTTGGCAGACACAGCACTGAAGTATGCTACAAACTCATTCGCCACGTCCTTAGCATCCGAAACAGTCTCATTGTTGATAAAGAGTTTAATTTCACTTTGCTTATTGCTATGTTTATTTAATTTATCATTGACAATAGTCCATATAGTTTTAGTTCTATTAGCAGAATTGTTTATTTTGGTTTTAAAAAATTGCTGTTTGCAAGTCTTGATTTGTTTTTTGTACAGTTTCTTAAGGTTTAGATATTCTATGTAGACGTTATTGTCTTTACTATCGCGATATATCCAGAATAGTCTATCTAAATTATTTTTTATGTTTGATGAATCTTCATTATACCAACCCTCAATACGTTCATTCCTTTTAATTTTACGATATTTATGTGGACAGCAAATATTTAGACAGTATATGATATCTTCCATAAACTGCATCCATAGATCATCACAACTCGTAAAAGGAGTCAGCGTATGGCACCAATTTAAGGACATCACCATGTTTGAGAAAAACTTAATATTGCCATTTGAAAGGTCCCTAGAAAACCATTTGGTCTCTGGGGCCACATCAGCGATATACTTTTCGCCCGATAAGTCAGCTACAAACCTATGAGCCAGATGATCACTAATATGTGGGTTAAAAACAGTGCAATGACATAAATCACTACAAATATTTGTAGCCACATAGTCGATAATGGACGAACTTGTATGGCCATTTAAAATTGTGCATATTCTGGTAGGTTCAGATGTTGTAATATTTAAATTAAAAGAGGTGAATAGGTCCAATAATTGTTTTTTTGGAATATTATCAATAGAGAAATGTATATTGAAATCACCACAAAACACCAAATACTTGCAACGAGACGCCAGTGCAGATAGCGCCGCGTTCACAGAGTCAAGAAATATGTCAATACTACCAGAGGGTGGACTTTAACAATAAATAGCACAACATTCCTTAGAGAATACACCACACAATTCACTGTGTAGTTCGACAGCTGTGTTCTCTAGATTACATGACCTAAAATTATCTCTAAGTTTATTTTTTATAAGTATAAGTGAACCACCGTGTTTTGAACTAACTCTACAAAAAAAAGACACTAAGCTATAACCCTTAATATTTAAGTTTGTACGGTCTAAAGTAAACCAATGTTCAGTAATACACATAATATCAATGTTCTCCAATCCTAATAGATTTTCTAGTATATCTATTTTATTACTAATACTCTGGATCTTTAAATGACATACTACAAGTTTCCCCCTTTTTTGCCCTCATTATTATTATATTTAAGTGTTATATCTCCGTTAGATCCCACTGGAAAAGACGTGGATATAAAAAATCTTGTGTCGAGTTACCAGAGACTGGATTAGAACTAATGGTAGTACTTATATCTTTCATACCCTCACAGTCAGCTCTCACAACATGTTCCA
Organism: Kuschelorhynchus macadamiae; assembly: GCA_030620095.1. Lineage (NCBI taxonomy): Eukaryota > Metazoa > Arthropoda > Insecta > Coleoptera > Curculionidae > Kuschelorhynchus > Kuschelorhynchus macadamiae. The sequence continues at coordinate 188,108 of JAUTXW010001028.1, forward strand.
CCACATCAGACAACACACTTGCAACATCTAAGTCAATCACATCCGAAACGTGGCTAGGCTTTTGTTCTCCACTCTGACTTAAATGAAAAGAAGTCTTAACTGATTTTAATACTACTTTGCTATTATTAATTGAGAATTGAATATGCTCAGCCAACTACCTGCACACTCTGTCCTCGTTTAAACGATAAGCATAGTTAATTTTTGAATTATGGACTAAGCGAATAGAAACGTTTCTATTGGATTGTTTAAACAAGAAATTTTTTAAATTATACATAAAAAAATCATAATTTTGTCCTTGGTTTAATAGATCATACTTAAGGCAAAATACAATATTAGTATATCGACCTACTGAAAATAAATTTTCCAACAGATTAGTTTTACATATAAATCTGTTTCAATTTTTTTGAGATCATGCCTTGTTCTAAGTGTGCAGCAGAGTTGAATGAAAAAGAAGTAAAGTATAAGATCATATGTGATTTCTGCAAAAAAATTAATTGTTTTAATTGTTCAAAAGTTACAACTTCAGAAGCTCAAGTAACTCAATTGAAGCTAGAGTCATGTTATACGCGTGCAGTAACTGTATAACTTCTGATAAGTTCCATCAAACACTTAGCGGTATCATAATCGCCGATATTAAAGTAATGATGGTGGATGAATTTAACTTAATATACAGAAAACTCTCATCGGAACTTGACCTAAACTGAACTGTCTTAACCAAGATCTTAACAAATCATTCCAAAATATGGTCAATTTCAATCAAGTGGCTTAGCAGGAAAATATTACTGCTTCAACAAGCGACGCACAGTGGTTCAAGGAGTGGAAAAAATACTCTGTAGGAAGTGTGAAAGAAATTAACATTTTTATCGCTAATAGATACCTGAATATCCCTAGTAAAAAAATGTAAAAGAATTTTTCAAAATTTGCTTTTAGTTGTTGTCAACTAAGCGACCATATGTTGAAAGGAACGAAATGTAGTGTTTCGAAATTTTGTTTTAATTAAAAAAATAGTAGCCATTCGATTAAAAATGTGTATGAATTATATCTCAAGGTTTATTTAGAATATTTATACCCCATTAGTATACTTGTAGAAACTACTGCGGCTTAATGAAATATATATATATATATAAAAAAAATAATATTAAGATATTTCGTCTTTGCGTCAACATGCGTCAGGCCAAAAAATACGTATACGTGTACCTTATCTCTTAAACTAAATTCCTAAATAATATTTTGCTGCTCTTATCTGCGACTGTTATCACAAAAAATGTTTTTGTGTTTATTTGTATAGGTACAGATTGATCGGTTTACAGAAAGTATTAATGGTAAATTAGTTTAGTGTACCTCTTGACAAAGTAGAGCCGGTGTTTTAAAAATAATTTTTATTTGGTGTGATGGAGAGTATATTAATACCCTACTTGGAATTAGTGGAAGTTGTACTTTCAAGTGACCGGGATGGAGTTAAATGCTTTGAAAATATTACACGCAATTATCACGAGATGTCTGACCAGCTTTTAGAAGAATTAAAAAATAAATTAATTCGAAATTTTTTACCTAATTTTTCACGAAGATGGCAAGCAGCCTCACGCAATAAAGACAGATTTTTAAAGCAGAATGAAGAGTGGCTAAGAGGGTCTTTCTCAGTTAATGTGGATTCATCGTTAATTCCTATGGATGTTGATGAACCCGGACCTTCATCACGTCCTGTTGGGCGCAAAGAAAAACCATTTGACGAATGCTGCCAGCGTACTAAACGTTATAAAGTTAAAAAGTTGCTTGAAAACTGTTCTAAGGAGTTAATTGTGGCAGCAGCTAACGAAGCTACAGGAACTTCAAAATCTCCAAGCTTTACACCCGAGAAAGCACTTAGCTTGCTGCTAGATGCTTCTTTATCGAAGCACCAATATGAAATCATTAGAAAAGCAACATTAGAAATAGGCTTTGATAGTTTCCCATCATATCATAAGGTATTAGAAGCGAAAAAAGAATGTTACCCTTCTGAAGTCGAGATAACTCAAAGCTGCGCAACAGTTAAATTACAAACACTTTTAAATCATACAGCCACTAGAATTATGCAAAGTAAAAGTGAGGAAGATGTATGTGCAATGGGATCAGAATTAACTTTAATATCAAAGTGGGGATGTGATGGTTCATCTGGCCACAGTGAGTATAAGCAAACATTTGAGGAAGAAAATGCTTCCGACGCTAGCATGTTTTTAACATCTTTGGTTCCTCTTTGCTTACATGAGAAAGGAGACAGGTCATTAGTTTATTGGAAAAATCCAAGACCTTCTTCAACAAGATATTGTCGGCCTATTCGGTTTGAATTTATAAAGGAAACGCCTGAAAGTACTACAAGGGAAATATCAAGAATGAACACGGAAATAGAAACTCTAACAGATACTCTAACTCACATAAAAGAAAAATCATACAAAATACACCACGAACTTTTGTTTACCATGATTGATGGTAAAATTTCAAACACAGTAACACTTCATCTATGGTTTGTAATATATGCCAAGCGAAGCCATCTGAAATGAACAAATTATTGTTACTAAAAACTAAACCTAAAAATATTCAGGTTTTAAACTGGGGAATGTCACCTTTACATGCTCGAATAAAGTTTATGGAGTGTCTTCTTCATATAGCCTATAATAAATCATTTCAACAATGGAGGACAAACGCGGATACGAAAAAACAAAGAGAAGAAACAAAAAAGGGGATTCAAGATGAATTTTGGCGAAGGATCGGTTTAAAAATCGATGTAGTGAAACAGGGCATGGGTACGACTAACGACGGAAATACGTCAAGAAGGTTTTTTAGTGATCCTAGTCTTACTGCAGATATAACAGGAGTAAATGAACATTTGATTCGTCGATTTACAGTGATTTTGCAAGCCATTAACTCTGGTGTGCATATTGATCCAGACAAATTTGGTAAATATTGCCAGGAGACAGCGAATTTGTATGTGGAACTGTATGGGTGGTATTACATGCCAGTCACGGTCCATAAAATATTAACACACGGAGAAGAAATTATAGCAGCTGCAGTACTCCCCATAGGGATGCTAACAGAGGAAGCACAAGAAGCGCGAAATAAAGATTATCGCGCTTATCGCCAAAATCATTCTAGAAAATGTTCACGTGTCCAAACAAATACAGATGTCATGAACTTTCTCTTAGCTTCTTCTGATCCGTATTTGTCAGGACTAAGGGCAGAACCTATAACAAAAGAAGAAACTTATAAGAAACTAAACCATGAACTGTGGGATGAGGTGAAATCTTTATTTTATGGAAATATTTAATTACAGTATTGTGCGAATTAATGTGAACACAGAAAGATTTACATTAAATATTGTTTATTAAAAGAAAAAAATACAAAATACAAGTTTATAAATACATATTTTAATATTATTTAATAGGGGATATGTCCTCCTTTGGCTTTTAATAAAGCTTCAACTCGTTTTGGCATCGAATCAATTAATTTTTGGCAATTATCTTTAATTTTGTCATCTCGAAACCACACCTGAATGACAGCCTCAATCATCTTAGTTTTGGTTGTACAATCCATTTTTAGCAATCTAGCCTTGCACACAAATTCTCAATTGGGTTAATGTCTGGTGAGTTTCCAGGCCACTCTAGTAGGGTAACCTTTTTGTCCTTGAAATATTTCACCATCTTCTTCGAAACATGGCATGGTGCTGAATCCTGCTGAAAGATTGGTTTGCCAACTGCTTGAACTTTTTCCAGTTCTCTAGACAAACATGTTTCTAACATTGCTTTATATTTTTCACTGTTCATCATGCCTTCAATGGGTATAAGTTTTCCTGTTCCCTTATATGAAAAACAGCCCCAAAACATCTTCTTGACTGGATGTTTCACTGTTTGAACCAAGTGAGCTGCAGTAAACTTTTCATCCACACCTTTCCTCACGAACTTTGATCGATACCCCTGCACTAAAAAGTGTGTCTCATCTGAGAACAAGACATTTCTCCAGTATTCTTCTGTCCAGTAAGCATATTTTTTTGCCCAAATTAGCCTTTTTTTCATCATAGCCTCTGTTAGAAGCTGTTTCTTCTGAGGTCTTACAGCTTTTCTTCCTCCCTCCAAAAGACGTCTGCGAATTGTAAAGTCGTGAATTTTCACTCCAGCCTTTTCCAAGTCCTGCTGAAGGTCATAGCTTGTCTTTCTAGGGTTTAGCTTGCTGTTTCTCAAAAGAAACATCTCATCTCGGGAAGTTGTCTTTCTTTTTCTCCCACATTTCCCCTGCCGTTGAACTTCAACTGATCCAGTCTCCTTTTTTTGTTTAATTAACTTATTTACAGCACCCAAGCTTACGGAACACTCACGAGCAATGTCCCTTTGCGTCATGGATGTGTGCTGACTAAGTGTAATTATCCTTTCTCTTTTCCTTGGCGTGATGTCCATGATGCCGCAAACACGAAAACACTAACTAAAACGTGATATTTCTCCCAAACCACAAAACAAGTGTAACTTAGTTACAATAACCTCCAAAACGAATGACATAAGCAATAATATAATGCAGAATGACAAGCTATGGGATATGTCAACAAACACCTGTCAGAATTGTCACCGCAATGTTGCCAAGTTGAAATAATAAAGAAATTCCCAGTGTTCACATTAATTCGCACAATACTGTACTTTATATTCATTTAATTTTTTTTAAATTTTTTCAATTATTATTAAACAAAAGTATTATTTTGTTTCGTTTTAATAGTCTTTAAAAAATTGTTTTACAGTGATGTTATTATGCATTAGATTATAAGATCCTAATTTATTGTTGATGATGTTCTCTTAAAAAATTATATTTAATTTGTTCTAACATACATAAGCAATATCATTTTTTTTGTTACTTTTTAGTTTTGTATCTATAGCTTCTTTAGGTAAATGGCAAATTAGATGTTCCTATATGCTACTGTTGTTTTTTACGAAAGCGATTATCAATAAATTTAATGTTATGTTCATGGCGACTTTAGTTCATTTCAATGTTGATTTTCCAGTGGTATTTATACTCTTTATTTTTAACAGGGCTTAATAAATACTGATCAGCTGTAAAACTATACATATATTTCAAATACCATTTTGATCTTTTCAGATATAATCTCATATTCAGCCTACCATATAAAGCAAAATAGTCCATCTATCAAAATTTGACAGTTACAAACAAATTAAAAGTTTTTCAATACATCCAAAATAAAGTACTTACACCTCTTATTATGTGCACCAAATATCATTCAAATATCATTTATCATTTGGAAATTATTAAATTATTTCCGTATTACCATATACCCTGAACCACTGTGCGACGTGTTCACTGACCTGCAACAGAAAAACCAAGAAGTTCATTCAAAAGTATCTAGTTTGGAAAGAGAGTTACAGGAACTCAAAAACTTGGTTTTGAGTAAACTCAATTCCTCTAATCAAGATTGTATCCCAAATGTTCCTCACATTGAACCAGTTAGTAGAAATTCTATACTACCGAGGGAATCGGAAATTTCGAAGCCGGTATTAAGACTTAGAGGACCTGAACAACAAAACCGTTTACGTCCAAATAACAAAGCCCAGAGAAAGGTTAACAATACAACTACTCATATATCTGAGCCCAGAAGTATAAATCCCATTATTATTGGAACAGCAACTGGAAATGGTCAGTTAGCTGCGGGTGAAAGACGTCAATGGTTGTATAGATGTGTTGGTAGATGTGATCCGAACACTACTGAGAAGGATGTAATTGACTATGTAGAAAGGCAGCTTCTGATTAATGATGTAAGATATTTTACGTTGGACAAGAATGATAAAGTGGTGTCTTTCAAAATAGGTGTTAAAGAGTCAGTGGTAAGAGGCTTATTAGATCCTAATCTCTGGCCTGTAGGGACTGCTGTCAAGGAATTTCGTCCTCGCCGTTTGCCGAAGTCAGCTGCAGCAAATTTTCGGAGGACAAGCGAAAGAGAGCAGTCCCAATAAATTGTATAAACATACTTTACCAGAATGCTAGAGGGCTCAAAACCAAGCTCAAGACGTTTTTATATTCTGTGCTATCCGAAGATTATGATGTAATTGCAATTACTGAAAGCTGGTTGGACTCTGACATTAATGATGCGGAATTGCTTGATGCTAGGTATATACTATATAGAATGGATAGAAACATTAATAATAGTTAGTACTAGAATTAAATCGTGTCGCCTATCATTGGGCAACCCAGAAGTAGAAGAGTTGTGGATATCAGTTACTCTAGGTACTCTAGTTTTATGTTTAGGTTGTGTGTATATACCACCTTTAATGGATGTGCTGTATTATGATTACCACTTAAAATCTGTCACTAATGCGTGTGAAACTTTTGAAAATGTTTTGGTTGTTGGTGATTATAACCTTTCTCAGATTACATGGATAACTCCTGATGAATGTCTGGGTATAGTACCGAGTAATATTTCATCAGCTAGGGAGGTCTTGGTGTGTGATACAACTGCATATTTAGGATTATCTCAATACAATAACATTTTGAATGATGGCAATACAATATTGGATTTATGTTTTGCAAATTTTGAGCTTCACTCAGTTGAAATGAGTGTTGGCCTAGTGCCTTGCGATCCGTATCACCCACCATTACAACTCTCATTTAACTATAATAAAATTTTATATTTGGATCATGTTCATAGTTTAACTTATGATTTTAAAAATGGAGACTTGATCTCTATTAATAATTATTTTTTATCAGTAGATTGGAACACTTTTTTAAATAGTAACTTGGAAAGCAATGTTGATAACTTTTATTATCTGTTATCTGAAGTGTTTCATCAATTTGTTCCTGTAAAGCGTACAATTAAGAGTTGTTGTCCCTTCTGGTTTTCGGACACATTAAAAAAACTTGTTTTTAGAAAAAAGCAAGCCCACAAAAGGTTTAAACAATCTGGTCAGAACACCGATTACGAACATTTTTCTAACTTAAGGCATCAGTGTAGAAATTTGACAGAAAATGATTATATTACTCATATTAATTACATTGAGAATTCTATTATTGATAAACCTAGTAATTTTTGGAGTTTTGTAAGATCTAAAAATAATACTGGCATCTGTCCTACTGTGATGAAATTGGACGCAGTTGTAGCTGAAAGTGGTCAAGAAATTTCCAATCTGTTTTGCAAATATTTTGCTTCTGTTTATAGTCCGCCTTCTTGTGCCCCACATGAATTTAACTTGCCTTCTGTTCTTCCAGTAATTAACTATCCTTTTAATAATATATATATTCCTGTTACTGATATTGAGAGAGGACTAGCTGAATTGGATCTAACTAAATCAATGGGTCTTGATGGTGTTCCTCCTTCCATTCTTAAACATTGTTCCTCTACATTGTTCATTCCACTTTACATAATCTTTAATCAATTATTACAAACGGAACAATTTCCAGAAATATGGAAACAATCGTACGTTGTTCCAATATACAAAGAAAATAGAAATAACATCTGCAACTATAGGCCGATCAGTATACTCGCAGTAATACCAAAACTATTTGAGCACTGTGTTGAACAGAAAATGAGCAAAGTTTTCACACAACAGCATGGGTTTTTGTTTGGACGTTCAGTTGAAACTAATTTATTTCTATATACTAACTACATTTCTAATATCATGTCGACTGGGGCAGAAGTACATGCTATTTACACAGACTTCAGCAAAGCCTTCGACAAAGTGGACCACGATCTATTATTATCTAAGTTATACCAATATGGAATGTCGGGTTTTTTACTTTACTATTATGATTAAAATCTTACCTTTCTAATCGTTACCAACAGGTAAAGGTTGAAGGTTTTTTATCTGATAAAATCTGTGTCACTTCAGGGGTTCCTCAAGGGTCCCATCTTGGGCCTCTACTGTTTAATCTCTTTATTAATGATATTGGTGTCTATCTGAAGAGTAATTTTTTACTGTTTGCAGATGACCTCAAAATTTTCTCTAAGGTCTCTTCTATAGATATAATAAGATGTCCTTAAGTGTAGATAAATACTTTTTAGTCCGTTTTAGCAGACTAAGGTCATCAGAGCTTGTTACAACCTATAAACTAAATGACATTCCTTTAAAAGAGCTACCTGTAATTAAAGATTTAGGCGTGTATTTCTATAATAAACTTACTTTTACCAATCGTTATGAGAATGTTATTAGGCGAGCAAGCAGAATGCTGGGTTTTATCAAAAGGATTTGTCATGACTTTACAGATATTCAGGCATTTAAAACCCTATATATTAGTTTTGTACGACCAATAATGGAATATTTTAATATTGTTTGGTCCCCTTATTATAATGTTCACATAGAGCGTCTTGAGAATATTCAATATAAATTTGGTAAAACAGCATCATTCAAGCTGAACAAGAGTGGTATCTGTCTAACTGCTAATCAGACGTTATCTTATTTAAATTTCGGTTCGCTAAAAAGTAGGAGGAATTAATATATGTTTGCTTCATCTTTAAAATTTTAAATAATTCCATAAGGAGTCCAGAATGCCTTTCTTGCCTGCAGGTACATGTTTCAGCTCATAGAACACGCAATACTCCACTCCTTCATATATCTCACTGCAGAACATTTTATTTTTTGTTTAATCCAACGAACAGAATGGCACATGATGTTAACACTTATTACGAGCAATTGAGGTTTTTCGATGTGCCCTTAAATGGATTTAAATTGGATGTAAAACATATTATATTAGGATAATTAGCTATATATTATAATATTATGCTTGTAAATGTGAAAACGATAAATAAAATAAAATAAGCTTCATTTGTTTTTCGAGATATTTACATAAACTTTTTATTGTCATATGGACGCCATATTGGATTTTTGCATTTTTGGAAAGAGCTTTTCAATGATGTTTCACAAGTCTGGGTTATTATTTACCCCCCCCCCTCCAGAGCCACTGATATATAAACTAAAATGCTAGAAATAGTATAACATAAGGACCTTTTTTTCGGAATTGGAGGGTAAACCCCCTCCCCCCAAAGGCAGTTTTTTTCTACCTAACTAAAATAAAGTAATGACCTTTTTCTTTTTTTTTGGTTTATATTATTTACGCAACCAAAACTGAAAATTTCCATCGACTGAAAACTCCCCCAGAAGCAATTTCTATACGAGCCCAGTCGCATATGTATTGGACCAAGGGCGTATTTAAAATAATTTTATTTTTGACACCACAGTTTTTACTGCAGTTAACATAGCTTGAACAAATGCAACTACCTTTATTTGGTAGTGTGTGGTATTAACAATTAATTAACAATATCGCATATCTGTATCACTATAATAAATACCTACTAAGTAACAAAAATAAATATCTCTTACGTATTGCTTTAGTCCAATACATATTGGACTGGGCTCGTATATGCCACTGATTTAGGGTCTTCCTAACTATTCTGCACGTTTCCAGTAACACGGATTTTGGCATCGTGGTTAGGAAATCTTTATCATTTATTTGTAGTTGGTCCAGATATCTATTATTAACTATGTAGTTGTAGATATTAATAATATTAATATTATTATTAATATTAATATTATCGAAATGGGAGGTTTCTTTTAGTTCCATGTGTTGTCCTGTAAGAATTTTCTCACTATATGCAAGTACTGATCAGGACTGCCTTCTGGATGTCAATGAAGGTGTTAATATGCAGTCCTGTGATTCTCAGGTTCTGTTCTAGTGTTTTTGGAACTACTTCAGTTGATGATACGATGATAGGTATCACATGAATCTTATTCAGTAGCCACATCTGCTGTATATCGATGGCCAGCTCCGCATATTTGGTCTTTTTGTCTTAATATTAATCCGACACGTTGTTTATTGTTGGGTACAGCGAAATCTACCAAATACGCTGTCTTTGTTTCCTTATTTAACAGTACCAGCCCGTATTTAATAGCAAGCTTCTGGTGTATGATTATGGTTATGTCTCTGGAGGTATAATCTCTGATCTGTCGCTACATTTTCGACACTTATCGGATTCAAAGGACCGGTCTTTTATGATGTGTGTTAATAACTTAATCCTGTATTTCCATCACAAATGCTTATGTCTCTGTGAACAGTTGTCCATCCTTCAGCCACCTGTTGGATGCTTTCTTATCTAAGTGTGGCTGATTCAAGTCATTGCGATGTCGGTTGTGCAGTGCCATTTGAGGTCACTGTTCTTGTTTGTTGGGCTCTGAAAGTAATTTTAGGATTATGTTGTCACTTGCGAGATTGAGTGGAGAGTACGAGTTGTCACTTAAGGTCACTATGCGGTGGGGGCTTGATGTTTGTGCCTTGTTGGTGAAGAAATCTCTCAATTTTTGCAGTTGTCGGGAGTGCGAATTGGTCAAGTCAACAAGGGACCTTCCACCTTCTCTTCGTGGTAAGGTCATTGGGAGGTGTAACTTGTACTTGGTCATCATTAGGCGTTCAGTATTATCTTCAGAAGAGCTCGCACTCTTTAAACGTACTTCTCTTTCATCTTGGTCCTTCCTTTCTTATCCTGCAGCAGTCTAGGTTGTTGGAATCCTAGGTATTTGTAGGTCTCTCCTTGCTTCATCGCTTGAACTATTTCTCCACTGGGTACGGCTACATCACCATTAATGACTTTGCCTTTTTCGATGTTTAAGGCTTTACATTCCTGTATTGTTGAGCATCGTGGAGAGGGGGTTCATTGCTAAGCAGAACCAAAGTGAACTTATCGAGCCTTCTTGATAAATTCCCCTGTTTATGTGTATCTCATCGGTGGTAAGAGATTGATCGCCATTATAGATCCTCAGGTTCGTTCTTCACAGGTGCTTAATAGTTGCAAGGAAATTAATGATCATAATAGGGTGAATTTTATATATTCCTAGTACGTCTATGACCCAGGAGTGGGGTACACTTTCAAACGTTTTTTTATAGTATATAAAGCAGTGTATATGTTCCGTTGTTGTTTTTTTGTGCCTGCTTAAGTACGACAGAGTCGATAATAAGTTGTCCTTTGCATCCTTGATGGTCTCAAATGCATCCCTTCTATTCCACGACTAATAGGTTATTACTTTTATTATTTATTATTATTTATTTATTACAAAATAAATACGATTATTATTATAAATATTATTACAAAATAAATACGATTTGCAATGCACCCTGTTAGGATCTTATACATGGTGGGCAAACCGTTGATGAGCCTGTACTGGGACGGGTCTTCTGTCCTATTGCTTTTGGGTAGCATAATTGTAGTGCCTAGCATTAGAAATGCGGGGGTTGGCCATAGCTTCATGGAAGACCTCAAATTTCTTTTTATACCAAGTCAGTACAAAATTTTTATTATTATTATTATTATTATTATTATTATTATTATTATTATTATTTCTTTTGTTATCTCACAGCATTCCTGTGGCTATATTTTATACTGACGGAATTATACCAAGTCATCATAAAAAAAACAAAAAGAAGGAAAAGGAAAAAAACAACTATTGTGTATTAAGAAATGATCTAATGATGCTACATACACTTAGCCGCAAAAATAACGCACAACCAAAAATTATACTCAATTTCAAAGTTGATTTTCTCGTGAACCAGTAAACCGATTTCGATAATTTTTTTTTTGAACTGTAGCTTTTTTCTTTAGTAATTGCACTATGATAAAAAAAATTTATTCAGATTTCAGTTTTTGGCTTATACAGGGTGAAAAACGAGAATATTTTTTTTATGTCAAATTTGAAACACCCTGTAGGGAGCGTTAGCAAAAACAACGGTTGCGTATTAAAACCATAATGTAGCCTCATGTTTTCTGAATATTTTGTTTTTTTGCTGACTCTGATATCTGTAATATCAAAGAAAATACAGAGTTTTATTCCAGAACATGTTTTTTTATCAAGATAACAATTTAACAACATTAAACTAACAATAAAATTTAAAATAATTAACAATAAAAAGCAAAAAAAAACGTGCACTAGTAGCGCGTGTTTCCACCTCTTTTTCTAATGACAGCTTCACATCGCCTCGGCATACTCGATATTAAATTGGATATTTGATTTTGGTCAAGTCCATTCCAAATATCGGTAACCATCCTTTCGACATCTTGCAGGGTGGCAGGAGGGGGCTGACGCTGTCTCAGTGCCCTACCAATAATATCCCATAAATGCTCGATAGGATTCAGGTCGGGACTGTGCGGTGGCCAATTTAGAGTTCGAATATTTACTTCATGTAAATATTCATTGACGATGCGCGCTACATGAGGCCTTGCGTTGTCGTGCATTAGTATACGGTGCGAAAGGGACAACGTGCTCAGACAAAATGTCATTAATATACCTTTCACTATTTAAAGAGCCCCCACGTAAAGGTACGATATCCGTCCGTGCGGTTAAGGAAATTCCTCCCCAAACCATCACAGAGCCTCCATTAAATAAAGTTGTTTCACGTACGTTACACTGGGTATAACGCTCACCTGGCCGGCGGATAACTCTTAAACGTCGATCGGAGCTATATAGACAGAACCTAGATTCGTCTGTAAATAGAACGTGTTCCCAATCCTCAATAGTCCACATTACATGTTCCCTGGCGAATTGCAGTCTAGCTCTGCGGTGGTTTGCATTTAATGCAGGGCCTGTCGCTGGAACTCTGACATGTAAATTGTGTTCAGAAAGACGTCTCCTCACAGTATCAATGCTTGGTTGAATATTGTGAACTGCACTGAGGTGCATCAAAAGTTTCCTTGACGTGGTAAAACGTTCTCTTAAAGCACGCAGTCTAATATAGCGATCTTGAACAACTGTAGTTACTCGAGGTCTGCCTGGTCGTGGACGTATGTTATAGTCATTGGTTTCTCTGAAGCGTTGGACAACACGAGAAATTGTTGTATGCGAAAATCCTAATCTCAAACCAATAGCATTGTAGCTTACTCCTTCGTTATGTAACGTCACTGCCTGAACACATTCATCACGAGTCATATTCCTTCTAACCCGTTCCATTTTCACGAAAGAACTTAAAGAATGAACTTAAATTATTCAGCTTGAGACGATAGGTACATAAATAAAGGAATTGTCAAAACTGACATTTGCTGACACTGTTGATTTATCATAGCCTACTAAGCGCTTTTTTTGGTAAACGTAATAAGTATCCCATAAAACTGTAATTTATTGAATAAAAACATGTTCTGGAATAAAACCCTGTATTTTCTTTGATATTACAGATATCAGAGTCAGCAAAAAAACAAAATATTCAGAAAACATGAGGCTACATTATGGTTTTAATACGCAACCGTTGTTTTTGCTAACGCTCCCTACAGGGTGTTTAAAATTTGACCTAAAAAACTATTCTCGTTTTTCACCCTGTATAAGCCAAAAACTGAAATCTGAATAAATTTTTTTTATCATAGTGCAATTACTAAAGAAGAAAGCTACAGTTCAAAAAAAAAATTATCGAAATCGGTTTACTGGTTCACGAGAAAATCAACTTTGAAATTGAGTATAATTTTTGGTTGTGCGTTATTTTTGCGGCTAAGTGTATTTTCAAAAGGATCGATTTTAGGTGCTCCTATGAGTTTTAAGTCCTAATTGAGCCAAATGCGGGTGAGGCCTGTTACATACAGTTACGAGAGGAATAATGATGACTCTTTCCTGTTTCCACAGCTTTTTGCCAAGTCGGAATATTTGACGATCTTCTCACTGTTTTTCTCTTGGATGTTCTCGTCGTGGGGGACAGCCATGCCAATTAAATAAGTGATCTTTTCTTTTTTGGATATCAGGTCTGTTTGTTTTATCTATGTGGATGGCAATGTCCCAATAGAGCTTGTAGTCTCCGTTTTCAAGTATGGATGTTGATGTATAATGATAGTAAGGGTCTTTGTTCTCCATTAGTTTGTATGCTGTGGCTAATGCTTGATGAACGACCTTCGCTGCTTAGTTGTGTCTCACGGTGTATTCAGTTCCGTTATTCTACATTTATTCGTTATATGATCGATCCTTTCTCCCTGCTGGTGAAATCTCCTACACCTCTCGTCTTCAATGGTTGTGTCCTTGATGGTGTGCTTTCGGTAGTTTCTGGTTGCTATGACTTTGTCCTGGATGGCAAGCAGGAAGCCTTCTATTTCAGGGAACAGCTGCCCTTCTTGTAACCACGTATATGAAAGCTTTTTATGTATATGGTCTTGCTTTATGTAGTATCTGTGTCTTCCGTGAAGTGTTTTTTCAGACCAGGTGCTCATCTTTTCTAGTCGTGATTGGATGTGACTGTGTGGCTCGTTTGAGACAGGTCGAGCGGTGTATAATTCTTGTCTGACTTCACTATTTCCTTGTGGAGGTTAGTTTGTTTGTTGTGGAAGAATTTTCTGAGTTCGTAAATTTGTTTTTTATTCAGCGATTGTATATCTATAATTCCCCTTCCTCTTTCTTTTCTCTCGATGGTGAGTCTTTCCTTGCATGCGTTGGGATGTAACTTCCTGTGTTAAGTGAATTCAGAGCGTATGAGAATGTGAATGTTTTCTGTGTCTGTGTGTGACCATTTAATGATACCAAACGAATACGTAAGAATAGGTATGGCGAAGGTGTTAATAGCTTTCGTTAGATTTCTGGAAATCAGTTTTGCTTTTAATAGCTTTGTGAGTCTGGTTTTAAATTCCGTCTTGAGCTCTGATTTGATATGAGTGTTGTTAATTTTGGTGCTTTGATAGAAGCCTAGGTATCTGTACGTTTCTTCTTTGAGCATGTTATCTATAGTTTCATTGTTGATTGTTTCCCCCGTTGGGTGGTCTTTCCACTGTCCCTTGTTGATATGAAGTAGCTTGCTTTTACTTATACCAAATTCCATGTTGATGTCCAGGGTAAACGTTTCTGTGATTTTAAGGAGTTCCTTTAGCTGTGCCTTTGTGCTTGCATTTAATTTTATATCATCCATGTACAAGAGATAGTTTATTTTGTGTAGGTTATTTTTTTTGGTGTTTAATTTGGAATCCGAAGTTTGTGTTATTCAGTGTGTTTGAGAGTGGATGGAGACAGAGGCAGAACCACAAAGCGCTGAGTGAATCTCCCTGGAACATACCTCGTCTGATGTAGATCTCTTCTGTTTCGATGTACTCTTTTTGTGTTCTCAAGTTGATTTTAGTTTTCCACATACTCATGATTTGCATAAGAAATTGCCTGATGTGTTTATTGACTTTATATAAATCTAGTAATCTGGTTAGCCAACTGCGGGGTATCGAATCAAAGGCTTTTTTATAATCTATGTAACCAGTATGTAGGTTTCTATAATTTTTCCTGGTTTGTTCCATGATGACGCTGTCTATAATGAGCTGCTCCTTGCATACTCGGCTATTATTCCTGCACCCTTTTTGTTCTTCCGTTAGAATGTTTTTGTGTGCTAGATGTTGTTCTATTCTCCTGGTAATTGTGGCTGTGATGATCTTATATAGGGTTGGAAGGCACGTATTACTATTATTATTAATATTACTATTATTATTAATATTATTATTGTTAATTAAATACCATACCTGTTTGTATCTGTTCATATACCCTTGGACAGATAAAGAGGAACAATAGATATTTTTAGCGCACCGAGCAAAAGCTTCGTCAGAAGAATCTTTTCCAACAGTTGGTTGACCGGCGTCTTTCCAGTAACCTTTTGTGATCGCAAAAGGTCCACATCCATTGTCAGAGCAAGAGTCGTAGATAATGCACTGTGATATGGCATGACACAGGCAGGCTAGGCATTTTTGACTGACTGGGAAATTGGCAGCGGCAGCTAGTGAAACAAAGAAGATTAGAATACGGCATAGTTCAGTTTATCACAAACAGTAAGTAACAAACAGAAATAGACATCCAATAATCAATATACACTATTGTACAATTGAAGTTCAATTTTTTAAAATTTAACCTAAATTTAAATGGCTATAACTTGTAAACAAAATGGTTTGTTTACAAACGGTTTCTTGCATTTTGTAGGCTTAAGTTTTGTTAATGTGTTTGTGGCATGTGTGTTTTAAGGGTTGCTTTGGTCTGATATATACGAGGGATAAGACAAAAGTAGTTTTTTTTTACACGAACTTTGTCAAGAGCGAGAATTTGCATATTTGAAATTATTTTGATTTTATATGTATGTACTCAGTAAATGGTTTCTCAGGAAAAAACTAAAGTAATAAATCTAATGTATGCATTAGCATAATTGAGTTTAACAAAATATTGAAAAATTATTCTGCCTGTTAATATTTGCATGAAATTTAAAGAGTTATTAACCACATATACAAAGAACGGTAAAAATGCAATTTTGCAAAATTCAATTTGCAATTCAAAATTCATTAAATTCAAAGTAAAATTAACATTCGAAAAGGCAAAATTGTATTTATTTTTTTTTCAAAACGTCCTTGGAGAAGCCAAAACAATTAAAAGAATAGTCTCTTTCATAAAAGTATTTAATTTAGAGAGAAAAATGTTGAAAAAAATGCGTATTATAAGAAAAAATTTATTAAAAAATAAATAAATCAGATATCAAAATTTTGAGAAATTAGTTTTTTCCCAAGAACCCATTTATTAAGTACATACATATAAAATCAAAAAGATCAAAACATTTGCGAATTTTCGGTCTTGACAAAGTTCATGTAAAAAACTACTTTGGTTTTATCCTTGGTATACAGGGTGTCCCAAACTGATTTAGCCAGGGTCTAGTTCCCAAACCGTTTGAGATATTTAGTTGGAATAAAAACTAAAATTTGTAGCTATGAGGATAGTTTAAAATGACTTCGAATAAAAATGTTTGAAAAAAATAGTACCAAAAAATTTGACCCTAACCTTAAATTTTTAAACCACACCCTGTATATTTTTTTACATAATTTTGTAGGATTGTAAATTCCCTATTCAGCACTTTTTTTAATAAGAAATAGCTTAGAAAATTTACATTTTATCTTCTGATCAAGTTAGCCATGGGGTAAATTAAAAATCCGCTTAAAACAAAACAAGAAAATTACAATTTATTTTTTTTTATTTTACAGATTATCTACGGTAACAAATGTTCAAAATGTAAACCTTTAGCGGCTACGCAAGCTTCAAATCTTGTCAAAAGGTTTCGCGTACATGTAGCAATTATCATTTGTGGCGTTATTCTGCGACAGGCATTTCTAATTTCAGGTCCTCTACGTCATTGGATTTACTTAAATATACCATATCTTATACCATACTATATCTTTTAAGGTTCCCCACAAGAAAAAATCTAAGGGGGAAATATCAGGCGAATGTGCAGGCCACCTTATTACGGGAGAAGCATTTGCGATGAAATTAGCCTCAAACCTGTTCTAGAGAAATTCAGTAACGATGTGAGCATTATGCACGGAATTTCTTCTAGAAATTGTGTTGTAGAAAATGCAGGTACCTTTCTCCCGTTAAAGTCTCTTCATAAAAATAGGGTCCAATGATCCTTCCATTAAACAATCCACACCAAACATTGACACTCCAAATGCGTTGACATCTAGTCTCCATTACCCAATGTGGATTAACTGGAGACCAATAATTGTAATTATGCCTGTTGATGAGACCGTTATTATGAAACTTGGCTTCATCACCCCACAATATTTTAGCTAAAAAGCTGGATCGTCTTCAATTTTAACTAATATGCTTGCAATAAATTGCAGGCGTCTGTCAGTGTCACGTGGATAGAGTCCTTGCACCAGATGAACTTTATAAGGATGATACTTAAAGTCTTGTAAAAGCCGCTTAACAGAACTTCTTGTTATATTAAGTTCTTCAGAGAGTTTCCGAATTGACACATGAGGATTGAAATATACATATGCTAAAACATTTATAATATTTTCTTCATTACGTACCGATCTTCTGGAATTATTGCGATTCCCAGTCGATAAATGTCCTTGCCCCAGGATGCGTTCTAGGTTCACAAATGTATTTTCATTTGGCGTTGGAGGATTAGGAAAACGAATGCGATATACGTCTCTGGCTCTTCTTTTATTTTTTAAGCCGTAAATTAGACTCATATCAACGTATTCTTCTGCAGTAAACAAACTTGACATTTTAACACGAAATTGACAGGAATAATAAAGAACCTCACTTGCAGTCTCATTTAGTTCAATTTGACAAGTGTCAAAGATGTTTTGTTTTATCGAATCATGGCTAACTTGATATTGTTTTCTTTTCTTTTAAACGGATTTTTAATTTACCTCATGGCTAACTTGATAGGAAGATAAAATGTTAATTTTCTAAGCTGTTTCTTAACCGACTTTTAATCGAAAAAAGTACTGAATAGGGAATTTACAATCCTACACAATTATATAAAAAAATATACAGGGCGTCGTTTAAAATTTTAAGGTTAGGGTCGAATTTTTTTGGACTTTTTTTTTCAAACATTTTTCTTCGAAGTCATTTTAAAGTATCCTCATAGCTACAAATTCTAGTGTTTATTCCAACTAAATATCTCAAACGGTTTGGGAACTAAAGCTTGGCTAAATCAGTTTGGGACACCCTGTATACCAGGCCAAAGCAATCCTTAAAACACGCATACCACAAAAATGTTAACAAAACATTTATAGCCATTTAAATTTTAAAAAGTTGCACTTCAATTGTACATTAGTGTATTTAAAATACTAAGGCAAATTTTTCAGCAAACCCGTAAGAGAGTTTCAACCCTCTCACAACAGGTTCGGTAAGAAGGGATTTTTCAAAAATAAAATTTCAAGGGGATGAAACAGCCCCTTAAATATTACAATATTTAAAAAAAAAGGCTTGAACAGGTATATTTTTTTGTATATATATATTTTTTAATTTTAACAGGGTGTTCCAAAAAAAAATGTATAAACAAAAATCTCCCAAGCCCCTGTTAACAAAAATTGAAAGAAGACGTGGTTTCTAAAGTTTTAGCGTTTCTAGATGCCCAAAGACATGTTTTCTCAATTCCGTCAGTCTGTCTGTTTGTCAAATTGGGGCATAGCTAAAAGACTACCTACCCGATTGAACCGAAAATCGACATTTTCCTTTTTATTCTTTTCTGGTTGCCTTTGAAGAGATATTACAAAATATATTTTACATCTTTATAGACATTTTTCCTCCTCTATAAGATGGTGCACTCAGATTTCAAAGCTAACGTTTCGTCTTCGAAATCTCATTATCATTTTTTTTTAATACGGACCTCGATTTTTTCTTTAAGAAGATTGATTTGTGCTTACCGAACATTTTAAGTTCAATATTAATTACGCATTAAAAATATACAATCCACTTTTTTCTCCCCAAATTCAGAGTTAAGGCGATCTCTCTGAGCACCTATCAGCCCCGGTCAGCATACTTTTGTACTGAGTCTCTAGAACGAGAAGGAGTGCAGGGGAGAACCACCTAATAATATTCCAAACTTTCTTGCCCCCCCCCCCCAATATCCGACATTGTCTTTTATATATTTGCACGAAAACCCCAGTCATCAATCATTTGTAGTCTATGTCTGCCGGAAAGGGTCAGGGGAAAAGGGGAAACCACCCAATAATGTCCCAAATTTTTCCGTTTCTGGTACGTTTGCCCGAAAAAGTCCGGCGAGCAAAACTTTTATACTTTATGTCTGCTAGACAGGGTGAGGAGTAGGGGGAACCACCTAATAATGTTCTTGTTGATTCATCCGCCATTGTTTTTGATATATTTGCACGGAAACCCCAGTCTTCAATCATTTGTAGTCTATGTCTGCTGGAAAGGGTCAGGGGACAGGGGTAAACCACCCAATAATGTCCCAAATTTGTTCGTTTCTGGTACGTTTGCCCCAAAAAAATCCGGCGAGCAAAACTTTTATACTCTATGTCTGCTAGACAGGGCGAGGAGTAGGGAGAACCACCTAATAATGTTCTTGTTAATTTATCCGCCATTGTTTTTGATATATTTGCGCGAAAATGCTCCAGTAAGCAAGATTTTAAACTCTTTGTTCGTTGGAAAGGGTGAGGGGGCAATGAGGAAACATCTAATAATGTCTCCGACTTTCTGGCTATCTGATATCGGGCATTGTTATTGATAAGGCCCGAAAAAGTCCTGGTCAATTGGTCAACAGATTAGTCTGCTGATCAGCCAATTAGACTCTGCTGGAAATATTTGTCAAATGTACATAATTTTGAAAACCATTGCATATCTATTTTTGAATCGTTGACATGGTTCTCATTTTTAACATATACGATTTAGTATAAAAATAACTTAAAAAAATATTTAGGAACTTGAATTTTAGCAATATTGCACTTTACACTGCACTGCTTTAATTTATACGTTTAATAATAAAACAAATCGTTACCTGTGAAACAAATTAAGCCTACAATAATGCTGAGGAAGTGCATGGTCATTATCAAAATTATGCAAAAATCTGCAAGAATGCAGCAAACACTTTTAAACATAAAATTTAACTGGCAAATGTCTGGATAATGTTTTCAAATTTATGCATGCCTAGTGTGATATCAGAATGTGGTTTGAATAAAGAGTTTTGGGAATACATACGTATGTATCCGCGGTGATAGCTTAATCTCCATAAGATAAAGAGTCCGAAATAAAATAATAAAAAAACCTTAAATCACTTTTTGTTACTTTTTTTCTCCTTACAACATTCCACAACATCCAGATAAGTCTTTAAACGGAAATATTTTAGTTATTTTTGAAATTAGAAAATGTTCCAATCAAGAGTTGTTTGTTCCGATCTTTTTATTGAATACAGGGTGTCTCAAAAAAGCAAGGCAAGTACCAACTTGATTGATTTTTTGATTGAATTTTATTTTGTTTTAATACTTAAAAAATGAGCTATTCGATTGCTGAAAGGTTCAAAATGGTCGAGCTTTATTTCCAGAATAATGATAACACCGTGCAGAAGAACAGTATAGGGAATATAGGGTCTCTAAGAAATATTAAAAGGACGAAATGAAGAAAGGGATATAGAAAGAAAACTTTCACGGCTGTTGTCTATTAAGAAATCATGGTAAATGGAATCACTTTCCTACATCCTTTATAGTCTACCTGTCTGTACCGAACCGTGACGCGGTGTGACGATCGGTTTCCACGTATGATGTAGACTGAAGCCCGTATCTCTATTAAAAATGTTAGGATGCTTATAAATTTCAATAGATTCTCTAATTTTTCGTTTATAGAACCCCGAAACCGATACAAGAACTTTGTAGTACCCTGGAAGATATCCATCCAGAGACTCCTAGGAAAAAAAAACTACGTCAACAGCTATTTAGGGAAAGGGTAAAAAGTCAGCAAAAAACAAAGAAGATAAAAATCTTGTCGCAGAAAGTACGAAGGTATAAAAAGAAGGTTTTGTCATTGAAGCAAATCATAAAACATTTAGCTAGTAAAAATTTGATAAGCTCAGAAAATTCTCTATTACTTTCCAACATGTCTGGAATAACCAAAGAACTGCAAAAACGTAAATTGAAAAAAAATGCTAAATATTCTCCAGAATTAAGAAAGTTTGCAATAACGGTCAGTTTTTTTTCACCTAAAGCTTATGATTACATTCGAAAAGTTTTTGATACTTGTTTACCCCATAGGAGTACCATAGGAAAGTGGTTTAAAAATATAAACGCGGAACCAGGTTTTACCAAAGAGTGTTTTGACACTTTAAGAAAATATGTCCAAATATCTGATAGACCTACTCTCATTGCACTTGTTATTGACGAAATTTCAATTCGAAAACAAGTGGAATGGGATGGGAGAAAGTTTCATGGATATGTTTACTATGGGGTAGACTTGGACGATGATCAAAATGCAGTAGCAAAAGAAGCTTTTGTTTTAATGGCTGTTTGCATAAATGGTACATGGAAAATACCAGTAGGGAATTTTTTTGTAGACGGGTTAACTGGCATGCAAAAAAGTTCCCTTGTGTCTCAATGCATAGAATTAATTAAAGAAACTGGTGCCCATGTATTATCATTAACTTTTGACGGTGCTCCTTCGAATGTCGCAATGGCAAATCTTTTAGGCTGTGTCACAGAACTGCAAAATATGAAAACATATTTTACAATTCGTAACAGCAATATTTTTGTTTTTTATGATCCATGTCATATGCTTAAACTAGTTAGAAATACATTCGGAGAGAGCAAACAATTAGTAGATGGTCAGGGGAATTTAATTAAGTGGGAGTATATAGAAAAATTAGAAAATTTACAACAATCTGAAGGACTTCATTTAGGGAACAAACTTAGAAAAGCCCACATCAAGTTTTTTAAGCAAAAAATGAAAGTTAGATTAGCTGTCCAATTATTAAGCGAATCAGTAGCAGATGCTCTAACTTTTTGTGAGGAAACTTTAGGCCTTAAAGAATTTCGTGGTTGTAAGGCTACAGTCAATTTTATTAAAATGTTAAATAATATTTTTGATGTATTAAACAGCCGAACCCTTGCTGCACCAAGATATAAAAAACCCATTTTTAACAAAAATATATTCCAAACTAGGAGGTTTATTTCTGAAGCAATTGATTATATTTCAACATTAAAATTTACAAACAATCAATTACTAATACATTCCAAAAGGAAAACGGGCTTTCTAGGTTTTATAATATCTTTAAAAAGTGCCTTGCTGACCAAACATGAATAGAATTCCTCCCTTGAAATTTAATAGTCTGGAACTTTTTTGAATGTTCAACGGCCCAGTGGTGACTATTATGTCTGTTGAATACTCCCGATGTTGTGAAAGTAGCTTCGTCGATCCACACAATATTTTTGAATAAATCAGGGTCTTCGTTTTCTTGCCGAATTACCATTTGAGAAACAAATTGGAAGCGAAGTTCTTTTTGTGCCGGTGTTAGGTGCTGAAGTGGAAGGATACGAAATGGCCTAAATTTATGAATTTTCAGAGTCCTGTGAACAGTCCCTCGGGTAACTCTTCTGCGCCTTACACCGCCACCGTACTGAACTTCCCGAACTGCATCCGAAATAGATTTGGTTGGATTAACTTGAAAATAATTTATAATGGCCTGGTCTCGATTTCTTCTTCTTTGTATATTTCTTTTTCTATCATGTAAAGTTTTATTTTCCTCAAATAGGTTTTTATCCTTAGAATTGTATTGATGGATATATTTCTATGAAAATTTGCAATAAATCTTCTTCTTGCTTCTCTTGCATTTTCTTGGCACTTGTAAAATAGCATAACAATCTGTAGTCTCTCGTCCAAAGAGTATTTCATTTCGATCAGAGTCAAATATATATTTTTTAGGTGAAGACTTCGACAATAATTAAAATAATGTCAATTTTTATTGACAAAGCATTCAAACGTCATTTTACCTTGATCGCCTATACCAACCTATCGTATATTTTAAACAGGTGAAGCTAAAATTTTAGTTTGTAAAACATTAAAATGTAATATAAACAGCTATCGCAAAATCAAATCTTTTAATCAGAACGGACATAAAAAAAATCACTCTTTCCAAAAATCGTATAAAAAACGATACATTCCATTTAAAAAACACCTGATGCATAGCGTAACTCTTTTGTTTCTGGTTTAAATATTTTTTCGATGACATTTTTGGATTCTAAAAGAAAAAATACATCGATTGGCTATTTTGAATTTTTCCAAAATACAAGGAAGGTCGAAAATAGGTCCCTGTTCAGTCCTCGCTGGAACACCCTGTACATTTATTTCTAAAATCAATCATGTGATACGCCACTGAGCAAACATGCGTGGTGCCAGTTGACCTTCAGTAAAACAGCTGGCGTTATCCGTCCCCTCTCTTTCCTTGTCTAAGGATACATCGTTCATGTTCCTTAAGCCTAGTCGATATGGATCGTGCAGTTTCTCCAATATAGACATCACCACAGGAACAAGGAATTGCATATACTCCTTTCTTTAAAAAGGAATAATGTCCTTTGACAATCTCAAAGATGTGTGCAGTGGCGGCTCGTCAGGGTAGGCCTCTGAGGCCGCGCCTCACCCCCAAAATAAAGGAAAAGAGAATTTTTTTATATAACTTTTTATCTATTACCAATTAGAAATATACTTTTTAACAGTTTTACAACATAATAACATTAAAAAAAAACAAAATATAATCCCATAATAAATATTTTAGAAAATAAATTCTGACCACATCAAAAAAAACCGTGCAATCCGTGCAAACCCATTCCTAAAGAAAGTGCTCTCGAATGAGGCGAAATAATTTTAGCTTAGAAAGTTTTGACTTCTGACCTATTTATCAACGGCCGGTGCCGATGCCGGCGAGTCACCTGATTACGACAGAGCGGGATGGCGATTGCCGATTCACACGTTTTCTATTGCATTTTTGAGGCGATAAATCTGTAGCTTGGATATGCTTTTATTGGTTATTTAAATCACATGACTAGCGAAATATTCCAACGGCTTCTTTTTACGTGGTGCGTGCGGCTGAGAAAGAAATAGGAAATAGATTGCGATAATCGCTGATTGAGGGCGTTCTGTCTTTTAAGGTGAATAAATACGCGTGAGTAAGTTTTTGTTTTGTTTTGATTTGGTAAGTTGGACCGTTCCATTTTTTGTATTTGCTTTTTGCTTTTGAAATGAATCCTGTTCACGACTTTTTTGCTTCATTAATTGAAACGCCTTTTTTAAGAAGAAGCGAAACTGAAAAGAAACAGATATTAGGTAGCCGTCCGACGCCAAAAATTTTAGCAATATTTAACGATCAGAGGCAAGGTAAAAAATATTCAAGAACTTTTCAAATATCTTGGTACGAAACTTATAGGTGGCTATGCGGAAGTATTTATAAAGAAAGCTTATATTGTTGGCCTTGTATTTTATTAGGTTGCGTCAAAAATAATTGGAGTTCAGGGGGCGGATATTCGGATTTAAAAAATTTTTCACGATCGACGAGTAGTAAAATCGCATGAAAGTTCAAGAGAGCATATTAAAAATTCGGTAGCACTTACAAGACTGGAGCAAAATAGGGCGACTATTGCGGATGCACTACAAGAAAATGCAAGTCTTAATAAAATTGTTTATAATGAAAATGTTCGAAAAAACCGTTTATTATTAAATTATTTAATTGATGTTACTATTACTTTGGGTAAACAGGACTTGGCATTTCGAGGTCATAAAGAAACAACAGATTCTTTTAACCGTGGCAATTTTAAGGAAATATTTGCATGCTTAATAAAAAGAAATGCCGAACTTACTGAACATTGTGCTAAATTTAGTAATATTTTTACGGGACAATCTAAGACTATACAAAATGAACTAATTGGCTGCATACATGACTATATTCAAGAATATATAAAAAAAGAAATCAATGACACCGATTGTTGTTTTTTTGGCGTAATTGCGGATGATAGTACTGATATAACAGAAAAATCACAGTGTTCGATAACAGTTAGGTATGTGACCATCGGATCTTTAAAAGAAAGATTTTTAGGATTTTTTGACGTTAGCGATAATAAAACAGTAGAGAGCCTTTTTCATTTAATACAAAACAGCTTAAAAGAATTCCGCGAGCTGTAGAAACGCGATGGTATACACGGTCTAAAATTTTAAACTTAGTGGCTAATGAATGGGACAATTTAATTATAGTATTTGAAACTATTATTAATGACTTAAGTTCTGGAACAGAATCTATTAATGGTGCAAAAGGATTTCTAAAGCATTTTAATGATTTCGAATTTTGCCTTTTAACGCATATTTATAAACAAATTTTTAGTTGCACTGATGTACTGTTTCAAATATTACAGTTAAAGCATTTAGATATAAATTACTGCATTTCGCAAATAAACCTTGCCAAGCAACGAATTATTGAATTTAGAAACGAGGACCATTTCAAAGAACTTTTCAATATTGCTAAAAAAGCCACTATTCTGCCAACTAACACACGTCGAGGGCAATGTTCTAGCGACTTTGATATTTTTACTAAATATAAAATATTATATTTCGAAATAATAGATTTGTATAATTCTTCAATTAGGGATGCGGTTTGAAAATTTAAATAATTTAAATTTCTTTGCTTTAGTCGATTGCACAAAATATTCGGAATATGTTAAATGCTCTCCCGACGACTTATTAAATAATTTATTAAAAAATTATCCAAACATTTTTGACAGAGACCGATTAAAGAATGAGCTTTCTGTATTGTATAGGGATGAACAATTTTCAAATTTAGATGTCGAAAAAAGTCTAGCTTTGTTATTTAAAGATTTTAAAGCAATTTTTGCGGAAGCATATAAGCTTTTTAATTTAGTTTTAACTATTCCCGCAACAAGTGTATCGGCCGAACGAAATTTTTCATGTCTTAAACGGATCAAAACCTATCTAAGAAACACAATGACACAAGAACGGCTTTCGGGTTTAGCAATGATGTCAATAGAGCAGGAATTACTGTCAGAACTTAGTGAAGACCAAAACTTTTACGACCAAATTATAGATAAATTTGCAACCTTAAAAGACAGACGTATAGATTTAATGTACAAAGTTTTTTATCTTATTTCATACAACTATTTATTTTAAGTTTTAATAAACTAAATTATGTTTTTATTATCGCAATCACCGCTATATTTTAGTGATAGGTGTACATATTTTGTTTTGTTTACTTTTTATTTACTTTTTTTAGAGTTTATTTTTTTAGTTTTTAATGGTTTAGTAGGGCTATTGGCGATGACCTCCATTAAAAAAAAAAGGTCAACGCGTCGCAGAATAATACCTCATGGGTGACGTGGAAATGTATTCACATTTAAACAAAATTAACCTCATGTAGCCTCACCCTTCAATATACTCACGAGCCGCCACTGGATGTGTGTGTTTAAATTGTACGTATGTTGGACCGGCGAAGTAACCATGCAATCTTGTTTGTATTCCGCGTATAAATGGAAGAACTACACTTCCTATCGGTGAATCCTTATTGATATCATTTCGTGGAGTAGGATTATTTTATTTTCTTATTGGCCATCTAATATCTTTAGAGCAATATCGATTCCCTCTTAAAGCTTGAGTCAGTTTCTTTGTTTTCGATTATAAAGAATTTTGGTCACAAATCGCGAGGGCTTTGTAAAACGATGAATTAATAACTGGTTGCTTTTGTGCTGGGAATTTGCATTTAGGTACCTGTTCGTATGCGTTGGTTTTCTATATACAGAGTGTCCAAAGGAACCTTCACCTATCCTTTGTAGAAGAACATCTAGAAAGGGAATTGTGTGTTCTGATTCAATTTACATTGTAAATTTTGTATTAGCATGTTGATGATTCAGATGATCAAGAAACTCACGGAGGCTTTCTGGACCATTATTACAAAAACTAAAATCAATCAATCCTCTTAGTCAGTTTCGATGTGGAATCGCTATATACGGATGTGCCTATAAATGATTCAATTTCCATAAAATCAAATTTGTTTCACCGTAATAATATTGACCACTCACTATTAGATCTGATTGAAGCATGTCTCACATCAACATGTTTTGTGTTTCAAGGAACTTTTTATGAACAAACCTCAGGAGCAACCATGGGATCTCCGCTGTCACCAGTGGTACCCAGCATCTTCATGGAAGCTTTTAGTTTTAGGATGTTTATGAACTTTGAAGATGAATAACTCAAAAACGAAACGTGATCGAAGAAATTTGACTTCGGATTCGTGACATGACCTCAAAATCCACCATACGTAAAAAATCGTCAAATATCGGCGATGGCGTAAGGAAGTAGATAATTACCTTAAAGTAAACTGCATTTTATGAAAAGAATCTTTTAGATATTTGTGGCATATCGGGCGGCAGCGCCAATTTCGATTACAATTTAAAAAGTAAACCCATTCTCCCATTTTCATTTGTTTGAGGTTTTCTAATTCAAATTATGTAATTTTCAGTAGCATCAACCTCGAAAAAAAAACGTACGGTTGACGTAGTGTGTAAAAACCTGAGAAGATTTTGAAACGGTGTTTTTAATGCTCTATTATTGTGGTTTTTAGTTATAAGGACTGAATAAAATTGATATTTTCTAATAATTACACAGTTTAATATCACTTATGTTAAAAGGACATAGAAGTGAAATTTGAGACTTTGAAGAAGGGTAACTCAGAAACAAAACGTTGCCGAATCGTTTTGACTTCGGATTCGTGATCAGCGTCCCGAAATATACGAATGTGCCAAAAAAATTACGGCTTTTTTTCTTTCATTTGACCTACGCGTGAGGGCTTCAATTTACAAAGAAATTTTCTTTTACTGGCTGGTGTCCACGTAACATGTGGCCATTATAATTTGAAGAAATTTAATGGAGTCTTGTTTTCAGTCTTCCAAATCGCCCCGTAGAAACCAAACCTCTGCATTTTTAATTCACTTTTATGTCCTTTTAACATAAGTCGTTCCACGTGTCCACTTTAACTGCTTTGATTCAGTGGGAGGCGGTGAGACAAAATCGTTCAGAGTGGAAACTAACCACTCCACTAGAAAGGAAGCAGACGCTGTGTATGTGTGAGGCCTAGTTATTCCTGAATTTTATTCTGTTCGTCTGCCGAGTTCTACCTAGCGTATTGTATTGATACTTATACGGATCGAGATGTTCCGGGAGCTTAGAGCTCGCCATCCAGATATACCGTCGATAGCGCTTCCAAATTGGAGTAAAGCGTAAATCATCCATTTGCCAGATACCAGAGCTGGGTCGACCCAGCTTTGACTAAACACCGGACGTAAAGCAAACTGGCAAAATAATTTATTATCCACGCCAAAAACATTCAAGCTCAAAATTTAGGGATTTTTGAAAAAACAAAATTACCACTTTTTGTAGAATTAGAAGTGGACATTGACTAATACTCATTCATTTGAACAGAACTCATCTAAAAGAAGACCCATTATGTCAATGTGGTGATATTGTAACATTACAGCAAATATATTTTGAATGTATAAATTTTCAAGAAGCAACAAAATATGTTTATAATAGTATTGTATCAATATTAAACATATCTCCAGTAAATGTATCAAGTATTTTGCATGTTGATTCCGGCGTTCTTAAATGTGTATTCACTTGTCTAACCGCTTGTTCTTTAAAGCTTTGAAGTGAAGTAGTATTGTATTTTGAATTTTTTTCCAGTTGTATGTTTAAGTTTGTTTTACTTTTCAGTCCAGAGCAGGGATTATTAGACTCACGTTATGGTGGATTCCTACTCTAGTTTTTAAGAAAAAGCGACAATCAACTGAAGCGGCTGAATAGTCTTGGTAGTTGAGGCTGATAATTTTAAAAGAAGAACTTTAAGAATGTTTATTTACGTTCTAACCTCAAAGTTTTGCAGTACGGTGTACCAAAAATCTGAATTCGAGCTCCAATCAAACAAAACATTGGAAAATGAGACATGCTAGTTTTATTGCTCGTACAGTCTTTGTACAGAATAATGATATAGAAGCGGCGTGCAGGGTATTAAATAGGATTCTGGGAAAAGAGGGAATTTTGGATCAGTTTCGACGTACCCGTTACTATGAAAAACCTTATCAGGTAACTTTTAGAAGAAGGAAAACAATAGTGTAAAATTTAAAATATTAAAAAAAAAATTCTATTAAACCTAGTAGAATATGAGGGTGTATGAATGTTAAGAACGTCATTTTTAGTTATATATATTTTATTATCTTAGTTTAATCACTGGTGAGTACATTCCAAATATAAGTTTCACTTCATTAAACGGTAATGTATACTTTGTGTTAATTTTCAGTTCAGAAGAAGAATAAATTTTGAAAGATGCAAGGCTATTTATAATGAAGATATGGACCGAAAAATTAACTTTATTTTAAGAAAAAATAGAACTGACCCATACCCTGGAAGTTTGTAGTATATATCTTAAAATTGTAGACGAGTCTTGTAAATTAAAAATTATACTTAATGTCTATATGTATAGAAAAAATAAAGATGTGCTTGAATTATTAAATAAGTATATTATTCTTAAATATATAAAAATGATAGAATTACAGGAACAAAGCAATACATAAAAAATACTATAATCCATACACAAATAACTATAAAAGACAGCCTCTAACACTAATTTAAGGGGCTAACATGTGGATTCAAGTTTTTATCACAATCATAGTCCTCTCTAAATGGGTTTGTCTTGTCTAACTGATCATCATTTTCATCACGGAATGGGTTCAATTTATCATCATAATCCTCATCTTCAAATGGATTCAATGAAACCGCAGGTGGATTCCTGATATCTGAATTTTTGATAGAAATTGGTTTTTGTTCATAACTGCTTGGCACGAAACGTTTTGCAGAAGACGTTGACGTCACGGAAGAGCTGTACCTATGTTCAGAAAAAAAGTTTTAGTTTACTATTATTTTACGCTATATGTAAAACTTGTTATAAATTAATATTCAAACTGTAAATTTAGGAAAAACTTTATATATGATTTGAAATAGCAATGCTCAACTGATAGCTGCTTGACCCTGAATTGATAAGTGATCTAAATTCTTGTGTTTAAAGGAGTCAAAATAAATTTGAAGATGATACGAGGTATGTTAAAACGTCAGCAATGAATTTAAATAAAAAAACAACCTTTTGTGCAAACAAGCTGTATAAATTATATTAAGTAAAAACTTTCCAACTGACAAGATTTGTTTTTGCGAATGGTAGATGTTGTTAACTTAAAATTTGAATTAACATACAAAAACTTTATTGAAAAAAATTGCCAGTGCCATACTAAAAGCTTGGGAGGATTAAAGAGGTGGCAACACTACCTATAGATTTTTTAAAATTAGCTGCTTTATTCACATTTGAAGGGCTCTATGCAAAAAGCCCTTAAAGGATATTTTTCCTGTTTTGTGATTTGAATGATTTTATCTTTTAATTTGTTCTGGAAATATTATCACTTGATTTTTTAATTATTTGATTTGAACTTAAAAACATTTCTGCTTTTGCTGCAAATTTTTTTTTAACAATGTACCAACATTTCAAATTTTCGACGCGCCCTGTATATCACGATTTTTTACTTTATGGTACCATATTATTGCATTGCCAGCAAAGTTACATATACAATTTTTTACAAATCTTGTATAAGTTATTTACAATTTTTTATGCCAAGCAAGCAAAACTTTTTTTGAAGAATATTTTTTTTCTAAAATCAATAATAAAAAAGTTTCCCCACATTTCAATTTTCTAATTTGTTAAAAACTGCAAAAATTGTTGTGACAGACAGTCACAAAATTCTAAATCTCATCGATCATATTTCATATTTTTCCTGAACAGATAATTTAATTACATTAAATTAAAATTTGCTACTTGGAAAAACAAAACTTGCCAATTATTTCGAAGATAATATCGTTTATAGTATCAACTTTAAAACATTTTTGCTTTTGCTGAAAAAAAATTAACAATTTACACATAGGAACTTTTTAATAAAAATTACACAATAATTAAAAAAAGTTTCCCAACATTTCAAGGTTTCGACACGCCATGTATAAGAGAATCTCGATTTTTTTTTACTCTACATATGAAGATAGCAAGTTGAAGTAATGGCGCCGTCTAATATCATTTAGTTACTTTTTCCACACTTTTAGGTAGTTTTTGCACAGAAACCAGATAGGAAGACATGATAAATACAGATAGGAAAACTGACATAAAAATTAATAGATGATGCTTTTAAATAAAACAGCTAAAATGTAAATTGGGGATTTGTTTTTTAATAAATGTGAAAGACTAACGTAAAAAACAGCATTTTTACATAAAAATTAACTCTAGATGATGC
The DNA here is from genome assembly GCA_030620095.1 of Kuschelorhynchus macadamiae. NCBI lineage: Eukaryota > Metazoa > Arthropoda > Insecta > Coleoptera > Curculionidae > Kuschelorhynchus > Kuschelorhynchus macadamiae. The sequence goes on from JAUTXW010001028.1 coordinate 219,696, forward strand.
TTTTAAATTAAAACAGCTAAAATGTAAATTAGGGACTTCTTGTACAGAGACCTTCATTTGTTTATTTAATAAATGTAAAAATTCGAAATGATACAGAGATTTTTTAAAGACTACGTAAAAAATTATAAATACATTTTTCACACATAGGTATTATACTTAATATCACAGCAACTGTACCCGGCTTTACAGGGTACTCAAATTTGGTTGAAACGAGCCTATATATGGAAGATGTTTATCGTAATTTCTGAAAATCCTATCCATGAATATATTGAAGCCATAGTTCATACAATGTGGGTTTTCAAAGAAAAGACAGTGCTGTCAGTTAGGTCTTAACGGTGCATGAAATGTTAGCTCTTAATATGGAAAATGATGTTTAAAGAGAAGATACTTTGCAAATTTGTTCTGAACTTTTTCAACTATATTGATGGTTAAACAGATAAGAAAAAAAGACACCATATTATGGGGCAGTACTACAACACACATCTAATCAAGCTATTATACAGGCAAGTTATAACTTTGGTATTTATTTAGTGTGTTGCCTGATAAACCCCATTTTCTCAAAGTGCAAATTGAAAGAAAGAGAACTGTCAAAAGTTATTCCTAGATTATTCGTGGATTGCACCAGTTTCAATTTGTTATCTCCTAATGAAATATTCTCTGTCTATTGTAGTATTCCTTCTCGAAAACCGAGTTGCCATTTCATATGCAACAGTCAAATCGTCGGCAGTAAATGTGAATGTTTGAAACACGACACTAAGTCTTTTATGAAAAGCAAAAACAAAACTGGTTCAGTGTGGGATCCTTGAGGGACACCAAAAGTTACATCTACCTCTCTAGAAATTGATTCAACAACAATCACACACTGTCTATGATTGAACCAGTATGACTGTATCCACTTCAAAAAAGTGCCATCAATAATATGTCATAGTATCTGGCATGCCAAATCTGATTTAAAAATGCACAAGGTTTATTAAAGCAATATGGACATTTTTAACACCATTTGTATTATATTTATTTTTTTTTATTAGGTAAGTTTGTCAGTATTAATATCAGAAATAGTGACTTGAATAATTGTGTTGCCTATTAAAATTGACATACCTTTATAAATGTAATAAAAAGTGAACTTAATTGCTTAAATACGAAAATGTTTTAATAAGAAAAGTTTTGCATAACTTTTTCTAAATTTAAATATTTTACAAATAGGTTAAAATTTCAATTATAGTTTTAAATTGATTGCTTGTCATTTTTATTTTTTTGTGACAACTAAAAAAATGTAATTTAATTAACCTATAATACCTAATATTCCTTAACCTCGATGCAGTTTTTTTGCAATACTTAGGTATGAAAAATTAATATTCTGGTGAGGTTACTCAATAAAAACTTGGACAATGATTAATTTCGAAAAAAAAATTAAAAATTGGAAATTTTGACCACAGTTCAGTGTACGGGTGTCCCGCTTTCGTTGTTTTTATGGGGTTTCCCTCTTATTAGTGAAGATAGAGTTCCGGTTTTTGCGACATGGTGCTACTTTTTTGAGAAACGAAAGATGACCCAAACAAAGTTTTCATAGCTCCCTTCGTTTATAAGATACAGTGTGAAATTGAAAATACTGCATTTTTGGTTGTTGTTTAACTTATAGAAAAGGTAAAAACTGGCTCTGATACAGTTTTACACTGCAGAATCCAGTGGCGTAGTCAGATTTATGTGACCTGTCGTTTTTGAGATATAACACAAACTTATAATTTTTTAAACGGGACACCCCGTATATTTTTATTTTATATTATTCAGTTCACAATAAGCTTCTCGAAAATATATAATGGTATGTACTTTTCTATTCGAATCACCCAGTAATTTGCATTTTTTTAGAGATAGACTCAGTTTTTGGTAGTAGGCTGGTATTGTCTAAACAAAACAAAAGAAAATTGTTGTCATGTTAAATAATTTACTTGTCAAAAAAACCCTGGTTCGTTATGAAGCTAGATTAGATAACCGAAACAATTATTTTAAATTTTATAATACAACGTGACTAGAAACCAAACGTTTTCTAATGAAAAAAAAAACGACATGTTGCACTACTTTGTACAATCTAACGAAGATGTGAACGAGGCTTCGGAACTATATTTATTAAGGTATGCTTCGCATTCGTCCTATTTTATAATAAATACATTTGTATGAAGCTGTTGGCGTTTTAAACATAGGTAAGGTAAACCGGGGCAAATGCGAAAATGGGGTAAATGTAATAGTAGTCTATAATACCTTCCTCTAACCAAAACTTGTCGCTTCGTATCGTTATTCATCAATATTTACCTCCCACCGAATGTAAATTTGGGCCCTCGCCGCTCGACTCAGTTTGATCAGAATTATTGACCGATGTTGTGCTGCTGTCAAGGTCAAAAATTTAATTTGCCACGTGTCTATATAAAAATCGTTTAAATCTGCATTATTAGGGTAGGTAATTTATATATTTGACTATTTTGCTACAGAAGGGTTATACACTTCCCCAAAAAATTAACGCACCACCAAAAAATAACCAAAAGTTCAAAGCAAGATTTTATCAAAACTACTGGTCCGATTTAGACGTTTTTTTTTTAATGACAGGTTGTGCCATCCACAATGTTAGTATACTAACGGTATTCTAATAAAAATCTTTTTTTTACTAATACCGGGTGTAGCAATTATAGCGTGTTTTTTTAATAAAACTTGTAACACCCTGTAGAGTTGATCAGTTACAATATCAAGTTCGAATTGAAATCACGCCATAGCCTTATCTTTTTTTTACATTTTGTTTTTTTATTTACTCCATTATCTTTCTTATTAAACGAGAAACAGCATTTTATAGCATAACATGATTTTATTGGTTTTAATTTACATTTTTCTCACTAAAGTAAATAGCAGGCTATGGAAAACCAAAGTAACAGTAATTGTCAAAAATGCAGATGCTTTTTGTCACTGTCAGTCCGCTTTGTATGAATGTAGATCAATATGCAACGTGAAACAAGAAATCTTACTCGCGAAGAATGTGCTCAAGCATTAATATTGTTTGAGGATGGTTGGAGCTACCGAAGAATTGGTGAACGATTTATGGTAACTCATACAACCATTTCACGAGTTATACAACGATATAGAGAGACTGGAAGTAATTGTCGCAGGCCGGGACAAGGGAGGAATCGAAAAACAACTCCGATTCAGGAGCGTTTTTTGAGACAGCGTTTTGTGACAGCTCGAGCCCTTCAAACTCAGATTCGAGATGTTAATGGTGTACAAGTTTGTACAGAAACCGTTCGTCAGCGACTCAGAGAGCATAATTTGAGACCTAGGATTGCTGCTCGAGGTCCAGCTTTAACTAGAGTTCATCGGAGAGCAAGGCTAAATTTTGCTATGGAGCATCGTAACTGGTTGGAGGCTGAATGGCAACAGGTATTATTTACGGATGAGTCCCGATTTTGCTTGTTTAACAATGACAGGCGTATACGTGTATATCGACGTCCTAACGAAAGGTATGCTCAGTGCAATTTTTCACATACAACATTATTTGGGGGAGGATTTTTGATGGTCTGGGGAGGCATTTCATTGACTGGTCGCACGGAACTTGTTATTATAAATGGAAGCCTTACAGCTGAAAGGTACATATTGGAGGTGTTAGATCAACATGTTGTGCCATATGCGCCATTTATTGGGCATGGATTTTTGTTAATGCAAGATAATGCCAGGCCTCATGTTGCTCGAGTTGTGAGAAATTACCTAGAGGAAGTCGAAATCGCTACCATGGCATGGCCTGCTCGGAGCCCGGATTTAAATCCGATAGAAAATCTCTGGGACACTCTTGGGAGGAGATTACAAGAGGAACGTAACGTAAACACTTTGGAAGACGTACGGCAGAGACTTATTCGCATATGGGAAGAACTGGACCAAAATGACATAAGGTCTCTAATTTTAAGTATGAACCGTCGTTGTCAAGAAGTTATTCGTGCCAGAGGCGGAAATACTCGCTACTGACATTTTGGTGTAATTTTTAGTTGCGTTTTGTTTCGGTTTTTCGTTATTAATAATTTGCAATAAAATCATGTTATGCTATAAAATGCTGTTTCTCGTTTAATAAGAAAGATAATGGAGTAAATAAAAAACAAAATGTAAAAAAAAGATAAGGCTATGGCGTGATTTCAATTCCAACTTGATATTGTAACTGATCAACTCTACAGGGTGTTACAAGTTTTATTAAAAAAACACGCTATAATTGCTACACCCGGTATTAGTAAAAAAGAGATTTTTATTAGAATACCGTTAGTATACTAACATTGTGGAAGGCACAACCTGTCATTAAAAAAAAAACGTCTAAATCGGACCAGTAGTTTTGATAAAATCTTGCTTTGAACTTTTGGTTATTTTTTGGTGGTGCGTTAATTTTTTGGGGAAGTGTATTTGTATAGAATATTTTTAAATTTGTGGTTTTATTAACTGTTTTTTTAATAACGCCATATATTACATTTACCTCGCATATTTTTATGGTAGGGGGCAATTGAAATGTATGACTAAAATACTTTTGCCCCATATAACACATTTGCCCCATTATTTTTTTATTTTCTTTACAGATGGTGCGTTCCTACAAGAAAAAGCTCCCAAATCCTTCATATTTGGAAGAAGACGTAAAAGTGGCCATGCGGGAATATATTGCTGGTCGAATGACTATTTACAGAGCACACAAAACCTATAATATACCTTATTCGACAATATACAGCCGTGCGAAAGGTCTTCGTGGTGTAAAAAAGCAAACTAGGGGTCGACTGACTGTCTTCACTCAAGAACAGGAGAAACAATTGGCTACAGCACTAAAAACTATGGAGAAGTGGGGATTTGGCTTGTCAAAAAAAGAGGTGTTGCAGCAAGTTGCTAATTATGTGAGGGAAAACAAAATAAAGACTCCTTTTAAGGATAGCGTTCCGGGAACTGATTGGTTTTTAAATTTCAAGAAGAGAAATAATTTAAGTTTAAAAGTTCCACAATCTGTGGAATATGCGCGCAAGAAAGCCACTGATCCATTTGTAATTTATGGCTACTTTTCGCTATTAAAGTCAACTTTAGCAGAATTAAATCTTGAAAATCAACCCGGACAGATCTGGAATCTTGACGAAAGTAGTTTCAGTATAGACCCAAGTAAAACAAAGGTCGTAGGACAGCGAGGAAAACCTTGCGCTCGCATAATCAGTACCCCAGGCCGTGAAAATACAACGGTTTGTCTACTAACAAGTGCTGATGGACAAAAGGCACCCCCCTTGATAATATTTAAAGGGTCTTACGTATGGGATCAATGGCAGGCACCTGATTCAATTTTTCCAGGACTATCTTATGCGTCAAGTAAGAATGGTTGGATGGACAGTGAAATATTTTTAAATTACTTTAAAATACGGTTACTCCTGCGTTGGGTCAGAAAAGACCAGTACTTTTGTTATATGACGGTCACTCCTCACATGTCTCATCATCCGTAATTGAACGAGCAGCTCAAGAAAACATTACAATTTTAAAGTTACCTCACACTACTCATTTATTGCAACCGCTTGATATTGCAGTTTTTCGTTCGGTGAAAGCTAGGTGGAACGAAAAATTAGTAAAGTGGCAGCGCCATAATATAGGTAGGAAGCTACCAAAAAGTATGTTTTCTAAATTTATAGCTGAAGTGTGGAACGAAACGAATCCCAGTATTATTGTAAATGGGTTTAGGAAGGCCGGAATTTTACCTTTCAATGACAAAGTCGTACCAAGAGAGAAATTCGACGCTGATGCATTAAAACGGTGGAAATCACAAAACATTCAAATCTCTAATCCGCAAAACGTTCAAGCAAAAAATGTAACAGTCATCCCTAACAATGAGCTTAGTTCGAGCTTGATATCAAATAGCTTTTCCGCTGATAATGAGCCTGGTCCGACTACAATATTAAGTAATATTTCCGATGATAATGAGCCTGGTCCTAGTAGATTATCAAGTAACGTTGCCATTGACAGTAACTCTACGTCTCAATTGGAAAGTGTTTCTTTTGAAAAGCTATTACTACAATGTGTCAAACAAAATCAAGTTTCACCCAAAGTACCAAAACGAAGAGTGGCAGCTGGTGCTGAAGTGATTACTGCACGAGAGAAGTCAAAAGAAAAAGAAACCTTAAAACGTAAAGTGAAATCTGCACATTCTCATCAAAAGAGGGCATCTACCTCCTCGAGTGAGTCTGATGATGAGCTTCCCATTATTTATGAAGAATCAGATAATGACGGGGATTTTTTAAAAGAACTGATAGAACAGTCAGAAGAAAATCAGAACTCCTTTGAAGACACAATTCTAGAGAAAGATAAAATGGGTCCTTGTTCAATTCCCAACAAAAAAGAAAATTGTACATTTTGTTGGTAAACTCCTGGAGAAAAATAAAGAAAGGGAAGAATGGCTGATTAATTTTCTTAGACTAAAAAGAAATAAATTCGTTTGGCCCAATATTGAAGACAAATCTTTGGTAGGTAGACACGGCAGATATTTTACGCATTCTTCCACAGCCTACAGAAGATAGAAGAGGGTCCGGATTCACATTTAACGTTAAATTTGCTGGAATGAATATTTGTTAATATTTTAAAATTTTAGTTTAGAAATTTCTGTTTTTACTTGTTTACGACGTAATGTAATGTTTGGAGTTAAGACTATTTGATTCTCACTTATTATGTTAATATATTTTATTATTTTTTACAAGTTATTTTACGTCTTAAACAACGACTTGTTTTTCAATTTTTTTTTAATATTATGCAGTTCTGTTATTTTTTTAGATAAATCAATAAACTAAATAGCAAATTTTATAGGAAAAAACATATTTTTCACAATTGCCCCAGACGTTTTTCTATGCCATTTTAATACCACGATAGAACTGTTTATTACATTTGCCCCCAGGCCCTGGGGCAAATGTAAGATACTGTGGACATTTTAAAAAATATGTAACATTATTTTTATACTTTATTCAATATCGGGTTTAGTAAATGAATCCCATATCTCAGGAAGCGGTAAACTTAATATGGTATCAACTGTTTTATTAAAATAAGAAAATAAATACATATTTTATGATTTAATTTGAACTATTCAAATTTTATAATCGTTTTGCCCCAGGCTACCTTATCCAGAACGAAGACAACCGTGTGATATTACATTTCTTAGAATGAAAAGAAATCTGGTTGATTTCAGATCTTTTAATAAACTGCGAAGCAAAACCTATTAACAAGGAACAATGGTCCTGTAAGATCGCCAGATCTCTCGGTTTTGGATAACTTCCTGTGGGGTACTTTAGAAAACAAAATATATAGGATGTATTTTCAATGCTTAAGAAGAATATGGAAATTATGTAGGCTTTGTGTAAGGCAAAATAGATCATTTCGAGCAATATCTTTAGGGTATAGATTTAGTTTTATGTTTATTTTAGTGATCATTAGTGGTAGGATTAGTTTTTGTTGTTGTTGTTAGTTGCTGCTTAGAGGTAGAATTATTAACATGTTCATTTTATTCAATTAATAATACTTTTCAAGATTAATGGATTCACGGGTTTAGCAGCGAATAACAGGTTAATAATAATTTTTCGTATTATAAAACCGAGTTTTCAGTCCGATTTTGAACTTTCTTCAAGGCAACAGGCTAGAATTTTAACAATGTGGGATAAATAATGCTATGATAGTTATTAGACAAATATTCAGTGATAAGCAGCTCCCTTAAACGTTGGAATCAGGCCTACTATATAGCATTCCGACCGGAAAACAAATGGGAAGCGAAAATGTAACAAATGAGCAAATATTTACATTGCTTCAAAGCACTAGTCAGAATGTCCAGGATATTAAGCAAGAGTTAGCGGGCTATAAGGAAAAAATGGACGAATTGGAAGCCGTGACTCAACACCTACAAACGGAGAATATTCAACTAAAGCAAAAAATTTTAATTCAGGAAGAGCAATTTAAAAGAAAAAATATTTTAATTTTTGGGCTTTCAGAAACTTCTGAAAAGTCATTGGAGGAAGACGTATTGGAATTTTTAAATAAAAAATTAAACATTAAAATTACACCTAGTGATCTAGATAACTTTTATAGGATTGGCGAGAAAAAAAACAGACAAAATCAGACCAATTTTAATTAAATTTGTTAGGGAAATAACGACACAACTGGTGCTTAAAAGCTCTAAAAAACTGAAAGGCAGTGGGGTCAGTATTGCCCAAGATTTGCCGCTGGAAAAAAGAGAGGAAAGGAAAATCCTTTGCGATTTCCTAAAAATAGCTAGAGAAAAGAAGTTTTCTGCCAACATAGAAAAGAATAAATTAGTTGTTAACAAACACGAATATATGGTTGAAACTTTGAAAAATATTGAAAAGCAGACATTTTTAGAACCAATTGTTAATAAGTCAACGTTATTTCCAAACAGTACTGCACCTCCCACTCCTACAGTTGATAATATAGAACAGGAGAGCTCAGAAGACGAAAACGTGTTTGAATTGGAGGACCCACAGGAAAAAGATAAACATATTACTCAGAAAAAATCCGGACAGGAAGGCAAGGAGCAAAACAAAACCAAAACCAAGAAATTTGACTGCCTCCTTACTAACTCTAACTTCTGCTAGAACTAGAGCGGCATCAGGGGGTAACAACCAACAACCAGCCAGAAGAGGGCCACCGAGGAAATAGAAACAGATGAAGGCTAAGTGCCAAGACCATTTTATAAGTCCTGGCACTATAAGCAGAGTATTGTATAATTTCAAAACAAAAAACAAAACAAAAGTATTTTTGTAATCGAAAATAATTTCGACAGGTCAGTGCTGGTGTTTATTATAGTTATACAAATAAATTTAAGTTGTTGTGTCGTCGGTGCTTTTTGCTCAAGGCACATTTTATATCTACACCCCATATATATTTATATTTTTTTTTTAATTTTTGTATGACTGGTATTCTATATTGTATTTAAAATTTTATTTTTTAGGTGTATACACATTTATTTTAAATTTATAATATATAATCTCATCTTTGTTTCTACTCTGCTGCAGTTTCTGCTGACCTTAAATGGATAAACTTATGCTTGCCCACTTGAACGTCAGATCATTGACTGCACATTTTAATGAATTTCGAAATCTTGTTCTTGATCGTGAGTACGATGTTATAGGAACTAGTGAGTCATGGCTTAATTGCTCAATTTCAGATGACCTGTTGTATATAAATGGCTATAAATTAGAGCGTTGTGATAGACAAGGCAGGGCGTAAAAAATGTAAAACCAAAGGTTGAATATAAAACGGTCAGAAATTTTAAATATCTGAACTATAACCAATTTCAATCGGATTTAAGATCAATCCCTTGGAATAATATTTATTACATAGAGGACATTGATAAGAAAATTTCTTTTATATCAGATACTATTACTGTCCATTTGATCTGCACGCTCCATTTGTCACGTATCGCATCACAAAAAAATATGCTCCATGGTTTACGGATGGTTTACATGCTATAAAAAAGGATAGAGACAAGGCACTCACCAAGTTCAAAAGAACAAAATCGCAGACGGATTGGGCTAACTACAAAACCCTGCGTAATATGTTTACTACTGCTGTTAGAAAAGAAAAGAAAATTTATTACGTAACTTCATCTAATTCTAAGAATTCTAAACAAATTTGGTCTGATTTAAAACTTCTTGATATAAAGTCTAACAAAAAAAACTGCATTCCTGAAGATCTCGCAGACGTTGACTTGATTAATAGTAACTTTATTAATTCAATTCCCACACTAAGGATACATAATGACACGGTGAGTTTCTACCAGAATAATAAAATATCAGACGCTAACTTTAAATTTCGTACTGTTAGTGAAAATGAAGTGGTCGAAACATTGACAAAGATTAGGTTGGCGGCAGCGGGATCTGACGGACTGAACATAAAATCCATTAACTTGTGTCTTCCATTTCTTCTACCGTACATAACACACATAATTAATTATTGTATTGAACGTAATGTTTTTCCGTCTGCTTGGAAAAGGGCACTGGTTATACCAATTCCAAAAGTGAGTAAAGTGGAATCTTTGCAACAATTGCGTCCTATTAGCATTTTGCCTACCATGTCGAAGATTTTAGAGTCCATCATGCATGCCCAACTGTCTAACTATCTTATGTCTGAAAAAATTATCCCAATAACTCAGTCTGGCTTTAGAAGGGGACATGGCTGTTGCACGGCTTTTGTGACTGTTATTGATGACATAATTGGTAATATAGATAAAGGCAAATTAACCATTTTAGCGCTACTTGACTTTAGTAAGGCTTTTGACACGTTATCTCATGAAATAACGTGCGCAATATTTCATTATGTTGGTTTGTCCAAAAATACAGCATTATTTTTAAAAAATTACCTTAATAACAGGGAACAGGCAGTGACCTATAATGGCAAAACATCCTCTTTTATTAGAATGCTGAGTGGAGTGCCACAAGGTTCCATATTGGGACCTCTGTTATTTATTATGTACACGTCTTGTTTTCAAAAAGCATTTTTGTCCTGTACAAGTCATTATTATGCTGATGACACACAAGTCTATCTTTCTTTTTCCCCGGAGGAAAGCAGCCAAGCTATCTCTGCTATTAACTATGATTTGGCGAGTTTTAGTATGGTGTCAAAGAACCACAACTTAATTCTAAACTCTGATAAGTCTGTTGTTGTTGTTTTTGGCAAAAAGAATGACAGGGAGAAATTTGCCGATGGGTATTCACATGCCATTAGTATTAATAATAATCCCTTGCAAATTAAAAAATCAGCAAGAAACTTAGGCCTTACGATAGACAATGAACTCCGATTTTTAGAGCATATCAACAAGTGCCTTCAAATAGCTTATATGAACCTAAAAATGATATTTCAACACCGGCGCGTTTTAAACCGACAATTGAAAACAACACTATGTGAAGCTTTTGTTCTATCCCAACTTAATTTCTGTGATGCTATATACGGACCCTGTATCTCTGCTCAAACGGCAGGGCGCATACAGAAATTACAAAATTCTTGTGTACGTTTAATCTTTGGGATAAGAAAGTACGATCATATAAGTAATGCATATGTGGAGTCAGGGTGGCTTAAAATGGAACAACGACGCTACCTTCATATGATGTGTCTATATCACAAGATCTTTATCGATAAATCTCCTCCCTATCTATACAACAAAATTAGATTCCGAACAGACGTTCACAATGTGAACATTAGATTTAAGGGTAAACTTACTATTCCAGCACACCATACAGCTCTGTTCGAACGTTCCTATTCCTACCTCATTGCAAAGTATTTAAATGACTTCCCTATTGACATCATACACCTGTCACAGATCAGATTTCGTAAGCTACTGCGGAACAATATATTAGCAAGCTAACAGTTTTACATCTTTAGATATAATTAGTTACTTATTTGTTCTTTTTTAAACTTTACGATAGTAAATATTTTGTAATTTATTTGTATTATATTTGTTATAGGCACTAGGTTTAAGGTACTATTACTGGTTTACTATTATCAATGGTTAGCTGAACAGTTGGTTGGTCTCTAAGATCTACCAAACTGAAACTCGCCATTTTGTACAATAAATTTTTGTTGATTCTGTATATTAAATCTGTCTTACTCATAATGTACAAATAAAGACCTTTATTATTATTATTATTATTATTACAAATCTACTTACATTTAACATTATAATTGAAGAGTGTAACTTTTAAAGGGTCTAAGTGCCAAAACTATCAAAGATATTGATAAAAAACTGATATTAACAACAACAAAACCATTTCGAAACATACGTTTATTTAGTTTAATCGTAAGCTAACAATACTTCGAAGCATAAATTAGGAAGCAAAAACATTGTAACAGCTTACAAAATCAAAAAAAAAAAACGTTTTCTAAAATTTGTAAATGTTCCAAGTTCCATTTTTAATACAATATAAAACAGTCTAAGTGCCAATATCAAAACATAGAAAATGAACTGACATTAACGAAAAATATATAAAAAGTAATATTGAAATGGTCAAATAAACCATGAAAAAACAATAAGTAAGTATAAAACCTATTAAAAAACTAAAAATATTATCCTGGATTCCATTACAACAAAAATTTGAAAATAAAAAGATACACTAGTGTTCTTCGATTACAGTAAATTTTGCAATAATGTCTTCATAAAAGTGACGATATTTTTGCTGCACTAATCCGATATTTACACCCCAGTTGGAAAGGTTTCTTTAAACGAAAATTTGAAAGAGTTTTTTTGTACGTAATGCAGATTTACACTCCAGTTGGAAGCCACGCCACTCAAACTTTTCCGTTTGAAAGGCGCAACGAGGAAGTTTGGGAGATATTGAGTTTTGAAGTGTTTGCAACGAGACAGGTGAGCGTTATTAGGATCATTGTGTTTTTATTTTGCCCGTTGCATTTATCAATCCAAATACAAAGATTCTCCTTAAGTGCCCCTTGGCCTCCTTTTTCGTAGATGTTCTTGCATCTCAACGAGTTTTAAAGTACTGAATAAATGAAAAAATGACACTTAGACCCTTTCAACGTAAATATGTGGCACCTACATGTGCCGCCATCTATCACCAAGGGTCTAGAGCAGTAAACATTTTTATGGCACTTAGCGCGTTTACAGAATCATTGGCGAGGGCACATAGACCCTTTTAAAGTTCACAACTGGAAAAAGAAGTTACACTCTTTAATTATTGAATTGCTAAAATCTGAACATTTCTTGTGCAATAGTATAAAACCAGGATATACAAGGTAATAATTTCTGAAAAATTCATTTGTTTTGTAAGCAATCCCAGCCTACTACCAAAAACTGAGTCTATCTCGAATGATTCGAATAGAAAAATATATACTATTTTATATTTTCTATGGGATGACCCATTTAAATTTTTTTTTATATTTTGTGTTATATCTCAAAAACGACAGCTCACATAAAAAATCTGACTACGCTACTGAATTCTACGTGAACAGCTTTATCAGAGCCAGTTTTTACCATTTCGATAAGTTAAACAACAACCGAAATACGAGGTGGGCCTAAAAATGCAAATTTTCAATTTCACACTGTATCTTAAAAACGAAGGGGGCTATGAAAATTTTGTTCACAAAAAAGTTGCAGCATGACGCGAAAAACCCATCCCTCTATTGCCATGACGAAAGAGAGAGGTTTCGTCAAAATCAGACCGTTTCCATGGATATGCAGAGTTTCAGCTAATCATAGTTTTCATAGTTACTCGCATTTTTCGTAGTCCCAGACTCATGAGCTAAACTTGACCAGTGCTAAACCTTGACAAAGTTTTCCTATAAAAAAATCATATGTATTGCAAACTTGTTCATACTATATACAGTGTGTCCCAAGACAAATGGGTCAAACATTTTTAAATTTGAAAATTGCATTTTGGGAACATGCCCTGCTTGTTCCAAAACTGAAAAATACGAAATTTCACTCGGATTGGTACTATACAGGGCGAATTATAATTAAACATATGAAAAATAATGAAAAGTACTCTTATTTTTTAAAATGGAACAAAAGTTTTGTAAAAAAAGTTGTTCAGAAATGAAAGTAATATTATAATTTGAAATTAGAGCGTTCTAGTCAATATTTTAATTTTTGTCAAATTTTTTTAATTTGTACTTTTTCCATCAATATTGTATACAATGCATTATTATGCTGCACCTGGTAATTGTTCGTATTGCATTGATTTGGGTTAGGAAACGTAGTTCCCAATTATACTAAAACTTCAAAAATCAGAACAAGATTTATTAAATAAAAAGCAAAACTGAAAAAATAACAACAGTGAGATACGGGTTACGATCTACATCGAACGTGGAAACCGATCTTAACAAAGAATTATGGTTCGATGAGCACAAGTTGGGTATAAAAGCCCGCCTGAATCTCTCCGAACTCATTCAGTGATCAGATCTGGGGGAGTAGAGATCCCTGAAGATGTCTCGTGCAATCAAAGGCGAAACGTCGGATAGTAATTCCAAATTGACACGGTCCAATCCCAAGAACCACGATTTCTTAATTGGCCAAAGCCGTGAATGTTTCCGTTCTATGTACTGTTACAGGTTCTTAGCGACCTAGAAAAGTCAGGTAATTCAGAAATCCAACTAAAAATCATGGAAGAATCGGGGAATTTGCAAAAAATAATAGAAAGTCAGGGTATTTTATACTAAACCTGGAAAAATAACAAAATTTATATTTCCACCAGCGTTGCTTGATTGTATTTACCTTAGTATCTACCCAAAATTATTTCGTCGCGTTTATATAATTATAATTATATTTAACATATATGTATATTATATAACTATAATTTATTTAATATCCCTTGTATTACTTAAAATTATTTTGCGGCTTTTACATAAGAAATTTATTTAACATCCCCCGTATATTCAGACTCGCCCGCCGGCGCTTTCACAATAACCGTAACTCGGACGACTAGAAAAATGGCATAAGTAGTGCGACTTTCTAGTGGTTAGTGGCGGCTATTCAGGTGAAGTAGGTGAAGTGCTACTTCACCAGGAAAAATAAACAAGCAAATATCTAACTATATTTATTATATATCTCTTAAAATTTAAGTTTTTACATTCATTTATTCACCTAATTGGCAAAAAGTAAACTGTACATCTCGAATAAATATTTTACTTGACCGTTGGCGGCATGTCTTTTTAAAACTTTCAACACTCTCGGTGAATTGCTAACGCAGTACAGGGTGTCCGGATTTGGTTGCAAAAGCAGGGCATCTCGCTTATTTTTAAAGATAGAACCTTGCGGTTTTCACGAACCTGAGCTAATTTTTTGTGAAACTCATGAAGCCGTAAACAAAATTTTCATAGCCTTATTTAGCGTTTATGAGATACAGAGCGAAATAGAAAATTTTGCATTTTGGGACACCCCTCGTATCTCGGTTATCCTTTAATTTAACGCAAAGAGAAAAATTATGCAGTTTTTTACGCTGGATCCAGTGGCGTAGTCATATTTTTCATTTGAGTTGTTATTTTTTGGATATGACCCAAAGTTGTGTCTTTTTAAACGGGACACCCTGTATATTTGTCCAGAAATTGATTTGTCCTTTTAAACGCTAATTTTTATAATTATCATCCCAAATTTTGCAGTAGGCCATGCAAAACAATGCTGCCTTTTATTTAAAGTCGTTAACAATATCTACATCCTAACAATAAATCAAAATAAATATGTAATTAAATCTATTTATCGAAATATGTATTAATAATTTCGCACCAAAAAAGTACCACCTACCTAGATTTATGTAACACAAGAACAAAACAGTAATAAATTATTATGTAACAAGCCTTTCAGCAAAAATCAACTGTCGTATAAGAACTACAGTAACCAAGGAAATCAAAAGAACTGTTCAAACTGATTTCCATTTTGTTCTATGCATGCTTCGCACAATTTTCGTATTCGTTTTAGGGAATTAAGCAAAATAACGGGATGATTTTGTAAGTAGCGAAAATATTCTCTTATTGCATTTCCTAAATCTTGGACATTATCATAGTGGTCTTTGTAAATTCTATTTTCCAGATATCCCCATAGAAAGAAATCTAAAATCGACAAATCTGGGGACCTAGGGGGCCATCTTATAGGTCCATTTGTTGCGATCCATTGATTGGTAAAATTATTGTCCAGAAATAATCTCGTCATTCCAGAATTGTGTGCAGGAGCACCGTCCTGTTGAAACTAAATTTCGTTAATTTGCGCTAGAGGAACATCGTCAAGTAATTCAGGTATAGCTGCCTCTAAAATTTCTATATAGCGATTGGCGGTTAGATTTCCCTCAAATATATAAAATTTTATATGTGTTCCTAATATGAAGCAGGACACATTTAGACCAAACCTGCCCTGCTGCCTTCTGGGAAATATTTGGTGTTGATATTCCTGGGACCAGAATCTACTATTGTTGAAATTTGAAAATTGAAAAGTTACAAGACGTCCAACAAAAAAATGGAACTGTATATCAAGGCCTCAATTGAGTTTATTTTGTACCGTCAAGTTCAACAATTATCATTCGATCATTGTTGACAATGTTGACCTGAATCTTTCAAATAGAGTATGTTGCAGAATTTTTATTAAAACAGAAAAAGTTCTAAAGTTATTCATTATTAAGTATGGTGCTAGTTTAGTGTTATTATTTTGCTTATTTTAGTGAACCTATTGATACCCATTGAGTATACCAGAATTACTGAAATGTGCTTCGTCAGACCATATAACCTTCCTTTCAAAATCTCTAACCATATGGCATCTTTCTCGAAACCAATTGCAGAAGACTACCCGACGCTCTGCATCCCCTGGCTGTAAGTGCTGCACGAGCTTAAATTTGTATGGGTGGTATTTGTGCTTTTATAGAATTTCTTGAACTCTAGTTTTTGGAATCCCTATGCTCTTTTCACTGGCCCTACAAGAGTTTGTAGGGTAAGCTTCTGCATTAGCCAAAACCGTAATTTCCTCAGCCTCCCGATTTTCTTTATTATATGTTTTCGTACGAGGTTTGATAAATGATCCGTGATTAAGTAAATTCTTTTTTATCCGATAAAAAGTGGATATATTAGGTTGCCTCCTTTCTGGATATCTAAATAAAAATTAAGCAATAGTATTTCAACATACCTAAAAATTAACTATTTACCTGTTAAAGTGAGTGCTGACATAAAGAACTATTCAAGCTATATTAAGGATCTTTATGTTACTTATCAAATAACAAGGAGTGAACATCATTTATCAATTTATAAAACGGAGAGAACTAAATATCGTAAATACATTTCTGACTATAAGAAAACTCTAAATGACAATAAAATACTAAATTCTAAAAATAAATCTAAAACTATGTGGAAAATCTTTAATACCGAAACAAATAAAACAAATTCTGTCTCAAATATTACATTAAAAACAATTGATGGTGAGCTGATTGAAGACCCATATCAGATCTCGAATACCTTTTCTTCTCAGTTTAATTTGCCAGTTTTAAATTCAAACTTAATGCAACCAAATTTAAATAATTTGTGGATCATGTGGAAATCCGTGGAATCATTATAGATCTTCCAAATAAATACTCCTCAGGTCTGGATGAAATTCCAGTTTATACACTTAAACATGTAGCAGATTTAATATCTTGCCCAGTTGCGCATATAATAAATGAATGTTTTGTTTCTGGTAAGTTTCCTAATGCACTAAAAAAAGCTAAGCTAGTACCTATCCACAAAAAAGGAGATAAACAAAGGAGTTCAAACTATCGCCCCATCTCATTCTTGCCTTCCATTTCAAAAGTTTTTGAGAGATCAATTTACAACAGACTTTTATTATTTTGTAACCAAAATCACATATTAAGTGACAGGCAGTTTGGATTTAGACCAACAAAGTCTACTGAATTGGCAATTTTTCATGCCTTAATATACATCTATGAAAATGTTGATAAAAACCACAGGGTAGCAGGTATCTATTTTGACCTCTCTAAAGCCTTTGATACTCTGGATCACAAGCAGTTATTGAGAAAATTGCATTGTTATGGGATTCGTGGTACATGTGCAAATCTAATAAACTCATACTTGGATGAAAGAACCCAAACAGTGTGCATCACACAAAATGGAACAAATTATTACTCAGATACTGTTAAGCTCAAAATGGGTGGACCTCAGGGCTCCATTCTGGGGCCACTTTTATTTATATTGTATGTGAATGACCTATTCGATGGATTTAGTGGGGGGATTGTTTGCCAATATGCAGATGATACATCTGTTTTAGTGGCTGATAGTTGTTTGCATGGTTTGTCGAGTGGATGTTCACGTGTGGCAAAGTCCATGGCTGAATGGTGCGAGGGAAATTCTTTGAAGCTTAATGCTGACAAAACTGGTCTCTTGACTTTTGCCAAGAGGAGTACCCAGGAATCATTACTTGTCAGACTTAAACAAAAATCTATCTCAATGTCTGACTCAGTGCGGTTTTTGGGAGTGGACCTAGATCAGTGCTTGGCCTGGGGAGCTCACATTGAGTCTCTGGCCTCAAGATTGAGTAGTACATGTGCTATGATCCGTAGATTAAGACTCATCATATTTCTTAAGCCTATTCGTGAATATTATTTTGCCCATATTCAGTCAGTTATGTCCTATGGAATCTGCTTTTGGGGCTCCTCCAAGGATGCCAATAGAATCTTCATCATTCAAAAAAGAATAATTAGATGTATTCTTGGTTTACCACCGAGAACATCTTGCAGAGAACATTTTAAGGAGTTAGACATTTTGACCGTACCATCCTTGTATTATCTATCTTTGGTAATGCTTGTCAGAAAACAACCTGAGCTCTTTACTCAAAACCGTGACCTCTATGTCCACAACATGGACATTGTAACTAGAGAACGCAAGAACTGAGCGTGCCTGCACATAGCTCCTCATTTTATAGAAATGGCCCATATTACATGGCCGTTAGTGCATATCGATCACAACCAAAACACATAAAAAGCTTAAATAGTGTCAAAATTTTCAGAAGATCTGTGATACAATATGCTAAGTCGAAATGTTTTTATTCCTTCAATTTTTAAAATGTTATTTATTTATTCATTAATTTAATTTTAAAATGTTTTGTCAAAATCATATTTTATTATCTGTTTGTTTGATCATTGAATGTCTATTTAAAATATGTATTATATATTAATGTTGTTATGCAACATATATACTTTCTTGTGTGTCGTTGCCTTGTCCTTTGTGATTTAGCTGGCAATAAAGGATGTTTATTATTATTATTATATTATTATTACTATTATATATTTTTGAGAAGCTTTTAAAAGGACAAATCAATTTCTGGACAAATATACAGGGTGTCCTATTTAAAAAAACACAACTTTGGGTCATATCTAAAAAATAACAACTCAAATGAAAAATATGACTACGCCACTGGATGCAGCGTAAAAAACTGCATAAGAAGCAATTTTTCCCTTTGCGTTAAGTTAAAGGATAACCGAGATACGAGGGGGGTCCCAAAATGCAAAATTTTCTATTTCGCCCTGTATCTCATAAACGATGAAAATTTTGTTTGCGGCTTCATGAGTTTCACAAAAAATTAGCTCAGGTTCGTGAAAACCGCAAGGTTCTATCTTTAAAAATAAGGGAGATACCCTGCTTTTGCAACCAAATCCGAACACCCTGTACACTACACCTACGTGTCGTTTAGTTCCTTTGCTGTTTACTTGACTGTTTTGTGTTATATTTATTTATGGTGTTATTACAACTTTATTTGGTGTCGGGTTTATTAATTTAGATTATTGATGAATCCGATCACGGAAGTGGTTTGCATTTTGTTGGAAACTCCATTTAATCGATGGAAGGAACAAGATCAGAGTTTTAATCGTCATCCTGGTTTTCGGCGTGCAAATGGTCATGTAGTAGTCAAATATTACAAAAATTGATTTGCTGGCCTTGTTTACTAGTTTCCAATAGATATTCAGTGTGGAATAAGGAAGGATTTGCAGGTATGTTAACTATATGTAAGTCTTTACATAAACATGAAGACTCGGTGGAGCATTTAAAATGCGAATTAATGCTAAAAACATTTGTAAAAAATCAAAGCACTATAGCTGACACTTTAAAAGAAAATGCTAAACTATATAAAATACATTTAAACGAAAACGTCCGATTAAATAGACTATTTATGTGCTTGATAATTGACGCAGTTTTGTACTTTGCAAAACAAGAGTTAGTCTTTCGTGGCCATGATGAGAGCGGTGAGTCAATAAATAGGGGGAATTTTAAAAAGCTTTTAGGTTTTTTAATATCGAGAAGTTCCCAAGAACTAAAAGATCATCACGAAAAAATTAAAAATGTTTTTACTGGTGACTCGAAAACTATTCAAAGCGAAATAATTGAATGCATTTCTGATGATTTAAATGATCATGCAAAAAATGAATAAATGAATAAACAGTTTTTTCTGTGCAAGTGGATGACACCACTGATATTACGCAAACCTCCCAGTGCTCTATAATTTTAAGATACGGTAATTCAGAAGGTTCAGTAGTCGAGGGATTCTTAGGATTTTATAGTGTCAGCTCCGATATTGGATCAAATTTTGGACCAATTTGACTATAAACATAAATTAATAGGGCAATGTTACGATGGCGCAAGTGTGATGTCTGGCCATCTAAATGGGCTTAAAAAAAAAAAAAGCCTTAGTGGTATTCCCTCTTTTTTTCATCGCTCAGCCAAACGAACGTATGCTCTTACATCTGCACCTACGAGGCGTATCTAACAATTACAGAAACTCGTTGGTCTTCAAATTCGAAGTTAGTAAATGTAATTTTTCAAGACTGGAATAAACTAAAAGACGTCTTTGAATTTATTACAAACGGTGACAAATCTGACGAAAAATCAATTCCGGCTTGCGAAAGGATTTTTAGGTGAGATGAACGATTTTGAATTCACGTTTCTAGCATTAGTGTTTAATGACATTTTCTCAATCACGGACACACTATTTGCGTTCTTCAAAAAAAATCGCTTGACATTCATTTTTGCATATCCAATATAAAACGCTGTCGTGAGGCGCTCTGTAAAAAAAGAAATGAACATTTTTTTAATACCATATTTGATAAAGCAAATTCTATTACAGAAATAAATCATTACAAACGTGAGCTTGCTAAGCTTTCATTTGAAGAAATTAGGGCTAAGTATAGAATCCTTTTTTATGAAATATTGATATGGTTCAATATTTGGAAATGACACTAAGTTTTCAAGACTGTGAAAAACTTACATTTTTATGTTTGGCATATTCTTCTATATATGGGGAAATATTTTCAAAAAGTCAACGACTTAAAAATGAGCTTGGTCTTATTTTTGCCAATGACAGTAATTGGAATATATCGCTGCAAGAGCAAGTGAAAAAAATTAATAAAAATAAAGATATTTTAACCAAAGCATATAAAGTGTTTTTCCTTATATTGACAATACCGTTGACAAGTGCTTCAGTGGAAAGAAGTTTTTCTTGCCTCAAACGTGTAAAAACTTATCTAAGAAATACAATATCTCAAGAAAGACTAACTTCTCTAGGCAATATTTCAATTCAAAAGGAATTTCTGGAGGAGATTAGGGCAACTCATCCATTTATGATATATATCATAAATGGTTATAAATAAATTTGCTGCTTTGAAGGATAGGAGAATTAATTTAGTATACAAAATTTAGGTAAGTCGTAACAAAATATTCTACCCCTTCCACATATAAAAAAAATTATTGCGATATTTTCTTGCTTCATTTGCACTTCTTTTTCACTCACGAGCCGCCACTGCTAGTGCTCCCCCATATTATGTTTTAAAAGATTCACTTGTCAAGAGAGCTAGTTCTACGGCTCTTACAGATTGGAATTGTGACAAATTCCCCTATACATTTTGTAAAATTAAACGGGTAGAAAATGTTGTTCTGTGAAAGAGCTTTGGAAATTTTATCTCCATTTAAAATTTGTTTCAGTTACTAAGACAAAAAAGGCTTTAAAAGATACATTTTTAAGACCAAGACTCATTTTTTTTTCACAAATTGCCGCCCTTTTAAAACCTTTGAAAAAAATCAGAGCGATAAACCTATGGTTCCTTTTTTTGTATGATGATCTGTTACAAATACTAAACGATTTAATCAAAAATATTTTAAAAACACAAGTTATGGATAAAGGTTTCCAAGAAATTTTAAAATTAAATTTTGATAATAAAGATATTCTTTTACCAACTTATAAGACTGATGTTGGTTTCGCCACTAAAAAGGCAATAAAAGACCTAAATGTTCCCGAAAAGGACAAACTTATTTTTTGTCGAAATGCCAGACATTTTTGATATATCAAATAAAGAAGTTAATAGAACGTTGTTGTCTTAAATAATAAATTATTATTAAAAATGTAACATGCTTGAAACCAAACATCGTGCTTGATTAAGGAGTTTCACATATAAGAGCTCAAAATATGTTAGAGTATTTGTACAAAAAAGAAATAATTTCCGCAGATATAGCAGAAAAAAGTCGTCAACAGTATAACCAGCTTCTAATAGATACCGAATTTATAATTTTTTGTAAAACATATAATCAAACTACTCGATTGGATAAATTTTTCCTGGAACAAAACGACTACTTTAAAAATTGTGTCATGTTATTAAGTTAATTTTAATCCTTTCTCATGGAAACGGCACCGTTGAGTCGGGGTTTTCCATAAATAAAAATATTTTAGTTGAAAGTCTGTTGGAGGAGTCCATTATCTGCCAAAGACAAGTAAATGACGCAATTTATCAAATATCAAATGTTAATATTTCCGACAAAATGAGGATATGTGGTAAAAATGCTTACAAGATGCCCCTGACAACCAAAATCGCCGAAAAGGGAAAGAAAAAGAAATTGATCTCGAAAAAGAAGAGCGGAAAGTGAACTTTATCATTTAGAAAATAAAAAGAAAAGACTAGAAAAGGAAGCAGCATCCGTAGAACTGGAAATAACTATACGAAAAATGTAATACTTTGTTTCTATTTTTTTATAATCTTTTTAAATTTAATTGTTAATAATGTCATGTCATGTCTTTGTATAACTGCATTTTTTACTTCATTTTAAATAGAACAGAATATCCTTTTAAAAATGTATACCTACCTCTTCCATTTAAAGTAACCCTATTGCTCTATTACTATTAGCCTTAAATAGAGACTGATAAAAATCAATTAGATAATTATGGTTTTACGCTGGTCAAAAACAGAAAAGGACCGAAAACAAACGCGAGAGGTTCTAGTTGAAAATAAAGAAGTAAATCCTAAATGCACTCTGAGAGGTACGCCAAAATGTTCTTTTTTACATGTTTTTAAACTCCACCCGGATATCACAGTTAATGAAATGGTAAATTATCTCAAACCATTGTTCCCAGAACTAGAATGTGAGCAGATGCAATCGAAATATCCAAAATATTACTCATCATTTAAAGTGACTATTTCAGACTTGAACTTAAGAAATGCCATGAATCCAGATATTTGGCCTAAAGGTGTTTATGTAAACAAGTTTTTTCACTATCTTTCAGTAAAAACCAGCAGAATATAAATGTAAATAACTGTCTTAAAGGTTTGATGATCATAGGATATCTAAGGATATTTCATGTTAATGCTAGATCTATAAGATATAAAATTTCATTGCTAGAGGCCTTTTTGGAGGACGTCCTCTGCATCACAGAGGATTGGTTGAAGATTGAAGAAAAGGATGAACTCACACTACATGGGTTTATACTTGCAGGATATTTTGCTAGAAAAGAATTTAGACGAGGCGATACTGCTATATTTATTAGAAATAGTCTTATTGTTGAATTTGTAAATATAGATGGCTTGTTTGTTGAGAAACCTTTTGGATGTAACTGTATATACGTAAAAAATTTTAATCTGTATATTTTAGCATGGAAATTTTGACACTTTTTTGAGAGGTTTTGAAGATACTCTGTCTGGTCTGAGTACAGATGCTAAACTTATAGTAGCGGGTGATTTTAATATGCATTTTAATACAAATCAAAACAAAACACTTCGATTTATTGATGTTGGAGAGGGCTTTAACCCAAAACAAACATTATTTCAGCCCACCCGCTTGCAATCATGCTTAGATAACATCTTGATGAGTTCTGACATAAATGTTGAATCTGAGTATGTAATTGATGTTTGTATTTCTGATCATAGAGGTCAGATTATAGATAATATTGCCTTTGAGAGCTTTATTAATATTTTAGAGAAAGCTTATCTTGAGTCCTTCCCTGAAAAATCATATAATGTCAGATCTGATGATGTATATAGCATCCACTGGTTTAATGATGGTCTGAGGACAATGCGTGAACATTTAGGGTTTCTTAATGACTTAAAACATCAATATAATACTAGGGAAATAAATCAACGATTTAATCAATATAAAAAAATCTATAAAACTGAAATACGTAATGCATAATAAAATCAAATGATAGATATGTAAGTTCGTCCTCAAATCCTAGCAAAGCAATATGGCAAATAATTAACAACAAACAAGGAAAGACTACAGACTCCAAAAAGATCCCCTTAAGTCCTGACGAGCTAAACAATTTCTTTTTGAACATCGCCCAGTACATAATTGCTGATATACCACAAACAGACAAAAATCCCGTTCATTACATCAACAATATTATTACTGAAACTCCTTTTGTGTTCCGAGAAGTCACATTTAATGAAGCAAGGGAAATTATAAATAGCCTCAAAAAAAAAAACAGTAGAGATATTTTTGGATTTAACATTAAGCTTATAAAAACTATTAAAAACCATACAATTGTCCCATTAACTAAACTGAACAACTCATGCATAAGTAAAAAAATATTCCCTAACATTCTTAAAACAGCAACAGTAACCCCTGTTTTCAAAAGGGGAGATCCTACGAGACCAGATAATTATTATTACCTGTAATTTCAAAAATCTTGGAAAAGTGCATGGCTGTTAGAGTTATAGAGCTCTTTGAAACAAATAATCTCTTTATCGAATGTCAATTTGTTTCAGGAAAAACAATATCATGAAGGCCTTTCATGAAGCACAAGAAAAGATGATTTGGCTCTTTCTGTCAAAGGTGAAACATGATATTACTCAGCAAATCGTCAAAAACCACATAACCAAAAACATTGAAACACTACCTGGAGAAGTACGTGTTAAATTATGCAATCCCAAGCAGCCCAAAGGTAACAAAATATGTTTCATGGAAGGCGTAAAGCCAGATCTCATGGAAACTATATATGACCCAAAGTTTTGGCCAAGAGGGGTCGCATTCAAACGTTTCAATTTCGCCCTTGGACGAAATTTTTTTAGAGAAGTCCCAAGAGGGTTAAAACTTACTAATGGCATTATGCAAAATAATAATGCTCCTATTGCCAATGAAACAGCTGACCACAAACCAAATCACAACGATGACATTGTGGTTATGAATCTTAATGTCCAAAGTATTAACAATAAGGTGTTACAACTGGAGGCAATGTTGTCTGACGTACAGCCAACCCTATTCTGTGTTACCGAACATTGGCTTCAGGGTCGTGACATTGAAAAACTGCATTTAACTGGATATAACCTGAACTCGTATTCCTCAAGAGAAACTTATCGAGGTGGAGGAACCGCCATCTTCTCAAGAGGATTAAAAGCCTCAGAAGTAAAGGCACAGGTAGAATCCACTGGAAAAACTTTTGAATTTTGTATATCAGAATTTGTAATAAATAAAAGAAAATGTTTGTTACTACGTATAGGTCTCCTATTGGGAATTTTGATGTTTTTATGAACAATTTAAATGATTTGCTTGTTAGTATATTTTCACCGGAAAAATTTATAATAATATGTGGCGATTTCAATACTGATTTTTCAAATGCTAATAATAATAATGCATTCTTTCTATTGCAACTGCTTAGCTCATTCGGTCTTCCTTCACAAGTGAGGGGAGTGACTAGGGTTGGTAGGGACTCAGAAACACAAATAAATAACATATTTACAAATTTAAATCAAACAGAAGTAAACTGTAAAATTCATATATCACACGTGTCCGATCATTACTCTCAAATTCTGAAAATCAGCATGCAAAAACTTAATCAGGAACCTGTTTATATTCGGAAACGTATTTTCTCTGACAGGAACATTGTAAATTGTATTGCTTTACTTAGTGCTGAATCTTGGAATGAAGTATGGGAAGCTGAGAGCGTAGATGAAAAATATAACACTTTTTATAGAATATTCTTTTACTGGTTTGATATAGCCTATCTATAGCGGATCTACGGAAGCGTAGAAGGGCCACAATTTTTTTTATTTTTTAATTCTGAGTTTAAAGTCGGAATTTAACAAAATTCTGAGTTTAAAGTCAGAATTTAACAAAATTCTGAGTTTAAAGTCAGAATTTAACAAAATTCTGAGTTTAAAGTCAGAATTTAACAAAATTCTGAGTTTAAAGTCAGAATTTAACAAAATTCTGAGTTTAAAATAGGAATTTAACTAAATTCTGAGTTTAAAGTCAGAATTTAGCTAAATTCCGAGTTTAAAGTCAGAATTTAACAAAATTCTGAGTTTAAAGTCAGAATCTAACAAAATTCTGAGTTTAAAGTCGGAATTTAACAAAATTCTGAGTTTAAAGTCGGAATTTAACAAAATTCTGAGTTCAAAGTCAGAATTTAACAAAATTCTGAGTTTAAAGTCGGAATTTAACTAAATTCTGAGTTTAAAGTCAGAATTTAGCTAAATTCCGAGTTTAAAGTCAGAATTTAACAAAATTCTGAGTTTAAAGTCAGAATTTAGCTAAATTCCGAGTTTAAAGTCAGAATTTAACAAAATTCTGAGTTTAAAGTCGGAATTTAACTAAATTCTGAGTTTAAAGTCAGAATTTAGTTAATTTCTGACTTTAAACTAAGAATTTAGTTCTCTCAGAATTTTGTTAAATTCTGACTTTAAACTCAGAATTTTGTTAAATTCTGACTTTAAACTCAGAATTTTGTTAAATTCCGACTTTAAACTCAGAATTAAAAAATAAAAAAAATTGTGGCCCTTCTACGCTTCCGTACCTTTCCAATGAAAAATTCTAGAGTAAATTCGAAATTCGACAATTGGGTAATTCAAGAAATAAAAAATTATTCTTCTTACATAAAAGACTTGTATGTCTGGTATCAGAAAACCAAAAGTCAGCAAGCTTATTTACACTACAAGGCTGAGAAAAAAACATATAAAAGTTATTTATCAGACTATAATAGATCTATTTATGAAAATAATATTATAAATTCACAAAACAAATCAAAGACAGCTTGGAATATTTTTAACAAAATTTCTAATAAAATAAAAACTAAAAGTAACGCAATAATTGAAGAAAATAATAACATAATTAGTGACCCTGCAGAGGTTGCAGCACTTTTCAGCCAGTACTTCACAATTCCATTTGAATATCGTAATGCCAATGCTCCTCATAATAATTTTGGGTATCCAACAATATTTCTGTATCCTTTAGATCAGCATGAGACTCTTAGGTTACTAATGAACCTTCCCAATAAATTCTCAGCCGGACTGGATGAGATTCTGACAAAAGTAATAAAAAAAGTTGCAGAATTTCTCTGTGAACCCCTGACACATATTATAAATGTATCTTTTTCGACGGGTGCATTCCCCACGGAGTTCAAAAAGGCTAAACTGATCCCCGTGTTTAAAAAAGGCAATCCCCAGTTGCTTAGTAGTTACAGACCCATCTCACTGTTATCGTCCCTGCCGAAGGTCTTTGAAAAAGCGATTTTTGCGCCTGTCAGTTATGTTGTGGAGAATCTGGACAAAAATCAAAAAGTAGCAGGCCTTTATTTTGACTTGTCAAAGGCTTTTGACACGGTCAATCATGGTTTGCTCCTTAAAAAACTGGATGGGCTAGGTATACGAGGTGCATGTCTGTCCCTTCTACAATCCTATATAACAGGCAGACAGCAATCAGTTTGCATCCTACACAATGGGAAAACACGTTACTCATCCTTTCAAGGGTTGCAGCAGGGGGATGCCCCAGGGATCAATTTTGGGTCCCTTGTTGTTTTTACTGTGAATGAGCTCTCCGGGGGACTTCCTGGTGGTGGCCTAGTCTGTCCTGGGTGTTTCTTCTTTCGGATTCAGCATAATAGGTCACTAATATCAAAACTAAACAGCAGTTGTGCACTAATACGTCGACTGAGGTATGTTCTAACCGCAAAGACTGTAAGAATTTATTATATGTCTTGCATACAATCAATCTTGAGTTGTGGTATACTGTTCTGGAGTTCATCTACCTCGGCCATTGATGTTTTCAGGGCACAAAAGCGTGCCATCTGCACTATGTATGGCCTCCATCCCAGGGAGAGTTGTAAACCTTGCTTCTCAGGCCAAAATATCTTAACTGCTCCTTGCCTGTACTTTCTGGCCTTGGTAATGTACACAAAAAAACAACCAAATCTCTTTGACAGAAATTTGGATCACTATTCGTCGAAAATTAATGTTGTGACTCGGAATAGAACCAACCTTATCATTCCTCACCATAATACCACCTTTTTCAAGAAAGGTCCCCTGTATCGGGCCATAAAGGCATTTCAAATGCTGCTTACAGAAACAAAGCAAATTCAAAGCATTTCAAAATTTAGGAACCAAACTATCCAATACTTACAAGCTAAATGCTTTTACTCTTTTAATTTTGAAGATGTTTAAAATTTTTAATTTGTGTTTTGTTAATTTGTCATATATATTTATCATATTTATTTGTTGACCTACTTATTAAAGTGTGGTCCTTTATTTTAATTTATTTTATTTTAATTGTCATATATATATTTTCATTGTCTATATTTCAAAAGAGCATATCATGTACTCTCTTATGACGTTGCTTTGTGAATGTGATCATATTGTTGGCAATAAAGTTATTATTATTATTACAATATGATTCTGTGATCTGAGCAAGGCGTTCGATTGTGTTGACCATAACATTCTTCGGGCAAAGCTGAGACAGTCTAACTTGGCCCAAGATAGTTTAGACCATATCAAGTCTTTTCTGGACAGCAGATTTCAATTAGTGAGTGTAGCTGGTGTGGAGTGGAATAAGTATTGGAGTACCTAACCAGGGTAATGTTGGCGGTTTCAGGCTTTTTGCTGACGACACAACAGTTTCCTTTACTGGTGATACACTGCAGGAAGCGCTGACCGGATGTGTGGTGGCACAGGAAAAATGTTAGGCTCTGGTTTTGTGCAAATAGACTTCTTTTGAATTCTGACAAAACTAAGAGGGTAATATTCAGTACGAGGGACCTTTCAACTGTCTCAAATCCATCAGACACTAGTTTTCTGGGAGTGGTTCTCGATCCCAAATTGCAATGGAGCCAGCACATTGACACCCTTGCTAAGAAGCTAAATAAAGCAATTTTTGTATTCCAGAACCTATGTGAATGTGTCTCTGGTTTCACATCTCATATGCTGTACTAGTCTGGGGCCACTCCAGGCAGGTGAAACGAGTCTTTGGCCCACAGAGGAAAGCAGTGAGATTGATCTCGGGATTGGGATATAGACAGGACTGCAGACATGCCTCTGTTCGTCTTGGAGTGTTGACCGTGCCTTGTTTATATATATTTGAATGTTTGATGTATGTGAGAAAAAAATTGGGGATGTTAAGAGCTCATGAGGATGTTCATGATTATAATACTCGCTAAGGGCGTCATTTGATAACTCCTTTTTGTTGTCTTGAAAGGTGTCGGGATGGGCCGGGGCTTTGGACAGTAAAGTTTTTTAATGCTTTGCCCGAGAGGGAGAATGATTTTTATTCAACTGACGAATACTTTAATTGTAATTTTAATTTGTTATAAATGTGTTTTATTACCTGTAAATGTGTTTTATTATTTTTATTTATTTTTTTAATATATATTTAAAAAATAGATTAGTATATGTTTTATACACACATATATATATATATATATATATATATATATATATATATATATATATATATATATATATATATATATATATATATATATATATATATATATATATATATATATATATATATATTTATATATATATACATATATATATATATATATATATATATATATATATATATATATATATATATATATATATATATATATATATATATATATATATATATATATATATATATATACGTTTCGCCAAAATCACATTTGGCATTTATATATACATTGCTGACGTTTCGCCAAAATCACATTTGGCATTTATATATATATATATATATATCTATATATATATATATATATATATATATATATATATATTTATATATATATATATATATATATATATATATATACGCATTGTATTTTTCCATCCGTGAAGGAGTAAAAATCATATATATATATATATATATATATATATATATATATATATATATATATATATATATATATATATATATATAGGGTGACAATTTAAAAACTTGAAATGGTCATATCTTAGGAAGGAAAAACCTAATCAAAAAACGCTCAAAACACTTTCTATAAAATGAAGAGGGAACAAATAAAGCCGTATTATTCGACCCTTATCTATAACCCCTTGGACAGGGTGAGATGCACCCCTAAAATCTTAAATAGAAACGGGGGTTAAGTGATACATCATCTCTTGAAAAATGCTTTACAATGGTACCATAGAAAGCTGTTTTTCGTGAAATTCTTCTGTATTTATTAAAGGAAACAATAAATAAAAACACAGTTTTGAACATTTTTATTTTTATTTAAGTAAATGTTCAAAATGATTGGTACCGATATCCTGGCATGTCTCTTAAGAATTCTAAACATTTTAAGCCTGGTATTTTATTTGTTTATGAATATACGCATTTTATTATCACAATATTTACTTTAAAAGTAACTTGTACTATTAGTATTGATACTTTAACAGTTGACTTTTGGTTCAATTTAAACAAAAAAACAGCACTTATCTTAAATAATGGTGTACAACACAGCTGACCGTGTAGAAATGATTTTCATTTATGGTTCTCAGGATCAATGTTTCTTAAGGACAGCCCAAAGATTTAATGAAAGACATCCAGGTCAAAATGTAAGTCCGGAGTATGTAACTAGTAGACAAATTTGAAAAAACTGGCTCTGTCGCGAATAAAAAGAGAAATCAACCGAGACTAGTTGACGAAGCAGCGCAAACTGAAGTTCTGGGGCAGTTTGCAATTAAATCAACTTTGTCAACTCGTCAAGCAGCTGTAACAACTGGCCTATCTCGTGAAACAATAAGAAAGGTACTTAAATTTCATAAGTTTCATCCCTATAAACTGCGCATACTGCAAGAACTTGCTGATGACGACCCGGATAGAAGAATCTAGTTTTGTGAAATAATGACACATAGAACTACGGCAGAACCTCGACTAGTTAAAAATATTTGTTTCAGTGATGAATGTACCTTTTATTTGAATGGACATGTTAATGAGCAAAACTGTCGTTACTGGAATGACGAGAACCCACACGTATTTAGAGATATAGAGATAGAGGTATATTGGGAGACGTAATTATCGGCTCAATATTTATAGAAGGGAATTTAAATGGCGACATGTATGCTGAAATGCTACAAAGGTCTATTGAACCACTAATAGTACGGGAATTAGAAAATCAGAGGGACATACAAGGAAATTTAGCATTAGAAGAACGCTTACTCCATTATCAACAGGATGGGGCACCTCCTCATTACGTAGTTCCAGTCAGGCAATGGTTGGATTATAATTATCCCAACCAGTGGATTGGAAGAAGAGGTCCTGTTGAATGGCCACCTAGATCCCCGGACCTAACACCTCTTGACTTCTTTTTGTGGGGTCACCTTAAATCTGTGGTGTTTAAAACGCAACCTGAGTCAATAGAGCAACTCAAGGACAGGATAGTTCAGGAATGCCGTGCTATATCCAGAGAAACATTTGCAAATGTACGCGAAGAATTTGAACAAAGGCTTTATTATTGTCTTCAAAACAACGGGAACCATTTTGAACATTTAATTAAATAATTATAAAAAATTTCACAATTGTGTTTTAATTTATTGTTTTCTTTAATAAACACAGAAGAATTTCACAGACAAAAACTGCTTTTTATGGTACCATTGGAAAGCATTTTTCAAGAGCTTTAAGATGATGTATCACTCGACCCCCTTTCTATTTAAGATTTTAGGGGTGTATCTCTTTTATTTGTTCCCTCTTCATTTTATAGAAAGTGTTTTGAACGTTTTTTGATTAAGTTTTTCCTTCCTAAGATATGACCATTTCAAATTTTTAAATTGTCACCCTGTATATTAGTTACATATTGTAATTGACATGAATTTCATGTTGTTAATCAATATTGCTGTTCTGTTTGACGTGTGTAAGCATATTTGGTAATAGCATGAATAAATTGAGTATTGAGTATTTTCTTTAATATTTCTTTATATTTCTTATACAATTACATTTAAGTTTAGTGTCATTGGTTTTGGCCTTTTAAAAAGAAATATAAATTCTCAAAATATAACTTGGAATTTCTGTGAAATTGTCAGGGAAAAGTCAGGGAATCTGATAATTCAAAATTGCCAAGAACCCTATATTACATTTACAAAAATTTGACAAAAATAAAAATGTTGACTAGATTTCATTTCTGATCACCATTTTCTACCAAACTTTTATTCCATTTTAAAAAATAAGAGTACTTTACTTTATCCATTTTTCATATTTTGTTATAACTCGTCCGGTATAATACCAATACGAGTTTAGGACCAAGCAGGGCATGTTCCCAAAATGCCATTTTCAAATTCAAACAATTTTGACCTATTTGTCTTATAGTAACACCTATACTGGGACACACTGTATAGTCCTAAG
Organism: Kuschelorhynchus macadamiae; assembly: GCA_030620095.1. Classification (NCBI taxonomy): domain Eukaryota; kingdom Metazoa; phylum Arthropoda; class Insecta; order Coleoptera; family Curculionidae; genus Kuschelorhynchus; species Kuschelorhynchus macadamiae. The sequence goes on from JAUTXW010001028.1 coordinate 252,039, forward strand.
GATAAATCTGTCGATCATTATAAGTTATCTGCGATTATACACCACCTATTTTCCTGAGTTCTTATTCTTCCTTCAGAAACAGGCTCTATGCGTATTGGACTTCTACTGTTTTCAATTTGTCGTAAACGTGCTTCTGCACCACGTCCATAATTTTTAATTTCCCGCTCCAGTTTTGGCGAAGATTTTGATTTTACTTTGATTTCCATTTTCTCGGGGAACGACAAGGTCTTTTCAATAATCTCATCCCTACAAACAAAAACGTATGGGAAAATAATATTATATATGATAAATTAATCTAATTCAATGATCTTATGCTTGCGTAATACTGAAAAGATTTGATAGCGATTCTTGTTTAGCCAAAAAAAAAAACATCTTGTAAAGTATATACGATCTCAATTGAAATCGTTAAAAAAACATTTGCAATAGAAATTAATATTTCTTTTTAAACAAATAAAAATATATTCTAAAATTATGGTTAGTTGGTTTGCGAGATACAAACGTAAAATTATATTCAATAATATCTTAAAATCTCAGAAAGAAGTAAAAACATATTTTGAATTTAAATGTATTATTAGAAATATTAAGTAATTCCTAATGAATATATGTAGGTACTTTTATTAATACTTAGATACTGTATGTCCCACCAAATATACTTATTTAACAAATAATACGTTTTCAGCCAATAAACGATAACATATTTTCAAAATATCGTCCTCCTAAAGGAAAGTATGTAATCGTGAAAAAAGCGCCCTCCGAGATTTTTTCAGATCTTTACATTTCAAGGTTTTTAAATGCCGAAAAACGTATTTAGCTAAAGAACTACTTATCTGATTGACTTCGGCCTAGTTAAATGTTTAAAAAAATATTGCTGAAAAACTACTTATTCAATTTATCTAAAATTTTGCAGAAACATTAACTGTGACATGGGGATGAACTGGTAAAATTTTGGTACCAATCCAAGAGAGCATAACAAAATGGCGCATCATAAAATATATGGGTTCAATCTTGCGACTTATGTGCAAGTGACTGAGATTTAGTATGCATACATAAACCAGATGACCATGCAATAATATGTTGTCCAATCATGAATATCTTATACTGGGTGCTTACAAAATATTGCTAATAAGTTCAAAAAAGTTTCCGTTTTAGGAATTGTCTTAGATTTGGTATATATATATAAACTTGGTGACGATACAATATTATGGTGTTGAATATCTTGTCTTGTACAGGGTACACCTATATAAACTCAGTGACAATGCAATATTATGGTTTCAAATCGTAAATATCTGATACAGGGTGCGTAAAGAATACAAAGTGGTACAAAACACTTTTTTTTATCGTGATTAACTGAAATTTGGTATACATACATAAACTGGATCACGATACAATATTAGATGTTCAATCGTGAGTGTCTTTTACATATACATGGTGCGTAAAATATAATGGTAATATAGTTCCCTCTATCGGAATAAACCGAGATTTGGTACCTACACATGCACAACCCGATGACAATACAATATTGTGAAGTCTAAATGTTGCTGGAAAGTACAAAATAAAATATACGTGAAAATATTTAAATATTACAAAAACACAGAACTTTTAAAAGTTTTGTGTTTATTTAATTTTAATAACATCGAAAAATACAAATATTAAAATAAATTTAAATTAGCAAATATAAACAATATTTAAAAAATGTTATACTGGGGTAACCTAGCCGTGGTTTCATTTAAACAGGTATGGTAAGCGAATTAATATATGTATGTATGTACGTATGTATATTAGATCTTATGGATAAAGGTATATCGTATATACACAGGGTTATTCACGGTGAGTGTCCAATTAGAAGTATCTGAAGAATCAATAAACAGTGTACTTTCAAACCTTGGCTCTACACATAATTGAACATAAACTCTCTTTTTAAAATATTTTAAATTATGCGGTGTTGCCGATAGCAATATCTATTTTTTAATGAAATGCCCTGTATATTATTGCAGTTTTGTAATGTCTTTATGATTTTGTATGGTGTTTCCTATACCTAAATTCAACTGACTTTGGGAAAATGGCACCTGAAAATTGAGATGCGCCTCAACTTGGATTGCACTTTCCTATCTTAGTTTTTAGTTACTAATCATCTGATACCCATTTTAACTTCGACAGGAAATTTCAAATTTTAACAGCTTCTGTCAAATTTAAAATTGAATTATTAAAAACCAAAATAGTAAATTGAAATCCATTTTGTTGCAAGTTAAGTCGTTTAGGAGCTACAGAGCTTTAAAATGTCAATTTTCATCCGCCATTTTCTAGAAACAGTTGAATTTATATTGCAATAATATACAGGGCCTTCCATTTAGAAAACGGATGTTGCTATCAGTTTGAGCTAGAAGTGGCAGTACCGCATAATTTAAAATATTTTAAAAATATAGCTAATGTTCACCTATGGCCAGAACCAATGTTCAAGATAGTCTGTTCATTGGTTCTCCAAATATTTCTAATAGGACACTCACCGTGAATAACCCCGTATACGTAATAATAGTTGTATTTTGGCTTTACAAAAACAATCGGAAAATGTAGCAAAAACTGTATAAAAAAGTAAATATATGGGTCATATATGGGTATACATACTTATTTTTATCAAGAAAAGTGACGCATATTAAGAATCATACGTTTATAAACCTATTACCAATTTAGTTACGAGGAAAGTTCCGGGTAACGCCACTTTACCGATTTTTGTATACTGCAAAAGGAAAATAAATAATGATTAAAAAAACAATTTGTGGTATTAAAATAATTAATATTATGTACATAGTACTAGTTTACCGAAGAACGTTTAACGGATATTGAGGGTACATTGACTATTTTACATATTTTAAATACCTCTTAAGAACCGTTTTTATATAATACCCTGTATACATAAAAAAAATATGTAAATAATAAAATAAAATACACTTTTTTTGAAAAACTAACCGTTTTGTAAATAATAAGAAGTGTAATATTGCAGGGGCCGGGCGGTTTCACCCCTTGAAATTTGAGGGTCGTAAAATCCCCTCTTACCAAACCTTTACATCATACATTCAACCTCTATGACAAAATTGAGCTTTTTACGTCAAGAGGTTTGAGTGGGATTGTGATTAATCAGTAGCCCAATATTTTTGAAACACGCTGTATAATTTTTAAAAAAATCTTATATGTTAAGTATGAAAATAAAATACCCGTATTCAAGCGTTTATCCGAAATCCTAATCGTATACAAAAATTTTGTTGTTGCGTCTAGATTTAAAAAAAAACTCTACGAATGTGGAAAAAATTAAAATAAAATGCCCTTATTCAAGTGTTTTTTTTTCAAAAACTAACCGTTTTGTAAATAAAAAAAATTTTCATATTCAAGGGGCGGTTTCACCCCCTTCAAATTTAAGTTTCGAAAAATCCCGTCTTGTCAAATCTTTACAACGTACAATGAACCTCTAAACCAAAATTCAGCATTTTATGTCAAGAGTGACCCGACTTTTTAAACACCTTGTATACATTTTTTAAAATGTGTAAAAAATGAAAATAAATAAAACCTATTCAAGCCTTTTTCTAAAAACTAACTGTCTCTTAAATAAAATATTGTATTATTTAAGGGGTGGTTTTATCCCCTTGTAACTTGAGTTTTGAAAAATCCCTTTTTTCCGGACCTCTACACCCTGCAGTCGATCCGTGTACCTAAATTGCGTCGGTAAGCGGTTTGAGCAAAATATTGATTAATCAGCGACCCGATTTTTTAAAACACTATTACATTTTCAAAATTTTAAAATAAAATAAGATATAAAAACTAACCATTTGTTAAAAATACTGGGGGCCCCCCTTGGAATTTGAGTTTCTAAAAATTCCTTCTTGTCGAACCTCTACATCGGGAAATCAATCTGTGTGCCAAAATTCATCTCCTTATGTAAAGCGGTTTGAGCATGAGCGTGTTTAATCAGTGAGTCAATTAAGGATTTTATATATTAGTATAGATAGATAATAAAAACAATAACAATAAACCAAAGTTAATTGTTGACAATATTTCAAATCCACGCACGGAGCCTGCAAATGGCATTTCTTAACCAATACCGAATAAACAACTGGCACGATGGAACGAAATAAATTATCGAGATGTAATTCTTTTTACCCTTTTGTAACTTAAGAATACAAAAATTTACGCGCGTATGAAAATATCGTGTTAAATCTTATCAGTTGCCATACCGCAGAAAATAAACGCATCCTAGAAATTTGGAACCAATTAAAACTTGTCATTGACCAATTGAATGCGTCGGATTGAATAATTCGCTGTCAGGCACACATCAAGGCCACGTTGACCCGAGGAGGACGAATATGAGGAGATGTCAATAAAAATAATGCTATTTTCTTTAAATGTGTTTTGTAGTAAATTGATCGTACCCCGATTTTTGAGCAATTTCAATCGACTTCGTATAAACTTTACCACACTAAGACAGGACCAAACCAATTAATTTCGTCTTAGATCTTAGAGGAATTTTAAAAGAGCTGCCTCGAATATAGCGCAATTTAGATCAATGTTAAAATTTCTGTAATGCTTCCATTGTAGATATTTATTTATAATTTGCTGTAAATAATTTGGATAAATGAACAAATAATACATACAAGTGTTGAAACAATTACTTTCACATGACTAATATATACTATTTAGTTATTACCGTTTAACAAAAAAAAAACCTGATTAACTTTTTTCAATGTAAATTACTTAAAACTGTTATGTTTTTTCAAGTTTGTTTCCAGGGGCGTGCAGTCCATGGAAGCAAGGGAAGCAGTGCTTACCCAAAAAAAATTACAAAACATCTTCTAAAATGTAATTTTTGAAATAGGAAACCATTAATTTAGTTTATGTTAAAAATGCTAAAATATTGTCTCAATTATTAAGCCCATAATAAATGTGGCCTTGACTCCGACAGAGCAATAGAATCGAATAGAACCTATGCGGGCCGCTAGCTTCTCTGCAGCTAACTCCTGTATGCCTGATTTCCTATGAATCGAGCGACTACTACACAACTTTCTACCGGCTGTTTGCAGTTTTTGCATTTCAGTCGCGTGCTTTAGGTGGTGGCGGAAGCTATCATTTGAGTAGATTCTTTGTTTGAACGGCTATCCGTGTGTTGTGTGATACGTACGTCGCGTCGTGCATGGTGCGATATGGAAGACAATAATACGGACGTGGATATGCAAATACCGTCAACTTCGGCTGTCGGTAATAACGTTGAAAATGATGGAGAATTTAGTGAGAAGAGTGTGTGTGAATAATAATAAAGGGATTTTCAACATTAAACTTCGCTGATAAGCTTCAAATAATTTCCAAAGGAAGGGCAAAACCGCCTATGAAAAATTTAACCACAAAAATAAAAAACTGTATTAGACATTTTTATCCGGAAAAACAATACATACAATTTAAATGGCTTACAGGGTGTGAAAATATAAGTAAATTATTTTGTTGGCCATGTTTACTTTTTGAAAATGAAAAAGGTCGCGGAACGTCGAATCGAATCCAGAATGATTTAATTTCCGCTGTTGCAACCATTATTCTAAAAAGAATTAAGCATTGGATTTGCGAGGCGCGGTTCATTGCTATTGTTCTGGACGAAACAACTGATATCACTAATTTTAGCCAATTATCTATAGTAATACGCTACGTTAAAACAGACGGAAGTATTCAAGAGCGATTTTTAGGTTTTAAGAATGTGTCCGAAAATCGTACAGGAGATGCAATATATACCGTAGTTTATAACGTTACTAAAGAAATTAATGGAGAGAAAAAACTAATTGCTCAAAGCTATGATGGAGCTGCAGTGATGGCAGGACAATCAGGGGGTCTGCAAGCTAAAGTTCGAGAAACTTTCCCAAGTGCTGTGTTTGTCCATTGTTTTGCTCATAAATTAAATTTAGTTTTATCCCAGTCCAAAAATCACATTAAAGAGTGTAAAGTATTTTTCGTTACTTTAAGTGGCATGGCTGCTTTTTTTTCCAAATCAACAAAACGTACACAAGCTTTGGAGTCCCTTGTCCACAAACGATTGTCCAAAGTAGCTCCTACTAGGTGGAACTATAATGGAAGACTTTTGTTAACAGTATCTGAAAATCGTGAGTCACTGATTGAACTATTTGAGAATATAATAGCAAATAATGAAACGTAGGACTCAGAAGCCATAAATAGTTCGAGTGGGTTTCTGGACTGTTTGAAACGAGATTTTAATTTTAATTATTTGTTGAACATATTTTCAGAAATATGTCCATTTTTACCTAAAAAAAAAATGGATGATTTTAGGTCCATGTTAAGCCAAAAAAGAGATGACTTTGACCTATTTTGGGAGAAAACGATGACGTTAAATGTAGAGTCACAAGACAAGCGTCTTACAACAGACAAGGTGGGAGATGTTCAAACATCATACAGACGCCTCTTTTACGAAATAATCGATCAAATTCAGCAACAAATAGACTATAGATTTAACGGTTTAAATGATGTTAAATTCCTCGAGCTCTGCAATTTTGATGCATTTAAAGGAAAAACTTTTCCAGAAGATGCGTTTAAATCTCTTCTTCTTCATTATGGCCAGTTCTTCGACCGAGTGTTGCTGCGATCTGAACTAAAAGTGATTTACGAAACTGATAATATTAGCGCAAAAAATAACGCTAAGCAACTAATGCAATTTTTAAAAGACAAGGAGCTGGAAGATGCCTACACCGAAGTGCCGAAATTGTGTGAATTAGTATTGAGAATACCTGCCACACGTTCATCAGTAGAACGCAATTTTTCAACACTTAAACGTATAAAAAATTTCGTGAGAAATTCAACGGGGCAGGAGAGACTTTCGCATACATCGCTGATGTCCATTGAAAATAAACTTCTCCAACTTCTCCACTTTTCCAAGGAGTATGGAGTACGACAATACTATGGCAGATACGCCACAGGAAATCGCTGAATCGTTTGCTACACATTTTGAAAATTGTTATAAAATATATCCAGCAGTTGGAAATACCCATTTAATGGAAAACGAATGCATCAGCCTATCTCGACATAGTTTGACATATGACGAAGTGGTTCAAAAGCTAAGAAACTTGGACACGGGAAAAAGTATGGGATCCGATGGGATACCTTCCGTCTTTCTTAAACAATGTAGTCACTCCCTCGCTGGCCCATTAAGTCTCATTTTCCAATTGTCATTTGAGCTAGGAACCTTTCCAAGCATGTGGAAACACTCATGGCTTATGCCAATATTCAAGTCGGGTCGCAAAAATGACATTAATAACTATCGTGGTGTGTCTTTGCTGCCAATTATGTCCAAGGTGTTCGAATCCATAATCACTGATGAACTTTTCGAATCATTCAAGCATTATATATCAGGAGATCAACATGGATTTTTTAAAGCGAGATCAACCTCAACCAACCTTGGAGTATTTCAGAACTATGTAGTAGAAGGCGTGAAGAGTGGCAGTCAGTTAATCATCACCTTCTTATTAGAAAATTATCTGCAATGGGACTGAGTGGACCATACATTCACTGGATCAGTTCATATCTATCCAACCGAAAGCAAACCGTCAAGATTGGCGGTGTTGTGTCACGAGACATAATCGTAACGTCAGGCGTACCGCAAGGGTCACACTTGGGGCCCATTCTCTTCCTACTCTTTATTAATAGCGTTACATCTGTGTTCCGTAAATGCAAATGCCTTTTATATGCAGACGACCTCAAGCTGTTTTATGCTGTCAATTCCATTGAAGACTGCTTGAGTGTTCAGGAGGACCTAGAAATTTTTGAAAACTGGTGTAATTTAAATAACCTGAATATCAACATCTCTAAATGTAAAGTAATGAGATTTTCGAAAAGTAGGGCTCCTATAACATACCCATACTCTATTGGAGACACTGTTTTAGATTCTGTAAATAGTTTTAATGATTTGGGTGTTGACTTTAGTGAAAATCTAAGTTTTAGCAAGCATGTTGATATTATAGTTCTGAAAGCCTCAAGAATGCTAGGTTTTTTACGGCGGACCTGCTCTCATATATGTGATGTTAAAGCAATGAAATGTTTATATTTTTGTCTTGTGCGTAGTATATTAGAATATAATTCTGTTGTATGGTGTCCTTTTTACAATTGTGATATTCAACGTCTTGAGGCTGTTCAAAATAGGTTTGTTAAGTTTATGTTGTATAAATTAAGTTTTCTATTTAGCAATTTTCTTACACAAACTTGTAACTGGAAGAATAGAACGCAATCAGTTGTTGACAACAGTCAATTTTCGCATACCTCGAAAAAATACAAGATGCAGAGATCTTTTCCAGCTTACATTCCATCGCACAAATTATGGTACGCAGCGTTTCTCAGATAGGCTTATGAAGAACTACAATCATAACTTTGAAAATATTGACTTTTTTGCATGTAATTTAAATACGGTTAAGAATTTGATTAAAATGCGTTTAAATGGTTAGATACTAAGTTTTATCCTGTAACAGATAGGATTAGATGACTTTTTTTTGTATGTACAATTTGGAGTTTAAACTCTGTAAGTGCTTATGACAATAAATAAAAAAATATGTCGGAGTATCGACGTCTTTGACGAATTTGCAAAAAATGATTGAAGAATCAAATTAAATTACAAATTGGTAAGTTTCTAAAAATTGCTTCCCTTTCTTAAAATTTCACCGCACGCCCCTGCTTTTAACTAACCATGATAACTGGTTTCGGATAATCCATATCAATAATGAATTCAATGTATGAGCCCTGTTCTCAGTTCCCAGGCTTTGTAAGAGTAATTGCCCAACTCTGCACCTTTCTTATTGACAGTTTTGATTAACCGAAGAATATCATTATTTAGTTTTAGATGTTTGGTTAAAGTATTAACCACTTACTGATCACTTTAACTAATTAGAATTAGCTTAAGAAGTTAAAAACATTACACTGCTGTACTTTAGAAAAGGCAAAGAGAATATTTCATTTCCAAAAATTGAATATATATTATTTAACAAACACAATACAAGACTTGTCTTTATACTTTTTTCGTCTTTATCATGACTTCTGAGGGGACAATTCAAGACAGAATACTTACCTTAAAATTTTATAATTATTGAAAACTCCTCTGCCAAAATATTCTGCCGCCACAGAAAATCCATCATGAGCTTTGTCGAGTTGAAAATGGAAAGTTTCATGTAAATCTTTATTGTGCTCCCTACAATATTGTCCAAATGTATGTTTAATAAGAAAATGGAGGGCACAAAACCTATAAAAAGTGGTTTTTAAATGATGAAGATGTTTTGATATTTCGTTTTGAGAATTTTAGAAAAAAAACTCTTAAGAAGCATTATATGAGCATTGACTTTATTGTGTAGTAAACTCTTCTCTGTAGAAACATAAAATCTCTCTTGCTAGTTATGATAATTACCATCACATTTCATATAATATAGATATAACTGTGTTAAATGATAAAAACTTAGACTATAATTTGGGTGAAAGTATAGCGGGGAAAACAGACGAATGCGTTCGATATAACTTATTATAAAAGTAAAGTTTCGATGCGTGGTTGCATCTTTCTCAGGCTTAATAACTTGTGTAATCATTTGTTAATTGGGAGCTCGAAACTCTACATAAGAGATACAATGGAGACATATGTATATCATAATAAAAGAGGTAGTGTGATGTATTTGCTATGAATAATTTCTTTGCCTCTCTTAATTGGGATTCTGTTATGGATGACACATATGTTGATCTTGCTTGTGATAGATTGTATGACTGTGTGTTTCAAGCATTTGCTATGTTTGTAGATGCGAAGACATTCAGGAATGTCAACTTTCCAAGCTGGTATTCTGCGGAACTTTAACAACTAATGATTGAAGAAAAAGAAAATTCATTCTCAATAGTTTCTTCTTTTTTTCAGGCTTCTATGATTGTTACTCCTGCTCATATCGAGTTCGATGAAGGCAGGCAATGCAAGTTTGCTACTAGGATGTGTATATTTTCCACCTAATTCTAACCAGGAATGTTATTCTGCAATACCTGTGAGTCGCTCAGAAATAGATTCAATAACCATACATTTTTTATTCTTGGGGATTTTAACCTTCCTTCGGTGGAATGGATCTATGAAGACGATTCACTGGTTCCAAAATGTTTACCGTTCCTAGCTTCTGAAACTCTTTTTATGACAATGAGTTTTCTTGAATTGCAACAAATGAATTCTCTTTGCAATCACATGGGCAGAATTTTAGATCTGCTATTTGCTGATGACTTCGTTAGTGTTTTCGTTTCATCTTCAAATTTTCCTCTTGTACAGACTGACCCCTACCATCCAGCAATTGAAGTGAAGTATAAAATTAAATATGTTTCGCCGATAAAAAATAAAAATCAAGTAAGTGTTTACCAGTTTCATAAAGCAAATTTCGTCAATTTGGATATTTTTTATAAGCAGTCCGACTGGTCATTCTTATTGTCTGAGCCTGATATTAACAGAATGGTTGAACAGTTCAATGAGGTTTTATTTCATCAATAATTGTATCCCCAAGAGGATCGTGGCTGACTGTAAATATCCCAAATGGTTTGACCTTCCCTTAAAAAAGCTTATTGGGCAAAAGAATTGCTTATACAAAAGATATAAAAGGACCGATAAACTTGCTGACTATTTGGCCAATTCTGACATAAGACGTGAGGTTAAACTTCGAATTGATATGTGTTATCTTACATATGTCACACAGACTGAGCTACTTATCCCGGAAAACATTAAATACTTTTGGTCATTTGTACGAAATTTAAGAAGGGACTCCAATCTGCCCAGTGTTATGAATTTTGATGGGTTAGAAATACCACCATAATTTAGACTTTATTAAAATTGATCCAATAAGTTATTCAGGAAAGATACTATCAACATATTGTTTTACAGAGACAGAAATCTTTAATAAATTAAAGGACCTTGATCCTTCCAAGAAGGCTGGCCCTGATGGAATTCCTACTATTCTATTGCAACGATGCTGTGAGTCATTGTCTTAGCCTCTATAATCTGGGTTCCTTTCCTGAATTTTGGAAGTTTTCTACCCTTCTGCCCATTTTCAAATCTGCTGATAAGAGTGATGTGAAGAACTACAGAGGTATCTCTTTACTTTCACATATACCAAAGCTCTTGGAGGCAACTATCACCGATCATATATTTGAGTCTTTAAAACACTATATTAAGAGTATGCAGCATGGTTTTTATCGTGGTCGTTCAACAACTACCAATCTTGCAATATTTCAAAACTATTTAGTGACATCGGTTGAGGCTGGCAAGCAGATCGATGTTATTTACACTGACCTCTCTAAGGCTTTTGACAGTGTTTGCCGTCAGCTGCTGTTATGGAAATTACAGCAAATTGGTTTTTGTGGAAAATATCTTGAGGGGATCAAATCGTATTTATTTAATCGTCGCCAGCATGTCAACATATGCGGTTCAGTCTCCAAGGAGTTTCTTGTGACATCGAGTGTCCCGCAGGGTTCGCATGTGGGTCTAGTTCTCTTTCACTGACCTATCTAAGGCTTTTGACAGTGTTTGCCATCAGCTTCTGTTATGGAAATTACAGCAAATTGGTTTTTGTGGAAAATATCTTGAGGGGATCAAATCGTATTTATTTAATCGTCGCCAGCATGTCAACATATGCGGTTCAGTCTCCAAGGAGTTTCTTGTGACATCGAGTGTCCCGCAGGGTTCGCATGTGGGTCTAGTTCTCTTTCACTGACCTATCTAAGGCTTTTGACAGTGTTTGCCATCAGCTTCTGTTATGGAAATTACAGCAAATTGGTTTTTGTGGAAAATATCTTGAGGGGATCAAATCGTATTTATTTAATCATCGCCAGCATGTCAACATATGCGGTTCAGTCTCCAAGGAGTTTCTTGTGACATCGAGTGTCCCGCAGGGTTCGCATATGGGTCTAGTTCTCTTTCACTGACCTATCTAAGGCTTTTGACAGTGTTTGCCATCAGCTTCTGTTATGGAAATTACAGCAAATTGGTTTTTGTGGAAAATATCTTGAGGGGATCAAATCGTATTTATTTAATCGTCGCCAGCATGTCAACATATGCGGTTCAGTCTCCAAGGAGTTTCTTGTGACATCGAGTGTCCCGCAGGGTTCGCATGTGGGTCTAGTTCTCTTTCACTGACCTATCTAAGGCTCTTGACAGTGTTTGCCATCAGCTTCCGTTATGGAAATTACAGCAAATTGGTTTTTGTGGAAAATATCTTGAGGGGATCAAATCGTATTTATTTAATCGTCGCCAGCATGTCAACATATGCGGTTCAGTCTCCAAGGAGTTTCTTGTGACATCGAGTGTCCAGCAGGGTTCGCATGTGGGTCTAGTTCTCTTTCACTGACCTATCTAAGGCTTTTGACAGTGTTTGCCATCAGCTTCTGTTATGGAAATTACAGCAAATTGGTTTTTGTGGAAAATATCTTGAGGGGATCAAATCGTATTTATTTAATCGTCGCCAGCATGTCAACATATGCGGTCCAGTCTCCAAGGAGTTTCTTGTGACATCGAGTGTCCAGCAGGGTTCGCATGTGGGTCTAGTTCTCTTTCACTGACCTATCTAAGGCTTTTGACAGTGTTTGCCATCAGCTTCTGTTATGGAAATTACAGCAAATTGGTTTTTGTGGAAAATATCTTGAGGGGATCAAATCGTATTTATTTAATCGTCGCCAGCATGTCAACATATGCGGTTCAGTCTCCAAGGAGTTTCTTGTGACATCGAGTGTCCCGCAGGGTTCGCATGTGGGTCTAGTTCTCTTTCACTGACCTATCTAAGGCTTTTGACAGTGTTTGCCATCAGCTTCTGTTATGGAAATTACAGCAAATTGGTTTTTGTGGAAAATATCTTGAGGGGATCAAATCGTATTTATTTAATCGTCGCCAGCATGTCAACATATGCGGTTCAGTCTCCAAGGAGTTTTTTGTGACATCGAGTGTCCCGCAGGGTTCGCATGTGATTGTGATATTTTTTACCTCAGTCAAACCTCATTAAGAGAAATACTTAATAGTTGATTTTAAGTGCATGTTAACTAGACTATGGTGTTTTTTTGTTGTTTATCTTATTCTTCTTCCTTTCTTGTAATTTAGGCTAAGTAGAGTAGCATTTAGATTTTTTGTAGATTCTGTAGTATACTAAGTTGAATAAATAAATAAATAAATAAAGTGAATGGTCCTTTCACAAAAACAACTTTTTATAGGTTTTTATGCCCTACCATACACATTTTTACAGAAAACGTATGAATATATGAATTTTATTCAATAGTAAACATGTATTACCTGGCTTTTAAGAGTTCCAGTAAATTTTTATTTTCGGGCTGACAGGTAGGACATTCATTTTCGTCGTCGGAGAAACTCTGGAAGCAGTGATGATGGAAACTATGGTTACACAAAAAATGTAATGTTGGTAACTCGAGAGGGTGGTGGCAAGCTGCACAACGATTTCCTTGAAAAAGAAAAGTAGATCTAAGCATGTTAAAAAATGAGATATGTACAAACCCTAGATATATTACATGTTTTACATTTTAAACTTGTGCAGTAATATACCATACCCAAATATTTTGTATGACCAACTTAATGTTAGGTAAAACAAAAGCAATACAAATTAAAAATACTTTCAATATTGAATCTGGATATAAAATATACAAAATGAGTCTGTTGGCTCTATGCTTACATCCACCTTCAGATGAAATTCGTCTCTAACAAACAATCAAAAGTATGCTTTATTGCCGCAGAAAAATTTTACAATTTTATGGACAAAGCAAAATATACCTAAAATAAGACATATCAAAACATTAATCGAAAATAATCTCGACAGGTCAGTGGTTTTTTTTAAAAATGTAAATTATCAATTTACCAAATCGTAAAACACACGTTAGAATATAACATAACATTGCAAACAGTAAATGAATCATGATAACCTTATAAAAGTAAACAAACACACATGTACGAGGTGAATAATTTCGATGACATTGAAATCAAAATTGCAACTATGCGACCTTAAACTCTATGTTATTATAGTTATACAAATAATTGTGATGTTAAACAGAAGGTATATTGAACTAGTGTAGAATATAGTATACAAAAACAATTAAATTGTTTTTAATCCAATACCTAACAAAAATAATTAAGTTTTAAGTCAATGTTCGACAGTTCTTTTCCCTATATAATGATTTACAAAATTCTATGCTACGAGTTAGGACATGACTCACAAAAGATTTAAGTAAACAAGCGAGTTTAGTGACAATTTAAAGAGACTTACTCACTGAAAAAAAAAATCATTAACGCTGTAAAATGGTCTCTCAATGAGGTATGCTTTGGTGTTTTTTCGAAATTGTGCAAGCATAGGGATAGATTTTAAATGTACTGGCAGATTGTTGTAAAGTTTTATGGCGTTGTAAATAATTGATTTTTTTATTAATTCTGTGGAAGGAATGGGAAGATAAATATCATGCCTAGAGTTTCTGGTAGGGTATACATGTTGTGGCCTTTCTGGGAGGGTGTTTATATGTTTTCTCAGCAAACATACCGTTTCCAAAATAAATAATGCAGGAAGTGTTAATATTTCATGTTTTTTGAAATAGTATTGGCAGTGAGCTCTATTATTTAGACCAAACAAATAACGAATGGCTCTCTTTTGAAGCATAAAAATACTACGAAATTGCTCGGTGGTACAGCAGCCCCAAAAGGGAAGGCCATAGCGGAGGTGGGATTCAAATAAAGAGAAATAAGTAAGTCTGGCAGAAGGAACGTCTAGTTCTTTTGAAACTGATCGAATGGCGAAGCAGGCGGTAGAAAGTTTTTTAGTTAAGGTGTCAATATGATTAGACCATTTTAGGTTGCTATTTATATTTAAACCCAGGAATTTAACCGACTCTACGTATTCAATATTGCTGTTATGTACCTGAAGTGGTTGTAAAGTTCCCTTATAAGATAACGCCACCGTTTTATCGACGTTAAAACAAAGCATATTTGAATCGGACCAAGCCTTAATTATAACCAAGTCTTTGGAGATACTAGAGTGTAAAGACGTTGTATCAAAATCACTCCATGTTATGCTTGTGTCATCAGCAAAAAGGGAGATTCTTCCATTAATTTTAAGGTTCGTGATATCATTAATGTATAACAAAAAAAGAATAGGTCCCAAGACTGAACCTTGAGGGACTCCACTTGTAATCAACTTACAATCAGAATCGGAACCATTAGCCCTTACAAGTTGTTGCCTTTTTCCAAGATAAGATTTGAACCAATTTAAAGAAGTACCACGAATTCCATAAAAATTTAGTTTGTTTATCAGAATTTCATGACTAACACAATCAAAGGCTTTCGCATAGTCACAAAAAACTGAGGCAGTTGGGTGGTTGTTATTGAGAGATAAGAAGACGCCTCTAAGCAACGGGAACATGGCGTCACTGGTGCACTTGTTGGGTAGAAATCCGAACTGCTCCGGGGATATTATCTGATGTTTCAGGAGAAATGGCATAAGACGGTTCTTCAGTAGCCTTTCGATGATTTTTGATAGCACTGGTAGTAGTGCAATTGGGCGATAATTGCAAGAGTTAGTTTTTTCGCCGCCTTTATGAAGTGGAATAATTATAGCTGTTTTAAGGCAATCAGGGAATACACCTTTTATAAAGGACTCATTTATTAATGTTGTAAGGGCCTCTATGACTGGGAGTGGCAAGTTCAGGAATATTCTAACTGATAGGCCATCAGTGCTACACGAAGATTTACTTTTGATATTATCAATAGTTCAGCGTTGCTAACGGGACTTAAGAAAAAGCTATCAGCTAAATTTTTTGAAGGAGGGAGAAACGAAAGAGGGTCCAAACTTGGCGAGATACTAGAGGTAACATTTTTGCTTACATTAATAAAATAATCATTTAGATCATTAGCCCCTGGCAAGATCTGAGTCACAGGGTTTGATTTGTTTCTGAGGTTATTGATGATGGACCAGGTTTCTTTTGAAACGTTATTAGAGTTTGTTAGACGTTTTCGGTAGTGTAATTTTTTTGCTGACTTAATAAGAGTAGTGTAGA
Organism: Kuschelorhynchus macadamiae; assembly: GCA_030620095.1. Taxonomy (NCBI): domain Eukaryota; kingdom Metazoa; phylum Arthropoda; class Insecta; order Coleoptera; family Curculionidae; genus Kuschelorhynchus; species Kuschelorhynchus macadamiae. The sequence goes on from JAUTXW010001028.1 coordinate 268,104, forward strand.
TCCTCCTATAATTAGAGATATAGTCGAGAATAAGAAAGGAGTCGGTGAATTTTTTTATATATGAGAGCGAGCGCATATTTTTAGCAGAAATTCGTATTCCTTTCATGGTCCACCGTTTATGCCGCTTAGGTTTGATATTGTTAAGCGGGAAGGCCTTGTTAAAAGCACTTAAAGTTTTATTTAAAAAAGTTCTGAAGTGTTGACATTATCAGATTCAAAATTCCAATTGGTGTTAAAGCAAATATTATGAAATACTGAGAAATTTGCGGCCGAGAAAATTCTGCCCCGATGGCGAGATCTTGGTAAGGGCCTAATAGGTAAACTAAACCTGGAAATTACCGCCTCGTGATCGGAAAGACCTGAGTTATAGACCTGTGATTGCACCTCTGATGGAGAAAAATCAGACGCCATGTAATCGATGATAGAAGAAGAGTTTTTTGAAATTCTAGTTGGCGAGGATACATGCATTGAAAGACCGAAAGAGTCGAATATAGAAATTAATCTATCTAACAAATAAACTTTCCTTTAACGTAGAAAAAATCTAATATTGTAGGGTTTAGATGTAACATGGATGACTTGGAGTTTGAAGGCAATCCGATCCACGCAAGAACTGTCATAAAGTTTCTGGGTTTGTGTCGACAGTAAACCGCGTTTTGACTATCACATTGTGGGACTGGGCAAGAAACTTTCATCAGGGTGCTATGCGGTTAGGCCCGCCAGAGATGAGCTTGGTACAGCGGTGGCGCAGGCAGTCTATTTTTCACTGTTTGAATATCACCTCAAATATGGCATACACTTTTGGGGAGTATGTAGTCAATATCTTCAAAACACCCTATTTATGCTGCAGAAGACAACTGTTAGGTTCAACCCTGGCGCAGGCCGAGTAGAATTTTGCAGGCCTCACTTAATTGCTCAAAAAATTATGACGCTCAGATCTTTGTTTATTCTTGAAACTGCATTACTTGTGTTTAATAATCGGCACAACATTCAGCGTCCTGCATGGCAGGGGATACTTCGGCAGGCTTTGGATTTACCCTTGCCGATACCTACCAGAACACTGACAAAAAGGTCTCTGATTTATGAGGGCAGAAAGATCTTTAATCACTTGCCACCAAACATTAAAACTTCTAGTTCACTAATTTAATTTGTTGCTGAATATTCTTAGTGTTGTCTTTCTTCTTTATTAATTTTGTATAATTTTCCAGTTTTCTTTTTAACTTATATTTAAGGATATAAATGTGACAGTAATTTATTTAAGTTACAATAGAACCAGTTTACTTTATGACGAACCTTATATCATATGTTTGTGATCTTTAGTGAATAAATTGAGTTTGAATTAATATAATTATTTTAATTGTATGATAAACAAGGGAAGCAATTTTTAGAAACTTATCTATTTGTAATGTAATTCGATTCTTCGATAACTTTTTGCAAATTCGTCAATCACGTCATCATAAAAACGTCGATGCTCCGACATATTTTGGAGAAGTTTATTTTCTAGACAACAGCGAAATTTTTTATACGAAATTTTGTATAGTGTAAGTGAAAAATTCCGTTCTACTGATGAACCTGTGGCAGGTATTGTCAATACTAATTCACACAATTTCGACACTTCGGTGTAGGCATCTTCCAGCTCCCTGTCTTTTAAAAATTGCATTAGTTCCTTAGCGTTATTTTTTGCGCTAATGTCATCAGTTTCGTAAATCACTTTTAGTTCAGATCGCAGTAACACTCGATAGAAGAACTGACCATAATGATGAAGAAGAGATTTAAACGCATCTTCTGGAAAAGTTTTTCCTTTAAATGCATCAAAATTGCAGAGCTCGAGGAATTTAAAATCATTTAAACCGTTAAATCTATAGTTTATTTGTTGCTGAATTTGATCGAATATTCCACTCATGTCCAAATTTTCCCGTAAGACTGGTGGTGTTTCCGAAAAATTATAGCGGAAATACCACGTCGTCTAGGAAACATGGTGTTTCCACTTACCTGGTTAGGTGTGGTTACATACCTAACCAAAAAATGAAATCTTGACAATATAAAACCTGCTTTTGAGAAACGCTAGAGTCCCTAGAAACCGATTTTTTTTTAAGTATCTTTCAAACATTTTTGAAAAGTTGTCAATATGAATAATCGCTTTGGGCTAGTTCAAGAAGAGGAAATTGATGAAAATATAATTGGAAGCGAACCAAGAAACACCGTTAAATCCAAGAAGAGCATCTGGAGACAGTTTATGTCATTCTGCGATGAAAAAAACTACACGTTTGACCAAGATACTCCAGTATCCCAACTAGCAATGATTTTGAAAAGCTGGGCCTACAATATACGAAAAATGAACGGGGAGGAATATAAAGAACGCACGGTAAAAATTATTTGGAATGTGACGGCGAAATTATTGATAGAAAGGTATTTCAATGAATACAAAATTAAAATAAATCCCTTCGAGCAGATCGAATTCAAATAGGCCCGAGACGCAAAAATGCCAAAAGGAGACATTTGCAAGATATTGAAGGCAAACGCAGAGAATCGGCCGTGTTTTTAACATACAATGAATTAAAAAATCTAATCGAATCTTGTGATGAATCAACTCCAAAGGGTTTACAAAAGAAGTGTTTTTTTCTGTTGTCCTATGAATGAGGAGAAGGTGCAAGAGACGAAACAACTTTTTTCAAAGAAAAAACTGACAACTTTGACGACTATTTTTGACGCCAAACCCCCGTTGGAAAATTTCCGGAAAATGGTTCAAAAACAGCCCAGTAGGAGAAAACGAGATTTCAACTTGGACAAAAAAAAACAAGCACAGAAATCAGGCCTCAATACCACAAAAAAAATTACCAAGCATTCCCTCAGAGCTACTGCCGTGTCCAAGCTGGCCAAAAGCGGAGTGTCGGAGCAAAACTTGATAAAAATTACAGGTCATTCGAATGCGAAATCCCTATCAAGTTATTTGCAAATGGATCCAGATCACTACAAAAAAATTATTGAAAAAATGAGAGAACCTGGAAAAGAACCACCTCAACAGCACGTGCATCCAGCCCCTGTAGCAGCATCACCCAGCACAAGTACAAGTAGTGGTCTGACGGCATCTTCTACGTCGTCGCAAAACAACAATGTGGTTAATAATTATCAGAACTGTACCTTTTATTATACAATCAATAATTAAAATTGAATATTTAGATTTATATTAAGTACTTTTCAATATTTAGACAAATAATTTTATTAGTACCGTAAACATGGGTGACTTTGGTCCACTTTTCAACTTTGAACGCTTGTAACCAACATCGGGGTCAACATATTTTCTAGCTCTTGGTCTTATTTTACAGGTCTATAATAACACTTTTAATGCTTAGAGTAACAGTTAGTACCAGGCTTACGAAATATATTTTTTTTTTTAAAAAATATTGGTGCCCAAAGTCAGAAGGCTAAGTCGGGTCACTTTGGCCAGACTATATATTACCATGAAACTACAAAGACGTTTCTATGAATGACTTTGGCCACCAAAAAAATATTTCTTTTTAGTTTTGTATATTTTGCATAAAAAAAACAACTAAAATATATTAAAAAAACTTATTTTATTTAACAAATCAAAACATAGCGCAAATTTATTCGCAAAAAATAAACTACAGTCCTGTGTGATACAAAGAGAATAAAATAATTATGAATTAAACATGGTGTTACAGATGAACAAAATATTAAACATATTTTTCAATTTCTGAGATTTTGAAAAAGCCTCTTTTAGATGGGGTCGGTGTGTTAATCACCTGCAAAATGTCATCTTTTCCATACCAGAGAAAATCATCCTTTGTTGGCCATTTCCACTGAGAGATTCCACTTGAGGTGAGAGATTTTATTTTATATTCGTTTGTCTCTACATTTATTTCCAAAACTTGAACAAGATATATTCTTTTTTCATAAAAAAGCAGAACGAATTTACCAATTTTAATTGCTTGGTCTTCACCATGACTATCTGTCGTTTCGAAATCACTTTCATCGGAACGGTTTGGATCGTCATTTTCTTCAGAGTGGATAGAAATGTCCAATGAAGATTCAGAGTCGCTGGAAATCCTCTCGTTTCTCTTCTTTTGGAAGTTTTTTTCTTGAATTCCGCTAGGGCCAGCTTCTGGGTCTCTGTGAATGTCTATGGTTGAAATACCCATCCCTGCCTTCACGTTAACTTTTTTTTCCTTGATGTTTTGTCTCCATAATTTGAAAACCTTCTCTCTTCTAAAAGAGCAATCACGGAAGCACTGACGTTAAGTTGTATAGTGGGATCGAGATTATTGTTGGTTGGTATTCGATCTAAAACTTTGGCCCTGTTTAGATGAAAAATTCCTGCTTTTTCGAATCCACTTTTTAGATTGTTTTGTCCAGATTCTAATAAATGTTCTGTTAGTGACTTCAGAAGTCGAGGAAAATGGGATTTAGGTACGGTATTATTTGCTCCAGTCAGTTTATAATTGGTGATAAGTTGTCGTCATTTTATTTTTAATGGCCGAAAGTACGCAATATCTAGTGGCTGCGTAAGATGTGTCGTGTTCGGTGGTAAGCAAATAAACTTTATGTCATGCTGAGAACAAAGATCCAAAACATGCACGCTTAAATGCGATGCAAGATTATCCTAAAAATTCGAACCAGTCCTCGAATATAGCGCCCTCAAACCATCCATTTTTTGTACGGTTGTAACGAGTCCCAGCAGGTCCACCTTCCAACCAAGTATCATACAAATTTGTAGCCTTATACACTACGTATGGGGGTAAAACTTCACCACATGCATTTCCACAAAACAGTACACTGGTAGATTGTTTAGACCAATTTAATATTCTTTCTGGGTATTTGCAACCCCGTTTGGTGATGACTTTTTTGTTACCGGGGTCATCTGACAAATTTGTCTCATCATAATTCCATATATTTTGTGGTGGAATTCCATGCAATTCTTTTTCTAAGTTATCAAAATACGAATTTATTATTTCAGGAGAAATAGCAGCTCTAACGGTTTTTATATTTGCAGCAAACCTTTGTGACAGAGTTGGGTGCCTTTTTAAAAAAAGCCTCACCCATTCAGGTCCTGGAAGATTATCTTGAAATTGTCTCGTAACTACACCCTTTCGATCCAAATAACCTTTGACGATTCTTTTCAAATCTAGTGCATCAACAGGGAAACCATATGTAGATGTTAATATAATGTGTGCTTCAATTTTATTTTCTTCCTTCATGGATAAAACCGTCTGCCCACCAGCAGTTTTTTTATGTAAACCTTTGATCTTGTTCTGCAGTGTAGCAGAATGGTATTTTGTACCTTTCGTGAAGCTCTTCTTTGAGATATTGCTCCCGTTAATCAGTCGAACAGCCTCCTCTAAATTCGCCTTCTATAATTCACGTAATTTCTGCTCCCTGCAACTGTTAATCAGTCGAACACATAAGATAACAAACACTCAAAACTCACATAACAGAAGAAACTAAAAAACGTTCAGCATAAACAGCGCGAAAACAAGTAAACAATGCGTCGAAACACGACAGATATGACAGAACGTTAAAAAATAAATCGATTTTACAGATATCTGCAGTGGCCAAAGTCAGGCACCAATCTGTCAAAAAGGTATTGGGCGACTTTGGACATCCTCTACCGTAGGTACTGATAACTAAAGTATTGCAGCTATTAGGTTACAAGATTCCTTAATGTTCGTTAATGTCATGTTTGAGCGCGACCTCATAGGTGGCACCAGGTAACTCGATATGAATAAAGTTTTTAAGGATAGTAAAATTAGTATTTTCAAGAGCGTTTTTTTATACGCTGTAACTAAAAAGTAGAAAAGTTATTTTGTTAATATGACTAACCTTTATATTTACTAAAGTGTACAGAATCATAAAAAAAATGAACTTGCAAATATTTTATGTTTTAATGCACATCTACATTATAATAATAAATTTTGAAAAACGGCCAAAGCCACCATTGCTGACCAAAGCCACCCAAGGTTACGGTATATTATTATTCAATTTGTGTTCAATTTGTTACAAAATTCAAATTTCTGAACTTGAAATAGGTATGTATTTAATATTCAGTTAATAAAGCTTAGTTTCCCTGTATTTGATTCGTGGAATATTCCTCCTAAATACCATTCGTGCTTAAAAATTAACCAGATAATTTTCCACTCACGCGTGTTTTCTCTACAAATTTCCCTCGACCTTCGGACTCGGGAAATTATAAGAAAACACGCATTCGTGAAAAATTATCGCAAATTTTTAAGAACTCGTGGTATTATCCCCGATTATTTCATAAAGAGGCGTCTGTATGATGTTTGAACATCTCCCACCTTGTCTGTTCGAAGACGCTTGGCTTATAGCTCTACATTTAAGGTCATCGTTTTCTCCCAAAATAGGTCAAAGTCGTCTCTTTTTTGGCTTAACATGGACTTAAAATCATCCACTTTTTTTAGGCAAAAAGCAATATCATTTGTTTTAGTTTGTAATATATTAAAAACATTGTCCGAGAATGGTTTCTGAAAATATGTTCAACAAATAATTAAAATTAAAATCTCGTTTCAAACAGTCCAAAAACCCCCTCGAACTATTTATTGCTTCTGAATCCAACGTTTCATTATTTTCTATTATATTCTCAAATAGTTCAATCAGTGATTTACGATTTTCAGATACTGTTAACACAAGTCTTCCATTATAGTTCCACCTAGTAGGAGCTACTTTGGGCAATCGTTTGTGGACAATAGAGTACAAAGCTTGTGTACGTTTTGTTGATTTGGAAAAAAAAAAACAGCCATGCCACTTAAAGTAACGAAAAATACTTTACACTCTTTAATGTGATTGATGGACTGGGATAAAACTAAATTTAATTTATGAGCAAAACAATGGACAAACACCGCACTTGGGAAAGTTTCTCGAACTTTAGCTTGCAGACCCCCTAATTGTCCTGCCATCACTGCAGCTGCATCATAGCTTTGAGCAAATAATATTTCTCTCCATTAATTTATTTAGTAACGTTATAAACTACGGTATATAACGCATCTGCTGTACGATTTTCGGACACATTCTTAAAACCTAAAAATCGCTCTTGAATACTTCCGCCTGTTTTAACGTAGCGTATTACTATAGATAATTGGCTAAAATTAGTGATATCAGTTAATTCTTTTTAGAATAATAGTTGCAACAGCGGAAATTAAATCATTCTGGATTCGATTCGACGTTCCGCGAAAAACGCTAGACTGCTCTAAATGATTTTTTAAGCAATCATCATATTTAGCCATTAAACTAAGTAAATCTTGAAAATTTCCTCTATTTGAAGAAACCCTTGTTTCTTCATGACCTCTAAATCCCAATTCGTGCTGTCCGAGAAAGCAAACAACATCGATAAGTCTTCTTAATATCTGCCTATTTTTATCGACTAGTTCGTTGTTTTGGCCGTGACTAATTTCCAACTGTTTATTAAGAGCGTGTTCAACTCTGGTTTTAGCGAAGACTTTTATGACGGCCTGCAAATGCGCTTTGGACATAATGTGTCTTTTTACAGCTTTATGAAAATTGTTTAAATCGGAAAAACCAGTTTTATTCCAGAGACCTTTTTCATTTTCGAAAAGTAAACATGGCCAACAAAATAATTTACTTATATTTTCACACCCTGTTAGCCATTTAAATTGTTCGTATTGTTTTTCCGGATAAAAATGTCTAATACAGTTTTTCATTTTTGTGGTTACATTTTTCATAGGCGGTTTTGCCCTTCCTTTGGAAATTATTTGAAGCTTATCAGCGAAGTTTAATGTTGAAAATCCCTTTATTATTAAGACACACACCACACATTCACACACACTCTTCTTACTAAATTCTCCAACATTTTCAACGTTATTACCGACAGCCGAAGTTGACGGTATTTGCATATCCACGTCCGTATTATAAATTATTGTCTTCCATATCGCACCACGCACGACGCGACGTACGTATCACACAACACTGAAATGCAAAAATTGCAAACAGCCGGTGGAAAGTTCAATAACCTCTGGCTCGATTCACAGGAAATCAAGCATACAGCACTTGGCTGCAGAGAAGCTAGCGGCCCGCATAGGTTCTATTCGATATTCTATTGTGGTTGGGTGGAGTCAAGGCTGCATTTATTATGGGCTTGACAATTAAGATATTTTAGCATTTTTAATATAAACTAAATTAATGGTTTCCTATTTCAAAAATTACATTTTAGATGTTTTGTAATTTTTTTTGGGGAAGTACTGCTTCCCCTGCTTCCATGGACTGCACGCTTCTGCTATGTAGTATGCTTTGTCAATGAAAATTTATATTTTTTTTCGGAAAATAAAGTATTTTTGAAGTTGAAATATTGCAGCCTCCTCCACAGGTTACTATTCTGTAAGAATAATTGCAGAACATGTAGTTGTTGTTTGGCAGTATGTATGAAACTAATGTTCTGAGCAAACTATGGCCTAATATACACTTATAGAAATATGAAATTTAGTAATATGATATTTTCTGATTCCTACATGCGATATAAACTTTTTTTTTGTTTTGAAGGTACATTATTAGACTTTATTCTTGAGCAGGATGTTTGACATAAAACCCAATTAACGTGAATGTACAGGGTATCCGGATTTGGTTGCAAAAGCAGGGTATCTCGCTTATTTTTAAAGATAGAACCTTGCGGTTTTTGACAAACCTGAGCTAATTTTTTATGAAACTCATGAAGCCGTAAACAAAATTTTCATAGCGTTCTTCGTTTATGAGATACAGGGCGAAATAGAAAATTTTGCATTTTGGGACCCCCCTCGTATCTCGGTTATCCTTTAACTTAACGCAAAGGGAAAAATTGCTGCTTATGCAGTTTTTTACGCTGGATCCAGTGGCGTAGTCATATTTTCCATTTGAGTTGTTTTTTTCTAGATATGACCCAAAGTTGTGTTTTTTTAAATGGGACACCCTGTATATTTGTTCAGAAATTGATTTGTCCTTTTAAAAGCTTCTCAAAAATATATAATAGTATGGGTCTATTTTAATAAACTACAACAAAAATCCTAATTTTTATAATTATCATCCCAAATTTTGCAGTAGGCCATGCAAAACGATGCCGTTCTCTTTTGTTTTCTTGGAAGCAAATGACATTTCCCAATTTTGTACGCGTATATAAAATATAGCGCTAGTTTTTTGTATTTATTTATTGTGTAAAAATATATTGGTATTTTATGGAAGAAAACCAAACTTTCGAACATTATGAAAAGTACGATATGTTAGCTTGTTTTATATTAAGTAATGAAAATGTTGAAGCGGTTTCTGAGATGTATTTTAACAGGTAAATAGTTAATTTTTAGGTATGTTGAAATACTATTGCTTAATTTTTATTTAGATATCCAGAAAGGAGGCAACCTAATATATCCACTTTTTATCGGATAAAAAAGAATTTACTTAATCACGGATCATTTATCAAACCTCGTACGAAAACATATAATAAAGAAAATCGGGAGGCTGAGGAAATTACGGTTTTGGCTAATGCAGAAGCTTACCCTACAAACTCTTGTAGGGCCAGTGAAAAGAGTATAGGGATTCCAAAAGCTAGAGTTCCAGAAATTCTAAAAAAGCACAAATAGCACCCATACAAATTTAGGCTCGTGCAGCAACGAGCACCTACAGCCAGGGGATGCAGAGCGTCGGGTAGTCTTCTACAATTGGTTTCGAGAAAGATGCGATATGGTTAGAGATTTTGAAAGGAAGGTTATATGGTCAGACGAAGCACATTTCAGTAATTCTGGTATACTCAACAGGCACAATAGTAGATTCTGGTCCCAAGAAAATCAACACCAAATATTTCCCAGAAGACAGCAGGGCAGGTTTGGTCTAAATGTGTCCTGCTTCATATTAGGAACACATAAAATTTTATAAATTTGAGGGAAATCTAACAGCCAATCGCTATATAGAAATTTTAGAGGCAGCTATACCTGAATTACTTAACGATGTTCCTCTAGCGCAAATTAACGAAATTTATTTTCAATAGGACGGTGCTCCTGCACACAATTCTGGAATGACGAGATTATTTCTGGACAATAATTTTACCAATCAATGGATCGGAACAAATGGACCTATAAGATGGCCCCCTAGGTCCCCAGACTTATAGATTTTAGATTTCTTTCTATGGGGATATCTGGAAAATAGAATTTACAAAGACCACTATGATGTCCAAGATTTAGGAAATGCAATAAGAGAAAAATTTCGCTATTTACAAAATCATTCCGTTATTTTGCTTAATTCCCTAAAACGAATACGAAAATTGTGCGAAGCATGCATAGAACAAAATGGAAATCAGTTTGAACAGTTCTTTTGATTTCCTTGGTTACTGTAGTTCTTATACGGCAGTTGATTTGTGCTGAAAGGCCTGTTACATAATAATTTATTACTGTTTTGTTCTTGTGTTACATAAATCTAGGTAGGTGTTACTTTTTTGGTGCGAAATTATCAAATACATATTTTGATAAATAGATTTAATTAAGTATTTATTTTCATTTATTATTAGGATGTAGATATTGTTAACGACTTTAAATAAAAGGCAGCACTGTTTTGCATGGCCTAATGCAAAATTTGGGATGATAATTATAAAAATTAGGATTTTTGTTGTTGTTTATTAAAATAGACCCATACTATTATATATTTTTTAGAAGCTTTTAAAGGGACAAATCAATTTCTGGACAAATATACAGGGTGGCCCATTTAAAAAAACACAACTTTGGGTCATATCTAAAAAATAACAACTCAAATGAAAAATATGACTACGCCACTGGATCGAGGGTAAAAAACTGCATAAGCAGCAATTGTTCCCTTTGCGTTAAGTTAAAGGATAACCGAGATACGAGGGGGGTCTCAAAATGCAAAATTTTCTATTTCGCCCTGTGTCTCATAAACGAAGAAGGCTATGAAAATTTTGTTTACGGCTTCACGAGTTTCACAAAAAATTAACTCAGGTTCGTGAAAACCGCAAGGTTCTATCTTTAAAAATAAGCTAGATACCCTGCTTTTGCAACCAAATCCGGACACCCTGTACAGAGTGATTCACACACACATATGTTTTTTTCCCAAAATTTAACTACATTTCTGAGTTAAACAGCAAATCCCAAAATTATGCTTATCATGTCAAATGATAGCCCCAATTTTGCTTTAAAACATATTTTTTAAAAATCTTTGCCAATTTATTGCGTTTTTAAATTATCAAAGTTTTTGTACACCTCTCGATTTATACCACTTTGGTGAAAAAGTGATACAACCATGTTTACCATTAAAACACATTTATTAGCAGAATTAACCTTCATTAAAACACTATTTTTAAAATCGAAAGTAAAATAAAAACTATAGACAAATAGGTACTACAGGTAATAGTATCGTGTGGGCCCTCCACGAACTCTTATAACCTTCCGTCATCGTCTGGGTATACTTGATATAACATTGTCTATTAACTCTTGAAGAATTAAATGTCATTCTTCATAAATTGCTTCAACCAATTCATAAATAATTTTAGGAGGGATTGCTCGAGCATACAAAAGCCGCACAGTAGTCCCATTTTAGATATTAGGGGGCCAAAAATATTTTCAGAAAATTTAATTTAGAAATTGAAAAAAAAAATGGCCGTAATAAATTTAAGAACCTAAATACTTAGTGAAAATTACCCAAACCAAAAGGGAAAGACCATGCCTACATATACAGGGTGTTCAACTAAGGATAGCTCTACGCCAGCCATGTCAAACTCAAAGCCACTGGTGGGCCGAAAGTATGAAGACCATCGACTAGGTGGGCCGCAAAACCTTATCTTAAAGAAGACAAACTATCTAAACTAACTAATCTTGAGAAAAAGTACTATAATAGGACAAGTCTGTTTATTAAATTTCCAATAAAAAGGACATTACAAAAAAACTACAAACATTAAATTCTTTTGACAGATATTTTACATCTTTTGTCTTCAATCGCAATCTTGCGGGAGATTTGTTTCCTTTCATCAAAGAAAATAGTTGTTCACACATGTAGGTACTTCCAAACATTGACAGGATTTTACAGGCAAATTTTCTCATTTCTTGGTATTGAACAGGCCAGTACTTATAAAATTCGAATGTACCAACACTATCAAATTTTTGTTTTAAATGGGTCTGACACTGAATCTCATTCACTTCCATTTGCAAGTGAGAGGGAACTTTATCAATATCGATAGTGAAAAGACCAGTAAATAGAGAAAAATTATTTTCTTGGGTCTTAAAATCCTGAAAACGCTTCTCAAATTCCGCCAGAAGGCTTCTCATTTTCTCTGAATATATTTTGTATGATATTGGGACACTTGTGCTTTCCTGACATGCCTTACAAGTCAGAAAATGTGCCGGATTATCCTCTGCTAACTGTTTTTCCCATAACATCATCTTACACTTGAAAGCTTTCACATGATCATGCATATCTGTAATAACTTGACGTGGTCCTTGCAATTTCGTATTTAAGTCCGACAAGTGTTTTGTGATATCTACCATAAATGAAAGATCTTGTAAAAAAGGTACATCGCATAATAAGCTGACATCTTCTCCTTTTGTTGCCATGAAAACGCGTTTTTCTTCTTTGAGTTTCCAAAACCGGTCGAGTATCATAGAACACGAAAGCCATCGCACCTCTGTATAATATGGTAAACCACTATACTCACTTTCTAAATCACGTATGCAGAAAACTGTCGCTGATTAAGGCCTCGTGACCTTATGAAGTTTATAATTTTTTTCACTGACTTTAAAACACTTTCCAACTTGATCACTTTTGAGCATAAAACTTCTTGGTGGATTACACAATGAATATGATGAAAATTTGGTTTGTCACTGCTCGTTTCTCTGATCTTTGTCTGTAATATTTTAAACGAAGCTATTTTTTACTCCAGTCATTGAACGAGCTCCGTCTGTTGCAACGGAACCCAGTTTTGACAAATCTAAATTGTACTTTGGCAGAAGTCCATAAATAGCATTGAAAAAAGCCTCCCCAGTTGTTGTATCATGCAGTGGTACTAATTCCAGTAATTCTTCAGTCACATTGATATCTGTATCAACCGCACGAACAAAAACAGCGAATTGCGCCACACCACACACATCCGTTCTTTCGTCACAGGCAATAGAAAATGCAATGAAAAAATCTGATTTTGTTTTTATCTGATTACTTATATTGGCAGCCAACTCAGTAACTCTTTCAGCGACAGTATTCCGGGACAAGGATATATTTTTAAATGCCTTCACGCTCCCGGGACTTACAATTTCCGCGGCCTTTACAAGGCATTCTTTTATAAATTCACCTTCAACAAATGGTTTTGAGTGTTTCGCGATCAACTCCGACAGTACATAGCTCGCTTGAAGGACAGATTAATTTTCTTGCTTTGGACGTCTAAACATAAGCTGCTGATCTTTCCACCGTAGTTTTATGAATATCATAGTGATGTTTTATATCATATAATTTTGGGACACCGACTGTACTATTACAAATCAAACAAATAATTTTTTCTTTCACTTCACAGCAAAAAAACTCCCACTTTTCTTGAAAGATACGATGCTCATCTACTTTCTTTCTCTTACTTCCACTTGGTTTTGAAAGAGACATGTTAAAAACTGTATCCGAAATTAATTCACAGGGTAACAAAATGAAAACAAAAATTTGGTGCGGGAAATCTAACATCAGATTTTAGATGTTTTTAATGTGCTGATAAACTGACTCTTTAATAATAATATTCTGATTCTGATAAACGACAACAAATAAAGAGAAATATGTACTTAATCGTCAAAATAGAAATTTCCCAGAATCTAATTAACCAAATGGATACCTGGAATTGTCCCTGACCCAATGTTCCTACACAAGGAACTACTCAATACACTGCTCTTAATTACTTTTATTTCTGCCTATGACCCGATCCTTCTATACCTGCTTGGCTGTACTCGATTTAGTATATTACTGAGTTTTCTCAAGTAAAGTTGTGCTATCATTTTGTGTAAATTTTTGTCGTTTTGTAGTATCAAGACACTAAACTGAAACAGTGGCATCCACAAGCAGACGTACCTGTGTAAATCATCCCGACGTTTTTTGTTATGTGTATGGTGAATACACTTTGAAAGACAGCAGAAAAACAATTTCTGACTTTGTGAAAAGAGATTATCTTGCCTATTTTGGCGTTCATTTAGGAGATCAACATAAATCTTGGGCCCCACATTTCATATGTAAAACGTGTGTTGAACATTTGCGACAGTGGACAACTGGAAAGAGGAAGTGCCTAAAGTTTGGTGTACCAATGGTTTGGAGAGAACCGCGAAACCATCATGACGACTGCTATTTTTGTTTCGTTAATATTAAAGGGATAAATAGAAACAATAGACATAAATGGACATATCTTGATCTAGATTCTGCAAGAAGGCCTGTAGCGCATTCGGAAGAAATACACGTTCCATCATTCAGCAGTCTACCCGAACTGACAGAAGATGATACAGAAACATCAACGTCTGACGAAGTTCAAAGAATTCAATCAGCAAACGACAGCGAATTTGAAGCAAATTTAGCAACTCCGCAGTGTTTCAATGAAGAAGAACTAAACGATCTTATAAGAGATCTGAATCTCTCAAAGAAATCCGTTGAAATACTTGCATCCAGATTAAAAGAAAAAAATCTACTTTGTCCAGGTACTAATATTACATTTTATCGTAAAAGAGATAAGGATCTGCTGCCTTATTTCGCTCAGGACAATGACTTGGTATTCTGTAATATAAAAGGACTCTTAGAAAAAATGGGTTTGCCTGAATAAACTCCAGATGATTGGCGCCTTTTTATTGACAGTTCAAAACGTAGTTTAAAATGTGTTCTTTTACATAACGGTACCAAATATGGCTCAATTCCTATTGGTCATTCTACTACCATGAAGGAAGAATAAGAAACAATTGCATTAGTTTTGAGAAAAATTAAATACGAAAAACATCAGTGGGCAATTTGTGTTGATTTAAAAAAGGTTAACTTCCTCCTTGGACAGCAGAGTGGTTATACAAAATATCCTTGTTTTTTGTGCCTTTGGGATAGCAGAGCCAAAAAAACTAGGCCTAATAAAGCAATCTGTGACGGCTTTAAATCGAGAAGGAAATTGTTTTAGGTATTTGCCACGTAAATTTCCCGGCATTAGCACGGAAAAACTAAAAGCTGGTATATTTGATGGTCCTCGAATAAGGCAACTTGTTAAAGTTCCACAATTCACCACATCAATGAACGAGACTGAAATTAACGCTTGGTGTTCATTCGTTCTAGTAGTACAAAATTTTCTTGGTAATCATAAAGCAGAGACTTACGTAGAATTAGTGGAAACTATGCTTTCAAATTTTAATATTCTCGGCTGTAACATGAGTATAAAAGTTCACTACCTCCACAGCCACCTAGATCGTTTTCCAGAAAACTTAGGTAATTGTAGTGAAGAACAGGGGGAAAGATTCCATCAGGATATTAAAACTATGGAAGGTCGTTATCAAGGGCGATAGGATAGCCACATTATGGCGGACTACTGCTGGAGTCTTCAGCGAGACTGCCCTAGTAAACTCCATTCTAGTAAGTTGTATAAAAGAAAATTTTTATGTTTTGGCAATAAATACTTAAATCCATGTGTCTTTGTTTTTTTAACTGGCAATAAAAAATATTATATATTATAACAGTTATAACGTAAAATATATATACACATTTTTTTTTAGATCTGAGAGCTTGTTAGTTGAAATGTTAGCCGCCGAAAATAATTTCTTAAAACGATTGATCAGTGAACTTGAGAGTAAAAATCGGCTTTTAGAAGAAAATTGCCAGCTCTTAAAAGAAAAATTAAATAACCATGACCTGCAAAAACAAAAGGTAAACAAAATCATCGTGCATAAAGAACACAATCAGGACCCCAAATCACAGACAATCATCATCAAAGAACCAGAAACTTCACCAACAGAACCTGGGCACCAAGAAAACCCAAATAGAGAATACGAAAGTACCGAAGAGGAAAAAAATACGGACGATTTTGAAGTCCAAAAGAGGCGAGGATGGAATGGTAAACAAAAATCTAATCTTCAAAATATCCAAAAAAATCAAACTCCAAGCCCCACAAATGGGAGACAAACTCAGATTCGCAATAATAGGTGGAAAGAACATCTAAAGAAAAACCGTACAGAGAGAAAAATCTGAACCAAAACTAACGAAAGTGAATTTATATCTACCCAACTTACCAATGAAAATAAGAAGCTTTGGTTATTCTTATCAAAAATAAACATGCATGTTACACCTGAAATAATCAGAACCTACATTGTAAAAAATACAAATTGCCAGTCCGATGATGTAGATATTAAGCTCTGCCAGGTGAAAAAAGCCAATGCAACACAAAACTGTTTCATGGTTGGACTACCAATAGACCTGAAGGATGTTGTCTATGGCGAGAACTTTTGGCCCAAAGGAGTTGCTTTTCAACGTTTCAATTTTTCTCTGGGACGAAATTTTTTAGGGCAAAACCAACATTCAGTGGAACAGCATCAGTAAGAAACAAGGAAGCTTTAGCAGTGGTACCTAATGCCATAAGAAAATTTGAAACAAATTCTCAAATAGACACCAAAGCATTAAAATTGCTTCATCAAAATGCAGGAAGCCTAAATAACAAAATGTTATCAGTCTCTGTTTTGCTATCAGTCGAGAGCCCAAATTTGTTTATGGTGTCAGAACATTGAATGCCAAAGGATCAGATATCATCAGTATATTTTGAAAACTACACACTAGCAAGTTACTCATCCAGAACAGACTCTAGAGGAGGAGGTACGGCAATTTTTGCAAAGCATAATTTAATTATAGACTGTAGAAACACAATAACTAAATCAATTCAAACACATTGTGAATTTTGTGTAGCTGAAATGAAATTTGATAAGTTGTATTTATTTATTTGTCTTTATAGATCACCATCAGGTGACTTTGATATTTTTATTTCCATTTTATGTGATTTGTTAGAGGAACTGTACAGTCCAAATAGTTATTTAGTAATTGGAGGAGACTTCAATGTTGATTTTTCTACGCATAATCCTATGTCGATAACAATAGTTGAATTAATGGCGAGCTATGGGCTGGAACCTCATGGAGTTGGGATGACAAGGGTAACAGTCACAACCGAGTCTCAAATTGACAATATATTTAGCAATTTGCCTATAGATGGCATCTCTTTTGATACCTGTTATACCCCTATTTCTGATCATAATGGTCAAATTCTGAATATCAATATTCGAGAAACCCAATGCTTATCATATACAAAAAGAAGGTTTTTTACAGAGGGTAATATATCTAGATTTAGAACATATCTACATAATGAATCTTGGCAGGATGTTTATCAGCAAGAGGGTGTGGATGAGAAATACGTCTGCTTTTCCAATATATTATTTTATTATTTTAATATCTCATTTCCTATGTGCTCCAGCAGGCTTAGGGATAAAACAGACTGGGTGAGTGCTGACATAAAGAACTATTCAAGCTATATTAAGGATCTTTATGTTACTTATCAAATTACAAGGAGTGAACATCATTTATCAATTTATAAAACGGAGAGAACTAAATATCGTAAATACATTTCTGACTATAAGAAATCTCTAAATGACAATAAAATACTAAATTCTAAAAATAAATCTAAAACTATGTGGAAAATCTTTAATACCGAAACAAATAAAACAAATTCTGTCTCAAATATTACATTAAAAACAATTGATGGTGAGCTAATTGAAGACCCATATCAGATCTCGAATACCTTTTCTTCTCAGTTTAATTTGCCAGTTTTAAATTCAAACTTAATGCAACCAAATTTAAATAATTTTTATCCGACAATATTTCTACGACCAGTGGATCATGTGGAAATCCGTGGAATCATTATAGATCTTCCAAATAAATACTCCTCAGGTCTGGATGAAATTCCAGTTTATACACTTAAACATGTAGCAGATTTAATATCTTGCCCAGTTGCGCATATAATAAATGAATGTTTTGTTTCTGGTAAGTTTCCTAATGCACTAAAAAAAGCTAAGCTAGTACCTATCCACAAAAAAGGAGATAAACAAAGGAGTTCAAACTATCGCCCCATCTCACTCTTGCCTTCCATTTCAAAGGTTTTTGAGAGATCAATTTACAACAGACTTTTATTATTTTGTAACCAAAATCACATATTAAGTGACAGGCAGTTTGGATTTAGACCAACAAAGTCCACTGAATTGGCAATTTTTCATGCCTTAATATACAGCTATGAAAATGTTGATACAAACCACAGGGTAGCAGGTATCTATTTTGACCTCTCTAAAGCCTTTGATACTCTGGATCACAAGCAGTTATTGAGAAAATTGCATTTTTATGGGATTCGTGGTACATGTGCAAATCTAATAAACTCATACTTGGATGAAAGAACCCAAACAGTGTGCATCACACAAAATGGAACAAATTACTACTCAGATACTGTTAAGCTCAAAATGGGTGTACCTCAGGGCTCCATTCTGGGGCCACTTTTATTTATATTGTATGTGAATGACCTATTCGATGGATTTAGTGGGGGGATTGTTTGCCAATATGCAGATGATACATCTGTTTTAGTGGCTGATAGTTGTTTGCATGGTTTGTCGAGTGGATGTTCACGTGTGGCAAAGTCCATGGCTGAATGGTGCGAGGGAAATTCTTTGAAGCTTAATGCTGACAAAACTGGTCTCTTGACTTTTGCCAAGAGGAGTACCCAGGAATCATTACTTGTCAGACTTAAACAAAAATCTATCTCAATGTCTGACTCAGTGCGGTTTTTGGGAGTGGACCTAGATCAGTGCTTGGCCTGGGGAGCTCACATTGAGTCTCTGGCCTCAAGATTGAGTAGTACATGTGCTATGATCCGTAGATTAAGACTCATCATATCTCTTAAGCCTATTCGTGAATATTATTTTGCCCATATTCAGTCAGTTATGTCCTATGGAATCTGCTTTTGGGGCTCCTCCAAGGATGCCAATAGAATCTTCATCATTCAAAAAAGAATAATTAGATGTATTCTTGGTTTACCACCGAGAACATCTTGCAGAGAACATTTTAAGGAGTTAGACATTTTGACCGTACCATCCTTGTATTATCTATCTTTGGTAATGCTTGTCAGAAAACAACCTGAGCTCTTTACTCAAAACCGTGACCTCTATGTCCACAACATGGACATTGTAACTAGAGAACGCAATGAACTGAGCGTGCCTGCACATAGCTCCTCATTTTATAGAAATGGCCCATATTACATGGCCGTTAGTGCATATCGATCACTACCAAAACACATAAAAAGCTTAAATAGTGTCAAAATTTTCAGAAGATCTGTGATACAGTATGCTAAGTCGAAATGTTTTTATTCCTTCAATTTTTAAAATGTTATTTATTCATTAATTTAATCCTAAAATGTTTTGTCAAAATCATATTTTATTACCTGTTTGTTTGATCATTGAATGTCTATTTAAAATATGTATTATATATTAATGTTGTTATGCAACATATATATATAGTTTCTTGTGTGACGTTGCCTTGTCCTTTGTGATTTAGCTGGCAATAAAGGATGTTTATTATTATTATTATTATTTTTACATTCTGCATCCAAAAATTACCCAGGAACAGTTAAAAAATCGCAGGCACCAAAATGTGTGTTGTCGTGGGAAGTACTGTTAAGTGTTGTAACCATAAGTGCGCAACTCAACTCGAAACTCTATCGCAACTGACTCATAACTGACTAAGCACTGTGTTTTTGCGCGATAGAATTTCATGGAACAAGCCAGATAACGTTTGGCTTTAGGTTGAGTATGTGTAGTTCATCCTCCTAAACATAGATGGCATTATGTACAATTGACCATTTTATTATACCAATCGTTGTTGCAGCGGCGCGCGCTTTTCGCTATCATTTTTTTTAATTTTCAATATTAAAGTGGTAGGGAAATGTCAATTGTTTTTCTTTCAAACGTTTATATCTCTGCTGCAATGAGCTTTTTTGCTCTTTATGTAGAGCTATTAACTGTAGCGTACTGATTCTTCTAGTTGTCACTAGATGGCGTTTTATCGTAATTCTTCAAACAATACGGATCGGCATCTCTAAAAGAAACTTTTGTATTTAACTTTTTTTGTATCTGTAAAAATATGAAAGTTAATAGGGGGGTGCATTTATAACAAAAAACCCTACGATACAGATATACGAGAGGACTAAAAAAGTATTTAAAAACGTAGGTTTTAGAGTAGCCTACAAAACCGAGAACAGTTTGAAAAATCTCCTTGGAAACCCTAAAGACAAAGTCGACATGAAGGAGAGAGTGGCATCTATGAAATTAACTGCACTGACTGCGATCTAAATAAAATATGTTGGGCAAACTAAACGCTCCATAAACATTCGTTTTAAAGAACACATGGCACATTTAAGATACGGAAAAACAGAAAAGTCAAGCGTTGTCCAACATGCTTTGGAAAAGAATCCCCAAATAGGATTAAATAATCTTAAGTTGATTAAAAATGTATCTAATAATAGATTATTGGATGCATTTGAGAGTATAGGAATAGTTAAAATGTGGTAAGAAAGCACTAAATAAAGACAGAGGGCCTATTCCCTATAGTCCCCTCTATTGTTTACTTGACAACGGTGCAGTCGGGTGCAACCAAGTGTAACCACATTTACTCGGTTAGAATAAGTTACTTTAGTTTATATCATCTACTGATGATGCTAACTTGGTTAGCGAAACGCGCGTCCAGAACGTAACAAGTTGTGGTGTAATGTGGTTAAAACTCTTGTATTTTGATCTATCTTCCACCACAGGTTTCAGTGTTAGGAATAATTAGCATAAACAAACATTAAAAACACTTAATGGATATAAATATGCAGTTGCTACAATGAGATCAAGACAACAACAATATAGCAACAACACATATCTCTTTTGTATGCGTTTAATTACATATATTAATCTTTTTTTGTTCAAAACTGAAATGAAAAAAAAATTTTTTTAAGTTTGTTTTTCATTTATTACGTGTAATCATATCCTCCGCATAAAATCCGGAAGATGAATTAGATAGACCTATGATATTTTCATATGAAATGAGGATAAACATATAAACACCAGCAGTTGCAAAAATCTTTGAGCGATGTCACTTCAAAGTCAGATTGACAAGTCAGTGACAAAATGAGTAATAGAAAACAATTTTCGGGTTTTTTGCATCCACAAGCGAAGAAAATGGTATTAAATCTAATAAAATATTACGAAAATGAAAATTCACCGGCCAATATCCAGTAGCAAAAGCTCTGGGAATCGGTATAAGGACTGTGCAGAAAATTGTGCATGAAAAAAAGTATAATTTACTACCGAAGAAGATTAAGAAATGTTCACGAAAAAAGCCAAAGACAGAAGACTTAAGTGACAATGTAAAAATGGATGTTCGTAATGCAATTTACGATTTATACACATCAAAAACTAATATAGCCCTTCAGGTTTTAAAAGAAGCTTTAAAAAATCGAGGCATATTGGAAATTGGACTAAAATCGTTGTCAAAATTAACAAAAATGTTGGGTTTTCGATATAAAAAAGGCTGTAATCGAAGATTTTTATTCGAGTTGCCACATATAGCAAGTCAACGTATCCAGTTTTTAAAGAAATACACGGAAAATGTTAATTTAAAATTTAGAAAAGTGTATATATATATATATATATATATATATATATATATATATATATATATATATATATATATATATATATATATATATATATAAATATATATAATATATATATATATATATATATATATATATATATATATATTTATTATACATGTTCCAAACAAGGATCATTTTCTTGTTATGACGTTGGTGTACGTGGAATGAAAACATACTATCATTTAATGCTCCCAACGAAAGCTAGGAGTCACAATGTAATTCAATGCCGGTCGTGGTATTAGCCAGCGGAGTAGTTGTTTTTGTGATTCCATTTTGTGCCTTTGCCCTACACGGGGCTCGCTAGTCTATGGCGGCCTGATGAGCTCTAATAAGAGCGAAATCGCGATCGTCGTTTGACTAAAATGGATCATTGTGTCTGCTGTGATGCAGAACATGTTCCAAACAAGGATCATTTTCTTGTTATGACGTTGGTGTACGTGGAATGAAAACATACTATCATATATATATATATATATATATATATATATATATATATATATATATATATATATATATATATATATATATATATATATATATATATATATATATATATATATATATATATATATATATATATATATATATATATATATATATATACCGGGTGTCAACGATATCGTTTTACACGATGCCATTCAATTGCTTTTTAGGTTAGGATTTTTTTATTTGGGTTAACGAAATATGGTATTAAGACACATATTTTTCATGAAAAAACAATTGAATATTACTGCCAGTTTTTCCGATATCAGAACCAAGTAAGGAATTTCAAATGGAAGCCTGTATATTATTTTACATAGTTTGATAGAGCTTAGAATTACCTTTTCAATGACATATCACACGTTATATTTTTTTTTCAAAATGGCAGACCAGGAAGCGCTTTTTCAAAATTCAATATGGCGGTCGTTTCCCGATACCGATGAAATTTTTGTTTAACAAATTATTAAAATAATAAACAAAATCGGGTTTTCAATGGATTTTAATCAAATTTAAAATCAAATTTTTAAATTATCACAAAATGGGATAAGTTTAATTTTTTCTCTAAAATGTGAACTTTTTCTTAAATTTTCTCAAAGATTTTAAATAGAAAGTTGTATTCATTAAATATTAGTATTAAAGTATATCTTATTAGCTACACGAAACCGCATAACAAGCCGTATTTTTGCTTTTTGTTTCAGAAAAAATTGACAAAACCTTGCCGATATACATTTTTCCTAATACATAACATGAAACAAACACACACATATTATTAATCAGAAAATCCTGGAATATTTTTTATTGTTTATTGATAAGTAATTTTGTATTATTTTGACATTTTGTGACTGTTGTCTTATTTTAGGAAAGCCAGAAAAAATCACAATTAGTATTAATTTTATTTTACCAGTAGATACGGTGCAGTAACATGAAAAATGACTTAACTAAGATAAGTAGGCCTTGGAAACAATTGCATAGGGATGCCATTATAATTTTCATTAGATTTAACCAGAAACGTCAAGTCTGTTTTGTATCGACATTTCTGATAACTTTCGTTACATTTTTACACTGAGAAGTGGTTCTAGTTAGTTTTAAAAATAAATATTATGGTTTATTCAAGAGAACATCAAATTGACATGCTCCTTATTTATGGGGAATGTCGCAAAAATTCAAGGGACACAGAGAGATTATACCAGGAACGCTTTCCGAATCGTGACGCTCCTTCACATGCATATTATCCTTGGCTAGTACAACATTTAAAAAATGAAAATAATGGTGGCGTCCATGCTAATGGTAATGATGGTTTCGTAGTAAGCGAAGAAGTGGAAACAAACGTTTTAGCGTACATCGAGTATGACCGTACAGCTTCCCTTCGTGAATTAGGCAAACAGTGCAATACGTCCCATGAAAGCGCCAGAAAAATTTTAAAGAAACACGGGTTTAAATCGTTTAAGTATCAAATTCACCACCACCTATTTGAAAATGACTTCCAAAGACGACTTATTTATTGCAATTGGTTTTTAGATAATTATAGAATAAGTCCTGTGTTTCATCATAAGATTATTTTTTCGGACGAATCAAGGTTTACTAATCTAGGGATGTTTAACAGAAATAATTTTCGTTATTGGGCAAAGGAAAATCAAAGATTAATAAGAGAAGGTGCCTTCCAGGAACGTTTTGGAGTTAATGTTTGGTTAGGCGTTGTAGGACTAAGCGTTATTGGTCCAATATTATTCCATCAGTCTTTAACTGGCGAGATGTATTTGGACTTTCTCGAAAATTAAATTGAACATTTTATAAATAATTTGCAGCAAAATGATGATTTAGTTTACCAACAAGATGGCGCCCCTGCTCATAATTCAAGAATTGTTGCAAATTACTTGAATGAACGATTTGGTGAGAACTGGTTGGGAACCAATGGACCAATTCGATGGCCAGCGAGGTCGCCTGACCTAACCCCGCTTGATTTTTCTATATGGGGTCATCTGAAAGAAAAAGTGTATGCAACTCCTGTAATATCGTTGGAAATGTTAGAAAATAGAATAAGACGAGCCGTTGAGAGTATCTCAGAACAGCATTTACGAAACCTGCTCGCGGAAAATGTTGAGAGAGTTACACTATGCCAAGAACAAGGCGGACAGCGCATAGAACATTTAATTGAGTGACTTTTGTATTAATTGTGAAAGTTTGATTTTAAATTAGCATTAAACCCAATAAAAACCCCCATATTTGTTTATTATTTCTACCTATAATTCAAAAATATCTTCGGTGTTAGAAAATGGCCGACATATTGAATTTTGAACAAAAGCTTCCTGGTCCTCCATTTCGAAAAAAAATCAACTTGTGATATGTCAATGTAAAGGGAATTCTAAGTTCTATCAAACTGTGTGAAAAAATATACAGGGTTCTTTTTAAACTTCTTGACTTAGGTCTAGGTATTTCCGGAAAAACCGAAAGCCTACCGGTAAAATAAAATTAATACTACTTGTGAATTTTTCTCGATTTCCTAAAATAAGACAGCAAAGTTGCTTATCAATAAAAAATATTCCAAAATTTACTGATTAATAATATGTGTGTGTGGGTGTGTGTGTTTCATGTTATGTATTACGAAAAATGTATATCGGCAGAGTTTCGTCAATTTTTTCTCAAACAAAAAGCAAAAATACGGTTTGTTATGCGGTTTTGTTTTTGTTTTTTGTTTTTCTCAGTGTAAAAATGTAACGAAAGTTATCAGAAATGTCGATACAAAACAGTACTTTTGACGTTTCTGGTTAAATCTAATGAAAATTATAATGGCATCCCTATGCAATTGTTTCCAAGACCTACTTATCTTAGTTAAGTCATCTTTCATGTTACTGCACCGTATCTACTGGTAAAATAAAATTAATACTTGTGATTTTTTCTCGCTTTCCTAAAATAAGACAACAGTCACAAAATGTCAAAATAATACAAAATTACTTATCAATAAACAATAAAAAATATTCCAGGATTTTCTGATTAATAATATGTGTGTGTTTGTTTCATGTTATGTATTAGGAAAAATGTGTATAGGCAAGGTTTTGTCAATTATTTCTGAAACAAAAAGCAAAAATACGGCTTGTTATGCGGTTTCGTGTAGCTAATAAGATATACTTTAATACTAATATTTAATAAATACAACTTTCTATTTAAAATCTTTGAGAAAATTTAAGAAAAAGTTCACATTTTAAAGAAAAAATTAAACTTATTCCATTTTGTGATAAATTAAAAACTTGATTTTAAATTTGATTAAAATCCATTGAAAACCCCATTTTGTTTAATATTTTAATAATTTGTTAAACAAAATTTCATCGGTATCGGGAAACGACCGCCTTATTGAATTTTGAAAAAGCGCTTCCTGGTCCGCCATTTTGAAAAAAAATATAACTTGTGATATGTCATTGAAACTATCAAACTATATAAAATAATATACAGGGCTCCATTTGAAATTCTTAAGTTGGTTCTGATATCGGAAAAACTGGCAGTAATATTCAATTGTTTTTTCATGAAAAATATGTGTCTTAATGCCATATTTCGTTATATATTCGTATATATATATATATATATATATATATATATATATATATATATATATATATATATATATATATATATATATATATATATATATATATATATATATATATATATATATATATATATATATATATATATATATATATATATATATATATATATATATATATATATATATATATATATATATATATATATATATATATATATATATATATATGTATATATATATATATATATATATATATATATATATATATATATATATATATATATATATATATATATATATATATATATATATATATATATATATATATATATTATATATATATATATATATATATATATATATATATATATATATATATATAATAAATGAAAGGAAAAGGAAGTAATAAGTAATTATCTTGTGTTTTTAACAAAAGTGTATATTTTTTCAAAATAAAATTAATACAAAAAAAAGGCAAGTTTTCTTTTCACAGGGATGGCCCGCATTTAAATAAATGACACTGTATAAGTGGTTAGATTTTTAGGTCAAGCGGGACTCATAATTTTTGGTGATTGATAAAAAAATCCCACTTTCATTAAGTGGCTGTATAAACAGGACATATCCTGATTGTTTCACTGATTCGAACCGCCTTACGACTTTATTAAGACGCTTGCCATTTTGTGTATTTTTGTTTTTGCCAACCAAAAAATTTTAACCAAATACATATCTAGCGAATTTTCTTATTTAGTCCCTAGGCATTTAATATATAAAATATTAAGTGGCTATCTTAATAATATTGAGTAATATAATAAAAAAGAACTATTTTCTGTCTGCCTGTGTATTTGCAAATAGCCTAACGAGGTTTATTAACTCGATAAAAGAATCACACAACCTTTTGGGACCTTTGAACCCGCACGATAAGATCGCTTTCGACTATACAAAATAATAATAACACATTTTATATAATATTTTTTTATTTATATCATAATGGATGAAAAACACGATTACTAAATACATGAAAACAGTTAATGTAACGCTATAACAAACGAAAAAAACATATCTGAGATGCACTAATAATAAAGAAATATATTTTTATATATATATATATATATATATATATATATATATATATATATATATGTGTTGATTTTTACTCCTTCACGGATGGAAAAATACAATGTGTTTTCATTCCGGGTGTACATCCGTTCACTACTGTCGTTCTGAAAAGAACAGTTTTGCTGACGTTTCGCCAAAATCACATTTGGCATTTTCGAAGCTTTCTTTCTCGCGTCCGAATGGAGACTGAAGTGTTGGTGACTGCGACGCTTCCTTTTATACCCCCACTCGGGGCCGAAGGTTATATCTGCGCAGGCGTTGGTCGTTATTTATGTTTTCCGGATGGTGCTGTTGTTGTTGCGCTAACTGCGCTTGAGTTTTTGCGATTTTAGATTTGTCGGTTATTGTCTTCCATACTGTTGGTAGTTTTAATGATTCGTCCCTTTTATTCAAATCACCTTGTTTTTCAATTTCTATGGCTTCTCGGATTATTCTGGTCTTATAATGTTCTATATTGGCAATCTCCCTACACCCATCGAAATTTATTTTATGGCCGGTTTCCTGATGATGTAGGAATAAAGCTGAGGTTGTTTGTTTATGTCTGATGCTGAGTTTATGCTCTTCCACTCTTGCAGGTATTCGCCTGTTAGTTTGCCCTACGTACAACTTCTCACAGTCCTGGCACGGAATGCTGTACACTCCGTGGTTTTCCAGTTTGATTTTATCTTTTGGGTTTCCGAGTAGTTTACCTATAGTTGTTTGTGGCTTGTGTATTGTTTGTATGTTGTGTTTCCTCAGAATTCTTCCGATTCTGTCTGTTGTGCCTTTTACATATGGTAAGACTACTCGTTGCTTTCCCGGCTCATATTTTTTGTTGTTCGTTGTTCGGGAAACCTGTGCATTAATAGCTTTCTCTATGGTGCGATTTGTGTAGCCATTTTTCTTTACACAATACACCGTGTATAGAAAACCGACACATACAGACAGATATTTAAATGCAAAATCACATCATCACCCAGCACAAATTCAAGCTGTGGCAAATACTCTAATATCTAGATCCGTGCGACTAACTGAAACACAGACGAGACAAAACGAACTTAAGGTAGTATCTAGTGCTTTAAAGCTTTAAAAACCACGGAGTGTACAGCATTCCGTGCCAGGACTGTGAGAAGTTGTACGTAGGGCAAACTAACAGGCGAATATCTGCAAGAGTGGAAGAGCATAAACTCAGCATCAGAAATAAACAAACAACCTCAGCTTTATTCCTACATCATCAGGAAACCGGCCATAAAATAAATTTCGATGGGTGTAGGGAGATTGCCAATATAGAACATTATAAGACCAGAATAATCCGAGAAGCCATAGGAATTGAAAAACAAGGTGATTTGAATAAAAGGGACGAAGCATTAAAACTACCAACAGTATGGAAGACAATAATCGACAAATCTAAAATCGCAAAAACTCAAGCGCAGTTAGCGCAACAACAACAGCACCATCCGGAAAACATAAATAACGACCAACGCCTGCGCAGATATAACCTTCGGCCCCGAGTGGGGGTATAAAAGGAAGCGTCGCAGTCACCAACACTTCAGTCTCCATTCGGACGCGAGAAAGAAAGCTTCGAAAATGCCAAATGTGATTTTGGCGAAACGTCAGCAAAACTGTTCTTTTCAGAACGACAGTAGTGAACGGATGTACACCCGGAATGAAAACACATTATATATATTTATATGTATATTTCCCTTCTCCTCAGGAAAGTAGGTACAAACAAATAAGGATCATTGCATGTCAAAATTAGGTAGAAAAATATTCGTAAAGACTATAATAAGCTTGTTCTGTCAGTAGTTCTTTACATTTTTTTAAAATATTATTGGGGATTGGAGATCTTTAAACTCACTAGTAGGTGAGGTGATTAAAAATCTTTAGGCCATCATAAATAATTGATTTTTCTGTAAGAGTGCTTGATGGAATTGGAAGTGGCAAGTTATGCCATTGGTGAGTGTGATATTGGTAGTTGGTAACCGCAAACTTATGACGATATTTAAAAATTAGACAAACGGTTTCCAGTGAAAACAGTGTTAGAATTTTTTTTGTATAAATAATGGTCTGCAAGAATCCCTAGGTTTAGCTTTACAAAGGTATCTTACCGCTCTCTTTTGTAAGACAAATATAAGATTTAATAGGTTCAGATTAGACACACCCCAATACGCAATGCCATATCTTAAGTGGGATTCTATGAGGGCATGATAGACTGGTTTCCCTATGTTAGTTCCAAGTTCATTTACAATAACCTTAACCGCATAACAACCAGAAGCTATTTTTTTACTTAATTGCACTATATGATTTTTATATAATATAAAAAATATATATATTTATATAAAAAAATATACAAATCATAACTAATACAACAATTATTAAGTAAATGATTCTTTAAAAAACTCGTCAGCTGTATAGTAGGTCTTCTCAATCAAGAAGTTTTTCACCACCTTTCTAAAATGTTTCCTATTAGGTAAACCTCTTATGTGTAAGGCTAGATAGTTAAAAAGTTTCTTGCTGTTAAAAATTATGGATTTCTTTGTCAAAGCTGTAGACGGAATAGGCAATGATACAACCCGAGAACTATGTGTTGGGTAAGCTCAGGCAGATTCAATTTTTTGCACGAATTTGGCATGCAAAAGACACACAGTTTCTATTATGAATATGCATGGCAAAGTTAGAATTCTCTGAGCAAGGACGACAGGTCTACATGACTCATGAGGGTCCAGCTCGTTCATAAATTTAACAGCACGCTTTTGCAATACAAAGACCATATTAAAAAATTGAGAACAAGATCCCCAAAAACACACTGCGTAATGAAGGTAAAATTCAATTAATACAAAATACACATTCCTTGCCACAGATATACCCAATTCACAAGAAATAACCTTGACAGCAAAACATTCTCTAGACAATTTAGAATTTATACTTAAAATATGATCCTCAAACTTGAGTCGATAATTTATATATAAGCCCAAGAACTTGACGACCTGCAAATTTCCTATGATCTGCTAATCCAAAGATTAGTTCACCAATATGACACTTAAAAGAGACATTTGTTTTTAATATGTATAAAGTTAAAAAGTTGGAATCACACCATTCCTTAATTTTTAATTCGTGGCATGCTCCAACTGCTCAGCGTCACTGCTATGCCAGAGAATAGTTGTATTATCGGCAAACATCTTAAACCCACCTGTAATGTTAAGCCTCGAAAGATCGTTAATATACAGCAAAAATAATAACGAGCCCATCACAGACCCCTGTGGAACACCGGATCAATATATAGTTGTTCTGACACTTGATTGTTGAAAATTACTGACTGGTAACGCTCTGCTAGGTTAACCGTTCAAACATCTTTTTTAATAATAGGAAATCAACACACAATTTATGCTTAAATAGTAACAACTTAAAAATTCAGTTAGTAATTTTTTTCACTTTTTTATACAGCTTTTCCCAGAGGTCAACATCAGTAAGGCTTTTTTACCTTCCTCAGTTTATTTAAATATTTCATTTTTATAAATAACCTGTGTCTTAAGAACACTCTTGTGGCATCTAGGTTTATGTTGCTGTGTCTATTTGTAATTATTTTCAATAGTTTTTCGGTTATTTTGATCCCCTTTCACTTGAGGAAGTAAAAAAATACTCTGAAAAACACAACTGACAACTATTGCAACGAAAACGTGAATAAGTAATAAACTGGCCGCCTTGTCGGGTCGACGTCACGACCTCCGCGTCCCCCTGGACCGATAGCTGCTCATCGAGGTAACCTATAGAGTTAATGGGCCTTAGTAGTTTGTTATCGTTATGGTATCACAAATTACCGGTTATTTGTATACTAATATGACTTTTTGTACAACTACAATGATCAATGATTAATAATAGTGTTTAGAAGATATTGATTAACATAAAAAAGAAAAATATGAAAATCGAGTCTTTTTTACAGACTCAATCTCAGTAAGGGAACAAATATATCAAAAACTAAAAAACAATCAAAATTTATGTTCAATAGTCAATGACAACAATATAGAGGTCACGAAAAACATAAATAAAAGCACATAACCAATAAACTTCAGTGATTTGTTAATAAACATTATAAAAAAGTCCCACACCTCACCAAGAGTAAAACATTGCCCTGGTATTGGCTGACCCCTGATTCGGTCGATAGTTTCCCTTAGTTCCCTTTCTGCACTTTCCCAGTCTATATCGTCAGGCAACTTTCCTTGGCGTTTATTTGCCTCATTTCTATTTTCTTTATTTACCATTTTGTCTTTGTCCACTTTCAATTTCGGGTCTGTCAACTTTGATGTAGGCTTAGCCCCGCCCTCAAGGTCATGCCGCAAGTTTGCATCTCTAAATGTACTGTTCCTACGGTCACGAATTGTACTGTTATTAGGTTGCAAAAGTCCTACTGATTCAGTTAGCGTCGTTTCCCACGTTTTATTGTTAGTTGACTTTTTTTCTGTAACGAAATTGTTTCCCCCATCGTTTATTTCCGATGATGTGATGTCCACCAATTTAGTCACTTTTATGCCTTCAAACTGCCCCTCTTTAATGTCGTTCGTATCTGTGAATGTACTGTCACTACGGCCACGAATTGCACTATTATTTTGTTGCACAAGTCCGGTGACTTCAGGTATAGAAAAAGATGAAGAAGACAAGTCCGATTTTTTCTCAGGTTGTGGTACTTGTTTACCCTTTTCCATTTGATTATTTTGATTCCATATTTCCAATTGTTTAAGTTTTTCTTCCAAAAACATGGCTTTTTCTTTCCATAAGTTTTTATTTTCCTCCAGTATCCGATTCTTGCTTCTTAATTCATCAATTAATATTTTCAAGTAAATATTTTCAGAAGCGTCGTCCATATTGGTTTCACAAGCACAGCCCATTTCACACTTTTTTTCTGGCAAATTTTCTAACTGTTGCTCATCACAGCACTGTTCCGATAAGTTAACACCAGACAAATTATCGTTATATTTCATACAGTTTTTACATGGTACACTTTTATTTAGAGAGGCCCTTTTACAAAATGGACCAAGCAATTCAGCAACCTTTCTATCAGTATCCGCCATTTTTCATTTTTAGCATACAGGGTTGCCATCGGCTATCCTGATATTGTACTAACTTAGACAAAAGAATGTACTAAAAAGAGCTTTAATTATACTGAAAACGCTAGGCAAAGTATTTATAAATCTCTCTAGTAAATTGTTCCAGCTCAGCTAGCAACTTTTTACTTGCTGCTGAGGCATACAAATGGAGAGAATGGCAACTACAGCCCTGGAATACAATGATTGGATAGAATTTAGGTTGTCTTGTTTGAGCTCACCCATCATGGTGCTGGCATTCTCAGCGCAAAACCGATAACGTTTTTATAAGGAATTTGGTAGAAATTTACCGATGGAATTACAAAGAGCTTCAGCTGTCGCCTCTTTCACATTAATGAGTTTTAAGAAAACGTCCTTATCATTTTTTTCGGTATCTGGTAATAATGGCCAAATTTTTCGTCATACTTATTGAAGTTGATTCGTCAATTATAAAGAGTGTGATCAAGATTCTCGAGATAAATAATATGATTGAAATTGTAAACCTATAACTGTATTAAAAACATCAAAAGTGTACTAAATGCAGTCCGACTGTACATCTAGTGTAATTGTACTAAAAAGGCCAACACTGAGCATAATCAGTGTTGCCACTTGAGGAAACGAAAATATCCCATAGACCGACTTAAAATGTCTATATTTTCGTAAAAAAATCCCGCGAAATTTAAATAATTACATAAAAATCATAGGCGTATCCAGGGGGGCTGCAGCCACCCTAAAGGCTATTTTATAAATTACTTTCTACGTATTATTTTTGCTTATTTATTATCTACGTAATAAACAAAACATAATTCGACAACAACACCGCTTGAATTTCAAGGTTTGCGAAGCCGTTGAATTACTTAAATTCTGTAATTCTGCGTATTTTTGACATCGCCAAACTAACCTTACAATATTTAAAACCGATTTCCCTGAAAATTTACGGTTTTTTTATTGCCAAATAATTCAAGTGCCAAGCATAACACCATTAGAGACAGTTGAAATTATAAAACAATAATCTTATTCTAAACAAAACCAATCCCCAAACCCAAACCCTTTGTTTCAAAAATGTCTCTCTTGGTATAGATACGTCGACGATATATTGGCCTGTTTTACTGGAGCTTAACATATTTTTAAAAAATTTAAATACCATACACAAAAATATATAATTTACTGTCGAAACTAATAACTCTTTAACTTTTTAGATTTGAACATAACAAAGGTAGAAAATAAACACAAAATTTCAATTTTTCACAAACCATCAATAACACAGGCCAACACACATTTTGGTGCCTGCGATTTTTTAACTGTTCCTGGGTAATTTTTGGATGCAGAATATAAAAAAGTTCTCAGATTTTGTCTATCAGATCTAGTTAAAAAAAAAATTGTGTATATATTTTACGTTATAACTGTTAATATATATTACTATTGCCAGTTAAAAAAACAAAGACACATGGATTTAAGTATTTATTGCAAAAACATAAATTTTTTTTTTATACAACTTACTAGAATGGAGTTTACTAGGGCAGCCTCGCCGAAGGCTCCAGCAGTAGTCCGCCATCATGTGGCTATCCTATCGCCCTTGATAACGATTTTCCATAGTTTTAATATCCTGATGGAATCTTTCACCCTGATCTTCACTACAAACTTTTATATTCATGTTACAGCCGAGAAATTAAAATTTGAAAGCATAGTTTCCACTAATTCTACGTAATTCTCTGCTTTATGATTACCAAGAAAATTTTGTACTACTTGAACAAATGAACACCAAGCGTTAGATTCAGTCTCGTTCATTGATGTGGTGAATTGTGGAACTTTAACAAGTTGCCTTATTCGAGGACCATCAAATATACCAGCTTTTAGTTTTTCCGTGCTAATGCCAGGAAATTTACGTGACAAATACCCAAAACAATTTCCATCTCGATTTAAAGCCTTCACAAATTGCTTCATTAGGCCTAGCTTGATATGCAAGGGCGGAAGTAAGATTTTTTTCTCTTGAAACCAAAGGTTCGTTGATCACGTTTTGTTTTCCTTGAATCATGACATCTCTTAAATTTTTGTTAACCCAGTGCTCATTTTTGGCTCTGCTATCCCAAAGGCACAAAAAACAAGGATATTTTGTATAACCACTCTGCTGTCCAAGGAGGAAGTTAACCATTTTTAAATCAACACAAATTGCCCACTGATGTTTTTCGTATTTAATTTTTCTCAAAACTAATGCAATTGTTTCATATTCTTCCTTCATGGTAGTAGAATGACCAATAGGAATTGAGCCATATTTGTTACCGTTATGTAAAAGAACACATTTTAAACTACGTTTTGAACTGTCAATAAAAAGGCGCCAATCATCTGGAGTTTATTCAGGCAAACCCATTTTTTCTAAGAGCCCTTTTATATTGTTACAGAATACCAAGTCATTTTCCTGAGCGAAAAAAGGCAGCAGATCGTTATCTCTTTTACGATAAAATGTAATATTAGTACCTGGACAAAGTAGATTTTTTTTCTTTTAATCTGGATGCAAGTAATTCAGCGGATTCCTTTGAGAGATTCAGGTCTCTTATAAGATCGTTTAGTTCTTCTTGATTGAAACACTGCGGAGTTGCTAAATCTGCTTCAAATTCGCTGTCGTTTTCTGATCGAATTCTTTGAACTTCGTCAGACGTTGATGTTTCTGTATCATCTTTTGTCAGTTCCGGTAGACTGCTGAATGATGGAACGGGTATTTCTTCCGAATGCGCTACAGGCCTTCATGTAGAATCTAGAACAGGATATGTCCATTTGTGTCTATTGTTTCTCTTTATGCCTTTAATATTAACGAGACAAAAATAGCAGTCGTCATGATGGTTTCGCGGTTCTCTCCAAACCATTGGTACACCAAACTTTAGGCACTTCCCCTTTCCAGTTGTCCACTGTCGCAAATGTTCAGCACATGTTTTACATATGAAATGTGGGACCCAAGATTTATCTTGATCTCCTAAATGAACGCCAAAATAGGCAAGATAAGTTCTTTTCACAAAGTCAGAAATCGTTTTTCTGCTCCCTTTCAAAGTGTATTCACCACACACATAACAAAAAACATCGGGATGATTTACACAGGTACGTCTGCTTGTGGATGTCATTGTTTCAGTTTAGTGTCTTGATACTACAAAACGACCAAAATTTACACAAAATGATAGCACTTGGGAAAACTCAGTAATATACTAAATCGAGTACAGCCAAGCAGGTATAGAAGGATCGGGTCATAGGCAATTACAGGTATAAAAGTAATTAAGAGAAGCGTATTGGGTCAGAGACAATTCCAGGTATCCATTTGGTTAATTAGATTCTGGGAAATTCCTGTTTTGACGATTAAGTATATATTTATCTCTCTATTTGTTGTCCTTTATCAGAAAAAAATATCAATTAACCTGTAACCTGTATCTCAAAAACTAGAGCTGATAGAAAAAATCTGGTGGCATTTTTGGAATCAGCACATTAAAAACATCTAAAATCAAATGTTAGATTTCCGGCACCAAATTTTTGTTTTCATTTTGTTACCCTGTGTAATAAATCAATTCACCCATTAGCCCAAAAACTAGCAGGATTTCATAGCATGATACACAGATTAATTAATATACATTTAAACAAAGATAATTTTCAAAAAGAATTAAACCTAATTAAACAAATAGCAGTTAACAATGAATACGATGCCAAAATAATTGACAATATTTTAAATAAAAAAACTATTAAAAAAACAGTTTCAGAAATTTACCCTGTACCACCCAAAGAAGTAAATAAATATAAGATACTTACTTATATCGGTAAACCTACAGAAAAGGTGGCTTTTATACGACGTAAAAAGAACATTAAAATTGCATTTAACACAAATAATAATCTAAATTTATAAAAATAACAAATAAAAATAATAAATAAAAATAAAAAGTTTAAAAATTAAACTGTGGATCATGCCCAAAAGTGTAGATAGGCCAGACTGGAAGTACTTTTAAACAAAAACTAACAGATCATAAAAGTAGCTTTATTAAAAATAAAACAGATTCAACATATGCCGAACATTTGTTAGATAATAACCATGCTTTCGATGAAAATTTTGAAATATTACTTACAATAAACAAAAGCAAAGAATTGTCACTTTTAGAGTCACACACACAGTATATCTTAAATTCACCTCTTTTAAACCTATTTTTCCCCCTCCCTGTATTGTAAGCAACCTATTTTGACACTGCTTTGACAGACGTAAGTGAAAGTTACTCAACAAGGTATTGGTTACCCTTAACGACAGGATGTAAGTCAACTTACATCCCTAGGGAAATAATAAGCTAAAATTATTATAAGTACCTTTAATTTTTGATTTCATCAACATATGACAAATCCGGTGATATTAATTGAAATGAATATTAATGGTACAATTATTATAATTATTCACATTATTAACAAAATTTGGAAACACGTTTTCTCGTTTCTTCTCGATGTGTATTACATTTTCTGACTCCACAGATCCTTCATTTCTACCCAATGTTTCTGTCATTATTGAAGCACTGCAAGAGACTTCTGGCTGGGTCTTATTGTATAAATTTTTATTCGCTACGACCTTTTTATTATTGAGGCTCTCAGCTACGTAACTTTCCGCAATAGTAGCGGATTTCCATCCACCATGTCGCTCGATAGCTAATACATCAACTCCAGTGTTTGCTAATAAAGTAGCCGACGTTCTTCTAAAAAAGTGTCCAGTGTACATTTTGAAGTTCTCAAACTTTAGAAATTTCGCAATTTTACTTGGAATTGACGAAAACGTATTTTTCCCGACAGGCTGGTTTAAGCACTTTCCATTTTGATATCGTATAAAGAAGCGCGTATTAATAGTCGTCATGTGGGATCTTGTATCAATGATACTTTTCAATTATTTTGAAATGACAAACCTGAGTGTCGTCTGTTGTTGTCATTGTAAATGTACGCGACATTCCATTTTTGGAGTCAGGAATGGTCACAATTATGACTTCTTGACTTATTTTAACATTGTCCATTTTCATTTCAGTTCATTAGAACGGCACGTTCCAACAACTCCCATTACCATTACGACCTTCATCAATAAGTATATATCATCGGGGGCTTCAAGCATGAACTTATTCACAACTTCCCTGTTAAACATTTCATTTTTTCTTTTCAAAAATAACCGAAGTCTTGGATACTTAGAAACATCTATATTTTCCTTTTATATTATAAAAATAATTTCCTTTTATATTATAAAAATAAGGGTGGACTTCAACATCGAATACTTACACCATAAGCTTCATGGGGACTTCAATATAGCACTTTTTTCGTTGAAATACGCCAAAAACAAGGTTTCTGAGACTGCAGTAGCCGTCTTGCTTTGGCACCAATTCTTAAAGGATTTATATGCTGCTTCATACCTTTTTTTCGACTTTTCCGGTAGTAGAGATAAACAAGCAATATTCGCTGATTCTTCTATGTCTGAAACATCCATTTTTTCCACACAGAATCAAACAATTCGACTTCTTCAAACTTTTCGCTATGAATTGTCAACTTGGCGTTGTTGATAAAATAAAAACTGCTTATGTTGCTCTGGCAACGGATCACGGCTGCCTTCATAATTTAATGAGAATGCTATCGAATGTAATGATAATGAAAATTCAAAAATATATCCAGCATTTTCTTGTAAACATACAATACAGGAAGGGGGAAAAATGTTATATACTATATGGGATGTAAGTACAGGGTGTTCCAGCGAGAACTGAACAGGGACCTATTTTCGACCTTCCTTGTATTTTGGAAAAATTCAAAATAGCCAATCGATGTATTTTTTCTTGTAGAATCCAAACATATCATCGAAAAAATATTTGAACCAGAAACAAAAGAGTTACGCTATGCATCAGGTGTTTTTTAAATGGAATGTATCGTTTTTTATACGATTTTTGGAAAGAGTGATTTTTTTTATGTCCGTTCTGATTAAAAGATTTGATTTTGCGATAGCTGTTTATATTACATTTTAATGTTTTACAAACTAAAATTTTAGCTTCACCTGTTTAAAATATACGATAGGTTAGTATAGGTGATCAAGGTAAAATGACGTTTGAATGCTTTGTCAATAAAAATTGACATTATTTTAATTATTGTCGAAGTCTTCACCTAAAAAATATATATTTGACTCTGATCGAAATGAAATACTCTTTGGACGAGAGACTACAGATTGTTATGCTATTTTACAAGTGCCAAGAAAATGCAAGAGAAGCAAGAAGAAGCAAATTTTCATAGAAATATATCCATCAATACAATTCTAAGGATAAAAAACCTATTTGAGGAAAATAAAACTTTACATGATAGAAAAAGAAATATACAAAGAAGAAGAAATCGAGACCAGGCCATTATAAATTATTTTCAAGTTAATCCAACCAAATCTATTTCGGATGCAGTTCGGGAAGTTCAGTACGGTGGCGGTGTAAGGCGCAGAAGAGTTACCCGAGGGACTGTTCACAGGACTCTGAAAATTCATAAATTTAGGCCTTTTCGTATCCTTCCACTTCAGCACCTAACACCGGCACAAAAAGAACTTCGCTTCCAATTTGTTTCTCAAATGGTAATTCGGCAAGAAAACGAAGACCCTGATTTATTCAAAAATATTGTGTGGACCGACGCGACGAAGCTACTTTCACAACATCGGGAGTATTCAACAGACATAATAGTCACCACTGGGCCGTTGAAAATCCAAAAAAGTTCCAGACTATTAAATTTCAAGGGAGGAATTCTATTCATGTTTGGTGTGGGATAAAAAACAATAAAATTTTGGGACCAATATTTTTTAACGGGACTTTAAATGGGCACAGATATTATGAGTTTTTAGAAAACGAAATTGAAAATTTTTTGGAAGACTTACCATTGGCAGAATATCAGAATTTAATTTGTCAACATGATGGGGCACCTCCTCATGCCGTGCATGATGTGGTTCAATTTTTAAATCGGCGCCATAACGAATGGATAGGGCGAAATGGAACATATGCTTGGCCGCCCAATAGCCCCGACCTCTCAGTTTTGGATACATTTCTTTGGGGCCATTTGAAGAACGTCGTATACAGACAACGAAACGAAAATATTCAAGAGATCATGGGAAAAATTGTCGATGAAATAAACCGCCTTAACCAGGAAAATCATATTGTAACAGCAAGTTTAGAAAGGCTACAAAGGGGTTATCGATGTTGTTTCGAGAAAAACGGTGGTCACATTGAAAACTTATGTTATTAGTAGTTTTATTTTATTATTTAATAATTATTTTTTATTGAATTTCTTTTTCTATCATGTAAAGTTTTATTTTCCTCAAATAGGTTTTTTTATCCTTAGAATTGTATTGATGGATATATTTCTACGAAAATTTGCAATAAATCTTCTTCTTGCTTCTCTTGCATTTTCTTGGCACTTGTAAAACAGGATAACAATCTGTAGTCTCTCGTCCAAAGAGTATTTCATTTCGATCAGAGTCAAATATATATTTTTTAGGTGAAGACTTCGACAATAATTAAAATAATGTCAATTTTTATTGACAAAGCATTCAAACGTCATTTTACCTTGATCACCTATACCAACCTATCGTATATTTTAAACAGGTGAAGCTAAAATTTTAGTTTGTAAAACATTAAAATGTAATATAAACAGCTATCGCAAAATCAAATCTTTTAATCAGAACGGACATAAAAAAAATCACTCTTTCCAAAAATCGTATAAAAAACGATACATTCCATTTAAAAAACACCTGATGCATAGCGTAACTCTTTTGTTTCTGGTTCAAATATTTTTTCGATGACATTTTTGGATTCTACAAGAAAAAATACATCGATTGGCTATTTTGAATTTTTCCAAAATACAAGGAAGGTCGAAAATAGGTCCCTGTTCAGTCCTCGCTGGAACACCCTGTACATTAACCAGTGGTGAATGTTACTTACATCCCTAAAGGCCGTTTTACATGCTGCAATTCTTCTTTGCAATATGCAATAGTCTTGAACAAAGGCATGCGCAGTTTGACAAAAGGTACAAATGTCTTGCCACTGCGCATGCTTTTGTTCAAGACTATTGCAACTTGCAAGAAAGAATTGCAGCATGCAAAAAGGCCTTTATAGTATAAATAACTATTGTAAGAAATTTCTGTCCATATAATATTTAGGACTATCGTAGGCCATAAAAGTTTTTACGGTTTTACCTATAAATATGTTTTATAAAAAGCAAATTGTTAGTTTAAATACCGTTTGTCTGACGAAGCTGCAGTGTTAGCGAAACACATGTCACAAGTTGTGAATAAAAAAGAAAATCTAAAACAGTTTAAAGTGTTTTATTTACATTATTAATTTCTTGTACAGTAAAACTAGGGTAATAGTGTTTTATGCAATCGTGTATATTTAAAATAATAACTCTTTCACTCACTGATAGCGGATTATTAGAACATTTTTTCGTTGGACTGAATGCCGCCATTTCATTAATATTCTTATAATACGGTTAACAGGCCTATTGTGTATGCACTGAGAAATAAATGTAATCTACAGAGCAACAAAACCTCATTGGGTATGCAAAAGGACAGATATTTAAAAGGATCTTTATTATTATTTCTATAAACAAAGTTTACCTACGCCTATGGACGATCTCGAAATTTTGCCAAACTGGACGAAATTCCCTATTTTATTACTCTATAGTATGGTCGTCAACTTTTTTAAGGTATTGAGTACTTTGATAATCTAGAAATAAACCGTGAGCTACCTACTTGTAACCAGCGTTTAAGCCAGCCTAAACGAAATAATGCACAGTTGTATTTGACATAGTACATGTTTTTATGTAATTGTGGTGGCCTACTTTTTCTGATGTTATTTTTAATCCCCTGTTCTCGTAGGACAACACATGTAACCTAAGTACACACAGTTTATCTTACCAATCTGGCCTTAATCTACTTACGTTATTACGGCCCTGTATTGATCTTCCTCAGGTTACTCAAAAAGGGTCCGAATCGTCAGGCACCTTGGTATATATAATACTACACTTCTTAAATACTTTTGATATATCCACTCCTTAGATAATAATATTACAGGTTCCGAGCTAAAGGTAATTTTAATTTATGATGATAGTATTATACACAGTAATTGAAAGTAGCTTTTACGGCGGAATAACTTTAGTTGTTACCAATAAAGTTATTTAATTAAAATTACTTTACGAGGTTATACTATTATCCTTCTAATAAATCCATTTCGTTACAGGAATTACTCCACTTCGCTTCCTAACCAATTTTCAAAGCAATAATAAACCTTACATTAATTCCACTAACATTTCTAGTCCAACGCCCGTTACCATTCCTACTAAATTCTCATAACCCTATGAGTTAACCTTCCTATTATCTTGAATTTATTAATGTCGGGCAACATTGCATAAGTTCCTCTGTCTAAACCTCTTACTACACTTATGTTAGTTAAAATCAAAATACAGATCTCATTATACGGCCTCAGATTACTCTTTAAAATGTAATGTCATTAACCCTACTTAAACGCCCTGACTAAGCTATCTTTCTAGTTATAATTAAGTTAATCCAACTGAATGGTAGTTATAAAGTCCATACTATTGTCATATATTCTAACCAGATTGATTATATTAAGTGCCCTGAACAATACGAGTCTTTGCTTGCTTGGATTTCAAGCTTTCCGTTAAATTTTTATTTAAGATGAACTAAATATACACTGAAAACTTTATACAGAACATGACTAACTAATAAATAGATAATAATAGATTTTCGACATGAACTTTCGTTTATAAATTAACCCATTTATTCCACATATTTCCTGATGTGACAGATGATTTCCTCTGTGAGATTCTAGAGCCAAGCAAAAATTTACTCCAGACAGATAGGCGCCTTGTTATTGCTAAATACCGAAGCATAAGAATTCCCGTCTAGACCTAACAGCTGTTCGAAATTGGGTCATTCATTGAGGCCCACTTGGCTTTTATTTATCACCGCCGAGATTATAAGGATGGAGACTTATTTACAATAAACTAAACACATCATCCAAGATCAAACACTATTTCTATTATCGGAATATAGTTATTGTCCACAATGTTTTCTACACGGCATAATCACAAACAATTATATATATATAACACAACTGTTACATATTACTTACTGGTTTTAAGTCAATTGTTCTTTCTGAGGATTTTCGTACTCACTTTAATCGCACTCCGACGAACTCATAAAATTTTACCAGAATATAATTTTATTCATGATAAGAACGACCGAATTATAACTTCCAGGAGAAAATTAATAAAAAAAAAAATAAAAAAAACTTTAACTTTTTTCAAACTTTAACATTTTAAAATTGGGCAGGGGTTCCCCTTGCAACTGGGTTAAAAAGTTGAGTACCCATTCGGGCATTAGGACCGGCAGCAAATGGTTCGTCGTGTTTGACTGCAGATTTGCTGTTTCTGGTGACTTTTATATCCAGATTTTGACCTACTTTTCATCTGGACTTTGACCGAAGCCGGGCTCGAGAGCCCCGGCTCATCGGCTTGCGATACACCTCGACCTACGTTTTCCTGTCGATACGTCATCAGTGGAAAATTCCACTGTTTCTGACGACATTTATTGAAAACGGCGATGCAGCGCGTAGCTGTTTTCGGGAATTTCTGCTGCTTCTCGCCGTGTCCGGTCTAGCCATCTCAGACTATCATCTAGATACGAGACTTAGCAGATTTCTGCAATTACATATTGAGAAGGGTTTTCTTTCTGATATTTCGAATGCTTTGAGGTACCGTTAATTAATAAGACCTGTAAAAATCCCTATCACCACATAATTAATAACTACTTATAACTAATACTAATACATATCTAAAAAATAAACAAAATTTTCATATAGGTATAATGGCATGTCACATACGACTTAATTACAGTAAACTTAACATTATAATTAAAATTTTAAACAAGAACATGTGATAAAAAATGCGTGCATTCAATGAGAAAGTTAACACTTGGACTCATCGATAAGTTTTTTTGATATTTGTAAGTAACACTTTCACTTTTAGAACTGAATATTTGTCTTTATTTACTATAGGCCAGATACATTTTGTACTTGAAACTAACGATTTCAATGTTACATCACTTCCATTTCAGTTGCAGAGATGTCTGCGCCAAAGTTCTACATAACACAATCAAACCGTTTACTTTGAAATAGTCACATTATTTGAAGAAATAAAAGGCAAATTAAAGGATATTCTTTGAATGAAACATTGAAAAAAAAGTAATATTCTTATTTCTTTCAACACTCCTATAAAATATGCAAATTTACTGATAAGATCCCAAATTGTAAATTGGAATTAACATGAATACTAAACCTCCCTTTTTTGCATATATCTGAATATTAAGAAATAATTTTTATGATAGAATAATTCAAATCATTGGCTTTAAGAAGAGTTTTAGCAATGCAAGATATTAGTGGCTATTAGCAAGGACAACTTTAAACAACATATTTTTATTTTTCTCACCTGTGACAATGTCGGAAGTAGATACGATCTTCAAGTGTTGTCCAAAGGTAAAGAAAACTGAAAATTACTTTTGTGTAGTTTGCCACAATGTTTTCCATAAGAGTTGTACAGAAAGATTATCATTTGAAATAATCATTAGACATAAAATTATTTGTCCTAAGTGTAGTGAAGTCGTAGAAGAAAAATCTGTTGATACACTTAGCACGTTAAGGTCTGAAATCAAGAAGTTGCATAGAGATTATGATAGAAAATTGGAGCAAATGGAGACCAAATATGAACACGAAATAGATATTCTTAAAAAGGAACTTCAAGATGCTAATAAACAATTAAAGCAAAAGGATGACTTTCTAAAAAGAGAAAAAAGACGCACCAAGGACCTTACTGAAGATGTAATCGACACAGAGAATAAACTCAAGAGCTAAACGCTATTAACCGAGAGGAGAGCTAAAGAAATTTGAATCGCAGGGACCTGATGACGTGGAATCCTCTGGAGTAAAACCGATTTGTAATAAAAGAACTACAAAACCACAATTAGTGATTGTTGGTGAAAGTGCTTGTGTTAGGGGTTGTTCTATGCTTTTAAAAAAATACACAAATAGCAGCTTTGATATCAACTGTCAATTTAAAAAAGGTATACTTTTTGATGACACTGTTACTGAAACATTAAATATTGGGAAACGCTTGACAAAGAATGATTATAACAAACATAGAAAAAGACTCTAAGTCTGGGTCTCATTAAATTATAATTTTACAATCTACAACAAACATGACACGTGTTTCGAGCATCATCAGACCTACAAACAACAGAGAGAACCTTAGTAAATAATCACACTCACAA
The DNA here is from genome assembly GCA_030620095.1 of Kuschelorhynchus macadamiae. Lineage (NCBI taxonomy): Eukaryota > Metazoa > Arthropoda > Insecta > Coleoptera > Curculionidae > Kuschelorhynchus > Kuschelorhynchus macadamiae. The sequence goes on from JAUTXW010001028.1 coordinate 312,359, forward strand.
GTCCTAAAACAATAACTTACAAATAGAATAAAACACACTAAAACACAACAAAACAAACAACTACTTATACATATTTGATGGACATTAAAATGAGGTCTGAAGTCTCACGTGAATAAACAAAATAAAATATTAAAAAAGAAATAAAAAAGAATCATGTCTCTAGGCGGGATCGAACCCAGACCGCCCGAGCGAGACGCCGAAGCAACCACCCACAGACCACTGGACTAGTCGAAGAAAACAACCAAAAACATCGTTAACGCAAGTGAGAATGGGCCTTTTATAGCTTTGATTGTTTCCATTTTTTTCTAGAAGGTCAAGCTTTTTTTTTACATATGATAGTTTAATAAAAACCTGATTATTTCGAAAATGGTTACGAATAGGTATAGGGAACCTTAATACAGTTCGATAGAAAATTGAATTCTACAATTGATAGTGCATAAAGTTATAGGGTGTCCCATTTAAAAAAACGGACTTTAGCGGCTTTGAAAATGTGAATGTTTGCCGCTGAATTTAGGACACCCTCTATAAAAATAGACAAATTCAATAAAAAAAAATAGAAACCTAAGATTATTTACCGATCGTCTGCAAAATATGAAGATTATATCTTCAAAACTTACAAAAATATGAGATTTTAAAATTTGGTACCCCGAAGGCTCATTTTCGGTTCAAGGTCAAATATCTTAAGAACGCTTGAACCTAGGTATAGGACATGCTACATAAAATAGCATTAAAATTCTCCGTAGAATCCAAAAATATCATAAAATACAGGGTGTTCCATTTAAAATAAGCAAGTTGATACCAACTTCCGGTTAAACCGGAAGTGACAGGAAGTTGAAAATATTTCAAAAAAGAAGTACCCCTTGACCTTACCTTAATCCCAAAATTTGAAATTTTTATCTAAATGGCATCATCAAAAACTTTTAATGAACGGGTTGCGTGAATAACCCTGTATAGGTAAATCCTGTCATTGCGTAATTTAATCTGTAACCTTTTCACAAGTCGTTCAATGAATTATGTTTTCAAGTTCCTAAGAATAATTAGTCGCCTACAAAATCTAGTACTTAGACAGCATAAAAGAACACTAATTTACCTTGACTTGCTCAACAAACTGTCGGCTGATTAGTTTTTGTTTATTCTTGCTGTGATAAATCGTCACTACTTTTTTCAAATTTTCCCCCATCCCATATTAAATAGTATTGTCCCTAATTTTAAATGAGGTTAGAGAATTAGACTTGACACATACTCCTTATTTTTGTTGCTCGTATATACTTAACCAAAGCTTTAAGAGGATGCAAATTATTGCAGATTAGATATATGCAGATTCGTTTTCGAGGGAGGAGTTATTGAGTCGTGGTAATGGATAATGCGTCTTTAATCATTCTTACATAGAAAATAAAGTGCCAACTAAATACTCTATAGTTGGCGCATTACCTTTCTGGAATGACGTCACGCTGGTTTTAAATAACGTATTTCTTATATTATTTATATTTCAGCGATGATTCCTAACCTAAACGTATGCAGTGATGTAGATAGGAGGGGTGCGTTCAGCACTGGCTAAAGCGAATTTAAAATTGGCATTTTCTGTACAGAAAGCGCTGCAACTTGTCGAAAATGGCTGGCAAAAAATTAACACTCTCATTGCCATAAAAAAATCCTCATTTTGCACACTTAATACAAAAATAACTATTATAACTTCAAAAACTAAAATTATTTTGCAAATAAGACTTTACTAATATAAATTCTTTCATCTTAGTCTTATTCTTTGTTTGCAATGTAATAAATTGACGCCAGTTACCCATTTTCATCAAAATTATTTTAATTCTCAATTACAGACAATACTGAAAAAATATTAAGAAAAGGGGAATAACGAACGATGAATCCTTTACCTCCAGAATGTTTCAAAAACAAAAAGAGGTAAAAACAAAAATCACAGATTACTTAAAGAACAAAATAAGAGATATGATCTATTGCGTGTATGCTAAAAATGAATATGTTACAATGCAGACTTTGCTTTAAAAACTAAAAGAGAGAAATTAATGTATAACTAACTAACTTTAAAAATAAAAACTACTCCCCTTCACTGTCTTCAGAATCAGAACTAAATTCTTCATCGTCACTGCTGTCTTCGTCGGTACTAATTACAAGTGGCGCAATGTCTGAAGCATCACATATCTGTATTGTCTTCCAAGCTTCTTGGATTACCCTTTCTGTGTGGCTGACATAATTTTTCCAATGCTCTGAAGATACTTCATTTATCGCTTTTTCCCACATGGCCAAAACTTCCGATGGTGTCCCCTTCAGACTAGCAATGTATTGGTCGTATTTCCTCTTACACTCAGACCAAACCATTTCAATAGCATTAAATTGACAATGGTATGGAGGAAGTCTTAGTATTTTGTGGCCCAAAGGTTTAACATATTCGTCAAGGTAGAATGTTTTTTCAATGTTACAATTTTTTTCTACAATGCTCCATATTTCATCCTTCATGGCCCTCTCTGGGAAGTCAATGTTCTTTTCTTTTAACCATCCAATCAATCTCTGCTTTGTCCATGATTTTCTTGGAATATCCTCTAAAAGGCCGGAATGATAGCTTGCGTTGTCCATCACTATCAAACTTTTTGGAGGAAGATTTGGTACCAGCTGATTTTTAAACCAATTTTCAAAATTTTGCTTGTTCATATTGTCATGATAATCTCCGCTTTTTAGTCCACTTTTAAATATTAAACTGGCCCCCTTAATAAATCCTTCCTTTGATCCAGCGTGAACTACAATATATCGATGACCTTCACTAGCTTTTTTAGAACTTGTAGACATAGTGTTATCCTGCCAGCTGTTTCTAAACGAACCTTTACTAAAAATCCAAGTCTCATCAATAAATACGGTGGTATAAGCATCTTGTCCTAGATTTTGATTTTTGACATATTCCCTCAAGAAATTGATTCTCTTGTGGACGATGTGGGGCAAATCCATCAGGTATTTTCTATTATTTGATTTCTTCCACTTAAAACCAATACTTTTTACGTATTTTCTTAGCGAGGTGATGGAAAAATTAAAATATTCATTTATCTCTTTTAGTTTTTTAAGCAAAGTCTGCATTGTAACATATTCATTTTTCGCATACATGCAGTAGATCGTATCTCTTATTTTGTTTTTTAAGTAATCTGTAATTTTGGTTTTTACCTCTTTTTGCTTCGCTCGTTATTCCTCTTTTCTTAATATTTATGATTGTTGTATGACTAAGTTTTGTTGCATTTGAAGCTCGTTCAATTATATTATCAGTTTGCGGAAGGATTCCATTTTTAGCTTGCTCTTTTTCCAATTGAAAAAAAGCCAAGATATTCAAAACTATTAGCTGTGATTGCTGATTATATCTTCGCGGCATCTTGCAAAAGTTTAAAAAGAATCACAACAAATCAATGTCAATTTTGACGAATATATTCTGAAAGACACATAACCAAAACCGGCATTGACTGTTGTAAAGAAACGACAATGAGTTTTTTCAAAATGTTTTTCTCACTGTCAGTTAACATAAATCAAACAAAAATAACCAAAAATGACGTCATTCCAGAAAGGTAATGCGCCAACTATACAAAAGCTCATATGATATCGTGGCTTAAATCGAACAATTTTGTATGTGATCCAACATGGACAAAATATCAATTATATGAAGTAATATCAGCCAACAAGCCTAGAGAAAAAAAAGTATAAAATTGACGGTCTTTTACGTAACCTCGGTCATACACCTTTAAGGCTGTGCGACCTCAACCCTGTTGGACTTGTATGGACAGGAGTAAAAAATATATTATATTCGAGAGCCGCAACACTGGTGAACTTTCAATTGAAGATTTAAATAAAATAACATTAGAAGCGATTGACTCAATATCGGGTGTCAAAAAATATCTAGTATTGCAATTAATATTTGAAAAACTACAGAACTAATATTTTTCCAAAATTAACACGTCAATGTAGTTATAGTAGGGGAGCCAGCACTGATTCCAGTGAACAAGGTTTATCAAAATTTTAATTTATGCAGTTCGACTTTGGACTATTGGGGTATGTTAAAAGTGACCGTTTGTCTTCGTCTGTTATATTACTTTGTACAGGGTGGTCCACATAACGTAACCTATCCCCTTATCTCAAAAATTAAAAGAGATACCGAAAAAAACTGTTTATGAAAGTTGCTTGATATTTCAAGGACTGCTTAAATATTTACGATCTATGTATACAGGGTGCTTCAAAAATTAGATATGATATTAAACTTCATTATTTTTCATTAAACACCCTATATATTTTTATATATTTTGATTGCTCTCCGAAAAACAAGTTAAGTTTGTATATACATGTATGTTCGAATTCGGCGCCGTTTAGCCTGAAAATAAAAAAAAAGATGAAAATTTAAAAAATTGTGTCTCCAAAAAAAAATAATTAATAATACTAGTCAATTTTTTGTTGGTATATTTGAAATAATAAATCAATTAAGTAGGATCCAATTCATGTTAATTTTGTACCCTGGTTGCTTTTTTATATACAGGGTGGTCCACATAATGGGTTAAATTAGTGATAATTCAATCCCAGAAAAAACAGTTTTTTTAAATGGAACACCCTATATATTATACATTTTATTGAATAACCTTTTAGTTACCTTTCATTTGGTAGGTATATGTCCTATACCTAAAACTAATATTAAAGGCGCTGTTGCGTTTTGTTTTCGGCCATGTCATTTTTTATAATAATCTCGTAAGCATAACTTCCGTTTTATGCAAAAAATAAATCACTCTCTAATTTTTACTCTGAATATTATTTATTTTAAATTAAAAAAAAAATTTGAAATATCATTACAATAAAATAATTAAAAAACACAAAAGTTCCAAACTAATTACATTTTTAAATAGTTTTCTATATAACCTCCATTATTTGCAATACACGTCGTATAAATTATTTGAAGTTTGTCGATTGCCTTTGTCATTTTTTATATCAAGCAACCAAAGGTTGTTGCATTTATATAATTTTTATAATTTCCATGGAAACCAAGTAGTTATAACCTGTAACGCAGATGACATTGAGTTTTTGTCGAATATTAAAAAAATAATTATGTCTACGTATAGCATTGAAGAACGACTTAAATTACATGAATTTTATATCAGTAATGGGAAAAGTGCTGCTTTAGCTTTAAGAGAATACCAGCAGACATATCCTGGAAGACGAATACCTACAAGGCAAATATTCAAGAGAATTTTAAAAGACTTAGAGACTGGTGTTGTTGTAAATAAAAAGAAGAACAAGAAAAACATAATTTTAACTGACGATAAGAGGATTGAAGTAAGATTATACTATCAAGATAACACGGAAAATTCTTTAAGGGATGGCCAACGAGATTTAGATATTAGTAAGACGACCATCATGAGATCACTAAAACTTGATAAAATTAAACCATACAAATTCCTTCCTGTTCAAAAATTGTCTGAAATAGATTTTGAAAACAGGCTAAATTTTTGCACCGTTATAATGGATCAGTATTTTGAGAGAGACATTTTTAAGCATATATTATGGACCGACGAAGCTACATTTAGTACAGCTGGGATTTTTAACCGTAGGAACACTCACTATTATTCCCACAACAACGAACATCGTGTAAAGGCCATAGAAAAGCAGGGTCACCGGTCTATAAACGTTTGGTGTGGAATACTTGATGATAGGATTATCGGACCAATCTTTTTTGAACGAACGTTGACTGGACAGCGCTACCTACATATGCTTCAAAACGACATATTAAATTTGATTACAGCACTGCCAGAGAATGTGAGACATGGTATTGTAGCTTTTCAACAAGATAGTGCTCCCTACCACACAATACCAATAGTCACAAATTACATAGGGGAAAATTATGAGATGTTAATAGGGAAAAACGGACACATTCCTTGGCCACCAAGAAGTCCCGACTTAAGCCCCCTAGATAATTTTTTATGGGGGACTCTAAAAGATAAAGTGTATAAAGAAAGGACCCATAGCATAGACGAATTGAAAAACAGAATAAGAGCCGAGATTACCCATCTTAATGAAAATGGTTCAGTCCAAAAGGCAATCGACAAACTTCAAATAATTTATACGACGTGTATTGCAAATAATGGAGGTTATATAGAAAACTATTTAAAAATGTAAGTTTGGAACTTTTGTGTTTTTTAATTATTTTATTGTAATGATATTTCAAATTTTTTTTTTAATTTAAAATAAATAATATTCAGAGTAAAAATTAGAGAGTGATTTATTTTTTGCATAAAACGGAAGTTATGCTTACGAGATTATTATAAAAAATGACATGGCCGAAAATAAAACGCAACAGCGCCTTTAATATTAGTTTTAGGTATAGGACATATACATACCAAATGAAAGGTAACTAAAAGGTTATTCAATAAAATGTATAATATATATGGTGTTCCATTTAAAAAAACTGTTTTTTCTGGGATTGAATTATCACTAATTTAACCCATTATGTGGACCACCCTGTATATAAAAAAGCAACCAGGGTACAAAATTAACATGAATTGGATCCTACTTAATTGATTTATTATTTCAAATATACCAACAAAAAATTGACTAGTATTATTAATTATTTTTTTTTGGAGACACAATTTTTTAAATTTTCATCTTTTTTTTTATTTTCAGGCTAAACGGCGCCGAATTCGAACATACATGTATATACAAACTTAACTTGTTTTTCGGAGAGCAATCAAAATATATAAAAATATATAGGGTGTTTAATGAAAAATAATGAAGTTTAATATCATATCTAATTTTTGAAGCACCCTGTATACATAGATCGTAAATATTTAAGCAGTCCTTGAAATATCAAGCAACTTTCATAAACAGTTTTTTTCGGTATCTCTTTTAATTTTTGAGATAAGGGGATAGGTTACGTTATGTGGACCACCCTGTACAGTGAAGTACTATACGGGGCGTTTCCTAATTGCGTGCTAATGTTAAAGGGGGGTGATTCTTGGACCTTTTTTTACTATTTAAAAAAAAAACATTTTTTTTAAATCCTAATTCTGATGCTATTATAGATAAATAACTGTGTGAAATTTGATACACGTCTTTTATGCATAAAAGGGCATTTTTTATTAACAATTAATTTTTGAAATTTCTACCAGTGGCGTGCATATGTAATTAACCTGGGTAAAGCCGTATGCTCCTTAATGCATAAAAGACGTGTATCAAATTTCACGTAGTTATCTACAATAGCATCAGAATTGGGATGAAAAAAATGTTTTCTTTTTAAACTTTACCATCCTGTATCTCAAAAGTTAAGACTTTTAGGACATAAAAACACCCTATTTAACATCAGCACGCAATTAGGAGTATAGTGTATAGTGTAGCGTATCATACCCCTTGGTTTTTTTTACGCTCAGCTAACGGCAGCTTTTCATCTGGAGAGCACTATGGGTTCGGGGGTAAATGAAAAATAATTTTATTAAATTAACTTTGATGTTAGATATTAGAATTTAATTATTAAATTTTGGTGTGTTCTTTAAAATCAAAAGTAAATCTTAAAAAAATACATTACATAATCCAAGTAGACTACTAAAAGGGCGCCACGCTGTTTTTTTCATATATTTAATAAAGGAAAACTGCGAATCCAAAATAAATAAACTTTAGCCTAAGCTAGTTCCTATAGCAAAAAAAATTGAAATAAAAATTAGGTGAGCGTAGGCAGGATAAATGAAAATATGAGGTCAATTTTCTATACTTACGACACCATATATTATATAGCAAATGTACAATTTAAATAAGATAATTCAAAATGGATAAAAAAAAGGAATTTAATATGCCAATATTTTCATAAAGAACAGTAAATAAGCCCCATAGTCGACTATAGTTCACATAACTTATTAATAATTTTAACATCTATACCTGTTAAAAGTGGATACGAGCAACCGTTTTCGAGAAATTTGGATTTAAAACAATTTCGGCGCATGTAATTTTTTATCGCAAAATTTTAAAAGTTTGTTATTTTGTCCAAATTTAAACGCATCTTGGCACAAAAGCTTTGAATTTGAAGCTTTGAACACATTTTTTTGAGGTGTGTATTCAGTGCCTCAGACATAAACTAAACAAAAGGTTTTTAATTTTTATTAAATTGTTATTATTAAGTTGTTTTTAATAAAATCTAGGTTACGTTTTATAATTTTCAAAAATTCCACCGTTTGCTTCTAAGCACAGGTCAGCTATATGGTGTACAGCTCGGGTTGCTCTGTGGATACATTCGGGCGCATTTCTTAGTGTTTGTGCTGCGTTTGTTATCCGATCCAATAATGCTTCTCTTGTATTTACTTCAGTGTAATATACCAGTGATTTGAACCATCCCCAAAGACAATAATCCAAAGGATTAAGGTCTGGCGATCTAGTTTTGGTTTAAAAAATCTCTTACAAGTAAACTGTAGTGTGCAGGGGTTCCATCATGCTGCAAATACATGTTTTGTCTTATATTAAGGGGAACATCTTCTAATAGATTTCGCAAGTGATTTTCAAGAAAGTTTAAATATTTTTCTCCTGTAAGACTACCGTCGATTATAAATGGACCAATTAAATGACCATTTAACATTCCACACCACACATTAATGCTAAATTTATGTTGGAAATTGTTCTACTGTAGCGTGAGGATTTTCCTAGGACCACCGGTGTTCATTGTGAAGATTATTTATATCATCACGCGTGAACTGTGCTTCATCAGTGAACAACATACAACAAAACATACCTATACAACCTTCGATCGGAATTGCATTCTCAACTCAAAATCACCCTCCTGCAAATGTTGAACCCGTTGTAAATGAAATTTGATAATGTATCTCCAAGCAGACAATCCGCCTAGTGCTTATGCTTGGATCATTTTCGACGGTATTGAGTATAGCCTCTTCTACTTCAACGTTGGGTCCCGATCCCCTTCCAGATACAATTTTAGCACTTGGAAACATCCCAGATTCTCCAGCAGTAGTGAAAACTTGTTGAAAAAATCTTCTATCTGGCACCTTTCTATCTGGAAAACGACGCTGGTACTCCGCGATTGCTTGAATTGCCACCCCATTGCAGAAACCGTAGGACCCCATTGCAGAAGCCATAGACGAATATCATATCTGCATATTCACGATGCGAGAATATCACAGGCATAATGACGTATTTAGATCTAAAGTTTCTTAAACGATTATTGTCAGATAATAAAAGTTATGAACAGAAATTGACAAAATTTGATCTTATTATTAACTGACATTACTATTGCTAAGTAACAGGAAAAACGATGAGAACACATACCAGGAGTTGTTCTGTCAGGCAAGGCACACTTCTATTTTTTTACAATACATGCATACTTTATGTGAATTTGATAAAAAAAATCACATGCGCCGAAACTGTTTTAAAAATGTAATACAAGACTATACCAAAAAGTTGTGATTGTTCGAAGAAGTAGAAAGACATGTAGGTGGCGCCCCCTACAAATAAGAGCAATACTAATATTAGATTCGAATTTGTCATACCAAAAAACCCCCGTATATCAATTTTCACTCCATTATTTACATTATCATAGATTTTATTTAAAAAATAGGAAAATTAAATAAAAACTGTATCCTTAACCCTGTATCTCGAGAACTAAGGCCTTGCGGACACTTATTTATATAGACTTTTATGTTTATTTTTTGGTCCTGAATATGTACCTGAAGTATTGACATTTCCTCATGAATCACCCTGTATATCGGCGTGAATTAAACTGTTCACCAAATGAAACAATTTAGCTCATGAAAAATATAATGCTACAATAGTACTTCACAATGACGGCCCCTGTATAAAGTAATATGATAAACGGAGACAGACTGCCACTTTTGGCATACCCGAGTAGCCCAAAGTCGAACTGCATAAGTTAAAATTTTGATAAATCTCGTTCACTGAATCTGATGCTGGCTGCCCTTGTAAAATCTGGACTTGTCAATCGTGTATCACTATACTGGGTGGTCCAATAATAGTGGACGTAGGCAGTAGCCCGGGAACCGTTAATGACAGAACTCAAGAAAAAATATATTTATAGGTAAATCGATCAAGAAAAATCAAAACACAAAAGAGATATAGAAGTGCGGTACACGAAAGAAAACAGACAAATATAGATAAAAGTTCATTAAGAATAGTTACATTTTTTAATTATCTGAAGTGCGTATAGTCAAAAAGGAGTGCCATATTATTTAAAGAACGACGGGACACCACTGGTTTAAAGAGATTTCTTGGCCGACCATCCTAAACCGATTGACTCCGCCCGGGTTTTCTTCCGTGTCCCGCACTATACTTCCACTCGTCTCATCACTGTATTAGCAGAAAGTTGCATACATTTTATTGCTGAAACTATCTCGTCTTTATTTTTAAAGTTAGAAAATAAGGAATCTGCAGCTTCTAAAAACGCCTGTTTTATACTGTTGTCCAATTAACTGTTTCAATTTTTCTTTTCTGCTGGCAGCATGTAACGGGAAATATTTTTCAAAATTCGGATGTACACTTTTATGATGCCTCTCAATATTTCCTTTTTTTATCAACCGAAACACAGGCATTAGATAACAAACATACATTTTTACCTTTAACTTCTGTAAAAAAATACTGTTTTTCCCATTCCAAATGAATATTGCATGTCTTTACTTTTTTACTACTGCTTTCCATTATCTTTTTTATTGCTCAATCTGTGTATAGTTGGCGCATTACCTTTCTGGAATGACGTCATTTTTGGTTATTTTTGTTTGATTTATGTTAACTGACAGTGACAAAAACATTTTGAAAAAACTCATTGTCGTTTCTTTACAACAGTCAATGCCGGTTTTGGTTATGTGTCTTTCAGAATATATTCGTCAAAATTGACATTGATTTGTTGTGATTCTTTTTAAACTTTTGCAAGATGCCGCGAAGATATAATCAGCAATCACAGCTAATAGTTTTGAATATCTTGGCTTTTTTTCAATTGGAAAAAGAGCAAGCTAAAAATGGAATCCTTCCGCAAACTGATAATATAATTGAACGAGCTTCAAATGCAACAAAACTTAGCCATACAACAATCATAAATATTAAGAAAAGAGGAATAACGAGCGATGAATCCTTTACCTCCAGAATGTCTCAAAAGCAAAAAGAGGTAAAAACAAAAATTACAGATTACTTAAAGAACAAAATAAGAGATACGATCTACTGCATGTATGCGAAAAATGAATATGTTACAATGCAGACTTTGCTTAAAAAACTAAAAGAGATAAATGAATATTTTAATTTTTCCATCACCTCGCTAAGAAAATACGTAAAAAGTATTGGTTTTAAGTGGAAGAAATCAAATAATAGAAAATACCTGATGGATTTGCCCCACATCGTCCACAAGAGAATCAATTTCTTGAGGGAATATGTCAAAAATCAAAATCTAGGACAAGATGCTTATACCACCGTATTTATTGATGAGACTTGGATTTTTAGTAAAGGTTCGTTTAGAAACAGCTGGCAGGATAACACTATGTCTACAAGTTCTAAAAAAGCTAGTGAAGGTCATCGATATATTGTAGTTCACGCTGGATCAAAGGAAGGATTTATTAAGGGGGCCAGTTTAATATTTAAAAGTGGACTAAAAAGCGGAGATTATCATGACAATATGAACAAGCAAAATTTTGAAAATTGGTTTAAAAATCAGCTGGTACCAAATCTTCCTCCAAAAAGTTTGATAGTGATGGACAACGCAAGCTATCATTCCGGCCTTTTAGAGGATATTCCAAGAAAATCATGGACAAAGCAGAGATTGATTGGATGGTTAAAAGAAAAGAACATTGACTTCCCAGAGAGGGCCATGAAGGATGAAATATGGAGCAGTGTAGAAAAAAATTGTAACATTGAAAAAACATTCTACCTTGACGAATATGTGAAACCTTTGGGCCACAAAATACTAAGACTTCCTCCATACCATTGTCAATTTAATGCTATTGAAATGGTATGGTCTGAGTGTAAGAGGAAATACGACCAATACATTGCTAGTCTGAAGGGGACACCATCGGAAGTTTTGGCCATGTGGGAAAAAGCGATAAATGAAGTATCTTCAGAGCATTGGAAAAATTATGTCAGCCACACAGAAAGGGTAATCCAAGAAGCTTGGAAGACAATACACATATGTGATGCTTCAGACATTGCGCCACTTGTAATTAGTACCGACGAAGACAGCAGTGACGATGAAGAATTTAGTTCTGATTCTGAAGACAGTGAAGGGGAGTAGTTTTTATTTTTAAAGTTAGTTAGTTATACATTAATTTCTCTCTTTTAGTTTTTAAAGCAAAGTCTGCATTGTAACATATTCATTTTTAGCATACACGCAATAGATCATATCTCTTATTTTGTTCTTTAAGTAATCTGTGATTTTTGTTTTTACCTCTTTTTGTTTTTGAAACATTCTGGAGGTAAAGGATTCATCGTTCGTTATTCCCCTTTTCTTAATATTTTTTCAGTATTGTCTGTAATTGAGAATTAAAATAATTTTGATGAAAATAGGTAACTGGCGTCAATTTATTACATTGCAAACAAAGAATAAGACTAAGATGAAAGAATTTATATTAGTAAAGTCTTATTTGCAAAATAATTTTAGTTTTTGAAGTTATAATAGTTATTTTTGTATTAAGTGTGCAAAATGAGGGTTTTTTTATGGCAATGAGAGTGTTAATTTTTTGCCAGCCATTTTCGACAAGTTGCAGCGCTTTCTGTACAGAAAATGCCAATTTTAAATTCGCTTTAGCCAGTGCTGAACGCACCCCTCCTATCTACATCACTGCATACGTTTAGGTTAGGAATTATCGCTGAAATATAAATAATATAAGAAATACGTTATTTGAAACCAGCGTGACGTCATTCCAGAAAGGTAATGCGCCAACTATACTAACACATCTAATGCCTGTTAGTTTTAAACTGAAAGCATTGTATCCCCGACATGCGCATTTATCGCGTTCAAAGCAATCTAGATCGTTCTTGTGTTCTCAAACATTCACGCGATGCTGGCGCTTTGGTCAGTTTTAGCGGCTGTCCAGAGCACTCAACGCAGTGTTGCCGCTGCTTGTTTTCATACTGTGATTTTTTTTCAACATTTACGGACGCTTCTATGATTTTTACAAGATATGTTGTGAGCTACCAGAAACGTCTTCGCGAGCTACTATACATTTCTGAGACATAATAACATAATATTCGAAAATAGTTACCTTGGATACGAGTTACACCACTTTTAAGTTCCTCTAAGTGTTTCTTAAGTTTATCAGTGTCCTTTCTGTAGTTCTTAGTCAACTCTGCGGTCTCGTTGATCTTTTTGATTTCCTGCTGTAATTCATTCATAATGTATGACCTTATATGACCTAATGTTATTTCAGCGTTGCCGGTGCCGACAGCATCAATAACTAGTTGAGGAGAAAACAATTTTTCCTTGGCTATCACAGTGAGAACCTAGAACATGTTTAAACAAAAAAAATTAATTTACACCAAACTGTACAATTTTAATTTTAAAATTTTACCATTTATTTATTTTCCGACTTCCCTACTAAGAAATTAAAATATGGATTTTAATATATACACTCGTTATTGACGTTATTACACTAAACCATAAACATAGCAGGAAGACATTGACAATAGTTATTTATACTATAAGGCAGGGGTGCTCAAACTTGAACTGCTGGCGATCTACCGCAATATTTTTAGACTACTTACGATCGACTCTGAGAGGTTGCAAGTATGAGTGATGCAGGGTTGTCGTACATACACGATACATACACCCTACCTACCTACCTACCTACCTAGGTAGGGTGTACCGTAGCATATTAGCTTTCCGCACAATATACATTATTTTAGTCAAGGTTTGGGTTAGGTTTAGTTAGGTTCTTCTCTACAATATCAATGAAAAAACTCATAGTTATTCAAAATTGCGAGTTTATTGGTTGTTACAAAACAAAAGAGTTACATATGGTGTTAAACTTAACTAAGGAGTGACTTTGGATGTTGAAGCGTGGCACTGCATGTCCTCAGCATACTTTTCATAAAATGGTACGAAACCACTGAGTGCTAATCGCAAGCATGATGACATATGATCGTCAGTTAGTCGATTGCGATATTTTGACTTAATTATCTTCATTTCAGAAAATGCAGACTTGCACACGTAAGTTGACCCAAACATTGCTGTCAGTTGAAGGGCGGTTTGACTTAGATTCGGATATTTATCTTCAGATATAAAACCATGAAATTTGTATCAGATGCTGTAGCTTTGAGATGTATATCTGATATTATCTGCACCAACTCATTTTCAACAGAACATCAGTTCATATTAAACTGACTTGCTATTTCAGTAGCTAATTCCTCTATGTTTTTACATGAAAAAGGATAACTCATAAATGATGCTACATTTGCCAATTTATTACAATCATAAAAAAGCATTTCGAATTGTCCCAAAATATTTGATAATTCAGCCTCATACGTATCGTAATTCAACTGAGGAATCCTTGCTTTCAAAGACGGAAAATGTTTCAGATCCTTTCTTTTCAGTTGATCTATCATAAGTTGCAATTTACTTTTGAATGCGTTTACTGCGCTAATCATCTCAATAACAGTTTTTCCTTTACCTTGAAGCTCCAAGTTAATGGTGTTTAAGTGCATTGTGATGTCAGTCAAAAATGCCAAATCAGTCAGCCATTTTTCGTTTTTCAACATCTGAGTGTCAACACCTCTTTCGTCTAGAAAAGCTGTTATTTCGGGCAATAATTCTTGAAAACTTTCTAGGAATTTGTCCGCGACTCAACCACCTGACGTCCGTGTGAAGAACTAAAACAGTGTGTTCAGCTGACTCCCTATCTTCCAACTGCAACTTAAAGAGTCGCCGTTGCAAGCTACGTGCACGGATGGAAAACACAATTTTTGTTGCAATGCCCATAATTTCCTCCGTGTTTAAAACTTTTGAACACAAAACTTGTTGATGTATAATGCAATGGATTGAAAAAAATGAAGGGAAATCTTCATTAGCTCGACACAATGCCACAAAACCGTTTTTGTTTCCAGCCATTGCTGGTGCTCCATCGGTTGTAATGCACACTAATTTTTTGTCTGCCATGTCCTGACTCATGACTTCAATATGTCTTGTGACAGTCGGACGAGATAACTGAAGTTCTCTAATAGCAGTCATGATTTCTGTTTTATTTTTAAAATCTCCAAATAAAGTCTCACCCGCTTCAAAAAATGCTTCCTTCACAACCGATCCATCTTCGAATGGTTTCTTGTGTTTCGCCAATGTATGAGATATTTTAAATGACGCGATCGTAGCAGCTTTTGATTGTTTGGCTCGTCTTGTGAACATGGTTTGTTCTTTTTTCCAACAAGATATCCAATCACGTACTTTTCGTTTTCTTAATTCACTCTGTAGCGGAAAATCCTTTTCATAGTTTTTATGATGCCTCTTTAAGTTACGACGCTTAGGTATTGCAACTGACGACAAATAAGATAAATGCACTTATCCTTCACCATACAAAACAGAAATTCTTCCTCCCAATCGTTATTAAAATGATACGTTTTAGATTTCTTCGCTGCACTCATTTTGTACTATTTAATAATAAACTTTGTATCGACGTAGTATTGCCTTCAAGTTGCAATTCAGAATGACTCCAATCCCTGCAGGCGCAACATTTATATCGGCGTGAACGAAAGTCTCGAATGTTCCCATCCAACGCGCCGCCCGAAATGTCTAGAAAAGCGGCAAGAATAAAAAACGCGGCTTTTCTTTGACAAGTACCGCGCGTTCCTTTGATAAAGCCGCCTTTTGCCGCTAGCAGAGTGTTATTTTATTACGTAATAAATTTTTGTAGTTTAGTTAAGTACCTACTTATTAAAAAAATTTTTGTTCTCGAGATCTACTCAAAAAGCACTCGCGATCGACCGTTTGAGCACCCCTGCTATAAGAAATGTAAGTTACTGGTTAATGTACTTACATCCCATATAGTATATAACATTTTCCCCTCCTTGTATTGTATGTTTACAAGAAAATGATGGATATATTTTTGGATTTTCATTATCATTACATTCGATAGCATTCTCACTAAATTATGAAGGCAGCCGTGATCCGTTGCCAGAGCAACATAAGCAGTTTTTGTTTTATCAATAACGTCAAGTTAACAATTCATAGCGAAAAATTTGAAGAAGACGAATTGTTTGATTCTGTGTAGACAAAATGGATGTTTCAGACATAGAAGAATCAGCGAATATTACTTGTTTATCTCTACTACAGGAAAAGTCGAAAAAAAGGTATGAAGCAGCATATAAATCCTTTAAGAATTGGTGCCAAAGCAAGACGGCTACTGCAGTCTCAGAAACCTTGTTTTTGGCGTATTTCCACGAAAAAAGTGCTATATTGAAATCCCCATCAAGCTTATGGTGTGAGTATTTGATGTTGAAGTCCACCCTTTTTATAGAAGAAAATATAGATATTTCTAAGTATCCAAAACTTCGAGCATTTTTGAAAAGAAAAAATGATGGTTATAGACCCAAAAAATCGAATGTGTTTAACAGGGAAGATGTGAATAAGTTCATGCTTGAAGCCCCCGATGATATATACTTATTGATGAAGGTCGTAATGGTAATGGGAGTTGCTGGAGCGTGCCGTTCTAATGAACTCTGTGAAATGAAAATGGACAATGTTAAAAGAAGTCATAATTGTGACCATTCCTGACTCCAAAAATGGAATGTCACGTACATTTACAGTGACAAAAAGTGACGACACTCAGGTTTGTCATTTCAAAATAATTCAAAAGTCCATTGATACAAGATCCCACATGACGACTATTAATAAGCGCTTCTTTATGCGATATCAAAATGGAAAGTGCTTAAACCAGCCTGTCGGGAAAAATACGTTTTCGTCAATTCCAAGTAAAATTGCGAAATTTCTAAAGTTTGAGAATTTCAAAATGTTTACTGGACACTCTTTTAGAAGAACGTCAGTAACTTTATTAGCAAATACTGGAGTTGATGTATAAGCTATCAAGCGACATAGTGGATGGAAAGTTACGTAGCTGAGAGCATCAATAATAAAAAGGAAGTAGCGAATACAATTTTATGCAATAAGAGCCAGCCAGAAGTCTCTTGCAATGCTTCAACAGTGACAGAAACATTGGTTAGAAATAAAGGTTCTGTTGAGTCAGAATATGTAATACACATCGAGAAGAAACGAGAAAACGTGTTTCCAAATTTTGTTAATAATGCGAATAATTGTAATAATTGTACCATTAATATTCATTTCAATTAATATCACCGGCTTTTTGTCCAGATTTTTGTAATATGCTGATGAAATCAAAAATTAATTTAACTTATAATAATTTTAGATTAATATTTCCCTAGGGATGTAAGTTGACTTACATCCTGTCGTTAAGGGCAACCAAAACCTTGTTGAGTAACTTTCACTTACGTATGTCAAAACAGTGGCAAAATAGGTTGCTTTCAATACAGAAAGGGGGAAAAATTATTACTTGTTGGGTGTAGGGACGGGAATTTTTGGCGACATATCGATAACTATAATTATAGCTATGTCGATAGTTATCGATATCTATCGATAGTTACTGATTTATCAGTCACAATAAAATTTTCGATTGCCGGGATCTACGGGCAATCTTAAATGCTGAAATTCGCGCAACGCTGGCAAAGTTGCTTTTTAAAATTTTTGGGGGGGACCTGTTATGGTTTTCTGGCTTCACTCACCGTATTAATCTTCGTCAGTGTGTATAAGTTATCAATATATGTAGTGGAATCACCATCTGAAATTTGGCGGCGCAATTTCCGGACACCCTATATATATATATATATATATATATATATATATATTTTTTTTTTTTTTCTTTAACCATATATAAATATTTTGTTAATTATTTTCTTGGGCATAGGTTAACTCATTGAGAAGTAAAACTATAATTTAATCGACGTTTCGCTCATTATATTTTTAGCTTTTTCAAGATATTTTATTTTCTACAATAAAAACATGTATAGTTAGTATTTAAATTGGTTAAAACATTATTGAAAAAACATCACTCAAAAAAACATTACATTTAAAACAAACTATCATGAACACAAAAATACATTTAAAACAACATTAATATTATACAGAATACGTACCTTGGAAACATGTCATGTGTAACGAATGTTTTGCGATTGCAATAATTTCGACACGTCTGGAATTCTGGTAGATAAAAACGAGACAAATTTTTTCTTTTTTTTTATATTTACTTAGATTTTTATTGCTGTACCGAGTTTGGGTTTATGATCTTACTGAAATGTACAGGGTTTTATGTATGGAGTAGTTTATTTATTTAGATTAATTTACTTAGATATCAGATTACAATAAATTTGGCTTAAGTTATTGATGTCTTTTTTATCGTTGACGGCATCTTTCTCTTTTTTAATTTGTATCATTTCTTTTATTGTGAGTTTTCGATAATTAGTTTCTTGCTCTAAAATTTTGGTTTGTTTAAAATCGAGTTCATGTTTTTCTGTATGTTCGTGTTTGTGGAGTGCAGTTGATGCATTTTTTGTGTGTTTGTGGCCGTTTAATCGACTATCTAAGTATTGTGTTGTCATTCCTATGTACTTTTTTGGGCAATTTAAACATGGAATTGAGTAAACTAGGTTTGATTTCTTTTTTTTAATTACTTTGCTTGTCAAGGGAGTGAGAAGACAGTTTAGTAAATTCTGTGCTTTATGACAGACAGTTATGTCGTGTTTACACAATATATGATTTATTTTTTCTGATAGACCGTCTGTGTAGGACATTGCAACGTATTTAGTATTACCATTTCTTTCTTTTGTTGCTTTCTTTAAGTTATTATAAAAAACAAAACAGCAATAAAAATCTAAGTAAATATAAAAAAAAAGAAAAAATTTGTCTCGTTTTTATCTACCAGAATTCCAGACGTGCCGAAATTATTGTAATCGTAAAACATTCGTTACACATGACATGTTTCCAAGGTACATACTCTGTATAATATTAATGTTGTTTTAAATGTATTTTTGGGTTCATGATCATAGTTTGTTTTAAATGTAATGTTTTTTTGAGTGATGTTTTTTCAATAATGTTTTAACCAATTTAAATACTAACTATACATGTTTTTATTGTAGAAAATAAAATATCTTGAAAAAGCTCTATATAATGAGCGAAACGTCGATTAAATTATAGTTTTACTTCTCAATGAGTTAACCTATGCCCAAGAAAATAATTAACAAAATTATAAAAAAAAAAAAATATATAATATATATATATATATATATATATATATATATATATATATATAGGGTGTCCGGAAATTGCGTCGCCAAATTTCAGATGGTGATTCTACATAAAAAATATGAAAAAAAGTTCATATGCACCGGGCTCCGCATACGCTTCATAAGGGTGCTAGAACCCATTGAAGATGCCGCCCAAAACGTGCTTTTTATTTTATTACTTTGGAACTGCTTTTGTACCAGTTATTAATTTTGGTACAGGAATGCTAATGAAAGCTATTTTTAGCAGCTAGCAAATTTTAAATTTCTTAACCAGGGGCGTGACGGCAGGGGGTGTGCTGTTTTTAGTTAGTCATTATCTTTTCAACCCTGTACTTTTTTAACATTTTAATAGAATATTAGGATTTTCTACTATTTTTTGCATAAAAAAGGTGCTCTTGGTAAATGGTCGAAAAGTTAATGGTTTCCGAAAAAAATAGTTCAAATATTTGTAGGTTGATCGAACGTGAACTTTTATAAGTACAAATGGTAAAGGGACTTGAACGTAAAAGAAATAAGTGTAACCTCGAGGTGGGGAGGGTTCACGTAGGAAAGCGAAAAGAAGGGCAAATAGTATTTATGGAATTCTCGGCGAAAGTTGCTGTCTGATAGAGAATATCCTATACAACAGCCATAAGTCGTGCAAAACTGTACAAGTTTTGTACAGGGTGTCCGGATTTGGTTGCAAAAGCAGGGTATCTCGCTTATTTTTAAAGATAGAACCTTGCCGTTTTCACGGACCTGAGCTAATTTTTTGTGAAACTCATGAAGCCGTAAAATTTTCATAGCCTTCTTCGTTTATGAGATACAGGGCGAAAGGGAAAAATTGCTGCTTATGCAGTTTTGTGTGCTGGATCCAGTGGCGTAGTCATATTTTTCAATTGAGTTGTTATTTTTTAGATATGACCCAAAGTTGTGTTTTTTTAAATGGGACACCCTGTATATTTGTCCAGAAATTGATTTTTCCTTTTAAACGCTTCTCAAAAATATATAATAGTATGGATCTATTTTAATAAACAACAACAAAAATCCTAATTTTTATAATTATCATCCCAAATTTTGCAGTAGGCCATGCAAAAGAATGCTGCCTTTTATTTAAAGTCGTTAACAATATCTACATCCTAACAATAGATCAAAATAAATATGTAATTAAATCTATTTATCAAAATATGTATCGATAATTTCGCACCAAAAAAGTACCACCTACCTAGATTTATGTAACACAAGAACAAAACAGTAATAAATTATTATGTAACAAGCCTTTCAGCAAAAATCAACTGTCGTATAAGAACTACAGTAACCAAGGAAATCAAAAGAACTGTTCAAACTGATTTCCATTTTGTTCTATGCATGCTTCGCACAATTTTCGTATTCGTTTTAGGGATTTAAGCAAAATAACGGGATGATTTTGTAAATAGCGAAAATTTTCTCTTATTGCATTTCCTAAATCTTGGACATTATCATAGTTGTCTTTGTAAATTCTATTTTTTAGATATCCCCATAGAAAGAAATCTAAAATCGACAAATCTGGGGATCTAGGGGGCCATCTTATAGGTCCATTTGTTCCGATCCATTGATTGGTAAAATTATTGTCCAGAAATAATCTCGTCATTCCAGAATTGTGTGCAGGAGCACCGTCCTGTTGAAAATAAATTTCGTTAATTTGCGCTAGAGGAACATCGTCAAGTAATTCAGGTATAGCTGCCTCTAAAATTTCTATATAGCGATTGGCTGTTAGATTTCCCTCAAATATATAAAATTTTATATGTGTTCCTAATATGAAGCAGGACACATTTAGACCAAACCTGCCCTGCTGTCTTCTGGGAAATATTTGGTGTTGATTTTCCTGGGACCAGAATCTACTATTGTGCCTGTTGAGTATACCAGAATTACTGAAATGTGCTTCGTCTGACTATATAACCTTCCTTTCAAAATCTCTAACCATATCGCATCTTTCTCGAAACCAATTGCAGAAATTTGTATGGGTGGTATTTGTGCTTTTTTAGAATTTCTTGAACTCTAGTTTTTGGAATCCCTATGCTCTTTTCACTGGCCCTACAAGAGTTTGTAGGGTAAGCTTCTGCATTAGCCAAAACCGTAATTTCCTCAGCCTCCCGATTTTCTTTATTATATGTTTTCGTAGGAGGTTTGATAAATGATCTGTGATTAAGTAAATTCTTTTTATCCGATAAAAAGTGGATATATTAGGTTGCCTCCTTTCTGGATATCTAAATAAAAATTAAGCAGTAGTATTTCAACATACCTAAAAATTAACTATTTACCTGTTAAAATACATCTCAGAAGCCGCTTCAACATTTTCATTACTTAATATAAAACAAGCTAACATATCGTACTTTTCATAATGTTCAAAAGTTTGGTTTTCTTCCATAATAATACAAATATATTTTTACACAATAAATAAATATAGCGCTATATTTTATATACGCCTACAAAATTGGGAAATGTCATTTGCTTCTAAGAAAACGGCATCGTTTTGCATGGCCTACGGCAAAATTTGGGATGATAATTATAAAAATTAGGGTTTTTGTTGTTGTTTATTAAAATAGACCTATACTATTATATATTTTTAAGAAGCTTTTAAAAGGACAAATCAATTTCTGGACAAATATACAGGGTGTCCCATTTAAAAAAACACAACTTTGGGTCATATCTAAAAAATAACAACTGAAATGAAAAATATGACTACGCCACTGGATCCAGCGTAAAAAACTGCATAAGCAGCAATTTTTCCCTTTGCGTTAAGTTAAAGGATAACCGAGATACGAGGGGGGTCCCAAAATGCAAAATTTTTTATTTCGCCCTGTATCTCATAAACGAAGAAGGCTATGAAAATTTTGTTTACGGCTTCACGAGTTTCACAAAAAATTAGCTATCTTTAAAAATAAGCGAGATTTTTGAACTATTTATTTCGGAAACCATTAACTTTTCGACCATTTACCAAGAGCACCTTTTTTATGCAAAAAATAGTAGAAAATCCTAATATTCTATTAAAATATTAGAAAACTACAGGGTTGAAAAGATAATGACTAACTAAAAACAGGCACACCCCCTGCCGGCACGCCCCTGGTTAAGAAATTTAAAATTTGGTAGCTGCTAAAAATAGCTTTCACTAGTGACTATTCCCGTACCAAAATTCATAAGTGGTACAAAAGCAGTTCCAAAGTAATAAAAAAAAGCACGTTTTGGACGGCATCTTCAATGGGTCCTAGCATCCTTACGAAGCGTTTGCGGACCCAGGTGCATATGAACTTTTTTGCATATTTTTTTATGTAGAATCACCCTCTGAAATTTGTCGACGCAATTTTCGGGCACCCTGTATACATTTCGGCAAGGTTTTGGTATATTATGGTTTTTGAAATTAGCGCAGTTAATATAAGTTTATTTATTCCTGATAGAGACAAGATTATGCAAAATTAAAATTAAAAGGTTTATCAATTTTAATTTGAAAGAGTGATCATATAAAGTGAAAGAAGGCTAGATTATATAGTTATTTTAAGATGTAGTAATTTTGGCTTAAATTTTTAATTTCAGTTTTGTCGTTTATTGAATTTTTTTCTTTTTTTATATATAACATCTCAAAGAACTCCCTCTTTTTTTAGTTAGTTTCTGTTTGAAAATTTTTGCCTCCTCAAAATTAAACGTATGGGAAGTTTCGTTTATATGTTTTGTGAGAGAGGTTTTATTTTTTTTATCGTATTTATGGCGACTGATCCGGTTTCTGAGATATTGTGAGGTTTGCCCTATGTATACAGCTGGAGAGTCGTTGCACGGTATTTTGTATATTGAATGTGTTTTTTGATTTATAAGGGTTTTAGTTTTAAGTGAGCTAAAGCAGTTTTTTTGGAAGGTGTTATGGCTTTTGTGGCAGAAGTAGATGTTGTATTTTTTTAGCTGACAGGGCAATAAAATTAAGTAGAACCAAATATCAAACGATAGCAATCCAAAAAGCAAAAGATATATTGATCAAAAATAGCTACCCAAAACACTTAATAAACTCCATTTTTAAATCCCGCCTAGAAAATATAAATAAACCTAACAATAACAGTTTCACAGAAACAAAAACTAAAAAGAAGTGTGCATCTATTCCATACATACAAGGCTTATTAGAAAATATTCAATCCACCTTAAAAAACACATCTACCTCTGCAACAAAAGCCTTCCAAAAAAACGACTGTGCCAGAAAGTTTGTTTATGAATGTTTTGTTTGCGTGACCGTTGATTACAATTATCAATTTAAAACAATGTTGGCATAATTTGCTTCATTTTCAGTTTATTGCAGACGATCGAAGACGCTTGTGCACGATCGATCTCTGTGACTGTGGCCTTACATAAAACATATATAAATAATAATACATCTGTCGCAAAATTAGCTGCTCAATAGAAAATTGATGATCGCTATCGTACGTTCTGGTGAAGAAACAAAAATTAATCTTTTTACCTCATTTAGAAGATCCATTGAGGGTTGTTTCTTATCGCGGACACACGACCACAACGCCTGAACCCACAGAGTTGGTTCTTGATGACCAAAACGTGTACAACAAGCTAGTACCGAGTTTGGGTCGTTTCTGGAAATGTGATACCTAAAAATCATACCATAAATTTAGTATATTTATATAGTCTACAAAACTTTTTATATAAATGTGATGACATTTCTCTAAATTTTCTGTTAAGAAATTGAAAACAGAATAAAACAGTCTTAAACTTGAAGCTATGCTGAAAAAAAAAGGAAGTTATACAGGGTGTTTCAAAAGTACTGTGACAAACTTCGGGAGCTGATTCGTTACCGAGATACAGGGTGTTGAAATTTAATTAAAAAATCATAATTTTTAAATAACTCTTGAACGCTTTAAAATTATTCCATGAAATTTTGTACATGAAATAATCACCCAGGGGTATTTATTTTAAAAATATAACACGTCCTTAAATTTAACCAGTGGCGTCGATACGACATTTTTGCTGTAATTTTTTTGTGTTCTTTTGATACGAGCAACGGATCTCCGGTAAATTACTCTTTTTGGAGTTGAATAAGAATAAAATCAAAAAATATTGAAAACTCATTTTAAATCTGACTTGAAAATAAAAATTAGCGTAACGTTATTTACAGATTTTTGTTAATGTAACTTTTTTTTATCATTTATCAGTGATTATTATTGTACTATTGACTAATTTTGTTTGTAAGTTATGGATGATATGAAAAATAATGCACATTTAGCCGACATGCATTTTATGTATAGCATTTAGTAACAGTGGCGGCTCTTCCATTGGGTTATTTGGTCAATGACCTCCCAAAAATATTTCAGAAAATAAATTATTCGTTTAATCGTCTCGCTTAATAGTTGTAATAAAACGCGAACCTTGGGAAAAGTTAAATACGCTACACTATTATTTACATAATAAAATACGCTACACTAACCTAGGCTGGGCAGCCCGAATTACCCTGATTACCTTAAAGCTTGACGAAAGTACCCGAAGATTTCACAGCTGCCGAGCGGCAGCCGAACGTGATAGCAAATGGAATATGAAATCGTGATTTGGGTCATTAGCCGATCTCTTCTCTTAATTAGATCGATTGGTCGTGGCATCACGTCGGCATGCGGCAGTTCAATTGTTCAGAGGCCGCGCGGTCGATATTCTAACTCGATATTGTTTCGGACGTTTTTAATCCATGAAAATTGATTTATATACTGTTTTTTGTAATATATATTTTTTTATTTTTGTGATCCATGTGTGAGTTGGAAATATACAGGAAATAAAATGTTGGTAGTGACTAATGCAAAAAAGTAAACAACTAAAAAGTGCTTACGAACTTAATTTGGCAAAAATTACCAATTTAAAGGTGGTTTATGTTTGAGTTGTGAATGTAGAGGAAATAAAATGTCGGTGCAAAAAATTAAGCAACTAAAGAGTTCTAACGAACTTAATTTTGAGAAAATAACCGAATTCAAGGTAAGGGGTCGCCCTTTGCCAAAACTTGGTATACGACAAACTAGTAAAAACAAAAATAAAGAGGTTCAAGGAAACTTTCGCAAAAGTATGTACGATTTAGCTAACTGGATATGTGGTTGTGAAGTCTCTAAATCATTTTACTGTTATGTTTGTTTGTTGTTTTATAAGGACTCGTCGGACTCATTATGGGGCAAAACCGGTGTTAAAGACTTAAAAAACTTAAAAGAAAAAATAAAAAAAACATGCGTTTTCGGCAGATCACATGAAATGTTCCGTGAACTATGCTACGGTCAGAAGTGTTGATATTCGCACTCAGCTAGACACAGCTTATAGAAAATCCCTTGGAGATTTTAATGAAAATGTATCCAAAAATCCTTATATTTTAAACAAAATTATAGATTGTATAAAATTTTGTGGGGCATTCGAGCTGGCACTACGTGGCCATGATGAAACGGCTTTGTCTGAAAATCCAGGGGTTTTTCGAGGGCTTATAAATTCTGTTGAGGAGTTGGATCCAATTTTTAAAGAGTGTATGCAGAATGCAACTGTTTAATGAAACATCTAAATCCATTCAAAATGATAAGCTAAATATGTTGCTGTGCAAGTAGATAGAAACTGACAGTTCCACCAAAACCCAAATGGTTATTATAATACATTATATTTTGTCTGGAACTGTCCATGAACTATTTGTTACATTTGTAAATCATTTAGGGACCACAGCTTCACACCTTACAGATGTCATTCTTCATGAATTAGAAAATTTAGGCACTAATAATACCCCCGAGAAATTGATTAGGCAAAGTTGCGATGGGGCGTTCACTATGAGTAGAAAATTAGGAGGCGTACAAAAAAAAATTAAAGAGCATTATCCTGCCGCTAATTGTATGTTATGCCCACCAATTCAATTTAATATTACAGAAAGCAGCAAGTCAAGATAAAAATGTAAACGTTTTCTTTGCAAATTCACATGGTTTCTCAACACACTTTAGTCGATCTCCAAAGCGCACAGCAGTTCTTGATGAGTTAGTTAAAGTTCGCTTACCTAAAGCTGCTCCCACTTGGTGGTACTTCAATGTACATTGTGTAGAAACAGTGTGTTATTATCAGGCAGACGATTTTATATGTTTAGAAAAAAAAATTGAAATGGAAGAAGATGCCAACACAATTAACCAAGCCTTTGGTTTAAAAGGCTTTTTATAAAATGTAGATTTTTTATTTTGGTTGAACTTCTTCCATCTTATAATGTCCCAATGTGAAATAGTTTTTAATGAACTTGAAAAAAGTGTTATCGATGTTTTATCAGTAAAAAAATGTATATAGTTACGTTCCCGTGAGAAATGCGATTCTGCATTTATGCACTTGCAATTCTTAGACTTTTATCTTTTCGTTCTCATGCAACATAAGCATTACTGAACTTATAAATATAACTAAAATGCATTTTGTAGTCAGTTCTCTTTGTACGCTTATGAAATAAAATTGATTTTTTAAAAATAATTTCTCGTGTTTCGAGTTGTTAACTGGCGCAGTCGGTAGGATTATTGCCAACAGTCGCGCATCGTGCGTATTTTCTGGTTTCGTCTCAACGATTCGTGGCAAAAATCGGACAATTAAAAAATCTTCAGGGTGTACTAAGAAACTCAAAAATTGACCAGGGATTTGGAACAGCATCGTCCAGCGTCCTATTTGTGCGAGTTTGGGAACACACATCGTCCCACCCTCATAGCTGCTAACCAGGGAAAGGACCACATCGCCTCTCCTATTGGACCCTAGTTTAAGAATGAGAATTGGAATTATCTTCAGTACATTGCTGTAAGTGCTTCCTTTCAATTTTCCTTATTTCATTTTATTTTTATCCTATCTTAAATATTGATATTTACGTCTCTTGTAATTCCGCAAACTGGAAGATTTAACATCAGCTTTTGGAAATTTAAATTGTGAAAGAAATCTAACACCTTTTTCTAATTTAATTCAAATAAGTAAAATAATGACTACTGAACCTAATTTACAACTAGTCAGATATCAGGCAGACAATATTCCCTTATTCGATGGGAATCCAAAACAAATAAACAGATTTATTAATGCTTGTGATAATTTTTATAATAATCATAGAAATAAAACTGACAATAATGCACCTATAAATGTATGTTTACACGATACTATATTAAGTAAACTTGTAGGTAGGGCAGCCGATATTATTTGTTCTAGAATAGAATTAAATACATGGCCCGCAGTAAAAGCTGCAATAATTTCGACTTTTTCAGATCATAGATCGATTGATTGTATTATTCAAGATATAATAACGTCCAAACCGGAAAAAAATGAAACACCGCAACAATTTGGCCTGCGTTTGCAAGACGCTCGCAGTTTGTTATTTTCCAAAGTAAATTTAAGCAATGAAACGCAAGCTCTAAAACTTTTAAAAATTAATGAATATGGAAATTTAGTATTAAAAACCTTCATAAACGGTCTAAACTACCATATGCAACTTGTGGTTAGATTAAAAAATCCAGTTACTTTAGAAGAGGCAATGAGCTGTGCCTTGGAAGAAGAAAATTTTATGTATTATAAGAACCGTAGTAACATATTACCAAAAAACCCAAATTTTAATTCACAAAAACCAAAAATAAATTTGCATACACAAGCACATTATCCTGCTAATGTGAGACCAATATTTTCGAATTACCCCGTTCAGCAATTTTCAAATTTTATGCCTTCTTATAAACAACCAATCCCAAATTTTAATAATGGAAATAATCAATTTATGGGCTTTGGACAATTTAGGCAACCCGCAAATAATTTTAGACAATCGAATTTCCCAAATCAAAATTTTATGCAAAGAAACACTTTTACCCCAAGACCATCTTTTAACCCCCAAAATCAACGCCCAACTCCTTCTGGAATATCACGCCAACAAAAGCCTGAGCCGATGGATACTTCTTCAGGGAACACAATCCTTAGAAGAAACCAACAACCACATTCTTCACAACGTAATATTGTTGTAGAAGAACTATATAATCAATCAGTCGAATCGATAAATGCCGATAATGATCAAAATGAAAATTTTCAAACTAACAATGCTGAATTTCAATATTATTACCCGGAATACACCGATAATTCGCAATATTCGTATAATAACTCCAATACCGAATTTTCTTGTCTAGAAAATAACCCTTATGAAAATCAAATTGATTTTAATGAAGAAAATTTTCAGGAGAACCAAATTTCCAACAACCAAACATAATACTTTTAAATAATTATACAAATTCATATTTACCAGTAAATTTCATACCCGAAATCAAAGCAAAATTTTTAATTGATACAGGTAGTGGCAAAAGTTTTATAAAGCCTAATTTAGCATACAAAATTTATTCAAATTTCATTTTTTCGGAACCTTTCTCAGTAAGGACAGCCCACGCTACGTCCATTCACAATGAAGTAATTAATATACCAATATTTCCTTGTTTTAATCATACAGGTAATCATAAGTTTTATCTTTTTGATTTTTCACCTAAATTTGACGGACTTTTAGGAATTGATTTTCTAACACATATTGGAGCTAATATAAATTTAAAACATTGTTCTTTAGATACTCAATTTGTAACATTGCCTTTATATTATCAAAATAATATATCAAATTTACATAATTTTGAAACTATCGCAATAATAATTCCCCCACGTACATGTCAAAGAATCAAACTGCCTGTAAATCAATCGAATGGTTTAGGTATTTTAAAATATACAGATTTTGGTTGCGCAGAGATGCCAGAAGCTTTAGTACAAGTCATTGACTCCTACGCAACAACTATAATTACGAATAGTCGCGAAAACCCAGTTAAAATAAAAATATTTAATCCCATAGATATCGAAACCATAAATGAAGTAGAAAACAACTTCATAGGAAAAATGGAAACCGATACAGAAATAAATGAATATATGGATAATACACAAAAACAAAACTTAAAAAATTTAAGACTGTCACATTGTAATCAGGAAGAATACAGAGCTATTCGAAACTTGTGTTACGAATATCGTGACATATTTTATTGTGAGGGCATCCCACTTACATTTACTAATCAAATTAAACATAAAATAAACCTAACCAATGACACACCTATATATACAAAAACTTATCGATATCCCGAAATTCATAAAAAAGAGGTTAAAACCCAAATTAACAAAATGTTAGAGAACGGTATCATTCAAAACTCAACGTCACCGTGGAGTAGTCCAATTTGGATTGTCCCAAAAAAGATGGACGCGTCCGGTAAACGTAAATGGCGTATCGTTTGCGATTTCCGTAAAATCAATGAACGCAGTATTGATGATAAATTTCCTTTACCAAATATATCGGATATTCTCGATAAACTTGGAAAATCTCAATATTTCAGCACATTGGATCTAGCAACCGGTTTCCATCAAATAGAAATGGAACCGAATGATATCCCTAAAACAGCCTTCTCAACCGATACAGGTCATTATGAATTTAGACGCATGCCTTTTGGCTTAAAAAATGCGCCCTCTACATTTCAGCGAGTCATGAACAACGTCCTTCGGGGACTTCAAAATGAAATCTGTTCTGTATATCTTGATGACATAATAATTTTCTCTACGTCACTTCAAGAGCACATCGATAGATTAAAATCCGTTTTTGATAGACTTAGAGAATCCAATTTAAAAGTGCAGCTAGACAAATCAGAATTTTTACACAAAGAAGTTGCTTATTTAGGTCACAAAATTACAAGCGAAGGTGTAAAATCTAATCCTGATAAAGTCACCGCAGTTAAAAATTTCCCCATACCAAAAACCCAAAAAGACATTAAGTCATTTTTAGGACTAGCCGGATATTATCGTAGATTCATCAAAGACTTCGCAAAAATCACAAAACCCCTTACATTATGTCTCAAAAAAGGAGCGAAAGTTGAACACTCACCAGCCTTTATTCAATCCTTTAACCATTTAAAAGAATTGCTTATTAATGCTCCAATACTAAAATATCCTGATTTTGAAAAACCCTTTGTCCTTACGACAGATGCCTCAAATGTAGCCCTAGGCGCTGTTCTCTCTCAAGGCAACCCACCAAATGACAACCCTGTAGCATTCGCGTCGCGCACTCTAAATGAAACAGAACAAAAATACTCAACGATTGAAAAAGAACTTTTAGGAATCGTTTGGGCATGTAAATACTTTAGACCTTACCTTTATGGCAAAAAATTTAAAATATATACTGACCATCGCCCATTAGTATGGTTATTTAACCTTAAAGAACCAAATTCGAAATTAGTACGTTGGAGGCTAAAACTTGAAGAGTATGATTATGAAATAATCTACAAAAAAGGGAAACAAAACACTAACGCTGACGCCCTTAGCCGAATTCAATTAAACGCAATCGAATCCGAATCATTAATAAATTACCCAGGCGATATAGACACCGACGTAACGCAATTCCTAAACGACCAATTTAACCCAGATATCCTTGACTCTGAAGTAGTGTCACAAACAATAGAAAGACTAGAACACGAACCTGAAACAACACCCAAAATTAATATTATTTCTGACATTCTAATAACTCCACCTATAACACAACTAACCCATTCTAATATTCCAATAAAACCACCCGTAACGGAAACAATACATAGTACAAATGCTAACGAAAATCATTCCAATATGACTATATTAGATGAAATTATTAATAATAAAGCTCATCAACTTATTATTAAAAAAGCACCTTATGACAAATATGTTAAAACCAAACGTGAAAATTTCGAAGGACATCAAATTATTCACGCAACATTACCCACTAATATTATAGTAATTACTAACTTTTTGAAAGAATATTTAACAAATAAAACAACATATGTTTATTTCTTTTCCAAAGAACTAAGAACCTATTTTCAACAAACAATGAATAACCATTTTAAAAATTTAAAACTTATAGAATGTTCAAAATTAATAAATAATGCTCAACCTGACGAACGAGAATTACTAATTAAATATCGTCATGAAGGCAAAACAAATCATAGAGGAATCGAAGAAACTTGCAAATTTTTAAAAGCAAATTATTATTGGAAATCACTTAAGGCAGATGTAACAAAATACATCAATAATTGTGAAATCTGTCAACGATCAAAATATAATCTAAAACCACCAGATCAACCTTTGATATTAACCGAAACGCCAAGCAAACCTTTCGAAATTGTTCATATCGACACTTTCATCATAGGTAAACAAAAATTCCTAACTATTATAGATAAATTCTCCAAATACGCACAAGCCTTGCCTTATACTGGAAATGCAGTGTCGTGCTGTGAACAGTTAATTAATTTCTTTTCCTTTTTACGTATTCCAAAACAAATAGTTTCAGACAACGGATCTGAATTTCAGAACGAAGTCGTTAAAGGCTTATTAAATACACATAATATTAAAATACACTTCACTACCCCCTACCACCATGAATCAAACTCTCCTGTTGAAAGGCTACATTCCACATTAATCGAACACATTCGATTACTTCGAGAATCGGACCCCAATGCAGAAGTTACCAAACTTATGCCGTACGCAATTATTGCCTATAATAACACGATCCATTCTAGTACGAATTTTACCCCATACGAACTTGTCTTCGGACACACAGACTCTAGAGATCCTATGGATTTAATACCCGCTCATGTATATACCGAGTATGTCAATAATCATAAAAATAACACACAAATTTTGTACGACAAAATTACAAAGGAATCACGAGAACTAAAACAAAAAATTATAGATAGGGCAAACAAGGATAAAACCCCGACCAATTTAATAATAGGCTCACAAATTTATAAAAAATCAGATAATCGATCTGGAAAAATAAAAAAGATATATTTAGGCCCATTCATACTAACGGCTATATTAGAAAATAATAAAATACAAATAGAAAATCCCAAAAATAAATACAAAGAAATTATACATGTTAACGAAACTAAAATAATACCCCTTGTTCCAGATGCTGGACCATCGTCGGCGGCTACGTAAAATTCCATGATTTAAATAAACATCCAGGAATACTACCATTCAAAATGGGAACCGCTAAACTTAAATCCAATCACTGGACATTCGTTCAAAATATTAACCTAACCCCTTTAATTAACCAATTTCAAAATATTCAAAAACAAGCAAAATCAATATACATAAACATTCAAAATAACAGCGAATACCATAAGGAATATTTTAATTCTTTTAATACATTATGTACACTTGAAAAAAGAATAGAAACTCTATTAGAACAAATTGTCCCAAATCAAGAAAATTATCGTAGTAAAAGAGGTCTTTTTAACCCCTTAGGTTCATTCATAAAAAGTATAACTGGAAACTTAGATCAAAATGACGCAGAGCAAATTGATGCCAAAATCACGAAATTACAAGAAAATCAAAATAAATTGAAAATTGACGCTATCAATCAAATTACACTTTTAGAATCCACTATTAATAAATTTAAAACAATTATATCTAATATCACACATAACCAAATGGTACTAAAGTCACGCATTTTACAAATAGAAAAAATAATTAATAAAGTTCAAATGGAACAAATAAGTAATCACGAATTTTATTTAATATATACAATAATCAATCAAATAACAACAATTTATCAATCAATCTACGATATTCTGAATAAGATTGAAATAGGTATCACTTTTGCAAAAATTAATGTACTTTATAATTCAATAATAGAACCAAATGAACTATTTATAGAAATAAAGAACTTACACGATCATCTAGGCTCAGATAAACTCCCTTTAGAAGTAACTTATAAAAATATACTTAATTTCGAAAAAATTATAGAAATTAAAAGTTTCTTAAAAAACTTTAATATTGTATTTATATTTGAACTTCCTCTTGTGGAATCGGAGATATATCAATATTTTAAGTTATTTCCTTTACCAATTCCCAATAATCGATCATTTCTTGTAAATATTCCTTATAAACCCTACCTAGCATTAGGCAATACAAAATATGCCCATATGGACCAAAGATGTCACGAAATCCAACCACAAAAATATTTGTGTAAAGAAGCCCACACCACGTTGGTCGAAGACAGCCCCTCCTGCGCTGTTCAACTTATCAAACATCACCCAAATATTACGTTTTGCCACCCATTCGAAACTCAAATGCACGAGATCCAGACAACAAAAATAATCGACGACAAATGGCTGATAACAGTACCAATACAAGTAATCGCCGTCATAAATTGTCAAAAATCCGAAGATAACATACCCCTATATCGTTCCTATCTTCTTGAGTCATCCCCAGGATGTAAAGTACGGATAAAGTCAATTAGGCTTGAAACATATAAATCAAGCCAATTAACATTTAATGGAATTAATCTACCTACCCTTAATTTAAGCCTAATTAAGGAAAACCGAGATTCATTCTACAGCCCTCCTAGTATGGACTTAAACTACGTAAACCTAAAAACTACTAAAGAAATCGAAGCCAAATTGGAAAACCAAAAGAAGGCCCTAGAAGAAATGACCACAACGATTTATGTAAAGAAGACCAGTTTTTGGACAATTTTACTTTACATATTCATTTCAATAATTTTTATATTTTTCATATACAAAAAACTTGTAAAAAAGTCTAAGAAAAAACAATTAAATGCAAACTCTAATACTTTAGATATTGAAGAAAATAATAGAATTTTCTAAAATATTAATAATCTTTAAACCTTTTTGGAAATTTTTGAAAACACGTCTTTAAGAACGTGCTTTCAACTAAGAGGGGAGGAGTTACGTTCCCGTGAGAAATGCGATTCTGCATTTATGCACTTGCAATTCTTAGACTTTTATCTTTTCGTTCTCATGCAACATAAGCATTACTGAACTTATAAATATAACTAAAATGCATTTTGTAGTCAGTTCTCTTTGTACGCTTATGAAATAAAATTGATTTTTTAAAAATAATTTCTCGTGTTTCGAGTTGTTAACTATATAGACTCCTTTAAACGTTCCATCCAAGCAGTTCGCGATAAAATTCTAAACGACCTATCTTCAGAAATGCCTTCAATTTCATCTAACGCTAGTAAACGGCTACGTAAAAATGAAGATTCTAAACGTCGAGTGGCTTTGGAGATCTGTGACATAATAATTTCTGAATGCACCATCGCTTTTGTTTCAGTGATCATTTAGTGACCAACCACCTATTTTATAGTGATCAATTTGAAAATTACAACAATAATTTTCCAGATAATATTTTGAATTTGGTTAAAAAAGACTTTCCTTGTATAAATTACTTAAAACTAAAAACTGAACTGCAAGTTATTTATGATCGTGCTGATTTTCGTGTAAGTTCTTCTAAATGCTTTAACTTTATAAATAATAACCTAAGTGATACGTTGTCTGAAACCGTCAAAATATTAACTTTAGTGTGTAGTTTGCCAATGACAACTGTAGAAAACGCGCGTTGTTTTTCGACCTTAAATAGAATAAAGACTTTTCTACGCAACACTATGGGCCAAGATAGACTATCCGCTTTAGCAATGTTAAATATCGGAAAATCGTTTATAAAAGGAATGTGCAATTTTAATGAACCTGTCATTCAGCATTTTTCCAATTCTAAAGAACGAAGAGTAGACCTGAACTTCAAGAGAATTTAAAGCTCAATTTAAAGGTAAGATATTTATTTTTATTTTAAGTATGCCTATTTTTAAATTTGTTATTGACCTCCCAATATAATTACACCACAAGCCGCCACTGCTTAACAGGCCGTTTTTTTCCTCCACTTCCGACTGAATGGCGAAAATTACCGAAACTTTTTGGCAAATAAACGTCCTATTTTATTGCGCAATGTACGATTAGAAATTCAAATAAGCTTCCGCTTATTTCAGCGTAATTGCCATAGAGTAGTAGGAAGTTGAAAGAGGGAATCAACCGTGGCCACCAAGGTCTCCAGATTTAAATCCTCTTAATTTTTATTTGTCTATAAAACCCAGCACATTTTAGAAACCGAATATCGATAATTTTGAATCAATAAGAAACAGACCAGATATCTTAGCATGTATACGAGAATCCATGCAAAGAAAACTGGATTCCTGCATCCTAGCAGAGGGTGGACATTTTCAACAGTTTATTGAAAGACACATTCATTCCAGCAGTTACTGCTGGTTTATTTTCTTATATTAGATGTTGTTATTGTTACTTTAATTATCTGAATATTTTATCAATATAAAATAGTTTGTATTTCCAAAAAAAAATAATTATTTACTGCTAAACCGCTTCTCGTATCCAAAAAACTAAAAAAACATTCTTTTATTCTAAATAAAATACAGATTAATGAAAAAGGTAAAATATAATGTCAGTGACGTGGCATAGTTTTCACAGAAAAATTATAGCACAATATCATACCGAGCCACTGAAGAAGAACATATGATATTTTTAAAATAAGTGTCCCCCCATTTCATGTTCCAAATTTCATGAAAAAATCTTAACGCGTTCAGGAGTTACTTAAAAATTATGATTTTTTTTTTTATTAAATTTCAACACCCTGTATCTCTGTAAGGAAGCGACCAGGGATCACAGTTTACTATCCTAAAATATTGTCAGGAATCATCTCCGAGGTTTGTCAAGGTACTTTTGAAACAACCTGTATAATGAAATATGATATATGAAATTCTCTTGCGATTTGACCTCCCAAAAGCATTTAAGAATTTCTCATAAGAGACCGACCAGAATTGCTCCGAATTCGCAAAGGAGAATTTTAAATACTTTTAATGCATGAGTGCGTTACACTTTTGGATTTAGAAGGCTGAAGGCTTGTAAAAAAATAAAATAAAAAATTCCGGCCCGTATTTAAACAAATTAAATTGATAAATTAAAATCTGACATTTTGGGGAGTAAAAAAAGTTACAGCAGAATTTTAAAAACGTTTTATTGTTTCTCGCATATGTCAAATCATAATAGCTCCATTCGTAGAAGCTATTGGGATTGCAACACTTGTCTAAAACTTCCTGTCACCATTACACTGTATATTACATATTAAAATATTTGTATTAATTTCTCTTTCACCCTGTGCAGTAAATACTATAAGACAAAAAGATGTGAAATTGGGCTCACCTTAAAATTTGTTGGTACAACTTTTGTTCCTCATATAAATATAAAATTCCCTCGCTGAAAGAATGCATATTACATACGACTAATGCATGAGACTTATCCAATTTGACATCAGGATTCTGAAGCAGTTCTAATATACTCTGCGTTAACTTATTTTTTTCACTAGTTCCTAAATGAAAAATACGTAATATAAAAAAAATCAAGTTAAGCGTATCTATTTCAAATAGTATCTTATTTTTTTCCATTTCATTCTGTTTCTCGTAGACCAATTTTGTTATAGATTATTGGAAGACTTGTTTAATTAATTTTGAAGCAAATTTTCTACAGTAATACCACACTAGATATGAATTTTTATATTTAACAGAATGACTAAATCATAAAGAAATTATTTTTATTATCAGTTTAAAAACCTAAAACTTTTTCTTAGTGTTGGCAAATGACCGATCATTTATGATTTGGTTACTTATGGCTATTTTTAAAAACGTTGGAAATATGTAAAAGGTTGCTTTAATCTTAAGGTTTCAATTGATACTGAACAAAGTTGGTCTGTTAAATAAAAAAGGCAGGGGCCGATAAAATGGCCAGAAAGATCACCAGATCTTTCTGTCTTAGATTTTTTTTAGGAAGTTTTTTTGCAAAATAAAATGTACAGGACTCGCCATCAGTTTTTATAGTATAAATAAGCTGATTTTTTTTAATATTCTGTATTACCACAGTCAGGCTGTTGCTTTAAAATATACAAGGTGTTACATTAAATAAAAATAAAATTTTGTAACTTGAGGCCCCTAGAAAAAAACTAACTATGCCACTGTATTCTTCATAAACGACATAATTCCATTTTTTACTTTTTCATAGGCTTGTATTATAACTAAGATACTATTGGTGCCTGGAAAGTGTAAATGTTCAATTTCGCCCTGTATTTCAAAAACGAAAATGGTCACGCAAATTTTGTTTATGGCATCTTTCGTTTCACAAAAAAGCAACACAGTGCCGCAAAAACAGCATCCCCTATCTTCAATAATAATTGAAATGTTGAAAACTACTTTTTCAATACAAATCAAAATAAAAGTCCTACCGAAGTGTTAAACACTTGTGCAATATACTAAAGCTCACCCTCTACAGTTGACCATACATGTAAGTAGTGTTCTAAAAGTGTACTATAAACTGACGGACTCAAGATACACCCTTCTGCAATCAAGTGCTCCAAAAATTCTACCAGTCGTTCCGAATTATTGAGGAAAAGATGAATGAAATCTTCTGGATCAGATTTAAGAACAACATCATAGTTTCCTAAAAGACAAAAATGATTTTAAAAAAATGCGATTTATCTAAAAAATATGGCCATCAAGGTAAAAATATACAAAAACTAATTTTTATTATATGCAATGTTATTTTTTTATGTATAACAGGAGAACATAATTGTTTCTTTGATTTTCATAACTCTAAAAATAACTTTTATAAATCATTTTTTCAATTTTGTCCATTTTTAAACTTTATTTGACTGGCCTAGAAATTAAAGTAAGTCCCATAGACAATTATAATGGATACCATTTTTTTTGGAAAACAAAAAGTTTTTAATGTAAAAAAAGTATTTTAATATACTTTGGGACCCCAAATTTTCCAGTTTTCTTCGAGTCTCATGAGGCGACTAAAAGAACCTCCACCCCAAACCTTGGACCAGTAATTTAGTTTTACAAATGTTTTTTCGGCGCGCCCCCCATCGAGAAGGTTTACTCGAACTCGATGTGCATCCCAGATGATAACCGTCAGCCGAGCATTAAAGAAGTTAATATTGGTGAGCTAAGAACGTCTATAGATAGTCCAGTGGCAGCTCGTTGTCAACTTTTCAGGGGGGTTAATTCATATAAACTACAAAGAGTCATCTGAAAAAATCAGACACACGAAACAATAAAATGCCTTTGTTACTTCGCAACAGCATGTCCAGGCACATAAATCGTACATATTTCTATGAAAATAACGATTAACTTCTTTGTTTTTGTCTTTACTTATTTTCTGAATTTTAAATTTCGGAAAACATCGACTACAGGTCTTAAATTCGAGTCGTTTCTCAAAGTTCAGCTCGCCAAAATAATTGAAAACGGATTATAAAGTCTTAATATGCAAAAACACTGTGGCTACCTTTCTTTAAAACATTAATTTAAACCACAAAATCAACAAACAAAATAATAATAATGTTTTATTTCTTCAATTGAAAAGTGCAACATACAAAAAATATACACTGTACAATAATTGGAGAAAAAGTCAAAGCTACAAAAAAAAATAAAGCAAAAAAATGTCAGGTTATACAAAAAAATCCTGAAAAGAATAACAATTTTTTCCCAACAGCAATTTCTTGGCTTTATTTTTGAAAATAGGAATACTGCGGGACTTACGAATATCATCATCAAGAGCATTATAAAATTTACAAGCAGCATATAAAGTGCCTTTCTAAATAAAAGACGTACGATGACTATCGGGCAACAGCAGGTCTTTAGCACGTGTATTGTAATTGTGGGATGGTCTATTTGACTGAAGTAGCAATTTATTTTCGAATGCATAGAGACATACTTCCAGAATGTACTGGTCAAAAACTGTTAA
Organism: Kuschelorhynchus macadamiae; assembly: GCA_030620095.1. NCBI lineage: Eukaryota > Metazoa > Arthropoda > Insecta > Coleoptera > Curculionidae > Kuschelorhynchus > Kuschelorhynchus macadamiae. The sequence continues at coordinate 351,313 of JAUTXW010001028.1, forward strand.
AATTTTTAAACACCTGAACAGCGTCCTGCAAGACTCTCTATGCTTTACCTCTGCCCCAAATCAAAATGCCATATTTGACATGACAGTGAAAATTAGGGTAGTATAAAGTCAACAAAGTGATTCCTAAGATAGCTTAACGCATAACAGGTTCTCCGAAGCCTACTACATAATGCATCAATATGAGTAGTCCACGTAAGCCCGTCGTCAAACACCACACCCAACATCCTCGTTTCACTTATAGGCGCAAGCGCCTCAGGCGAGTTTTCAAACAATGCAACACTATTGTCAGTTTGTCTTTTTGAATGTGTAAAACAAAGAACATTCGTTTTAGCCTTATTCAATATTATATTATTCTTCTCTGACCAGGATATTATTTTTCTATAAACATTTTCAGCGATAACTTTAAGAGACGGTAGATCAGGCCCAACCATCAGAATATTAGTATCGTCCGCATAACAAACAGGAAAAATGTCTGATGTGTCTTTAGAAAGATAAAAAATAAGGTCATTAGCAAATATCAAATATAGTAAGGGGCCCAAAATTGAACCCTGGGGAACGCCCTGAGTTATAAGTTTAGATGTACTATTTTCATTGTTGATTTTTACATATTGAAAACGCTCTTCAGGGTAAGATTCAAGCAATTGAAGAAATTGACCTCGAACACCGTATCTTGATAGTTTCGACAACAAAATCTTTGGTTTACCATATCAAAAGCTCTAGAAAAGTCAACAAACAGCCCCATAGTGCATAAGTTGTTGTCAGTTGCATCCACGATCTTATTATGAAAAAAAGAAAACGCTGTTTCAGTACTCTTCTGTTTTGTAAACCCGTGTTACGCCTCAGATAGTAAGATATTCTTTTTAAAAAAGTCAATTAACCTGTCCTTTATACTAAGCACAAATATCTTGGATATACTTGACAACAAACTTACTGGCCTATAGTTACTGTAGTCATTCGGATTACCTTTTTTATAAATAGGAATCACCGCTGCAAGTTTAAGCTTTTTGAGAAACACACATTCAGTGAAAGACAAGTTAATTAAATATGTAAAAACACTACACAAGTATAACCTACATTTTTTAACAATATTATTAGAAACCCCATCAGGACCATTAGAATTTGAATTCTTCAACCTATTTATCAAAGCTAAAACCTCTGGTTTACAGACTGGGGAGAGGAAAACTGAGGATGAGCAACAAGGGACATTCGAATTTAAAAATTCATAGTCAATATCGTCATGGGAATTTGGTATTATAAAATGTTTATTAAAATTCTTCGGCAACTTCTCCACTACCTATTTGTTCATTTCCTTTAAAAAACTCCACTTTTGTAAGTTAATATTTTTCTTTTGGAGATTATTAACAATTTCCCACATTGTTTTTGATTTATTACTTGAATTGTGTGTTTTTTTGTCATTTTCCACTTGTCGAGAAATCCTAAGTTTCTCTCTGTAGATGTAAAGTCTTCAAAATAAAATCTATAAAAATACGCAATCGTAACGACAACCTATCGCACATTAAACACATCAACTGACAAATATATTTAAGTTTCCTCGACGCAGCTGTTGACTCAAACTTTGCCAACGTAAGCCGTATCTTACCTATGCGCCCCTATGCGAATTTGATCGGGAACACTCGGGAAAAACTCGCCTCTTTTTATAACCACGAGGTCAATGCGGGCCGCCAGCCGAAATCGATTCGAAATGAAACGAAACCTCTCCGGAGATCGCGGTGCGAGGCATCGATAGTGTGTCGAGTTTATACGCTTAGAATATTAGAGGGAATTTCCAAATTTAAAAAAAAAATTGAAAAAATATAAACTATATATTATTTTATTTATTTGTTTCTGTTTGGAAATATTTATTGAAGGGTCATTGACCATTTTACATCATGGAGGAGCCGCCACTGAGATAGCCCTGCCACAGCCCGTGCAGCAACATAACGAAGCTTCCTCGCGCAATATTGGTTAAGACACGTCATTCGACGGAGCATTACATATTCAACGTTCACTCTAAAAAAATGTTAGTAACTCACAATTACGTCCCTTTACAATGGAGAAATTAGAATGAAAATATATAAAAAAGAGGATATTTCTTCATAAAATAGTATACATTGTTTATCCGAAATACTACCTTCTCTTCTCTGTGATCCTAATAAAACTAACAATTTTTTTATCGACTCAGTACAACGTCTTCCTGCTGACCCGACTTAAATTAACAGTTTTTTATTTGTAATTTGGTATGCGCTTCCATGATTGTTGTCGCCATTGTTTTCCAGAACTACACATACTTACATTGCCATGTGTCTTTGTGTTTAGCTCTCTGACATACATCAAACAGAATGAAATAAACTTTACAACACATAGTTCTGTACATTCCTATTCCTGCCATAACAAAGCTAATATTGTACCTGGTTTCCACAGACTTGGCAGAACTCAGGGTGCTGACTATTATGGTGCAAAATTTTATAATGTTCTGCCTTTGCACATCAGGCGACTTGAAGAAAAAATGTTTTGAGGGTCGAACATTATTTGAAAGCCACATCATTTTATTCTTTTGACGAATACCTGTATAATAACTTTGATGACCTTGTTTAGTTCCAAGAATTCTATAATTGTTAGTATTATTTTTGTTGTTTTCTTGTACTGAGTTTGTTTAATTTATTTGTATTATGCGGTTGTACATGTTATATTGTGATCTTGGCACTGTACAGGGTGGCCCACATAAGATGACCCACTACCTTATCTCAGAATCTGTACGAGATAGGGAAAAAAGTTTTATACAAAAGTTTCTTAGGTTTATCTAGATTTTTTAAATATTATATTTTTATATATATATAGGGTGTGTCATTTTGCGTTGACAGATGTCAACTTTGTTATTTTAAATGGAACACCCTGTATATTATTATGGATTTGAATAGCTCTCTTAGAGACGATTTCAACGATGTATTATAAGATGGGTCTACGAGGCACCGTTTCGGAGATATTTACGATCATCTTCAATTTTTGACATACTTTCAACTTGTTGTATCTCTGGTATTTATCAACTTTTTTGTTTCATTTTTGTGCAGGAAAAAACATAATTTTATGCTTTATTGGACCTGTAGGTAAAAATATTGAAATTGAAAAAAAATTTTACAGTGTTGTCACGTTTTGCGTACCATCAGTTTTCTCAAGATTTTTAAATGCAACCCCCTATATTTTATAACGGATTTAAATAGAGCATCGAAAGACGATTTCAACGATATATTATAACATAGGTTTACAAGTCACGGTTCCCGGGTTTTGGGGATTTTCTTCAGGAATCAATTTTAATATTAAACAATTTTTACTAAAACATAATATAAACTATTAAACGTGACATGACATGAACGAAGACAACAAAATTAATATTATATGCTAAAGAATATCTAAATTAGATTTTCTAATTGCTTTGAATAATTATTACCACGCCGTTTTCCAGATCAAACGTAAAACTCTCTAAAAATCAGTTAAATACATAATGTGTATTTTTGTTAAAATAGTGTGAATCTATTTAAAAATAGTTCTTTATGTTTCCTTCCCATATACTAAATAAGCCTTATCAATGTTATGATTAGCGATTACCGAAACAGACGGCCAAGGCGACTGTGTCGATAATGGTGCCGCAAAATGTCTTTGCTTACTAATCATTTTTGTTGTTTCGTTTTTATATAGAGCGTCTGAAAGTCAGTCGAGTAATAAACGTCATCAAGCTAAGTATTGGCTTCGTGTTTTTTCTCTCACAATTATTTACCAACCTTTCCACAACCCTATCAACAATTTTAAGTAGGCTGTGCTTCAAAACCACGGAAACAAACGAAATATTATTTGCATGAAATTTGACAGCTTGGTTGCATTTCTTGATTAAATTAGTAAATTTAAGAAATAATTATGTCGAACTACACTATTCAACAACGTTTAAATTTATATGAGTGCTTCATTAGAAACAATAAGAGTCCCGCACTAGCGTTAAGGGAGTATAGAAGACTGTATCCAAATAGCAGAATTCCAAGTAAGAAAATCTTCGTAAGAATTACACGAGATCTGAAAAATGGCGTTGTGATAAACAATAAAAGAAACCGGCCTAGGACAGTTCTTACAGAAGAAAATCAACTTGATGTTCTTTTATATTTTGAGGAAAGCAATGAAAATTCCCAAAGGGATGCCGCACGGGACATACCGCATATTAGCCGAGCAAGTATTCAGAGAACACTTAATATCAACGATTACCATCCTTTCAAATTCACTCCGGTACAAGAGCTATCCATAGCTGATTTTGACAACAGAGCTACTTTTTGCATGGATATGATGGACCGCCACTTTGATCAACCGGTTTTTGACAAAATTCTTTTCACTGACGAAGCAATTTTCAACACCGCGGGAATATTTAACCGAAAGAACTGCCACTACTGGTCAAGGCAAAATCAACATAAAATCAAAGCCATCAGAAAGCAGGGACATCAAAGTGTATATGTTTGGTGCGGAATAATAAAGGACCGAGTGATTGGGCCGGTTTTTTATGATGAGACTCTTAACGGACAGAGATACCACAGTTTGTTTCAAAATGAAATACAACCTCTTATTAATGAATTACCGGATAAAATTAAAGATGGTCTTGTATTTCAACAAGACAGTGCGCCGTACCATACCGTAAGACCTGTAATTGAATGGTTAAATGAAAGATTTCCAATGTGGATTGGCAGATTTGGGTCAATACCCTGGCCAGCTCGGAGTCCCGATTTAACTCCACTAAATTTTTTTTTATGGGGAAATATTAAAGACAAAGTGTATAAGAATAAAGTTAATAACGTAGACGATTTAAGGGGGAGAATAATGGAAGAGATCCATTTAATCAATGAGAGTGGAGCAGTTCGTAGGGCAATAAAAAAATTAGACATTATTTATACAACATGTATAGCACAGGAAGGTGGTTATATAGAAAATTTAATTTAAGTAATGTTTATTTTTTGTCTTTGTTCTTGTTATGTCATGTTTAATAGTTTATGTTATGTTTAGTAAAAATTGTTTAATATTAAAATTGATTCCTGAAGAAAATCCCCAAAACTCGGGAACCGTGACTTGTAAACCTATGTTATAATATATCGTTGAAATCGTCTTTCGATGCTCTATTTAAATCCGTTATAAAATATAGGGGGTTGCATTTAAAAATCTTGAGAAAACTGATGGTACGCAAAACGTGACAACACTGTAACATTTTTTTTCAATTTCAATATTTTTACCTACACGTCCAATAAAGCATAAAATTATGTTTTTTCCTGCACAAAAATGAAACAAAAAAGTTGATAAATACCAGAGATACAACAAGTTGAAAGTATGTCAAAAATTGAAGATGATCGTAAATATCTCCGAAACGGTGCCTCGTAGACCCATCTTATAATACATCGTTGAAATCGTCTCTAAGAGAGCTATTCAAAACCATAATAATATACAAGGTGTTCCAATTAAAATAACAAAGTTGACATCTGTCAACGCAAAATGACACACCCTGTATATATAAAAATACAATATTTAAAAAATTTAGATAAACCCAAGAAACTTTTGTATAAAACTTTTTTACCTATCTCGTACAGATTATGAGATAAGGTAGTGGGTCATCTTATGTGGGCCACCCTGTACTTTTTTTTATTGTAGTAATTGTTTTATATTGTATAATTACTTTTTATATTTTATAATTGTACTTTCAGCCTTGATGTGTAAAAACACTTTAGTGTAACTATTGCCAATAAAAGACTTTCTCTTAGTCTTTGTTGTTGCATGGGCAACTAACTGTCTTTTCCAATGAAAATAAAATTATACCAGATTGTCAATCTGGCTTCCTGACTGAACACTTGCTTTTTGCAATGTTTTTGATAACTGCTTGAATGGCATTGATCAACAGTGGTTGACCTCTATCGATATGTTAAAGGCATTTGATTCAATAGATCTTGACTGTCTTCTAACCAAGCTGAGTTAATATGGAATTCATGGTCGCCAATAAAAAGATATATTCATTTCACATACTACTACAGCTGAATTAGGTCTAAGGTCAGTTTACTCTGGTGTACCACAGGGCTCAGTTCTGTATCTTTTACTTTTTTCTTGTGCATTGCTGACATACAGTTTGCTCCTAAATCCTGCGACTTCCATCTTCATGCTAATGATATTTGGTTCCCATTAAATTTTACACGTAATCGAAAGAATCGGGCAAGAAATATAATTAATGAAGATCTTCACAATGTTAAACAATGGATAACGGATAACGGACCTGTGTTGAAATCATCAAACAGTCAGCACATGTTGATAGGCTCAAACTATCATCTCAAGAGAGTCTGTGATCTTGAACTTTTAGTAGATGGGCAGTTCAGCCAGTCTATTAGGAATCTGGAGTTGACAATAAATTGATCCAAAATTTAAATTTGAAAGTCATGTTTCGCATGTGTCTATTTAAGCTGGAAAAGGCTTTATACTATTAAGAACTTGCTAGATAGAGACACTAAAAAATGCTGGTGAGCTCCCTCGTTGTGCCTCACTCTCTTTGTAATGTGATTTATGGCCATGTTTAACCAATGAAAGTCGTCCCTGACTGCAAAAGATGCAGAATCAATGTGTACGTTTTATAGTTCATGTTCCACGTTTTGCACATATTTCTCCATATACTGGCGGTCCGTATTTTTATACATTGAATGAGTATTGAGAATAGTGAATACTCAAATGCCTACTGCGAAGAGAGCGTGAGACTCTAAACACTCCGTGTCGTAAAACCAGGACTTTGCAATCCGGTTTTTAATTTCTAGCTCTGTTTGTCACTAATATATTGAACAATATACCTAATGTAACAAAGGTCACTTTAAAAGCAAGATATTGTGTTATCTGTAATAATGAGTCTTGATTTTGATTTTAATTTATTTTAATGATTGTTTTTGACTTTATAAACTAGGTTACTGAGACCACTGGGGACAGTGTACCTTGTCCTTTTGTGTGTTTTTGTGTTTTTCATCCTATTATATATTTCTAATGCTGAAATGTACACAATAAATACTTTTAATTTGCTTCTGTTAACCAATAAATATGTAAGAGGTAAACAACCAATCGGATAAGAATAAGTAAAATAAGCGCAAGATTATTGTGCAGTGAAAAACACGTTGGCAGTTAATTTTCTTTTAAATTTACAGTTTAATTCAAGTTATTTGGTATCTGTAAAAGGTTAGTATTAAGTTTTGACATCTGTCAGTTGCTAGGTAACAAAAAACACAAATCAATATCCACGAATGTTGCCAGATTTGATTACTTTTTACAAACCAGTGACACCATTGATGTTATAATTATGATAATTATTGAAAACCCAGTAAAACCGTTTCATTATACAATTTCATTATTAAAAAAATAATTGAAGTACACTGTTAGGATATAAAATTACACTGGCCGACAAGGTTTTTCTAACACAGGCCAGCTCATTATTTTCACAATGGAAATACCCTCCCAATAATAAAAGAACTATTCGGAAAGCCCTAATATGTACCATTTTTTAATAGCCTAATTGGAACCTTTTATATTGGCAGGTAAACAATTTTATTGTGGGGCGGCTAAAATGGGTTCAATTTACAACGGAAAAATTACCTAGACTGGGTTGTTTACAAGATTAGACATAAAATAAACGTTAAACATCACTCTTCTGTTGAGTTTCGAATTGAGTGGTTCTCTGTGTATCGATAAGAATGTATGTGAAGACGAGAATGTCGAGTCAAACGCACCGAAGTTGCAAAATTTCTCCTGACAAATTTTGTTATATTTGTGGAGAATTTCTGGTGATATCACAAGCCAGGCCATTTTCCGAAAATGTAAAAAAAGCCTACTTTAAATATTTTGGTGTGTTAATTGATGATCAAGATAAGCGGTGGGCTCCCCATGTGTGCTGTGTTAGTTGTAGTGGTGCATTGGATGAAGGGAAAGAGAAAAAGTATACCTTTTTCTTCCAATGGTATGGCGAGAACCCACCAATCATTCTGACAATTTGTTATTTTTGCCTGACAAAGACTGAAGGTTATTCCAAAAAGGGAAAGCACAATATACAATATCCAAATTTGCAATCTGCCATACGACCTGTTCCTCATAATGCAAATTTGCCAGTGCCGATTGCGCCTTTAAATTGGCAAGCTGTAGATTTGGGAGATAGTGGAGATAACGCATCATCAGGCAGCTCAGAAGAACAGTGCACCGATCCCACTTTTACCACAGGTCCCAGTTCCGACGAGCCACATTTGATTGTTCAAAGTGAATAAATGATTTAGTACGTGATTTGGGGTTATCCAAACAACAGTCAGAACTTCTGGGTTCCCGTCTGAAGGATTGGAACCTATTGGCCAAAGAAACAAAAATTACGAATTTTAGAAAAAGAAATGCTGTTTTCTGAATTCTACAGTATGGAAAATTCGTTGTGCGCGTGTACTGATATAGACAGTTTAATGCAGGAACTTGATATTGAACATTCTCCCCGTGAGTGGCGCTTATTCACAGAATCATCTAAATATAGATTAAAAGCTGTGTTATTGCATAATGGAAATTTAAAACCCTCTATACCAGTTGCCCATTCAGTTGCAATGAAAGAAAATTATGAAAATATGCGCACTATTTTGGATAAAATAAACTAGAATAGGTATAAATGGCAGATATGTGGGGATTTAAAGTTATAGCGATTTTAGTGGGACTTCAGGGGGATTTACAAAATATTACTGTTTTCTTTGTTTATGGGACAGTCGTGCAATAAATCAGCATTATGTAACAAAAATTTGGCTTGAATAAGCGAATTTCAACCGGGATCTCAAAATGTTAAATTTATACCTCTTGTTGATTCCAAAAATGTTCCAATAGGACACCTCATAAACGGAAAAAATAAAGTTTAATTAGTGTTTTAAGTTAATATTTTTCTCGTTTGCTTTTCTCTTAGATGTATGGTATGTTTAATAGGCGAAAACTTTAAACATAGTCAATAAACAGGGTTAAGAATTTCCTGAAATCATTTTTTCTATAGATATTAAGTAACGTAACATTCAATATGGTTCTACAACTCTAACAATAAAACCCTACGTGCTACAACTTCCTATTTGTCATTTTCGTATTAGGATAGGTCCATTCTATTAGATTATGCTATCCTGATTTGTGTTACGACAAAAAAAAATTTTTTTGTCGGCCAGTGTTATTAGCAAAGTATCCCGTAGACACATAGCAAAGAACATTTTTACCTGTTATCATCATATTTTCTGAAATGATGGGACAATTTTCTGGCTTATAGTTGGTACAGAGGCGTTTCAGGAACTGTGTACTCTCATAGGGTAGCTGTTCAACTAAAATTTGTCCATACTTTTTCATGTAGTGATCAGCCTCTTCAAAATTTAGGTTTGCAATATATTCCAAAACTTCCGAATATTTTTGATGGTCCTCTATTTGGATTTTTATATACCATTCATGTTTTTCGTGCTTTTTGGCTAACATGAGAGCTTCCGCGGGACTACCTTGCCTTAAATAATAAATGTGTTTAAAACAGAGAAGGATCACATTTTATTGATTTTTATTTAATTTAACCTCCATTTGTATTTTTATACTGGGTGTCACCGAATCTATTAGATTAGGCCATAACTTTTAAATTATTTGATGTTACAAAACGAATTTTTGTATAGGTAAATGATACATAAAGATGTGAGTTTTCGCATAATTTTCACCTCCGGTTTCACCGGAAATGACTCCAATTTCGATTTTTTAAATGGAACACTCTGTATATTTTTACATTTTTGGATTCCTGAGACAATTCTGAATCATAATGTGACATTTTAAAAACGTTTTACGCCTACTTGATTTTTTATAGCTATTTTTAAAATTGCATCTAGGTGGCCATGGCCGAACGCAAATTAATTTAAGAACCTGAAAGATGACAGAATAAACAAATTGTTAAGTTTTAGTGATTAGTCTGATAGCTATGAACACGAGAAGTTGATAAAATCAAATTTTTGTGTAATTATTTTTTTTAAATGGTGACCCTTTTTAGACAAGCACTTTTTGAAAAGAGGATTTTTCTGCGAAGCTAACGGTATTAACTTTTTGCGATTGGATTAAACATAAGCTCAAAAATTAAAAATTACTAAGAAAAATTCTCGATAATCAATTATTTACTTTTATCAAGTGTGCCATGGATATCCATCAATTATTTACTTTTATTAAGTGTGCCATGGATATCCATGCTTGGATATTAAGTAGGATTTTTAATTGTGACAGTTGGTTGATCAAGATTACTTACGTTAGATCTATCTATGCGTCATGTCAAGTAAAGTGTGCCCAGCCTATCCCAGTTGATGAAAAGAATGCACGCCTACGCGCCTAACGCTCGGAACAGCATATTTTATACAGTTTTCTGCTGCCCCTCTTCAGATATCGTCAACAAATTTAGGCGTGCAAATCTGTATCTTTGGCTAACAAATAGTTCAGAGTATTAAACAAAAATATAACTATAATAACGCTGTAAAATGTAAAAGCACAATATTCGAGTTCACTGTATTTGTTCAAAGTGCATTCATCCTTGTTCACGACGTATTTCCGCTCGTTCAATTGCTTCTCTCAACACCTTGTGCAGCATTTGAGGCGTAATACTTTTAAATACACGTACAAACCTTTCTTCTAAGATTTCAAGAGTGGCTGGGGCTGTTACATAGACTCTTTCTTTAACAATGTGTCTTCTTGAACTTAATCAAGTCAATTATATTTTCAATTCCCGCCTACGTATCCTTGACCTCATATTTGTTGATAATTTTGAGGCGATATCATGTATTAAATGCGATTTTCCATTATCAAATATCGACACTCTTCATCCTCCTCTAAATATTTCTTTTTTAGACAGGGGATCTCCATTGCTTCAAGATGGGGTGACTCGACAAGTCTTTTTATTCTGCACTAACTATAGAGTAATTTCAATGATCTCCGCCATTCCAAAACTCTTCCAGGCTATTTTGACTGAGGAAATATTTTACACCTACAAAAACTACATTTCCCCGAGTCAACATGGCTTTTATCAGGGTCGCTCTACAGCGACTAATCTTGCCATATACCAGGATTATCTGGTCTCCTCTGTCGAAGCGCGTTATCAAGTGGACTGCATCTATACAGATTTATCGAAAGCATTTGATAGTGTACATCACAAGCTATGAATGAAGAAGCTTTCTGATATTGGTATCTGGGGCAATTACTTAAAATGGATCGCCTCTTATCTCAGCCATCGTAATCAACGGGTTGTGGTGTAAAACTCAAATTCTCGTGATATTTTAGTCACCTCAGGAGTGCCACAAGGATCCCACATTGGACCAATATTATTCCTTCTCTAAATATATATAAATTACGCCTCTTCCTGTTTTAGGAATAGTAACTGCCTTTTGTTTGCTGACGACTTGAAATTCTTTAGCTCTAATACGATCCAAGATTCCGCGCTACAATCGGATTTGGACCGCTTTGTCAAATGGTGCGAATTAAACTGTGTTTCCCTTAATGTTGCCAAGTGTACGTCCATTCGCTTTACAAGATCACCTAACCCCATTCCAAATACTTACAAAATTGGTGACACAACTCTTGGAATTTCCTCTTGTGTGAACGATTTGGGCGTCATATTCGACAGCAGTCTATCTTTTAACCAACACATAGACTCAATTGTATGTAAAGCTTTTAGAATGCTGGGATTCATTAAATTCTCGGCATTTCAGCGATACTAACGTCATCGTAATTGTTCAGTAATTTGGCAGCCCCATTATGCATGCCACATAGATAGGATCGAAAGAGTACAACGTAAATTTTTAAAATACTTATTATTTAAATTCCATCTTCCTTATCAAAATGTCTCCTATGAAACAAGGCTACTACTGTGCGGTATGCAAAGTTTAGCCCAGAGACGCAAACATGCCCTACTCCTATTTGTGTTCAAGTTGCTTAATGGTATGATCCACTGTGAGCACGTATTGGGTCAGGTGAACTTCTTGGTTCCAGCCTGACGTACTCGTCACACTTCCCTTTTCCTTGTAAGGAGGCACAGGACTAACTATGGTCAAAACACATTTATTGATCGCCTTTGCTTAAATTATAATAAATTTTGCTCCCACTGTGATATATTTAGCATTAGCCTTCGGACCCTCAAAAGATTCCTTAGATTCGGCGCTATTTAATTGTTTAAAGGTTCGTGCTTCATTCCTCTCTCGCTTTACTCTATATTTTTATTTTATATGCATTTTTGAATTTTACTGTTTATTGCATTGATACCATTGTATTTTTAAGTTTTGTATTTTATATCTTATCTTTAGTATTTTTCTAGCTGATTCATGACTTAAACCCAGTTCGGATTAATTCTTCTTAAAGAAACAGTTTTATCAACTTCAACTCTAACAAGAACGTTAATCTCCATTTTTTCATTTATAATAAATCTGCCTTCCGCCACTTGATTTCCTTCTTGATGCCTAAAACGGTTCTCGAGATACGGAAAATACTGATGGACTGGATGTTGCCGGTCGGGGCATCTCTGAAGACACAACTCAGCGGCATTTCTTGAATTTTTATGACATTCTCCGAATATTATCGACTTTTTCACTTTGTTATCAATGTCAATTATACTTAATATCAAGAAAAATAAGGAAATCTTATGTCTATTTAGAAAGAATAGGCAAGTGTCACTGCCAAAACAAAAAACCCTACTTAATATCCAGTATGGCTATCCATGGCACACTTGATAAAAGTAAATAATTGATTATCGAGTATTTTTCTTAGAAATATTTAATTTTTGAACTTATTTTTAAGCCAATCGCAAAAAAGTTAGATTCGCAAAAAATCCTCTTTTCAAAAAGAGTTTGTCTAAAAAGGGTCGCCATTTGAAAAAAAATAGTTAGACACAAAAATTTGATTTTATCAACTTCTCTTGTTCCTAGCTATCAGAGTAATCACTAAAACTTAGCGATTGTATTATTCTGTCATCATTTCAGGTCTTAATTTGCGTACGGTCATGGCCACCTAGATGCAATTTTAAAAATGGCTATAAAAAATCAAGTTGGCGTAAAAAGTTTTTAAAATGTCTTGTTTTAACGATCCAATATGATAATTCGTAGGGATCCAAAATAAAAGTCAAATATTCAAAAAAGTCTATGTTTCGCAATTTATTATTGCATCTTCAGGACACTAAAAGACATACATAAAACGATAAAGCTCTACAAGACATCAACTTAATAAATAGTAATTGAGAAAAAATGCTATACTGACTATGAAAAATACTATAATGGCTGAAAATTTGACATAAAATTGTGAATTTTTTTTTTGCAAGTTATTACATACAAAAACACATAAATTACGAGAAATACATAACTAAATATTTTGATCTTTTTTAAACTGAAAAACAATGCACAATAAAATTAAAAATTAAAAACTATGTACTGGGTGTTTCAAATTCGATGCTCATCATGGGGATCTTCTAAACCGTAAGAGCTAGATGGGTAGTTTAAATTTGGCAAAGTTGCGCATTTTAGAGCCCAATCGAATGCCGCTGAGAAAATAAAAATATTCCGAACCATTTCGAAGAAATCCGAAAAAAACCGAAATTGACGATTTTTGAATTTATTTTTTTGCGACTTTTATTTTGGCAGATAAAAAAAAACTAAGACCACATTCTTATTGTAGTTTTTTCTCCTCTACAAAATGGCGTTGTCAGATTTTTAATCCGACGTTTCGTCCTTCGTGGCCCATCATCAACTTTCTAAATTTAAATACGGACCTGGATTTTTTTTTACTTTTTTAAAAGCATTTTTAATTCTGATTAAAATGATATGTAACACGTGTGTGAAATAGTTTTAGATAGTGGAAAAAAAGCTAATTAATAATATAAAATAAGGTGGCCATGGATTTTTCTCAAGTATTTCATTAAATTTAATAATTTTATAATATTGTTAATCTAGTTTACTTTATAAAAAAAATAGTAACAAAGAAAAAAATTACCTATTTTTAAAATAAAATAGTAACAAAAGTCTAATAGTAACAATTTATTTTATGTTAATAAATAAAAATAATGATTTAAATGAGGTGTTCAAACAAATTTCCTTGTTGTTGGATGCACATTTGAATGCGCGCAGGAACTTTATTTATAGCTCGCTGGATCATGCGGCCTGGCACTCTCTCCATTGTGCGTTCTAACGATTGTCTTAAAAGATTAATGTCGTTTGGTGGAGTTTTATAAACCAAGTCTTTTAGATGACCCCACAGAAAAAAGTCATGGGGAGCCAAGTCCGGGCTTCTCGCTGGCCATAAAACAACTCCTCTATTACCTATCCATTTTCCAGGGAAAACTGTATTTAGGTAATTGGTGACGATACCCGCGTTATGAGCTGGAGCTCCGTCCTGTTGCCACCACAGCTGCTGCAGTTCATTAAGCGGGTAGTCGTCAAGAAAGTCTAATATAGGACCTGTGAGCATCTCCAGGTAGCGCTGACCTGTTAGGGCTCCTTCAAACAAAATGGGCCCTAACAGTCTGTTCCGACACAGTCCACTCCATACATTAATAGAGTTTCTACCTTGGCCCCGGATTGGTATGTTCTCGCGAGGATTATTGATAGACCACACATGCTCGTTGTGTCTATTAAACATTCCACACGAGCTAAATGAGGATTCGTCAGTCCAAATGATCTTGTTTGTAATATCCGGATCTTCTTGCAATGCCAAATTAAGCCAATTACAAAAATTTAGTCGCCTTTCTGGATCACCGGGCATCAAAAACTGACTTGTGTGGATTTTAAACGGCCTATAATGGGCGGCTTTTAATGTTCTCCACACTTTCACGTGGGGCATATTATTTAAATCCCTGCCAATCTGCCTGGTCGAAATTCTTGGATTTTCATTAACCTAGAATCAAATTAATCAAATCAATCAAAATTAAAGCTAGCCATTGTTGTAAACGAATAGGTATCTTTTGCTTGAATTCATTGCGAACATTGCCGTTCCAGGATAATAAACTTACAGAATTTAACACAGCGTTTACTTCTTCTTCAGTAGTCCGCAATCCATAATTATTTCTTTTCTTAGCAAAATTTCCTTCATGTCGTAATTGCCTTTCAATTCTGTTAAAAATTGTATAATGCGGCTGGGGCCGTTCGGGGTACTCAATCAAATATCTTTCACTTGCGGCTATGCTGTTTCGATTCTCAAGGTAGTAAATACGAAGCATATCACATTTATCTGAATTTGAAAATATCATTTTTCTTTTAAAAAGTAGACTTTTTAATAAAATTATTAAATTATTGATAATATTTGAAAATGGTTTCCAAGCGCAAGAAAAATAAGAATCATAAATGTCAGAAATCCATGGCCACCTTATTTTATATTATTAATTAGCTTTTTTTCCACTATCTAAAACTATTTCACACACGTGTTACATATCATTTTAATCAGAATTAAAAATGCTTTTAAAAAAGTAAAAAAAAAATCCAGGTCCGTATTTAAATTTAGAAAGTTGATGATAGGCCACGAAGGACGAAACGTCGGATTAAAAATCTGACAACGCCATTTTGTAGAGGAGAAAAAACTACAATAAGAATGTGGTCTTAGTTTTTTTTTATCTGCCAAAATAAAGTCGCAAAAAAATAAATTCAAAAATCGTCAATTTCGGTTTTTTTCGGATTTCTTCGAAATGGTTCGGAATATTTTTATTTTCTCAGCGGCATTCGATTGGGCTCTAAAATGCGCAACTTTGCCAAATTTAAACTACCCATCTAGCTCTTACGGTTTAGAAGATCCCAATGATGAGCATCGAATTTGAAACACCCGGTACTTACATTTTAAGGATATAGTTTAAGGATATAGGATAAAAGTCAAATCGTTAAAATGTAAATATATATTTTTTAATTTTTCATATATATATATATATATATATATATATATATATATATATATATATATATATATATATATATATATATATATATATATATATATATATATATATATATATATATATATATATATATATATATATATATATATATATATATATATAAATATATAAAAACTATATATTTACATTTTAAGGATTTGACTTTTATCCTATATCTTAAAATGGAAGTACATAGTTTTTAATTTTTAATTTTATTGTGCATTGTTTTTCAGTTTAAAAAAGATCAAAATATTTAGTTATGTATTTCTCGTAATTTATGTGTTTTTGTTTGTAATAACTTGCAAAAAAAAAATTCATAATTTTATGTCAAATTTTCAGTCATTATAGTATTTTTCATAGTCAGTATAGCATTTTTTCTCAATTACTATTTATTAAGTTGATGTCTTGTAGAGCTTTATCGTTTTAGTATGTCTTTAGTGTCCTGAAGATGCAATAATAAATTGCGAAACGTAGACTTTTTGAATATTTGACTTTTATTTTGGATCCCTACCCCAAATTAAAAAACACAGCGAAGAATTATCATATTGGATCGTTAAAACAAGACATTTTAAAAACTTTTTACGCCAACTTGATTTTTATAGCCATTTTTAAAATTGCATCTAGGTGGCCATGACCGTACGCAAATTAAGACCTGAAATGATGACAGAATAATACAATCGCTAAGTTTTAGTGATTACTCTGATAGCTAGGAACAAGAAAAGTTGATAAAATCAAATTTTTGTGTCTAACTATTTTTTTTCAAATGGCGACCCTTTTTAGACAAACTCTTTTTGAAAAGAGGATTTGCGAATCTAACTTTTTTGCGATTGGCTTAAAAATAAGTTCAAAAATAAAATATTTCTAAGAAAAATACTCGATAATCAATTATTTACTTTTATCAAGTGTGCCATGGATAGCCATGCTGGATATTAAGTAGGGTTTTTTGTTTTGACAGTGACACTTACCTATTCTTTCTAAATAGACATAAGATTTCCTTACTTTTCTTGATATTAAGTATAATTTTTGTTTTCAAAAGTCAAAATAATGTATACTCAAAGTGAAAAAGTCGATGTGTTATTAATATTTGAAGAATGTCATAAAAATTCAAGAAATGCTGCTGAGTTGTGTCCTCAGAGATACCCCGACCGGCAACATCCAGTCCATCAGTATTTTCCGTATCTCGAGAATCGTTTTAGACATCAATCAATCATATTATAAATGAAAAAATGGAGATTAACGTTCTTGTTATAGTTGAAGTTGATAAAACTGTTTCTTTAAGAAGAATTAATCCGAACTGGGTTTAAGTCATGAATTAGCTAGAAAAATACTAAAGAAAAGATATATATATATATATATATATATATATATATATATATATATATATATATGTACCATGTACCTACACCAAATTTCGTTTTGATACATCAAATACTTTAAAAGTTATGACCTGTCTAATAGATTCGTTGACACCCGGTATACCATTCTTGTTTTTCGGGCCTTTTGGCTAACTTGAGAACTTTCGCGGAACTACTTTGCCTTTAATAACAAATATCATTAAAACAGAGTATTAGCTATCACTTTTTGTTATTTTTTACCTCAATTTGTATTTTTATACATCATTCATGTGCTTTTTGACTAACTTAAGAGCTTCCACGCGACTACCTTGTTTTAACTTTAAATAATAAATATGTTTAAAACAGGGGAGCACCTTTTTTTAATTATATTTTAATTTTTTACCTTTATTTGTATTTTTATATACCATTAATGTTTTTTGTGCTTTTTGGCTAACATAAGAGCTTCCAGGGAACTATCTTGTCTTCAAAAATAATAAATATGTCTAATATTTTTATATTCTGAATTACAATGTTATAAACAATACATGTCCAAGACAAGAGGGCCACTACAGGGATCTCCGAAACCATAAGGGATATAAAGTCGGTTAAATGGGAAAAAAGTTGCGACTTTTGGTACTTAATAATATACCGCTTTGAAATCTAAAAAATTCCAATTGGTTCCGAAGATATCCTTAAAATTGTTTTAATTTTTTGCTGACTTTATTTCAAGAGGTTTTTAAAAATAAATGACACTTTCTCATTCCCCCTCTACAAGACCGCGTTATTAAACCTGGTTTCTCGATATCAAATTCGGAAAGTGCTTTTGATTCTGAATTCAACGGTGTATCACAAAATGTGGTTTAATTATGTTTTAGAACTTTTTTAAACATTATTAAATGTTATCTTGTTTTGTAATACATTATTACCCTGAGCTATTTCAATTTATTAAAAAAAACTAGGTTAAAATCAAATAAAATAATAATTAGTTTTGTATTTTGGATGGGTCCCATGTTACGCTTTTAAAAGAAGATACGCTTTCTAGAACTAACCTGCAGACTTTGATAGCAACATCAACATCATAATTCAAGTCACTTTCTTTTGAGACAATGAATTCCTTCAAACTGTCACTTTGGCCTATTGCATTGTTCATTTTAGTATAACAATTTAATAACAATGTTGTATGATCTTCAGTCGCCTGCCCCTGTTTGTGTAATGCCTATTGCACAAAATAAAAAAAATGTTTTGAACAATCAACATGTAAAAAAAAAATATCAAAATATTTCTAACAGCAACAAGAAAACAACTTACCTGCAAATACATAATCAATTTCTCTAAATGTTGCGAGTCGACGAATTTTCTGATGACATAACTAGGCTCCAGTTTCCCTATCGTTTTTATATATTGTTCTATCGCACCACCATAATCTCCTTTATCGCACAGATGATCTCCGTATTGTTTAAAAATGTCCACTAATCCATCCAAGTCGTATTGCTGGCTTTTAGCTATTCTTATGGCAACATCGTATAAGTTCTTTTTGAACAATAATGAAAGCTTCGATTGCAAGTCTTTTTCATCTAGATGGTATATTCTGTAGCTGTGATCCAATATGAAAAATGAACCCCATTCGTGTAAAACGGCCCTAAAACCACGCTTTTAAATTATTGTAATAAATTTATATGTCTGCAAATAAAATGTGAATATATATTTCTTTACCAGGGGCGTGCCGTCCATGGAAGCAAGGGAAGCAGTGCTTCCCCAAAAAAAATTACAAAACATCTTCTAAAATGTAATTTTTGAAATAGGAGTTTATATTAAAAACGCTAAAATATTATCTTAATTATCAAGCCCATAATAAATGCGGCCTTAACTCCGACCCAGCCACAATAGAATATCGAATAGAACCTATGCGGGCCGCTAGCTTCACTGCAGCCAAGTTCTGTATGCTTGATTTCCTTTGATAACCTCTGGCTCGATGAAATTTTTGCATTTCAGTCGTGTGCTTCAAGTGGTGGCGGAAGCTATCGTTGGAGTAGGTTCTTTGTTTGAACGGCTATCCGTGTGTTGTGTAATACGTACGTCGCGTTGTGCATGGTGCGATATAGAAGACAATAATACGGACTTGGATATGCAAATACCGTCAACTTCATTACCGACAGAATAACGTTGAAAATGTTGGAGAATTTAGTAAGAAGAGTGTGTGTGACTGTGTGGTGTGTGTCTTAAGAGTGATTTAATGATAGAGTTTTAAAGTGCAATTAAAGAAAGGGATGCTACATATAGAACATGGAAAATGACTGAGAAGGATAATGATAGAACAAGGTATAGGGAGTGTAGAAATAGAGTAGTTGCTCTAATAAAGACAGAAAAGAAGGTTTATTATCAACAAAAAATTGATTTGCAAAAGCACAACCCCAGAAAAATGTGGGAAATACTTGGCCAACTGATTAGCGACAAAAAGAAACATAGTAAAATTAATAGGGTTGAAGTTAATGGGGAGGTCAAAACTGATAGTAGGGAGATGGCAGAGAGTGTGAATGAATACTTTGTAGAGAGCATAGAACTTGAAAAAGTCATATTCTCACTGCCTAATAAAGCAAGTCCTGACGAATAACTGCCGAGTTTTTAAAGCATACTTATGATGTAATAGGGAATCCTCTTTTAAATTTAATAAATACATCTTCAGAAATGGGAAGAATTCCATCTTTATTGAAGGTTTCAACAATTATTCCTATTCCGAAGGTTCAAGGTTCAATCAGGGTGAATGATTTTAGACTGGTTAACATGCTTAGTTGTTAAAAGCTATGATGCGAGCTGCAGTGAAGGCAGGACAATTAGGGGGTCTGCAAACTAAAGATCGAGAAACTTTCCCAAGTGCTGTGTTTGTCCATTGTTTTGTTCATGAATTAAATTTAGTTTTATCCCAATCTATCAATCACATTAAAGAGTATAAAGTATTTTTCGTTACTTTAAGTGGCATGGCTGTTTTTTTTCCAAGTCAACAAAACATACACAACTTTTAGACTCCATTGTCCACAAATGATTGCCCAAAGTAGCTCCTACTAGGTGGAACTTTTATGGAAGACTTTTGTTAACAGTATCTGAAAATCGTGAATCACTGATTGAACTATTTTAGAATATAATAGAAAATAATGAAACGTGGGACTCAGAAGCAATAAATAGTTCGAGGGGGTTTTGGGACTGTTTGAAAAGAGATGTTAATTTTAATTATTTCTTGAACATATTTTTGGAAATATTTCCATTCTTGAACAATATTTTTAATATATTACAAACTAAGACAAATGATATTGCTTTTTGCCTAAAAAAAGTGGATGATTTTAAGTCCATGTTAAGCCAGAAAAGAGATGACTTTAACTTAATTTGGGGGAAAACGATGACGTTAAATGTAGAGCCACAAGCCAAGCGTCTTCGAACAGTCAAGGTGGGAGATGTTCAAACATCATACAGACGCCTCTTTTATGAAATAATCGATCAAATTCAGCAACAAATAAACTATAGATTTAACGGTTTAAATGATTTTCCCACTTGGGACCAATCCTATTCCTTCTGTTTATTAATGACTTAAAGCTTATATTCAAGCATTGTCATTTTTTGTTCTTTGCGGACGACCTTAAAATTTACCGTGAATGATCTGGGAGTTTTGTTTGACAGCGAGTTGAGATTTGTGCAACACATTAATTGGGTCATTCGTCGTTTTACTAAACGACAGTGCTCCGACTTTAGGAGCTCAGAAGTGTTGAAAATGCTTTTTATTTTTTAGTTCGAAGTCATCTCGACTATTGCTGTAACGTCTGGTCGCCATTTTATCGGATTCACATCTTACGAATTGTTTGTCAACTTTTTGCTTTTTAAACTACTGCTGACACCTGGCAATGTTTGGTCTAGAAACTCTGGAGCATTGTCGGATAAGACTGACCCTATCATTTGGCCACAAACTCCTCATTGGTCAGATTGATTGTCCGGAGCTACAGGCATTGCTTAATTTTAATGTACCGTCAAAGCGGGTGACTTGATAACGATTTTGATATATGCGTCACTGTAAGACACATTGAATAAAAACTTGATTTACAAAAAAATATGGAAAACTTGCATATGGGTTGGGAGAATATATTCTTTGAAAAAAAGCTTTCATATTTCACTTAGTTTTCGAAAAAAAAAATATAAAACCGAAAATTTCAAGCCACCCGCAATACGGGTGTCTTGAAAAATTGTATTAAAAATGGTTTATACTGCAAGTAACCCATGCTAAAGGGTGTATTGAAATAAAATTCGGTTTTTTAAAAAATATATACATATAAATCCATTTTTTTTAGGTTTGTCTAATTTTTTTTACAAAATGCTATAACAAAAATATTTTCTAAAATGTTTATAACTAAAACTGAAACTTCTTTGGTTATTTAAATCGGAAAACATTGTTAAACAAAATATCAGGTAACTATACCTATCTTAAAAACTAATCATATAACAATATATTTTTTAAACAAAAAATTTTAGTGCTCCCCTCCTTAATACTTCGGAATGCTCAATCTTCTTGATCACCTGATCTAAAGTGACATCGCTAATGTCTGGTTTAAGTGGAAAAACAAAGGCATCTTTGATTTTGTCAGAAGGCCTAAGAAATGAGCAATGTATAAATTCGTTGTCTACTTCCATTACTTTTGCCACATATCTTTGTTGCTTTTTCTTTAGTGTAGTAAACTGTACTAATATGAAGTCATCTTCTGCCAGGTTTTCTGTAGTGATCTGTGTCCTCTCGATTTTCTGTAAGTTATCTGAGTTAATATATCTCTTTTCTTTCACTGGATTAACAAAGCAGAGTAGCTCAATATCTTCAATTTCATCTGATCCTGTGTTTGACAATATATCTTCTTCCGACTCGATTATCCGTTCCCCTTCCGATTCTGAAGAGTTTGCATTTTGCTGATCTGTAACACTTTCTCCAGGCGCCACCACCAATTTTCTACGTTTGACACGTTTGGCTCTCGGTTCTTTAAATCGAGATTCCTTAAAAAGGGATTTTACTGATTCTGCAACCAACGATGGAATAATGTTCATACCGTCAGTCTCATTGTAGTCTGGGACTTTTACAAGTACCTTTTCTCGGTTAAGAGGGTATAACCCTGTGGCCTCAAAGCCAGATTTTATATTTTTTGCTGTTAGAATTCGTGGAAAATGATCTTTTTGTAACACTCCTGGATTTGAGATTTTCCATTTTTTTAACTCTTGTCGCCAGGCAATCTTAATTGGTCTGAAGCAGGACACATCAAGAGGCTGTGTTAAATGAGTGCTGTTTGCTGGTAAAAAAATGAATCTAATGTTTTCTTCTTTGCATTTTCTTATTACAGCCTCTGACAAGTAACTTGCTAGGTTGTCCCCAATTATAGCTTTTGGGCCATCTAGACGTCTATAATAAGGAACAACGATCTTGAAAAACCAATCTTCAAACAAACTTTGGTCAAACCAGCCGGACTTGCTTCGGTTGTAAATACAACCTTCAGAGCCACTTTGAGTCCATGTGGACCACAAATTTTCGGATTTGTAGACTACGTATTGGGGCAACATAAGCCCAGCCGCTGCCTGTTACAGAGAACATGACTGAGTGGGCAGATTTAGTAGAATCACACACTTTTTCTGCATGTTTCATAGTTCTTCGTATAATAACCTTAGGTCTTCCAGGGTCGTCGACAAAATTTGTCTCGTCATAGTTTATTAAGTTTTCTGGAGGTACGTCTTTGAGAGAAACTTCCAGTCTATCAAAATATTCACATAAAACATTTCTTGACACTCCGGCTCTCGATCTTTTTATATTTTCAGCTAAACGAACCTTTAATACATCTTTATGCCTTGTAAGAAAGTCGGCGCACCAATCTTTCCCAGGCATGTTATTGGAAAATTTGCTCACCTGTTTACCAGCTCGATCTAAGTAATTTTTAACTAACAATTTTATATCTTCTTTCTCATACGGATAACCCCAGTCTGCCGCTGTAACGATAGCTTCTACAATGGCTTTTTCTTCTGTAGAGTTTAAAACAGGTTGTCCCCCAAACTTTTTCGGGTGTTTATTCTTTATCTTCCTCCATATAGTCACCAAAGGAATATTATAGGTTTCGGAAGCCTCGGAATATGACATCCCATGTCTAACTGCGGCTAAAGCACTTTCTAGCTGGTCATTTGTATAGTTCGCATACCGCCGCCCGCCAATTTTCTTTTTATATTTCTGTGGCATGATTTTTCAAGTCAGCCTAAAAATGTATCCGAAGGTTAAAAAATATTAAAAAAAAATGAAAACCTTAATATTTTAGCAAAACTATGATAAAGTCTTCAAAGAAACTATTTTTTCCATCTAATATTAAAAATGCATACCTTAGACTAGGTTCCAACTATGGCCCTCAAGTGAAAGTTCTAGCTATTCACAACTTTAACAATTTTTAACGAACAATTTGGCTTGTTCCTACGGCGCACTAGTTTGGAATGGCGCGACGAGTTTTAGCCTGAAAGTAAACATGAACCAAGGTCGAACGCGCGGCAGTGCCTAAACAGCGTGCTCCGGTTCTTTTGCGTATTAACTTAATTAAATGTCTAACCGTGCAGATTTTTTCCACTTCACCCTCCAAATTCAAGTCACCCACTTTGACGGTACCTCTCTGTAGGACAAGGCAACCTGAGACTTTTTCATTGAATTACAGACGTACTGATATTGGGAAAAATGAGATTATGAATAGATTCATTTAATACTTATATATTTTTTTGTATTTCTGATACTTTATTTTTAGTTATATATTTTTTAAACCCCTTAACTTTCTATTATATAATATTACTGTACTACTTGGACTACGGGCCTGTAATTGTACTTGCTTGAATAAAGTTTTAATATATTAAATTTCTCGAGCCCTGCAATTTTGATGCATTTAAAGGAAAAACTTTTCTCGAAGATGCGTTTAAATCTCTTCTTCTTCATTATGGCCAGTTCTTCAACCGAGTGTTACTGCGATCTGAACTAAAAGTGATTTACGAAACTGATGACATCAGCGCAAAAAATAACGCTAAGTAACTAATGTAATTTTTAAAAGAAAAGGAGCTGGAAGATGCTTACGCCAAAATGTCGAAATTGTGTGAATTAGTATTAACAATACCTGTCACAAGTTCATCAGTAGAACGCAATTTTTCAACAC
The DNA here is from genome assembly GCA_030620095.1 of Kuschelorhynchus macadamiae. Lineage (NCBI taxonomy): Eukaryota > Metazoa > Arthropoda > Insecta > Coleoptera > Curculionidae > Kuschelorhynchus > Kuschelorhynchus macadamiae. Next base: position 375,786 of record JAUTXW010001028.1, read on the forward strand.
TTAAACGTATAAAAAATTTAGTGAGAAATTCAACGGGGCAGGAGAGACTTTCGCATACATCGCTGTTGTCCATTGAAAATAAACGTCTCCAAAATATGTCGGAGCATCGACGTTTTTATGATGACGTCATTGACGAATTTGCAAAATATGATCGAAGAATCGAATTACATTACAAATAGGTAAGTTTCTAAAAATTGCTTCCCTTTCTTAAAATTTCACCGCACGCCTCTGTTCTTTACATTTACTACTCGAAGAATGGAAAAAGTGGGATGCCAGTCATAATGACAGCCACAAATAAGAAATAACTCTGGTACACTCCATTGCCACCCTCATTTGTGCTTTTGTTTTTTTTTCATATCTATTTTATACTTTTTAAGATATCTATTTTATACTTTCCAGTCCAAAAATTTACTATTTTCCCATTTAAATACTCCCAGACACCAATTTATCCCCATTAGCACAATTGTGCATGGTTTACATACATCTAAATTACAATAGGTTTTATGCAGAATGACACATTTCATTTGAGTTATCTATCTTTAAAAAATATTTTGCGCCTGAGACACTATTTTATTTTGTTTGTGCTTACATGACATTTTTTTCTTTTTTTATTTCTTATTCTATGTTTTTTAATATATATTTTCATGTGTTTTCGGTTAGGTCTATACATATCTTTAATAATCATTTGTTTTCCAACGTTGTCATATTTAAATTCACATGATTCGTCACTTCAGGCATTGTTTTTTTTTTCTGTATTTTGTGTTTTTATATATTGACAAATTGAACTTTTTATTCTTATTTGACAATTTAAGTTAAACTGTTAAACTTATTGTGAGTTAAAAATGTTAGTTTTTAGTTTTAGACTGATGCGATGCCATATGGAGTTTATTAATCTCTAGTATATTGATTGATAAATAAAATTACCGAAAATTCTGAAAAAAAATCGTGTTGCCTGACAACTACATGACTTTATTTTCTTAATTGTTTCAAAGTTAAAATAGCCCGATTCTAAAGTACTACAGTGGAGAATTCACCGATTACAAATAATAAACACTAATTTAATTTATTAATTTATTTATTATAAAAAGTAAATGACGTCATCGCAGCTTAATTATACTGGACAATTTTCACTAATAAATTCAGTGAAACCATCACACTTCATGACATTTTTATACATGAGGTGAATTCCGAGTGAAATCTGCACAAAACCAAAATTTGTCCGCCGTTTTAACAAACAACAACAACAAAAGTATGCTTTATTGCTGCAGAAAAATTTTACAAATTTTATGGACAAAGCAAACTATACCTAAAATAAGACATATCAAAATATGAATCGAAAAGAATTTCGATAGGTCAATGCTTTTGACAATAATAATGTAAATTATCAATCTACCAAATCGTAAAACACACGTTAGAATATAACATAACATTGCCGCAAAACAGTTAATGAATCCTAATAACCTTATAAAAATAAACGAACACACATGTACGAGGTGAATAATTTCGATGACATTGAAATCAAAATTGCAACTATGCGACCTTAAACTCTATGTTATTATAGTTATACAAATAATTGTGATGTTAAACAGAAGGTACAATGAACTAGTGTAGAATGTAGTATACAAAAAAGAATTAAATTTTGTTTTTAATCCAATACCCAACAAAAATAATTAAGTTTTAAGTGAATGTTCGACAGTTCTTTTCTCTATATGATGATTTTCAAAATTCTATGCTACGAGTTAGGACATGACTCACAAAAGATTTAAGTAAACCATCGAATTTAGTGACAATTTAAAGAGACTTACTCGCTGTAAAAATCATTAACGCTGTAAAATGGTCTCTCAATGAGGTATGCTTTGGTGTTTTTTCGAAATTGTGCAAGCATAGGGATAGATTTTAAATGTACTGGCAGATTGTTGTAAAGTTTTATGGCGTTGTAAATAATTGATTTTTTTATTAATTCTGAGGAAGGAATGGGAAGATATATATCATGCCTAGAGTTTCTGGTAGGGTATACATGTTGTGGCCTTTCTGGGAGGGTGTTTATATGAATTCTCACCAAACATACCGTTTCCAAAATAAATAATGCAGGAAGTGTTAATATTTCATGTTTTTTGAAATAGTATTGGCAGTGAGCTCTATTATTTAGACCAAACAAATAACGAATGGCTCTCTTTTGAAGCATAAAAATACTACGAAATTGCTCGGTGGTACAGCAGCCCCAAAAGGGACGGCCATAGCGGAGGTGGGTTTCAAATTTTGAATTTTTTAATATTGACTAAAAATTCGTAATTTGTTCACTTTAACTATAACAACGAAATTTAATATTTGTTAAATATTACCTTATATAGGGCATAACAAACTGATAAACAATAAATTTGTTATAAATATCCAACACTGTGATCAAATCCTCCTGGGTAACATTTGATCCTTCATTTGACATACTGTTTAAAGATGTCGGTCGATTACTTTTTGAAATTATTATTAAATAACTTCGAAACCACTCAAGCATCGTTTTTTCCCCATCAACTGCATAACAAGGACCTCGTCCATCAGATGTATAACAATAAATTGCCTAAAAATATACAACGAATGAAACCATTTTCATTCCGATGCAGGTTAAAAAAAAAGTTTTATTACAAGTGGTTCATTTAAAAACTATTCAGGGAAACAGGCATTTGCATAATTCAAAGTAAAAACCTATAAACATTTTTCCATGTTAAATCACGTAGCTTAAAATATCGAGATAATAAAATAGTTATTTATGTATCAATGTATCATCGTATATTATTTTATCTTAAGGTATATGTATTTATTTTAAACTATTTTATTGTTTTTTTAAATGTAATAGGTACTATTCGTCTGGTCCACTTATCTATTTGCTGTATAGTGTGCATAATAGATTATACTTAATAATGGAGATATTTTAAGTGAATACTTGAGATACCTTAAGTGTGTCGTAGACACCACTATTTTTGGCGTTGCTTTGTGATTTGTTTCATGTTGTTGGCAATTAAAAGAGATTATTATTATTATTATAAGTTCTATAACATGATCGAGCGGGTTGATTACGACCCTCCGCTAAGCGCAAATATACATGAAACCATATCACTTACGACCTATGGTACATATGAGGTTTTTACTAGTAATACAATAACAATAATTTGTTTTCTAACTCTTTTAGGTCAAAATTGCTAATAATAAATTACTTTCCACCCCAAGAACAATAGTGTTTTTTAAGTTCTTATCATTCAAAATAAAATGTATAGTGATTCAGACATGTCACAGGAAATAAGTGATGCTGGCATTATTGCATGCTCTTCAGAAAGTATCTGGATAAAGATTTTTTTAAAAAAGTACGAAATTATTATTGGCACTATTTATAGACCTCCAAATTCTGAAATTGCCTCTTTTTTAAATACATTCGAAGACACGTTAATTAATATTTCCTCCTCATATGAAAACATTTTTTGCATAGGCGATTTTAACACGGATAACTTAAATTATGAAAGCCCTTTGACAAGGCAGCTTTTGCAAACTATGGAACCCTGTAATTTAGAACAAATTATTTTAGAGCCGACTAGAATTAGCAATAGAACTCAGTCTTTAATTGATCTTATTTTCACGAATTGCGATAAAGTTGTGAATAAAGGTGTTATTCTTGCGACCCTAAACCACTTAATAAAATACTATATAGATCACTAAAAAATATTGATATAAATTTGTTTCAAAGGGACCTGGAAGCAATAACATTTAATGAGATATATAATATTGAAAATATTGACGAAAAGATAAACTTTTTAAATAATAGTATATTGGCCTTATCTAATAAGCATGCACCTATTAAGCACCTTGCTGAACGCAATAAACCTCTCCAGCCATGGGTCACAGAAAATATTAAATGCATGCAGAAATTAATAGATAAAACCTTTCGTGATTTTAAATCTAGTAAACTGCCTAGCAAATGGGATTATTATAAACAGTTAAGGAATTTAACAAATAAATCAATTACATTAGAGAAAAAAGCTTATTATATGCATACCTTTCAAAATAGTTCCATAAAAGATAAGTAGAAAGAGCTTAATAAACTGAGGTCAGTAAAGACAAAGGAAATTCGGCAGGTTTTTAAAGACACAAATAAATTTAATTCTTTTTTTTATAAATTCAACCAAAACAAATAATTCGGTTAATAACGATCTACTAAATTTTTACTTAAATAACACTAAAAATAATCTGAATTCCTTGTTAACTTTTAATACTGTAACGGACAATGATATTCTTCAAATTATAATGAAAATTAAAAGTAAAGCTGCGGGCACAGATGATATTAATATAACTTTAATCTCCCTGTGCTGCCCTCATATTATTGGTTTTATAACACACATTGTTAATGAATGTATTCTTCATGAGTATTTTCCTGACATTTGGAAAAAAGCTATTGTCACACCTCTTCCCAAAGTTAGTTCTCCAAAGGATTTAACACAATTTCGTTCAATAAGCATACATCCAACGTTTCCAAAAATTTTAGAAAGAGTGGTGGAAACTCAAATACGCATACATGTTAATCTAAATAATATTTTACCAACGAAACAATCCAGATTTCGCCCTAAACATAGTTGCGCGACGGCAATGATGTTACTGACGATATTACGAAATGCATTAATTTTACTGGAGTTTTAGTAAAGCATTCGATTTTTTTAGATCATAAAATATTAATTTCTATGTTACACGATATAGGGTTCTCGGTAAATGCGTCAAACATTATTAAATCATTTCTCTCCAATAGATTTCAACGTGTAAAAATTGATCAAAATTATTCAGATTTTCTTAAAGTTGATTTTGGAGTCCTCAAGGCAGCATTTTAGGACCTCTTTTATTTAGTATCTATACATGCACTTTCCATACACATTTTAAATACTGTCAGTACCATCTGTACGCCGACGATACCCAGCTGTATTTACCTTTTAAACCTTCTGACTATAATCAAGCCATTATTAAAATTAACTTCGATTTAGACCAATTGCTTAAAATATCCTCTAAACACTGTTCTCTTATTTGGTAATAAAAATATTCTTAATGAAATAAAGCCAGATATGGCTATAAGCATAGAAAATCAACGTTTAAATGTATCTGAAAGCGCAAAAAGTTTAGGTCTTGTTTCAGATTCACATCTTCGATTTAGTTCTCATATTTCTCACATTCTTAAAAAAATATACTGCTCTCTGAAATCATTGTTTCCGCACAGACACTACCTTGATGAATCCACTAAAAAGGAGCTCTGTGATTCATTAATATTATCACATTTTAATCATTGCGATCATATATATGGTCCATGTTTGGATAGTTATGACTTACGAAGAGTTCAAAAAGTTCAGAACAGCTGTATTCGATTTATCTTTGGTATTAAGAGGAGAGACAGGGTAATCCACAAACTTAAAGAAATTTCATGGCTAAATATGTATAACCGACGTAAGCTCCATGCCCTTTGCTTTTATTATAAATTACTTAAATTTAAATCACCTCCTTCTCTGTATAACAGAATAACTTTTCGCACGGACGTACATCATTTGAATTTACGCAGGAATACCTTAACGATTCCGTGCCATAAAACTGAAATATTTAAGAGATGCTTCTCCTATAACATTGCTTTAAATATAAATTCGTTGCCTCCAGATTTATTACAAAGTTCTACGTCATTACAAAGTTTTAAAAGAAACATTACTACTCAGTTACTTAATTCTCAATAGCATTTAAATTACTCTCAGCCTTACTCTTTCTTCTTGTTCTTCTTTCCTTTTCTTTCTCCCTTCTTTCCTTTCTTGTCTTCATTTATTAATATTGTAGCATTTATTGTTGTATTTTTATTAACTAGCTACTTGCCAAAATGTCTTAATATTAGTTTGTAGCCGCATTGGTAGAACAGAATCTGGACTTCAGAAGTCTGAAATGCTTGCTTTTATTTGCCTTATCTTTGTGATTTTTAATTTTGTTTTTATATATGTATACATGTGGTAAATAATAAACGTTATTATTATTATTATTATTGTTACCAGCGAAATCATGAAGTTTTTAGAAAATGATGTAGAATGAATAAAATCGAGAAACAAACTGAAAATGTATTATTACTATACTTTCTAGCAAGGAATGAAGATTTGAAATCTCCCTCAGGTCTTTGTCATGAGTACTCAATGTTGAAATCTAGATATTTCAAAATATACAAAATTAAAAAAGAGAAAAAATAATGGCAGGTAATATACAAAAAAAATTAAGGAAAAGTAGTAGTAACTGTAATATACTAAATAAGAGAAGTACCATTCGAAATCTCGTGAAACAACAAAATATATAATGCAATGCAAGTTTAATAGAACAAGTTTAGTTAATTATAAGAGATCTTGCATAAATCCCCTATAAATCTGTCATTATTTTGTAGTAACAGTCTCATAAGATATAAGGGGTTTTATTGCCAAATATATTTGGCTTATATTATAAAATATATTTTATACTCCATTTAAATACAACAATTAAAAAACTTACATCATTCCTAGCCACCATAAAGTGACTTTCTTGAGTGGAATCAGCTAGTACACTACATTTTTTGATGCAGCCAATATTATCTAGAAGATACTAAAAATTATATAAATAAGTGAGTGTTTAAATTATTCAAACAAAAATAAATATACTATAGCATCAAATGATAACCAACTGATACTATAAATACAATACAAAAAAGTTTCTTTTTGAGAAAAATGTACAGCATAATGATCAAGAAGCTACATACAGTAGTAGAAAAATTGAATTTGTGACATGGCTATATTTGATGTAGTAAATTTACTACCATAGTAAACATAGCAATGTAGCAAAATTAGTAGATATAGAAGAATAAAGACTCTGAGTTTCACAAAAAATATTTTATCATATTAGCAACTTGTTTAATGACTAAGCATCATCAGGCTACAAGACTAAAAAATATAATTTTATGCCAGAAGATATAATACTTTGTGAAAATAATAATTAACGTTATACCAAATACTTACTGTTAAAATAATTGAGAGATCACAGAAGTAAAATGAACATGAATATAGGGTATCGGTTTTCGGTACTTTTACAGGGTCTCCCATATTTTTAAAGATAGAAGGTTGCAGTTTAACTGTTAAAGTTAAGTTAAACTTATCAAAAAGGCGAAAACTATTTCTAATATCAATTTTTCCATAGCCGCAGTGCCGCTTTCAGAATAAGTATACGGACTATCTGACAACTCTTATCAAAAAGGCGAAAGCTGTTCCATATATGAATTTTTCCGTAGAATTCAGTGGCAATTTTTTTTTGTATATTATTCTTTATAGTTATTAGAAATAATGTGGGCTTTCCAATAATATATACATATATGCCATTATTTTGAAAAACAAGCTCAAAATTCAAGATTTTGTAAAATTTTTTTTTGTGTCCAATTAGTAGGTAGGTAGTAGGCTGTGGCTAACATGTATTAAAAACAAAATTCATGTAAGTAATTATTATACTAAAGATGTAATACTTTCAAACTTAATTCAAAAGATCTTTTTTAATTCTCAACTCTTAATTATTTATTACAGCATTGTAACTAATTATGATAAAATTATTAAATTTTACTCAAAACATAACAATAATTACCTATCTTACTTAAAACGTAAGTTAGGAAAGGCACAAGAGAAACAAAATTTTAAAAAAGCAAAGAGTTTTCAAAAGTGTCTCGTAGAGAGACCTATTTTGGGTCACACTGAGTCCAGAAAAATATGCAGGCCTATATCGCAAAAGGGTTTGAATCAGTTTTTTAATATTGTCAGTGAAATGTCATGGGATTTTATAACCGGGAATAATAATTGATATAGAGACTGCATCTCATAGAAAAATCTAGGTCAAAATATAAATAGGTATATAAAAAATAAAAACATTGTATAACTAAGAGGAATTTAAAAACTATAAAAAATATAAAAAATCTGTTAAAGAGGCAAAAATAAAAGCCAATGATAAAGTTATTAGATCTTCTGCAAATCCTATGAGGGCCATGTGGCAGGTCATTAATCAATATCGAGGTAAGAATAAAATTCAAATGTTCCAAATAACTTAACCGCAAATGACTACAATAATTTTTTTGCAAATATAGCCCAAAGTGTAGTACCGGGTATTCCTGAAACTCTTAGCGACCCTATTAATAATCTTGAGGCCATAATACCACCGGCAACTGCTTTTTCTTTTGACCCAGTAAGTTTTAATGAGGTTAGGGACATCATAGATAGTTTAAAAAACAAAAAAAGAGATATCTATGGTCTCAGTGTGAAGATCATAAAGTCTGTGAAAAACTACCTGATAATACCTCTTATTAAAATTATTAACCTTTGCTTTAGGGAAAATAAGTTTCCAGATGTTCTTAAGGTGGCTCTTGTACTCCAATTTTCAAGAAGGGTGATCCGTCAAAGCCGGAGGAATTATAGACCAATATCCCTTCTTCCTATAATCTCAAAAATCATTGAGAAGTGCATGGCAGTGAGAATTGTTGGTTTTATAGAAGGGAATGATCTTTTCTCGAAATCCCAATTTGGCTTTAGGAAGGATAGAAACACTGTTCTGGGAGTCCTAGATCTTGTCTCTGATATAATAGAGGCATTTCATAACGGGAGTTACTGTTCTGTTTCATTCTGCGACTTAACTAAGGCTTTCGATTGTGTTGACCATGCTGTTCTTCTACGAAAACTTGAACACTATAACTTTAGTTTAAGTAGTATCAGTCTTATAAAGTCATATCTGGAGAACAGGTATCAGCTGGTGAGGGCAGTGGAGTTCTTCGGCTAGGAGCAGAATGTCAATTGGTGTACCTCAGGGGTCCAATCCTGGGCCCATACTTTTCCTTATCTATATAAATGATCTTCCAAGGTGTACAAATCTTGCTAAATTCACACTCTTTGCTGAGGACACGACAGTGTCCCTCTCCACAGATACATTGCAGGATGCAGTGAATGGTTCCAGGGTTCCCAAGAGAGAGCTGAGGTCTGGCTTCAGGCAAACAGACTTCTGTTGAATGCCAACAAGACTGAGATGGTTGTTTTTTCATTAAGAGATAATGGTGATTTGCCAAATGCCACTAGTGTAAAATTTTTGGGCGTTATGCTTGATCCAAAACATATTAACACACTGGTTGCAAAGTTTAACAAAAACCTTTATGTTCTCAGGAATCTCTCTAAATGTGTGTCAGTTGAGGTATTGCGAACATCTTACTTCTCTGTTTTCCAATCACATATACAGTATGCAATATTGGCCTGGGGGCACTCAGCAGGGGGTTTCCAGAGTGTTTAGAGTACAGCGAAAGGCAATTAGAATATCTGGATTGGGTTATAGGGAGGACTGTAGACAGATATTTCAGAAGTATGGATGATGACTGTGCCATGTATATCACTATCTCATTTAAAGAAATTTTCGGACAGTGTCTTTTTTCATAATTATGTAAAATCATACAGAAAAATTTATCATAAAACTATTAAAGCCGCCAAAGATATTTATTACAATAATAGACTTTCTAACGCCAAAAATGTAGCTAAAGAAACCTGGTCTATCGAAAATGATTTAAGAAACAAAACTCCTTTATCCAGCACTATCCTTACCTCTCCTGAGGACCTAAACAATTATTTTGTAAATGTAGCCAAAGATTTGACTAAATCCGTATCTCAATCTAATGACCCAATTTCATATCTCTCTAATCATAGGGTAAACCTGCACAGTTTCTTCTTTTCACCAGTAGTTTTATCAGAACTTCGTAGTACAATTAATGATATCAAAAATAAATCTTCTTCGGGAACTGACGGGCTTACTTTAAAAATGTATTCAAGTCTGCCGGAATGCACACTAGAGCATCTGACTACTTTGATAAATATGTCTTTCCAAAATGGTACTTTTCCAAGCTGCCTTAAAACTGCAATAATCATACCTCTTCACAAAGGAGGTGTTTCAGAAGAAGCTTCGAACTATCGCCCAATTGCACTTCTCCCTACGCTATCTAAGATCATCGAAAGACTGGTTAAAAAAAGGCTTTTATCATTTCTGTCTAGATATGAAATACTTACAAAACATCAATTTGGATTTCTAAGTAACAAATGCACAAGCGATGCCATGTTTTCCCTTCTTAATAGAGTTTACTCCAGCCTAAACAACCATCACGCTACGGCAACAATTTTCTGTGATTTTTCCAAAGCTTTCGATTGTGTGAATCATAATATATTAACTAACAAACTGCAGTACTATGGATTTAGAGGGGCTCCTCTCAATTGGTTTAAGTCATATCTTAGCAACAGAAATCAAGTTGTGAAAGTTGACAACAGGATGTCTTCTTGTAGGCCAATGGAATATGGAGTGGTACTAGGCCCTATCTTGTTTCTTCTGTTCATAAACGACATGGCTAATTTAAACATTAGTGGAAAAATATGTCTCTTTGCGGACGATACCAGCTTTACGTGGAGCCACCCAGATGTCACGGACCTACATAGGATTGTATCTAATGACCTAATCACCATTAAATCCTGGTGCGATTCTAATCTCCTATGTTTGAACATCTCTAAAACGAAAGTCTTGTCTTATAAAAACACGCTGCAACCCTTTGACCTTAATGGCACCACTATTAATGTCGTAAACTCTGTAAAATTTCTAGGGCTTCTTGTAGATGATTCTTTAAAATGGGATCCACATATCGACGCTTTATCGAGGAAGTTAGGTTCTGCTTGCTTTGCGTTAAGATCTGTTTCCGAGGAGCTTAGCTTTTCTACCTCTAGAACTGTTTATTTTGCTCTTGTTGAGTCGCACCTCAGATATGCTATTCCATTCTGGGGTACATGTTGTGCGACTCAATTTGATCGAATTTTTATACTACAAAAAAGAGCTGTTCGTTACCTACTGAGACTTAACAGTAGAACTCACTGCCGAGATTTCTTTAAAAGATATAAAATACTAACCCTTCCTTGCTTATTCATTTTGGAATCGGTTTGCTTAATTCGTAAGCACGCATCTGCTCTATTAGAGAGACCTTCTCACAACTACCCTCTCAGAAATACTGAGCACGATCTCTATCTTCCAACCCCACACTCAGAGTTAATTAAAAGATCAGTAATCTACAATGCAAAAAAAATGCATAATCACCTGCCATTTAACATCAAATCTATAATATCTCTGACTTCATTTCGCAAGGCTTTGAAATCATTCTTACTGGAAAGAGCCTTCTACACCGTGAACGAGTTTTACAACACATAATTTTATCCTTATGAACCCCTAGTGTGATAGTTGCCATTACCAACCATTTTTACCGAACTTTGTATATGTATTTTTTTAATTGTTTCGTACTTTTTTATTTTTTACTTTGCTTTTTTATTTTTTTACATTATATTTATGAAAATGTTTATAACATAGTACGACTGACAAAGTACATTTCTAATGTACTTCTTTTAGGATTCTATAATATTAATATTCTAAATTCCTGACTTAAATATTATTTTTCTATAATATTTATGATGTGTTTTTGTCTTGTTTTGTTTGCTAATTTTGATGTTTGTAAACTATTTTTTTACAACAGCTTTGTCCACAAAATTGTAAAATTTTTTTTTGACAATAAAGCATTTATTTATTTATTTATTTATTTATATATATGTTTGAATGCGTGATGTATGTAAAAAAGAACATAGATTTATTTCCAACTCATGGGGACAACCATGACTATAATACTCATACTAGACACCAATTGGTGCCAGCATACTGGAGGTCAAGGAGGTGTCAGGATGGCACGGGATACTGGGCAATACGTTTTTTCAATGTTTTTCCAGTCCACATAAAAAGTCAGGATCTCAAACACTTTAGAACCAGTATAAGGGGAATACTTTTAACAAATGCTTTTTATTCCTTTGAAGAATATTTTATTTTATTTTAGTGTGATTAATGTTTAATGTAAATTTGTAATTGACAATTTTTTTGTTATTGTGCTGTAAGGATATGTAGTGTACTTTAAGTATTTTTTTCTTTTTTTTAATCTATTTGTTTTTAAAACTTGCTAAAAGTGTTTTTGGACCTAATATTAATTAGTATAAGTATTTTAAGAAATTAATTTTGATATTAGCAATATTTAAATTGACGTGTGTAAGTTCTTTTTTAACAATGACATGAATAAAATATTGAGTATTGAGTATTGAGTAAAAGTGGTAGTGGATCTATTTCAGATAGCTTCCAGAAACACCAATATCGGACAGCTACTTGATCAGCCAAGGATGACAGACACTATCAAAAGCTTTTGACAGATACGTGTAGATGGAGTCAACTTGTTTATCAGACTCGAGGGCTGATATAAGATAATTCTGATATATTGCCAAGTTGGTTACTGCTGAGCGGCCCCTGAAAAAACCAGGTTGTTCTGGTATTATGTAATTCTTGTATGAGTTCAAAACCCCTTCCACAGTAGCCTGTGACAAAACATCTTTGAAAAAGGACACTGAAAGGTCGGGCAAGAGACTCCGAACAACTAGTTAGAAAAAGTGGTGGAATACCATCAAGCCCAGTACTCTTTGACACATTCGATTAGCATATTTAATTCTTCCGCGGTAAAGTTGTAAGTTGCAAGTACTGTGGAAAACTTCACTGAGAGAATATGATATTGGTGTGATCAGGGTAGCATGTTTAGAAATGAGAGGCAAATGCGTTTGCAATATCTTCAGAGCACCTCCGTACTTGGTTGTTAAATTTCATTATGCTTGGGAGGCCAGAGTTCAGCCGCCATTTGAAAACAAGTGAAAGCTTTATTTTAGGCTGAATATGATAGTTCATAAAAATATACTGGGTTCTATATAAAATTAAAAAATAGAAGTCAGTTCCAGTAAAACCAGAATTATATTTTTATTCAAAATTCAAATTCAAATATTGCTTTATTGTCTGAAATACAGAGTATTTATTGACAAAGCTACTTAAAAGTAAAACTGGGAATACCATAAATAAATATAAACAAGAGAAAATAAAACTAAACAAGTAAATATAAAACTAAATCTAATAAACATAAAGGCAACATAGTCACAAACACTCCAATCTGTCATTTTAATTATAGGCACAAACAAAAAACACAATAAAAATATGTCAATAACATTTGCCACAAGATTTTTCTAACACAGGTCAGCTCATTATTTTCACAATGGAAATACCCTCCCAATAATAAAAAAAAAAATCGGAAAGCCCTAATACGTACCAATTTTTAATAGCCTAATTAAAACCTTTTATATTGGCAGGTAAACAATTTTATTGTGGAGCGGTTAAAATGGGTCCATTTTACAATGGAAAAATTACCTAGACTGGGTTGTTTACAACATTAGACATAAAATAAACGTTAAACATCACTCTTCTGTTGAGTTTCGAATTGAGTGGTTCTCTGTGCATCGATAAGCAAGTGTATGTGAAGACGAGAATGTCGAGTCAAACACGCCGAAGTTGCAAAATTTCTCCTGACAAATTTTGTTATATTTGTGGAGAATTTCTGGTGAAATCACAAGCCAGGCCATTTTCCGAAAATGTAAAAAAAGCGTACTTTAAATATTTAATGTGTTAATTGAGGATCAAGATAAGCGAAGGGCTCCCTATGTGTGCTGTGTTAGTTGTAGTGTATCAATGGTGCAATGGATGAAGGGAAAGCGAAAAAGTATGCTTTTTGCAGTTCAAATGGAATAGCGAGAACCCACCTACCATTCTGACGATTGTAATTTTTGCCTAATAAACACTGATGGTTGGACAATATAGAATATCCAAATTTGCAATCTGCCATACGACCTGTTCCTCATAATGCAAATTTGCCAGTGCCGATTGTGCCTTCAAACTGGCAAGCTATTGATTTGGGAGATAATGGAGATAACGCATCATCAGGCAGCTCAGAAGAACAGTGCACCGATCCTACTTCACAAATTGAATTAAATGATTTGGGGTTATCCAAGCAACAGTCAGGGTTTCCTGTCTTAAGGAATGGAACCTATTGGCCAAAGAAACAAAAATTACGAATTTCAGAAAAAGAAATGCTATGTTTTCTGAATTCTACAGTATGGAAAATTAATTGTGCGCGTGTACTGATATAGACAGTTTAATGCAGGAACTACATTTTTTTTTTTTTTTTTTTTTTATTGAATTGCAAGGACGTAGCCGATGCACGCATTGGACAAGTGGCCCTTCTGAAATGTACACTACAAAATGCTAAACATTCCAAATGGTACGAATTAGATAAAGTAAAAAGTAAAATAGCCCTAAGAGGCATGTCGAATAGAAATTAAAAAAAACACACAATAGTTCATCAAAAAAGCAACACAATACATAAATAATTAAAATACAAGTAAATAAAAACAGATACAAAGTATATATAGATATAAAACAATCATAAAAGCAATTCGTTTAACCGCCTTTTAAGCTGTAAAGTGCTTAAACTGAAAATGTCATAATCAGGGAAGTGACGATTGTAATTGCGTACTAGTCGATCGACAATTGTGCTAAGCCCATAATTTGTACGATGGTATCCTTTTTTATTTTTTTTTTTTTTTTTTTTTTTTTTTTTTTTCTTTTATTTTACTATATTATTTTTAAGGATGTTTTAGATAAATTTTATATAGTACTGTGTTTAAATCAATATGTTTCTTTTATAATACTTTATCCTTTATTTGTATTTTGACTTGTGTAAATGCAATTTTATTGTGTATTGACATCAATAAAGATCTATCTATCTATCTATCTTCAAAAAACAGTTGAGATTGCCTTGTTCTCCTAATAGGAACCAGAAATGCGACCGACTCAAGCAACATCGGACAGTCAATATCTCCACTGAGCAGTTTGTGCAGAAAAACTAGAAGTGCCTTCTTTCTTCGAAACTCAAGTGTTTGAAGGCCACACAGAAGAGCTCTGGTATTATATGATAAACCTTGGTACGGAAAATTAAACTTATACAAAAGGTATTTGGCAAATCTATTTTGGACTTTTTCGATTTTATTGTCTGCGTATAAGAGACACTTAGACACTTTAAAGCATGATACTATATCATTTATAAATAGTAGAAAGAGAATTGTACCAATATGAGAGCCCTGTGGGACACCAAATGTCACAACAACCTCTCTAGAAATTGAACCACATACGCTAACTCGCTGACGACGATTGAATAAGTACGATTTTATCCATTGCAGATAGGTTCCAGAAAAACCAATTCGCTGCAATTTGAATAACAGAAGCTGATGGCAAACCCTGTCAAAAGCCTTCGATATGTCAGTATATATAACATCGATCTGTTGACCAGCCTCAACCGATGTTGTTAAGTAATTCTGGAAAATTGCAAGATTTGTAGTTGTTGAGCGACCACTATAAAAACCGTGTTGCATACTAGTGATGTAGTGCTTCAGAGACTAAAAGATATGATCCGTGATAATTACCTCAAACAGCTTTGGTATATGCGAAAGCAAGGAAATACCTCTGTAGTTTTTAATATCGCTCTTATCCCCAGATTTAAAGATCGGAATGAGAGCGGAAAACTTCCAAATTTCGGGAAAGGAACCCAGATTAAAAGATTTCTGAAAAATTTTAAAAAGGGGCCGAGACAACGACTCGCAGCAACGTTCCAATAAAATAGTGGGAACTCCATCTGGACCAGCCTTTTTAGAAAAATCAAGGGTTTTTATTTTATTGCAGATTTCCGCCTCTGTAATACAATAGGTTGATAGTAACTTTCCCGAACAGCTTATAGGTCCAATCTTGCTAAAATCTAAACTACGGTGACGTCAATAACAAGACTCAAAGTGAGTGGTGAAGGCATTAGCGATATTATTCGAACCAGTAATTTCCTCTCCGTCATAATTCATGACACTGGGCAGCCCAGAGTCTCTTCTCAAATTACGTACAAAAGACCAAAAATGCCTGATATTCTCTGGGATAAGCAATTCAGTTTGTGTGACATATGCAAGATAGCACACATCAATCCGAAGCTTAACCTCACGTCGTATGTCTCAGTAATCAAAATAGTCAACATCTTTATTGGACCTTTTAAATTTTTTGTATAGACGATTCTTTTGTCCAATAAGTTTTCTCAGAGGAAAGTCGAACCATTTCGGATATTTACAGTCGACTACCGTTTTCTTGGGGACACAATTATTGATACCTTCAAATAAGACCTCATAAAAGCACTCAACCATTTTGTTTATATCAGATTCTACTGATAAAAAAGACCAGTCGGATTGATTGTAAAAAAGGTTTAGATTGTGGAAATTCGCTTGATGAAACTGATAAATGCTAACTTCATTAGAATTTTTCATTGGAGAAACATATTTAATTTTAAAATTTATCTCAATTGCTGGATGGTAGGGATCAATGTTTACGAGGGAAAAACCAGATTTTAAAATGGAGGCATTCACAAAGTCACTGGCAAATATTAAATCCAAAATTCTGCCCATGTGATTGCACAATGAGTTCATTTGCTGCAATTCAAAAAAGCTCATTGAAACAATAAGAGTTTCAGAAGCTGGAGATGGCAGAGATTTTGGAACAAGTGTGTTATCCTCATAAACCCAAACATTCTCCCCATGACTAGTGCTTATTCATAGACTCATCTAAATATAGCTTAAAAGTTGTGTTATTGCATAATGGAAATTTAAAACCCTCTATACCAGTTGCCCATTCAGTTGCAATGAAAAAAAATTATGAAAATATGCGCACGATTTTGGATATAATAAACTACAATAGGTATAAATGGCAGATATGTGGGGACTTAAAAGTTACAGTGATTTTAGTGGGACTTCAGGGGGGATTTACAAAATATTGCTTTTTTCTTTGTTTATGGGATAGTTGTGCAATAAATCAGCATTATGTAACAAAAATTTGGCCAGAAAGAAGCGAGTTTCAACCGAGATCTCAAAATATTAAATTTATACCTCTTGTTGATCCCAAAAATGTCCTTTGGCCTCCTCTTCACATTAAACTTGGGCTGATGAAAAACTTTGTGAAGGCTTTGAATAAAGATGGTAATGGATTTAAATACCTAAGACAAGTCTTTCCCCAGTTAACTGATGCCAAATTAAAAGAAGGCATTTTGATTGGGCCACAAATCAGAAAATTGCTGGAAGATGTCAATTTTACGGAAAAGCTTACCAGGTAGGAACTTAGAGCATGGAATTCATTTGTTAATGTAGTAAGAGGATTTTTAGGCAACAATATGGATGAAAATTATGAACAATTAGTTAATGAACTCTTAGATGCCTATAAAGTGCTTGGTGCCAGAATATCATTAAAAATTCACTTCCTCCATTCCCATCTGTCATTTTTTCCTAAAAATTTGGGAGCTGTTAGTGACGAGCAGGGTGAAAGGTTTCACCAAGATATCAGAACAATGGAAATTCGGTACCAAGGACGATGGGATCCAGCCATGATGGATGACTACTGTTGGTTTTTGAAGAGAGAAGATAGGAGACCTCATAAACGGAAAAAATAAAATTTAATTAGTGTTGTAAGTTAATATTTTTCTCGATTGCTTTTCTCTTAGATGTATGGTAAGTTTAATAGGCAAAAACTGTAAACATAGACAATAAACAGGGTTAAGAACTTTCTATTTGTCATTTTCGTATTTGAATAGGTCCATTCTATTAGATTATGCTATTCTGATTTGTGTTACAAGAAAAAAAATTTTTTTTGTCCCCAGTGTAATTTAAAATGAAATAGGAATGGTGCTAATTAAATCTGTCATTGAAAATTCAATTAAGATGTAATAAGCTTTTTCTAGCAAGAATTTCTTTGTTTGTTTTCTAAATTTTGTTTTACACTGTTGCCCTCTAAGACCTAAAGGAAGATGATATATAGAATAAGTCTGTTATTTATTGTTTCTAATCACAATCATTATAATACAATATTCTTTCTATTAGATATTAAATTATACAGCACCCAGTTCGATTTTGATACATACCTTTTGCTCCCTATCTTTATGAGTAATATTATAAACAATTACAGCTCTATCTGTAGATACAAAGAGAAAACTGCTATGGGCTGAAATTTTAAATGCTAAACCAGTAACTTCAGTATTTAGATCTTTAAAGAGTTTTTGTTTAGAGCTTCTGTCCCTTGCTATGTCCCCCCTAAAAATAAACAAAATTAATATTATAGTGACTTATGCACATGTTAATACACACCTGTACAATACTACTGAACCGTCTATAAATCCCACAGCCATGAGCTGGGAGTTATCATGTACCGTTAAAGTACTGACTTGGACGGGACGAGTTCCAGCTAAAGCCCTGGTGAGTCTTTGGCAAAATGGTAAGGCATTTTTATCAAATTTGCTAGTATCCCATACTTTAATTAATGGATTTGTACCTGATTCATCATGCTAAAATGAATACATTATCGGTATTTAAAATATAAAAATAAAATTAAATAAATAACAATGAAAATTTAAAAAAACCAATGTCAAAAGCTACATAAAAGAGGATTAGGAGTGTAGTCTTTCCTAGATAACGTAACCCTATTTTATAAAAAATTACTTTTATAACGTCATGTCAAAATTTTAGGGCCAGATCTTGTTTTAATATAATGTATTTTTTGTAAAAAGTAAACTTACTCCAATTGTAACTAACAGAGGTGAATTTCTCAACTGGCATATATGATCCACTGAGATTTCATAACCTCTAAATGAAGTAATATGCCAAGACCTGGAAATAAGATGTATTTGCCCCAAAGAATCTCCGAAAACTAGATGATTGTTGCCAGCAGATGTACTTGTTATTTCACATTCCTAGAAGAAAAAACATGACATGTAGTATATATAAAAGATAATTATAAAGAGATATGATGATATGGTCTTAAATGCTTTACAACACAACCATTTATCAAATTCTAACTTTACCTTAAAGATCTCTGAAAGTTGACCCCCATCTACATTTGGTTTCAGATCAAAGAAATGAAATTTTCTCCACTAAAAAATAAAACATATACTGTACACATGGAATTAAAGACCTAACAAATAGTTTTTTATTGATTTAGATAAATATATCAATAAGCAAAGAGAGAGATGTAGAATATTGATTTAAAACACTGATATTAAAAAAATACAAATTTCGTGATAAAGGCAATAGTGTGAATTACCTCTAAAAAGGCCATATTTACAAACTAAAATATTATTTATTTACAACACAAAACCACCCATTTCTAAAAACCGTAACACCATAACAAAAACCAGCTGTTTTAGACTAACGTCACTTGTCAAATTTCGGTAAATTGTTGTGAAGTTAGGGTCAATTTCAATAATCACAAAATGCTGGCAGCACTGAAATTAAAAACCCAAACTTGTAGCCGGAAACTTCCAGCGATTTCCGCTATTATTTCGCATCGAAAAATAGTTTTCCAAAAATTGTTTTTCTATATTCTTAATGCTATCTTTGCTGACAACTATTGTAAATATAATCTTAAAAAATTGCATTGTATTCTCACAGATGTGTATAACAAATTTTTAACAATTTTTTTTTTAAATTACTTTATAAATTATTATTAATGTATTGGACGACCATTTTATTTTACTAAAATTAAAAAAAATATCTTTTTTCCCTCAGTTCCAAGATTAACCAGTAAATGCAATTAGGTATATTTATTTGATATATTTTTATTTATAGACTTTATTTTATAGCTTTCCCTAATTTATATCTTCCATTTTGCCGGTCAAATTTTTCAAATATTCTTTGAGGCGGGAAAATGTTTATAGTCAGTCGTCAATCCTCCATTTTTTCAAAGTTTCTGAAATGTAATCGACATTCCTAACGACACTGTAACACGTGCTAGACAAGGACAGTTAACCAAGAGAATATCTTTACTTGCCATCAATATCAATGTCCTTTATACATGAATCTAAAGATGGTTCAGATTTGCTTTACTTTACCTTAAAACTAAATGGTATTTTATTTGTAGTTATGTTTATTTAGTGTCTCCTGTTTTTATTGTGAAGGTAAGAGAACTATTCCTGGTTTATTTAAGGTGAATTTAAAATCTCCCAACATACAATGACGAGAGATTTTTAATTATTTTGTATGGTCTTGTCTCAAGATTGAGCACCATTTTGAATGCACAACCTAGTTCTAACTTTCCTTAGAAAACTAATTTTTACGGTTTCTAAATAGCTTGTGTATTTTTATAAGCCCTTTTACGTTTATTAATTACACGTTGATTATGTTTTTGTAGGTTAGCTTGTTTTAATTTTTAAATGGCTAATCCTTTTTAAGTTTCAAATGGTAACATGTAGGTATGAATTGCATGTGTCTTGCTTTTAAAATTGTAAATAATCTTTTGCCCGTAATATTCTGTATTTTCATTTTCCTATTGTTATTTTTATTTGCCAATTGTTTTGATATTTCTTGTTCTATTTAAACATTCAATAAGGAAATATATTACTTCTTTGTCTTGCCTGTATTTTTGCCATATTCTTGTTTAAAATGTTTTAACTTTTTTTGTAGCGAATTCAAGATAGGAATGTTTTATAGAAATAAGTACAGATAGTACATAAAGATCTACAACTGTCAAGGATGGGTGATTGTAACTTCAGCCTTCCTTACAACACTAGCCCTGAGAGCAGGGAAAAGTATTGCAAATATTCATATAGTTCCTGGTGTGCTACCTGTGAGAAAAGTTCACCTAGAAGAAGGTCTAAAAGTGAAACGAACGAAACATGTAAAAAGAAATGTAAAGAAATGAAAACACTAACACCTAAGAAGTACAATAAGTGTATTGAGTATGAAAATATGGAGCTGGAATATGATTTCAAGGGTTGGCATGAAACTAAGTATGATTGTTGTAGAATAAGGTAAGTAATAAATATTAATTAGGTGTATAGGTACTTATGTAGCTATTAGATCTTAATATGAAACAAATTACCTACAGGCAATTTTAGGATTGTGTAGTATCTCATTTCAACATAGTTTTGACACGACTTAAAAAAGAGGCAGGGAAGAAGTTCTTTCACTTTGTTCCATTATAATCACTTAAAAGTTGAATGTAATGACAGGCCAGCATTAAGGGTGGGGCTGTAGCCTCAGGCCTTGTTTTGAGCAGGGACTAGCTGTTGTGAGGTTTTACAGGGATTTTTTTTAGTTACCTCTATGATGCTACCTAGTTGTTTATCTATGAGGTACAGAAGGAAAACCCTTTTTTTTTAGTCATCAGTTATTTCTACAGGGTGGCATCGCAAGACTAAATATTTACTGTCCAAGAGCCCTATAAGTACTACATCTAGTTCTGTGTGATGAACAAACATAACACATTTACAACAGGTGATCCATCCTGAAAAAAGTTTCAGGTTTTCAAAAACGTGGAACATGGACATAGACAAATACATACTTACATATATACTATGAGCATCAATTTAGAACAACCTGAATGTCAGGATACTTAAATGTTTTAACTTTATCAGTGCAGTTCTCAATATTTAAACATTTTACTGTGATAGGGCCAGTCCATATATACTATACCATGAAAATTAAATTATGACCACATCAGAATGAAATTTTGTGAGTTCAATTCACGTGTCCTGGAAAGATTAATGTTTTGAGGTTAAATATAGTGACCTTAGTCTCTACTCTTCGATAATTCTTATATACTTTTATAATTTTTCTTTCTTCCTCAATTTATTTATATATTTATTATTTTATCTCCTATTAAATCAACCATTCATTTCTTCTTTTGCTTAAAAACCTATAAGAAATAAAATTTGAACTATTTAAAAAAACAGGTCTTAGAAAAAAGTATTCTGGGTAAATGTATTTGGAGTTTAATGAGAAAAATGTATTTTCTTTGTTACAGATCCAATCTAGTAGAGTTACCAACTTCATACATTTCCAACAACTGTCAAATGCCGCCAAATGTGGCAGCATCAAAAAATGACATTGACTGTCTCAAAATACACAAGCCATATGAATACTCTGCCACATTTAATTCTTTTGATTTAAAACCAACTTTTGAAAATTTAGAGACCATGGAATCAAAAAGTAAAATTTTAGAAAATGGTAAAAGTTTTGGGAAAATCAGTCCACATAAAATGGAGTCTCCTTTGTCTCTCAGTTCATATTTGAAATCGAATGGCTTCCACATACAAAAACCAAAGGGTTTTAGTGACAATCAGGATGTACAAAATGCAAATTTCTATTCCGATGGGGCTAGACTGAATACGAGCAATTGCAGAGAATATTGCCAGTTTGTAGATTTTAGAGGGCACGATACAGATCACAAAAAGCCATTATGTTTTGATACAGATACTTACTTTAACAGGCCCATAGATAGAGAAAGATATTCCAAAGAGGTAGAGTATTTAAGAGAAAAACTTAGGATCCTACAGAATACTGCATATACCAGTCATACAAGTCAACCAGTGAGTATTGTTAATCTGGACACAGGAAAGGAAGATAGCCTTAGGGAAAGCTTTATAACAACCACTATGGAGATCAAACCAAAAATAATCAAAAAAGTTTTACCTTCTCAACCTATTAAAACCAAAAGTAAAATTTCATTAAAGACGAGGAGATCTAGTACTGGTAAAACTAAGAAAGTGAAAAGTAAAAGTGGAAATTCAATTTCAGAAAATCCTTTGAGGTAAGCACATAGTTAATTTTGATTTGAAAATTCCTTATCTAGGTACATCTTTCAATGCAAATGTCGACTGAATGATAAATGATCTTAACTTAATTTTCGATAGAATTAAATCCTTTCATTTGTGGTAGTGTGGGATGAACATAATATTTTATAGTAGTTCTACTTGAGTTCTAGCTCTATAATTACAACCATGATGAAGTTACCGTGTTCCTTATACGTGGTGTTTTTTAAGTGAAGGCTAAATATAAAGGACATACTTTTTTGCTTTATTTTAGGACTAAAAGTTTATGTAAGCATATGTCAGCAAGGCCTTCATTTTTAAGATACAAGGTGTCAAAATTTTAATTTTTTCTTTTAGTTTTTTTACGGACCGTGTACATTCTCAAGGTAAATCATTCAGATTTCGCACACAGTATACTGTAAGCAATGTCTACGAAATGGCTATAAAACATTTTACAAAAATCAACTGGGTCCTACTTTTTTCTAAATAGCAACCTCTTTTAGATCACCCACAGACAATTTTACTATGTCACTGGCTGTTTTTCTTTCAAGTTCAAACATGCTTTGTTATCATAAACACATAGTATTTGTAGATAAAGCTTATAGTATAAAACGTAATACAAAAATAAGGCAATTTCTGAATTATGGAAGTCAAAGTATCATAATTAAAATTATCCAAAAAAAAAACATTTAAATATAAAAAAATAAATAACATAAACAAAGAACAGATAAAACTACATTAAAATACATCACATTTAAAAAATTGTCACAAATATATATAAAATATACATGATTGGTTAGGGTATACCCCCAATTTCACTAAAAATATTCGTTCAGATTATAAAACACCTTTTCTCTAAGAAGTGATCCAACTGACTTTTTCAAGCATATCAGGGTTTGTCCCTTTTAAGATTATTTGGTAGATGATTAAAAATCTTAATGTTTAAATATATTATGGAGTTCCTAGTCAGTTCTGTTTGCAGAATGGGCATTGGAATGTTAAATTTTTGCCTGGTATTATAAAATTTGTTAAAAGAATTGTCAATAAATTGCTCTCTTTTGTAAAACAGACACATAATCAAATAGATACTGACTACAGCAACCCTATAATGCATGTGACTTTCTATAAGTGAGAAATATGCCAATTTTGCACCTGCTGGTCCAAGTTTATTTACTATAATCCTGACAGCAGAACACCCACTAGTCTGTTTCTTTTTTAAGGCCAAAATGTCGTCATGAAATTTCAACCTATTATCTATCAATAATCCAAGAAATTTCTTACAGTTACTAAAAATACAATGGTTCATCCTGAATCCTTATTTGATCTGTGCAAACAAACTTAAAGCTTTGGCATCACACCATTGTTTTTATGTAGAAAACAACATTCCTCATTTTGTGTTCTAACTTCTTGGTTTCTTACTTTAATCTGATATTTTGAACTGTTTAGTTGTTAGCAAAATGCTAATGCTCTTACCCATTTAAAATTTTATGGTATTTTTTTCCGTTATTATTTTGATTGCTAAAAATGCAGAATATAATTGTTTTGGTTCATTTTAGGCCTAAAAGGTCACTTAAACATGTGGTCAAAAGGACTTAGTTTTTGCAATGCAAGGTTTTAAAGTTTAAATTTTTTTATTTCAATACCTAGTACCTCAAAAACTAAGGCCTTTTGAACACATGTTTATATGAACCTGTAGTCCTAAAATGAGTGAAATAATTACATTCTGAATTTTTGACAATCAAAAACAGAAAAAATAACATATAATTTATAATGTATAGAGCCTTAGCATTTTGCTAACGAATGTGATTAAAGTAAGAAAAAATATTATTTTGACACCCTGTATCAACATGGAACGGTAAAATGGACTACGCTACAAAAAAGGAGTTTGTCACACTTCTAATTAGTAATTATTTTTCAAGACAGATAACTGAGAATAACTTATTGATTGATAGTGATACCGTTATTCCACGTCAGAGTCAGAGACCAGAAATCGATGGGCAGCAAAATTTTCCAAATCATCCAACCGCCCAAATGTCGCCTTGAACGTATACTATCAGAACGCCCGTGGACTGCGCACCAAAACTGTTCAATTTTACAACGAATTATTGAATTCAAATCACGACATTGTGGTTATCACTGAAACTTGGTTGAACGAGGGAATCACAAACGAAGAAATTTTTCCTGTCAATTTTGTAGTATACAGAAAGGACCGAAGTGCTCATATTACTGGTAAATCAAGAGGAGGTGGTGTACTGATTGCAGTCAGCACGGGTTACCATTCGTATGTCTTCGATACACCTGATAGTCCCTTGGAAGAGTTGTGGGTCGGGGTCACTATTGGAAAGACTCAGTACGGTTTTTGTGTAGTATATATTCCTCCAGCGTCCGGTGTTTCTGTCTATGAGGATCATATTAATACAGCCAGCTATGTTATGGACAGAATACCTAATACTAGGGTGATGATTTTGGGCGATTACAATTTACCAAACTTCTCACACTCTCTTAAAAGTGTTGACATCGTGGATGATCATATTATTAATGATGAATCAATTTCATACCTGAACCAACTCAATAATGCTCCTAACACTGTATTTGTCCCAGGGAATGATTGCGAGAGAACTCTATATGATTTTGTTTGTTTTTATGATCTTTTACAAACAAATCAAATTTGTAACCATAATCAATCTACCTTGGACTTGGTGTTTTCAAATCATGCTAATATCGTAATTGCTGAGAGTCTCTCGCCATTATCCACTGTTGATTGCCATCATCCACCTTTGGATATTTCTTCACATATCGGTCCTCCACTTGATGAGCTAGTTGACAATCAAACCATCGATTTAAATTATTTCAGGGCGGATTACGATGGACTTAATGATTATTTTGCTGACATCGACTGGACCCTCTTAAACTCATGTCCTGACATAGACGCAACTGTGGATATGTTTTATTTAATCATTTATGTAGCTATTGACTTTTTTGTACCAAAGAAAAAATCTAATACACTTAGATTTCCTTCTTACTTCTCACCTAATACTATTGACCTTATAAAGCAAAAAAATAGAACATTCAATGGATTAAAGAATAGTGGAAACTGTCCTTTTCTAAATCGTGACTATAGACTGTTAAGATCACAGTCGAAATTATCAATTGATGTTGATTACAGAGCCTTCATTAGCTCCTCCGAATATAACATTCTACAGAATGTAAAGGCTTTTTGGTCCTATCTAAAATCAAAAAAATCCATCACAGGTTTTCCCAATCAAATGACTTACAACAATAACACTTCTACTAACCCTAAAGAAATAGTGAACTTTTTTGCTGCATTCTTTCAATCTGCATATAATTTGAACAGAAAGTCAAGGTATAACACAAATTTATTACCTAGCACTAGTATTAATCTGCGTAACATATCAATTAATGCAGACATAGTTTTTAATAAGCTGGTCGAATTGAAAATCAATAAGGGGGCCGGCCCAGATAAAATCCCTCCAATCTTCTTCAAAAATTGTAGTCCAACCCTTTCCATGCCATTAGCGCTAATATTCAACGCATCACTTTGTTCGGGTAGTTTTCCAAGGAGATGGAGGTCGGCCATCATCACAGCTCTTTTCAAGGGCGGTGACAGGTCTGAAATCTCAAATTATCGACCAATCTCTGGACTGTGCTGTATGGCAAAAGTCCTGGAATCAATAGTGACAGATGAAATCTTCTGTGCTTTTCAACAAATTATATCACCGCATCAACATGGATTTTTCCGTTCTAGGTCGTGTCAGACAAATCTGTCAGTTTACTCCAATTTTCTGAGTTCTTCTCTTGACGAATCAGTTCAGGTCGACTCAATCTATTTTGATTTTCGTAAGGCATTTGATAGTGTAGATCATTCTATTTTGCTGAAGAAGCTAGAGCACTATGGTGTGGGTGATCCTCTACTCTCTTGGATTGGTAGCTATCTCAGTCAACGGACTCAATTTGTGAAATTCAACAACTGTCTATCGAGCGAAATCCACGCATACTCGGGTGTTCCTCAGGGGTCTCATCTTGGGCCGGTACTGTTTTTGGTGTTTATCAACGACCTTTCCTCAATCTTCAAGCATTGCAGGTACCTTCTATATGCCGATGATCTTAAAATTTTCCAGAGAGTTGTGTGCATGGACGATTGCAGCCTTGTTCAGGAAGAGATTAATGGCTTATTTGCCTGGTGTTCAGAAAACGGAATGTCCTTGAATAGTTCTAAATGTAAAGTGATCTCATTTTCCCGTAAGAAACAACTCCTTCACTATGGATATTCCATTGACAGCACCATCCTTCCTCGGGTAGGCCTGATTAATGACCTTGGCGTTCTTTTTGACAGTGAGTTACGCTTCATCAACCATATCGACAATGTCATAGCTAAAGCATATAAAATGACAGGTTTCATCATGAGGCAGTGTTGGGAGTTCCGGAATATTGAGACACTGAAATCAATCTATCTCTCACTTGCGAGGAGCCATTTGGATTACTGCAGTGTGGTATGGTCACCCTTCTATAAAGTCCACATTAAGAGAATTGAGCGGGTCCAGTCTAAGTTTGCAAATTTTCTTTTGTACAAGTTGAATATCGACAAAACAGTGCTAACTTATAATCAACGCATAAACATGCTGGGGCTCGATAGTTTAGAGGTTCGTAGGATAATGCACTCATTGTCTTTTGGACATAAGATCATCAATAGTCACACAGATTGTGCAGACTTGTTGACGCTAATCAACTTTAGGGTTCCAATGCGAGCAACCAGGCAATTGGAAATGTTCCAGCTGCGGCAAGGTCGTACAGACCTGGGCAAATACAGTTGTATCAACCGAATGATGGAGTTTTTTAATCGGTTCATTCCTTCAAACTTTGACATTGATTGTTCTCCATTATGTTTCAAGAACAAGATTAGGCTAATATTCAAAGATTATGATGTGTAACCAAATTTTATTTTTAGACTCGCTTTTCATGTATTTGTACCATGTTTTGTTATGTCAATTTAGTCTATTAGCATTGTTTCATATTGTTATTGTTATTTGACTGTATTTGTATCTTTCATTAGTGATGTAATTTTTTTTTTTTTTTTTTTTTTAATTTATATTGTTTCTCTTTGAATGTGCTATTTGGGCAAAGTCCTGTTATGTACTTATTGAATAAATAAATAAATCTCAAAAATGAAGGCCTTGTGGATTCCTGTTTATTTGAACTTTTAGTCCTAAAATAAGGCAAAAAATTACATCCTTCATTTTTAGACATCAACGAAAAACATCCTGTATAGGTACTATAGAGTGCGAGTGCATTTGGAGAACATTGATTCAATTTATGCCAAACAAATAAGGATTAATATATACTTCCATTATCAAATACCATAATTAATTATGGTGTCACATTCATTTTCAATCAGAAACATCATTGACTCTTGAAAATGTTTTTTACGAACACATACAAATATACTACTTTAAACAGCAGCAAACTTTGACGACACCATGACCAATGAATTAGAAGTGAATAGTATTAAATATAGCTTTTTACAGGTATCACCTGCCTTTCATCATAATAATGAATTTTATTAGTTGCAACAAAAAGGAATAATCTTCACAACTAGAATATCCCTATCCTTCACTTTAATTGGTATTATAAAAGCAAAATATAATTATAATGAAAATTTCATAGGGGCATTTGGTAGCCAAACAGATATAGTTATTTTAAACTGTTACCAGGGTAACTAGAAAATTTTCTTCCTCCTGGAGTATCCTTGGTGTGGGGCCACTCATGTCAAGCTCACAGAGTATTAGGCCTTCAACATAAAGCGATTAGAATCCTTCTAGGCTTATCCTACTGAGACGGGCTGTCAATTATTCTATTCTATTCTATTCTCAATCTCATTGATAGAATCCAGCAGTCCTTTGAAGCAAGGGAGTACAATGCTGTCTTGTTTTGCAGTACTACAATTTTTCACAAAATAGCATTTGCCTTGTTCAGTCATATCTAGAGAATAGAGTTCAGGTTGTGATAGTGGGAAATGTGACATCTGCTGACAGGGTGTTTACAGGGCTCTCTCATGAAACCCATTTTGTTTTTGATATATATTAATGATCATTTGGAGACATGATGGCTAACTGCACCCTATTTGCTGATGACACAGCCCTCTCTGTTTCATTTGATTCCCTGGAGAATGTTGTGGGATGAAACTAAAACTGAACAGCTTGTGTTTTTGCTTAGTAACTTGGGAAAGACTAATCTCGTGCATAAAATTTTTGGGAGTCCATATTGCTTCAGAACTTACATGGTTTGGTCATGTGTATCAGGTTTGTAAAAGCTTGAGAGATGTCATGTATGTGATTCGACGACTGGTGGGTTGTGTATATGGGTTAGTTTTGATAACATCATATTTTGCTTTGTTCCACCCTGCTGTGTCATAAGCTATCCTTTCATTGGGACACTCTTTGCAGACAAGTTCGATGGATCTTTGGCCTCCCAAGGAAGGTTGTAAGAGTTACATAAGTAAGGCTACAGAGCGGACTGGAGGTCTATATTTAAACAACAAAAATAGGAACAATGCCATCTGTATACATCTAGTATATATTAAGAACAATATTGACAACTTCAAAGTGCATAGTGACATTCACAGACATGATACCAAAAATAAATCTAGTATCCACATATTGTCGGCTGAAATCCATATATATACAGGGTGTCCCAATAGTGCGTTCTCGGTTGATATCTTGAAAATGGATAGCGATATAAAAAAAGTTCAAATGCAAAAGTTGTAGAACAATACGGGCTACATAACCTAAAATTATTTTCATTTATACAGGGTGTCTCAAAAATCTGTAGCGAAGCAAAGTTGTGTTTTTTCTTATGAGACACCCTGTATGTTTTTGCATATTTAGATTCTGCTCGTGATTCTACACATTTTCTGTATAACATGTCCTATGTCTAAATTTGATAGTTTTTCTAATATCCGCCATTTTGTAAAAAATTATGAATTGCAGTGCCTTTTTTCAAACGACGTGGGCCGTTGGCTTTTTGATATAGGTTTATGATTTTTGGCGGGAACATTAACAAAAGTATGGGTTGACTTTCAACGTGAACAAAATTTGTCTGCGTTGTACAGGGGGTCCTAGATAAGTAGGAGAAATTAAAAACATCATATCTTCATTTTTTTAAATGGAATGTATAGTATTTTAATAGTTTAGATTATTCGTGACCCAAAACCCTATCTTTCGTAATAAATATGTCCTATACCTATTTGTCATAGTTTCCGAGATTTTGACATTTTTTTATTTATTATTTGGTTTTCAATGGCATTCCTCTTGATCCAACTCTTGTACCAGTTGAATATGGTATGGGTAAAATTTATATTTTCTAATTATTCTATTTGCCATAGATTTAGCAACACCTCTCTCCTTTTCTAACTGCCTACATGAAATATGAGGATTTTCAATTAAAGTTTGCATAACAAGATATTCAGTTTCTTCATTTGCGGCTCTTTTCTTCCTTTCTAATTCTTGTTCGTAATCGACACATCCAGTTCTTTCAAATCGTTCTTTGAGTCTGACAAATGATACCTCATGAGGATGACGTTCGGCATTGCTAAACCGTTGCGCATAAACTCTACTTGCTAAAAAACAATTTTGATCACTTGCGCCCAAAACATAAATCATGTTAATTAATTCTTCTCTAGAAAAATTTATTTTAAATCAATTTGAACATTTCGCCATGACAACATTTTCACCATTTTCATTTGTTTTTACCTTAGATTGTCTAAGCCATCATCGTACATTAAGTTCTAACTAAATGTTGACACTACCTACGCTTTTATAATAGCCAAAATAGTAAATATTTAAGAATAGTTGGTAAAATATCTGTTCTAAGTCTTTAGGTCGCGATTCTTAGCACAATATTATGAGCTGAATTTTTAATTTTGCGTCACTTGTAGTGTATTATAATTAGAAAATTCGATAATAAAGCAAATTCTAAGGCGATTGCCATTGAAAACCAAATAATAAATACAAAAATGTCAAAATCTCGGAAACTATGACAAATAGGTATAGGACATATTTATAACGAAAGATAGGGTCACGAATAGTCTAAAATATTAAAATACTATACATTCCATTTAAAAAAATGAAGATATGATGTTTTTAATTTTTTTAATTTCTCCTACTTATCTAGGACCCCCTGTACAACGCCGACAAATTTTGTTCACGTTGAAAGTCAACCCATACTTTTGTTAATGTTCCTGCCGAAAATCATAATCCTATATCAAAAAGCCAACGGCCCACGTCGGCGTCGTTTGAAAAAAGGCACTGCAATTCATAACTTTTTACAAAATGGCGGATATTAGAAAAACTATCAGATTTAGACATAGGACATGTTATACAAAAAATGTGTAGAATCACGAGCAGAATCTAAATATGCAAAAATATACAGGATGTCCCATAAGAAAAAACAACATTGCTTCGCTACAGATAATTGAGACACCCTGTATAAATGAAAATAATTTTAGGTTATGTAGTCCGTATTGTTCTACAACTTTTGCAGTTGAACTTTTTTATATCGCTATCCTTTATCAAGATATCAACCGAGAACGCGCTATTGGGACACCCTGTATATATCATATTTAATTTTTGTGCAAAAATTTAAGTCCATTGAGCAATAATATTTTTTACGTTGATTTTTTAAAAACTTTATTTGTCTGTCATTTTATTCTACCATATTGAATTCACACGCTTGCACAAAATTTGAGGCCAATCTAATAAGTAATTTTTTCACGTTGTTTTTTTAAATATTTTATTAGGCCGCCATTTTGTTTTGCCATTTTGGATTCGCACCAAAATGTTACCAGTTAGTTAGTTAACTTAAGGTAAATTGAATAACTAGGTTTTATTAACATTTCACTAGGTCGCTATTTTGTTCTGCCATATTAGATTTTTACCATAATGTTTCCGGGTCATCTACATATGCCCCTTAATTTTTGAACAAAATTTGAAATCAGGTGGGTAAGTAGTTTTTGCCATGCCGCGAACTAACAGACCGACGGATTTGCCAAGCATCTAGGGACCAGTGGCGGCTCTTCCATAGGAACATTTGGTCAATGACCGCCCAAAAATATTTCAGAAAATATATTATTCGTTTGACCGTCCCTCCTAATAGTTGTAATAAAACGCGAAACTTGGGAAAAGTTAAATACGCTACACTATTAGCCGCGCGCGATTTGGGTCATCAGCCGGTCTCTTCTCATAATTCGATCGATCGGTTGCGGCATCACGTCGGCATGCGGAAGTTCAGTTGTTCAGAGGTCTCGCGGTCGATATTCTAACTCGATATTTTTTCGGACGTTTTTAATCGATAAAAATTGATTTATATACTGTATTTTGTAATATATATTTTTTTATTTTTACGATCCATGTGTGAGTTGGAAATATACAGGAAATAAAATGATGGCAATTACTAGGGCAAAAAAATAAACAACTAAAAAGTGCTTACGAACTTAATTTTGCAAAAATAACCAATTTCTAGTAGGTCCGTGTTTGAGTTGTGAATGTAGATGAAATAAAATGTCGGTGGTGCAAAAAATTAAACAACTAAAGAGTGCTAACGAACTTAATTTTGAGAAAATAACCGAATTCAAGGTAAATAAATATTGTTGAGGAGTTGGGCCAAGATAGACTAACCGCTTTAGCAATATTAAGTATCGAGAAATCGTTTATAAAAGGAACGTACGTGCAATTTTAACGAACGTGTCATTCAGCATTTTTCCAAGAGAATTTAAAGCTCAATTTAAATATAAGATATTTATTTTTATTTTAAGTGTGCCTCTTTTCAAATTTCTTATTGATCTTCCAATATAATTCACCACGCCACTGCGTAAGATATTTGAAACCTGGGATGGTGGTTTTTTTCACGATTACAATCATTTTACTTAGCCGCAATTTTGTTCCGCCATCTTGAATTCGTTAGGACATATTTTGCAACCCCTCACTTTCCTGATTAACCATAGCCTTTCTGAAGGTGTTTTTCCTAAAGTACTTAAAACTGCGAATGTAGTACCTATTCATAAGAAAAGTGCTCGTGATAACATTGAGAATTTCCGTCCAATATCCTTACTTAGTGTATTTTCAAAAATATTCCAACGTGTAGTTTATAACAAGATCATAAATTTTATTGACAGATATAATTTGCTAAATTCCTCACAACATGGCTTCCTATCAGTGTCTAAACCAGATTTACGAGAGTATAGATGCAGGTAAACTGGTGGTCACGATATTTTTTGACCTGTCAATAGCGTTTGACACAATAAATAAATACTTCTTCATTAGTAAATTATATAATATGGGAATTCGCGGAACACTTCTACAGTGGATTGAATCATACTTGTCTGAAAGGGAGATTGTAGTTAAGTACGGCGGTGTAAAGTCTAGGGCGTGTCCAGTAAATATTGGTGTTCAGGGTTCAGTTTTGGGTCCACTGCTTTTTATTCTATATGCAAATGATCTGCCGCTATATATTAATCAGGGAAATGTGACGATGTATGCTGTTGATACTACTATTGTGGTTGAAGCCGAAAATGTGGACGACTTGAGTGGAAAGATCTTGAATGTCTGTAAAAGTATGGAAGCGTGCTGCCAAAGAAATGGACTAATATTAAATATAGAAAAAACTGTGTATATGAATATGATTAATAGAAAGTCGTACTCGGCTGATCTTGAGGAACGGCTTAATATTAAGTTTGCTTGTAGCAATAGATTCTTAGGTACAATTATTGATCCGCGGCTCTCGCTCAATGACCATGTAGACTATGTTTGTGGTAAACTTAACTCTGCGTATTTTGCTATTCTGCATCTAGGAATTCTGAAATGTGAAGATCTGCAAAAATCTCGAAGAGTGATTGTTTCGCGATTACAATCCTTCCCTTTTACGAGGGAAGTAATAACAATTTTTCAAGCCATGTTTCCATATTTTCATCCAATTTTGAACCGCCATATCTCCAGTGGCGGCGCGTGGTTAAATAACTTGGGGGTGCACAACCTTAGAATAGAACATGAGTGCCGTTGGTAAATCGGCGGAAGCGAAACGTGTTTTGGGTGCCACGCCCAAAAGACTTTCATTGGACTATCAAATCATACAAATTAAATAAACTTATAAGAATTTAAGAATTAAGTAACTTACCTCTCTGAGTACATCGGTCTGGCCAAACAATAATTGTTTTTATATTTTACAAACACGTTTTGTATTGAAAATGAAGTCTTCTATCCTTTTTTGAGACAAATTCTTCAATAACCAATTCATTAAAATTTGGAATTTCTTGAATCATTTGTTTCTCAATAGATAACATTGCGAGAGCAGTTAGTCTATTCTGGCCCATTGTACTTCTAAGAAAAGTTTTTATGCGATTCAATGTGGAAAAACAACGTTCCGCTTCTGCGGTTGTCATTGGCATTGTAACAATCGCCTGTAACACTGAAAATGTTTCTGAAAAATCTACGAGCCCAGAATCATATCATTTGGCCCAGTCGAATTTTTTTAGTTTTACCTTATTTTGGAAGACTTTGCAAAACACAGGAATGAAATATATTGACTCCAAGTATTATTATTGTAATTTAGGACATTTTGGTAGAAATGTTTACTAAGAAAAATATTAGAAAACTAGAAATATGCTTATAAGACTAAATTACGTAAATTAACAACGAATCAATTCATTTGGCCCATGAGAAACGCAAAGCTCTTTATCATCATATCAGCCTTGAGTTAAATCAAAACAATTGCTAATCCTTGGATGTTGTTAGTAACACATCAATAGTTAGTTCTGTCAACTTAACTTTCAAAAAATGGTGCGGGGTAAAGCTTTGTCTAACGATTTACGTAAAGTTATCGTTAATTTGCACAATGCTGGTAATTCTTGTGGTCAAATTGCCAACCAACTAATATGAGAGCTTTAGGTCGTATTTTGAAACAAAACCGTCGTGCAAATTGTGGTGGAATGGAATAGAGCGACTGGTGAAGGTTTTTCAAGGTCAACCTGTCTCAGAGCTGTCAAACGATTGGGCTATAAATTCTACAAAGTAAGTTACGAACTATTTTTTTTCTTACAGTCTCAATAGAGAAGAATTTTTAATTTACAGGCCAAAGAAAAACCGTTGTTAACTCTAAGACAAAAGAAAAATAGGCTAATATGGGCAAAAAGTCATCAGAACTGGTCACAAATGCAATGGAATAGTGTTATTTGGAGTGACGAATCAAGATTTGAAGTATGTGTTGGCGATTACCGAAGTAGGGTATTGAGGACCAAAAATGAAGCATATCATCCAGACTGTTTGCGCAGAAAAGTGAAATTTCCGGCCTCTGTGATGATTTGGGGATGCATGTCGGCCCAAGGGGTTGGAAGGTTACACTTCGTAGAAGGCACTGTAAATGCGGTTAGGTACATTGATATCCTGAGAGGCAGTTTAATGCCCTCCATTGAGATATTGAAAACAGTAGAAAACGGGTACATATTCCAACAAGATGGTGCTGCATGCCATACGGCTAAAACAGTGAAGGAATGGATGTTGCAAAATAACATTCCGATTTTGGATTGGGTATCCAGTAGCCCTGACCTGTCGCCAATCGAAACCCTTTGGCATATTATGAAAAAAAAATTACGTTCAACACCTGCCAGAACAGTTCCTGAATTAAAAGAGAGGTTAACACAAATTTGGAACTCATTTACTGCTGACGACTGCAAAAAGTTAATAGATACCATGCCAAAGCGAATCGAAGCAGTTCTGAAGCAAAAAGGAGATGTTACACAGTGGTAGATTCACTGACACTCTAATATCATTATTGGGCCAAATGAAATGATTCGTTGTTATTTTACTTAATTTAGTGTTCTAAGCATAGTTTTAATATTATAATAATAATTTTAGTAAAACGTGTTAACAAAATAGCCTAAATTGAAATAATATTACTCTGAACCAATAATTGTGTTTATTGTGCTCACCAATGTCTTCCAAAATGAAGTAAAAAATAAAAAATTAACTGGGCCAAACGATATGATTCTGGGCTCGTATTTGCAAATTATTTTCAATTAAAAATTTAAGCAAGTGGACTGCTCTGGAAACTTCTCTAAAATCTGCTCTTCTGTATATTATTTCTAATTCTGTCTTTAATTTATTTTTATTTAAAAATGGAAAGTTTTGAATTGCTGAATCTAAATGTAGTATAGGAAAATTTGCTGAATATGTTTCAAAATTTTCCACCGAAAATAAGTGAGCTATTTCCAAATGGCCTGTGAACGAAAACCTTCTTTTTATTTCTGCAATTATGGTGTCACACACTTTTTTAGCTTGCACAGTCGTGGAAACATAAGAATTTCTCTCATCCGTCTTCCTTCTTTTTCTAGCTTGACTTTCATCAATGTCTACTAACCCGGTTTCTCTAATAGTCTGTATGTTATCTCTCTCCTTTTGAATATTTTTTTCGAACTCAGTAATACATCGTTTTACAGTAACGGAATCAGTAGCCCTTTTTTGCAGCTGTGAATATAAAATATCAACATGGGGCATTACACGATGAAACACTGTCAACCAAAAAACAAATTTAGAGTCATTCAATAATCTGAAAATAGCACCCGCCTTTCTAATGGTATCAGATTGTTTGGATGTGGAGTGTATTTTTTCCATACACTCTAAAAGTGCTTCTCTGTTTTCGTATACAGTGTTAACTGTTCTAATTTTAAAATTCCATCTTGTAGCAGATGCTCTAGGAACCCTATTTCCAACCACTTCATCTCATATTGCAACTCTTTGTGGAGAATTCGAAAAAAAATTGGTAAGGTCACTCAAATCGGAAAAAATATGCGTACATTTGTATTTATGCTTGTTGCCTGCGACATTATCAAATTTAGTTGATGAGCATAATAATGGATATAATGCGCATATTTAAATTTATCTTTAATACGTTTTTGCACACCACCATGGGCGCCACTCATGACACTTGCTCCGTCATAACTTTGGGAAATCAATTGTTCAGAATTTTTTAAAACATAATTAAGAGCCTCCTCTATGCAGCCAGCTAAGGCAACAGCATCATGTTCATTTGGTTTTACAAATGTCCAAAATCGTTCAACGGGGGTGCCGTTTGCTAAAGTATGACGGTAAACTATAACCATTTGAAAAATATTCGAAATGTCACTTGTTTCGTCACTCATAACAGACAAAAAATTTGCAGCGGCAATTTCTTTTTTTATATGTGCCTGACTCACGGAAAGCATACATTCTAATAAATCATTTTGAATGTCTTTTGACGTGCCTTTAAACACGGTAGCTTGCTGCAAATGATCCCTCAGTGCTAAATCCTATTCGGCAGAAAAATTTATGAGGCCTCTAAATATACCAGGGTTTAATGAATCTTGTTGTTCATCGTGTCCACGGAGAGCAAGCTCAATTGCGCCACAAAATTTAATACAATTTATAATTTTAGATAAGACATACCTATTATTCTTTACTTCGTCATTATGTTTTTGAATGCTTAATCGGTATTCACTATTGTTGCCGAATATCTTGTTTACCTAATAAATTAAATCCTAATTTAGCAGATAGATGTGATGTGATTGAATTTTGATGCTTTTTAATTTTTTCGGATAAATGTACTAAATCTTTAACCCCGGATTTTGTCCATTCTGATGCCTCACCGCTTTCAAATAATAAACACGGAAAACAGTAAAGACTATTACTAATACTACATCCGCACAACCACTCGGTTTTTTCGTAAGTTTCTATTTTAAAAGTTCGTTTATAATCACGACTTATGCATTTAGTTACACTCGTAATTAACAAATTTGGTTTCGGACGACCGACACTTTTAATTTTTATTTTTTCGTTTAAAGATAACGAGGAAAATTTAATTGTCTTTAAATATTGCACGCTAATGCAATCAAGGTTTGATAATTCCGTCATTCTTGCAATCGCGAAATGAAAACAACCTTATCGTACCGCAAAGCGCTAATTCTAATGTGCACTGCTTTCAGGTGCTCGGGAGCTATCGGACGTCGCCTGATTGTCGCGGGGAACAAAGAGTGCGGGGGGCAGATTTCCACCAATTAGATTTAATATTCGGGCGAGCAGTGAACGAAGTCGCTGCGGCAGGATGGATGGATCCGATGAAAGGCCCCCTTCGATATTTAATATGTACGCATAGGCGTCCAGGTCCAGCGTCAAAGTCTACAGAAATATTTATTCTGCAAAGTTTGGTTTTGTTTAGTGCTTATTATTGATGATTCATGACATTGCCGCTAGTTAAGAAATTCGTCGATCCATTTACATCGCATATTTTAATGTCTGTTCTTTGACGGCATGGTTTTTAAATTATTATTTTATGATAATATTGTTTAAAGAAAATTAACATTTAAATATGTTTGTTTAAAAAATTTGGGAGTGCACGTGCACATGTGCACTTATTGAGGAGCCGCCACTGCATATCTCCGAAACTAATTATTGCATGAAGTTCCGCGATAAGCCATTTGCCTTGTTGTTACATAGAGAAAAGAAATTCTACATTATATAATAATATAACGCAGACTTTCATTTATAGTTCAATGTTCAAAGGTACAAAAAGTGGAAAATCGTTCTTTTTAGCTTATTTAACTCCATTTACACTCAAAAACTCATTATTCTATAAATCATCTCTCTATTTCTAGTGTAAAATGTTTCATGTCAACTACTGGTCTATAATATCAAACAAAAACTGTATATTTGGGAATCAATTTTTCTATCCAAAAAGTGCGCGGCTCCCACAAACCCGCTGAAAAACCGGTGGGCGGGCCGGTAATAAATCATTTTGGCGTCGCGAAAGGAAACTGCGAAGCGTTGTCTGAAAACTTTATAAACTCGCACGTTTAATGAGCACTTAAATCACGGTATTGTGAAATTTGGATGCGTCAGTTTTAAGTGCGATCGTTCCTGCGAATGCGAAAGGTGGATTGAATCATCACATACTTTGATCTTGAATAATTAGTTGTCAGGCATTTTGTAAAATTGCCAATGTTTTGAAAGCCAAAATTAAAATAACAAGTTTTTCGGTTAATTGGTGCAACTTTAGTATTTGAATCGTTCTTTAATAATCTGAATATGGACATGGAAACAAGTCATGTACGACAAAATTCATCCAAAATAAGATTGTCTGTTATTTTGTGATCTCACAAAAACATTTGAGTTGGTAGACTACTCTCAGGGATTGGAGGAGTTTTTTTTTTTATTATAGCCCTCTGATAGTTCTTTTGAACTAGCCATAAATTACCCTTTCTAGCAGTGGCGGCTCGTGGTGAATTATATTGAGAGGTCAATAACAAATTTAAAAATAGGCTTACTTAAAATAAAAATAAATATCTTATCTTTAAATTGAGCTTTAAATTCTCTTGAAGTTCAGGTCTACTCTTCATTTTTTAGAATTGGAAAAATGCTGAATGACACGTTCGTTAAAATTGCACGCACATTCCTTTTATAAACGGTTACTCGACACTTAACATTGCTAAAGCAGATAGTCTATCTTGGCCCAACTCCTCAACAAAATTTATAAGCCCTCTAAAAACCCCTGGATGTTCAGACAAAGCCGTTTTACTTACACCTACGTTGAATTTGGTTATTTTCTCAAAATTAAGTTCGTTAGCACTCTTTAGTTGTTTAATTTTTTGCACTACCGACGTTCGTAAGCAATTTTTAATTGTTTATTTTTTTGCACCAGTGGCTACCAACATTTTATTTCCTGTATATTTCCAACTCACACATGGATAATAAAAATATATATATATTACAAAAAACAGTATATAAATCGATTTTGATCGATTAAAAACGTCCGAAACAATATCGAGAATATCAACCGCGCGACCTCTGAACAATTGAACTTTCGCATGCCGACGTGATGCCGCGACCGATCGATCGAATTATGAGAATTGGCTGATGACCCAAATCGTGATTTCATATTCCATGTGCTATCACGTTCGGCTGCCGCTCGGTAGCTGTGTAATCTTCGGGTACTTTCGTCAAGCTTTGAGGTAATCAGGGCAATTCGGACTGCCCAGCCTAGCTTAGTATAGCGCAGGGGTGCTCAAACGGTTGATCGCGAGTGCTTTTTGAGTAGATCTCGAGAAGAAATTTTTTTTTAATAAGTAGGTACTTAACTAAACTACAAAAATGTATTACGTAATAAAATAACACTAGCGGCAAAAGGCGGCTTTATCAAAGGAACGCTCGGTACTTGTCAAAGAAAAGCCGCGTTTTTTATTCTTGCCGCTTTTCTAGAAATTTCGGGCGGCGCGTTTGACGGGAACATTCGACACTTTCGTTCACGCCGATATAAATGTTGCGCCTGCAGGAATTGGGGTCATTCTGAATTGCAACTTGAAGGCAATACTACGTCGATATAAAGTTTATTGTTAAATAGTGCAAAATAAGTGCAGCGAAGAAATCTAAAACGTATCATTTTAATAAGGATAGGGAGGAAGAATTTTTGTTTTG
The DNA here is from genome assembly GCA_030620095.1 of Kuschelorhynchus macadamiae. Taxonomy (NCBI): domain Eukaryota; kingdom Metazoa; phylum Arthropoda; class Insecta; order Coleoptera; family Curculionidae; genus Kuschelorhynchus; species Kuschelorhynchus macadamiae. Next base: position 415,914 of record JAUTXW010001028.1, read on the forward strand.
TATGGTGAAGGATAAGTGCATTTGTCTTATTTGTCGTGCGTCAGTTGCAATATCTAAGCGTGGTAACTTAGAGAGGCATCATAAAACGGTTCATAAAAACTATGAAAAGGATTTTCCGCCACAGAGTGAATTAAGAAAACGAAAAGTACGTGATTTGATATTTTGTTTGAAAAAAGAACAAACCATGTTCACAAGACCAGCCAAACAATCAAAAAGCTGCTACGATCGCGTCATTTAAAATATCTCATATATTGGCGAAACACAAGAAACCATTCGAAGATGGATCGGTTGTGAAGGAAGCATTTATTGAAGCGGGTGAGACTTTATTTGGAAATTTTAAAAATAAAACAGAAATCATGTCTGCTATTAGAGAACTTCAGTTAGCTCGTCCGACTGTCACAAGGCGTATTGAAGTCATGAGTCAAGACATGGCAGATAAACTAAAAAATTATATCATGGAATGTACATACTTTTCTTTACAGTTCGACGAATCCACCGATATGACAGACACTGCCCAGCTGTGTATTTTTATTAGGATGGTATTCAATGACATGTTGGCTCATGAAGAATTTTTGACAATCATTCCTCTGAAGGGGAAGACCCGTGGCGAAGATATATATGACGTTTTCTTCAATTTTGTAAAAAACTACAAGCTACAAATATATAAATTAGTGTGCATTACAACCGATGGAGCACCAGCAATGACTGGTAACAGAAACGGTTTTGTGGCATTGTGTCGAGGTAATGAAGATGTCCCTTCATTGTTTTCAATCCATTGCATTATACATCAACAAGTTTTGTGTTCACAACAACAGCTTTTCTAGACGAAAGAGGTGATGACACTCAGATGTTGAAAAACGAAAAATGGCTGACTGATTTGGCATTTTTGACTGACATCACAATGCACTTAAACACCATTAACTTGGAGCTTCAAGGTAAAGGAAAAACTGTTTTTGAGATGATTAGCGCAGTAAACGCATTCAAAAGTAAATTGCAACTTATAATAGATCAACTGAAAAGCAAGGATCTCAAACATTTTCCGTCTTTGAAAGCAAGGATTCCTCAATTGAATTATGATACGTATGAGGCTGAATTATCAAATATTTTGGGACAATTCGAAATGCGTTTTTATGATTGTAGTAAATTGGCAAATGTAGCATCATTTATGAGTTATCCTTTTTCATGTAAAAACATTCAGGAATTAGCTACTGAAATAGCAAGTCAGTTTAATATGAACTCATGTTCTGTTGAAAATGAGTTGGTGCAGATTATATCAGATATACATCTCAAAGCTACAGCATCTGATACAAATTTCTGGTGTTTTATATCTGAAGATAAATATCCGAATCTAAGGCAAATCGCCCTTCAACTGACAGCAATATTTGGGTCACCTTACTTGTGCGAGTCTGCATTTTCTGAAATGAAGATAATTAAGTCAAAATATGGCAATCGACTAACTGACGATCATATGTCACCATGCTTGCGATTAGCACTCAGTGGTTACGTACCATTTTATGAAAAGTATACTGAGGACATGCAGTGCCACGCTTCAACATCCAAAGTCACTCCTTAGTTAAGTTTAACACCATTTGTAACTCTTTTGTTTTGTAACAACCAATAAACTCGCAATTTTGAATAACTATGAGTTTTTTCATTGATATTGTAGAGAAGAACCTAACTAAACCTAACCCAAACCTTGACTAAAATAATGTATATTGTGCGGAAAGCTAATATCTATATATGCTACGGTACACCCTACCTAGGTAGGTAGGTAGGTAGGTAGGGTGTATGTATCGTGTATGTACGACAACCCTGCATCACACATACTTGCAGCCTCTCAGAGTCGATCGTAAGTAGTCTAAAAATACTGAGGTAGATCGCCAGCAGTTCAAGTTTGAGCAACCCTGGTATAGCGTATTTTATTATGCCTAAGGAACGCAACGAGACTATTCGAACCGCCGCGCGCGGCTAATAGTGTAGCGTATTTAACTTTTCCCAAGGTTCGCGTTTTATTACAACTATTAGTAGGGACGGTCAAAAGAATAATTTATTTTCTGAAATATTTTTGGGGGGTCAAATGAGCCTATGGAAGAGCCGCCACTGCTCTGTAGATTCAAATATATCGGTAAATTCACTTTTACCCACAACTTAAAATAAACAATAAACTGAGGGGCAAACCACAGGTAGAAATTTGTACACCAGACTTCCATTTATGGTAAGATTTCCACTGCCTTCCACCAGACTTCCACTGTTCATTGATTTTTTCTGTCTTCTGTGTATTTCCATGAAATTTTAAAAATAAATAAAAAGCCATAAAAACACATTCTATCTTTTTTAGTATTTGCGGGTTAGACCAGCGGTTTCTGGTTTTTGTAGAGTTGGTAATGTGATTTTTCAACTAATCATTTATTTAGTAGATGTATTAAACTCTTGACTTTGTTTCTATCAGAAACAAAATATAAATAAATTATCAAAATTATTAGCAGATTGGTTATTTAAACCTAGCAAACAAACAAAAATCAAAACTTTTTGATGTTTTAGTAACGATAAAATGAGATAGACCATTATAAACCTGATTTCATCCTTGGCAAAATAAACAAACAAAAGAATTTATGTATCAATCCAATATCTTTGATGTATGAGAAAGTGTTATCGTCCTATTTTCATTGAAAGTTAATAAGTAGGTAAAGATAGTAAGCAGGCGAATGAAAACATAATTATTTTTTTGCAAAACATTTTTTAACATACCCTAACTGAAATAACAAAATATTAGGATTCATGCCGAGTATAGCTATGGTTGAAGCTATTATATTCCTAAAACTACTCTTCTAACAACTCTAAAAAATAGTTAAGGCGTTTTCGTTTTTTGAAAGCTTTATATGATTCCCCTTCGATCATGTCTCTGTATGTCTAAGGGATTGCATCCAAATATATTGATTGGCCCAATATAAGTACTAGGTATGTATGTCTCCCTTTTTGGGTCAATAAAATGTGTTTTTAAATAGACCTTTTCGAGGAGTAATCCAACGACCATTATGGAAACATAACTGGGACAACATCTTATATAACAGACCATTCGCTGTGAGACGGAGATTCCTAGGGGACTTGGGAATTGCGAATTCTTCCTCTGGACGGGCTTATCTAATAAGTCCAAAGGTCGTGCGGTGGCCATACAGTTTCACGAGAGTGCGCAAGTCTGGCGTCGCTTTGAAAGAAAGGGTTATACAGTAGGAATCCTAGGAGTTAACCTTTGATGGCGGAGACGATGTGCCTTTACCGAAGAATGATAAATAATTGTACCGTTCAATGATTTTTCGGAGAGCACTTTGCTCGACAATCCGTGATCGTTACTTTATTGTGCTGGAGAATGGCGCTGAAAGCAAAAAAGTAGTCTTGAGCTATGCCAAAGAACGACACATTGACGAAAATGGGAGAACCTGTTTTTTAAACAAACAAACAAACAAAAGTATGCTTTATTGCCGCAGAAAAATTTTACAATTTTATGGACAAAGCAAAATATACCTAAAATAAGACATATCAAAACATTAATCGAAAAGAATTTCGATAGGTCAATGCTTTTTAAAAATGTAAATTATCAATTTACCAAATCGTAAAGCACACGTTAGAATATAACATAACATTGCCGCAAAACAGTTAATGAATCCTAATAACCTTATAAAAGTAAACAAACACACATGTACGAGGTGAATAATTTCGATGACATTGAAATCAAAATTGCAACTATGCGACCTTAAACTCTATGTTATTATAGTTATACAAATAATTGTGATGTTAAACAGAAGGTATAATGAACTAGTGTAGAATGTAGTATACAAAAAAGAATTAAATTTTGTTTTTAATCCAATACCTAACAAAAATAATTAAGTTTTAAGTGAATGTTTGACAGTTCTTTTCTCTATATGATGATTTTCAAAATTCTATGTTACGAGTTAGGACATGACTCACAAAAGATTTAAGTAAACAAGCGAATTTAGTGACAATTTAAAGAGACTTACTCGCTGTAAAAATCATTAACGCTGTAAAATGGTCTCTCAATGAGGTATGCTTTGGTGTTTTTTCGAAATTGTGCAAGCATAGGGATAGATTTTAAATGTACTGGCAGATTGTTGTAAAGTTTTATGGCGTTGTAAATAATTGATTTTTTTATTAATTCTGAGGAAGGAATGGGAAGATATATATCATGCCTAGAGTTTCTGGTGGGGTATACATGTTGTGGCCTTTCTGGGAGGGTGTTTATATGTTTTCTCAGCAAACATACCGTTTCCAAAATAAATAATGCAGGAAGTGTTAATATTTCATGTTTTTTGAAATAGTATTGGCAGTAAGCTCTATTATTTAGACCAAACAAATAACGAATGGCTCTCTTTTGAAGCATAAAAATACTACGAAATTGCTCGGTGGTACAGCAGCCCCAAAAGGGAAGGCCATAGCGGAGGTGGGATTCAAATAAAGAGAAATAAGTAAGTCTGGCAGAAGGAACGTCTAGTTCTTTTGAAACTGATCGAATGGCGAAGCAGGCGGTAGAAAGTTTTTTAGTTAAGGTGTCAATATGATTAGACCATTTTAGGTGGTTATTTATATTTAAACCCAGGAATTTAACCGACTCTACGTATTCAATATTGCTGTTATGTCCCTGAAGTGGTTGTAAAGTTCCCTTATAAGATAACGCCACCGTTTTATCGACATTAAAACAAAGCATATTGGAATCAGACCAAGCCTTAATTATAACCAAGTTTTTGGAGATACTAGAGTGTAAAGACGTTGCATCAAAATCACTCCAAGTTATGCTTGTGTCGTCAACAAAAAGGGAAATTCTTCCATTAATTTTAAGGTTCGCGATATCATTAATGTATAACAAAAAAAGAATAGGTTCCAAGACTGAACCTTGTGGGACTCCACTTGTAATCAACTTACAATCAGAATCGGAACCATTAGCCCCTACAAGTTGTTGCCTTTTCCCAAGATAAGATTTGAACCAATTTAAAGAAGTACCACGAATTCCATAAAAATTTAGTTTGTTTATCAGAATTTCATGACTAACACAACCAAAGGCTTTCGCATAGTCACAAAAAACTGAGGCAGTTGGGTGGTTGTTATTGAGAGATAAGTAGACGCCTCTAAGCAACGTGAACATGGCGTCGCTGGTGCACTTGTTGGGTAGAAATCCGAACTGCTCCGGGGATATTATCTGATGTTTCAGGAAAAATGGCATAAGACGATTCTTCAGTAGCCTTTCGATGATTTTTGATAGCACTGGTAGTAGTGCAATTGGGCGATAATTGCAAGAGTTAGTTTTTTCGCCGGCTTTATGAAGTGGAATAATTATAGCTGTTTTAAGGCAATCAGGGAATACACCTTTTATAAAGGACTCATTTATTAATGTTGTAAGGGCCTCTATGACTGGGAGTGGCAAGTTCAGGAATATTCTAATTGATAGGCAGAAAACGCAAATACCTTCAGAAATCTCGGATGGTGATTTTTTTATGATTACACTACTTCCCACTTACGCGAAAAGTAGAAATTAAATTAAAAAATTGCGATTAAAATTTTCCTTATTAAGAAAGCAGTTTTAAATCTACCGATGCTCGTATAAAAAAAACAATGAAATTAAAATTTGGTGACGTTTCAAAGCGGATATTATTTTTAGCCAAGCGTAACCGAAATAATACACGACTATTTTGGGACAATTTGTGCCCCCACTTAAGCAGAACGGAATCCCGATTTCACGTCAATTCGAGTTATTTTTAAATTTCGTTCTTGAATCATTCCCGAAATATGCCGCTTTGCCGGCGGATATACCTTAAAATTAAGTATCCTTCCCACGTTTCTAAAATTAAAAAATCGGTAAATTCGTCTTTACCCAGAACTTTCTTCGTACATAATTCCACTACACGCAGATAACAAGGTAACACAGTTTATATATGCACCTAAATATATATAATTATTTCATAATTTATACAAATCCTATAAACTAATTTATTTTATTTTTATTATCAAACATCTATGTAGACAAAACCTGTTATCTGTGAAATGAAATTATCGCTGATGAAAGTTGTAAGTAAAGACGAGTTTGCCGATGTTTTGATTTATTTTTCTATTATTATTATTATTATTATTATTATATAAGAACAGTCTTCAACAGTACAACTTCAGAACGGTGGATTTTCCTTGCTTATGTAGCTTGCTTCTTGAGGCCGACTGGTCATCAATACTGGAAAGTCAAAACGTCAATACATGCTGTGCAAGCACTTTATCAAGTAATGAATACAATTTTTCAAGTCTGTACTCCGCTAAAATGGCAACTCCGCCGTCGCTTTCCACCCTGGTTTTCGCATGATATAATAGAAAATATATATAATTCACCGATTTAGTTTGTTGCAGGAACGGATAACTGACAGTTTACGGTGTTTATTGGTGTGCATAATTTACTGACCAGAGTAAAAAACGTGCTACCAACTTAATTTATTGAAAAAATTTTACCAAACTTTAAACATATAATTGGCTTCTCTAGCAGTACACGCTACCATAAAAATAATTATTTAATTTAGCCCTTTTGGGCTACTTCACTCTTTAAAAAAATTACTAAAATCGTTCGAGCACCGCTACTTATAAACCTAACTTAACCAAAATATAGTCCTAAGAGACACTCTATAAGGACTTTGAGCTACCCTAAAAATAATTATTTAATTCAGCCCTTAAGGACTAGTTTACTCATAACAAAATTTATTACAACCGTGCCACCACCGCTATTTATAAACCAAACTCAACAAGAATTTACTCCTGAGAGACACTCTACAAGGACTTTCATTTACCGTAAAAATTATTATCTAAATCAGCCCTTAAGGGCTACTTTACTCTTAGATATTTTTAATAAAACCGTGCGACCGTCACTATTTATAAATCAAACTCAACAAAAATATAGTCCAGAGAAACATTTTACAAGAGCTTTATGCTACCATAAAAATTATTATTTAATTCAGCCCTGAAGGGCTATTTTACTCTTAAAGATTTTTACTAAAGCAGTGCGACCACCGTTATTTATAAATCAAACACAACAAAAATATTGTCCTGAGAGACATTTTACAAGAGCTTTATGCTACCATAAAAACTATTATTTAATTCCGCCCTAAAGGGCTACTTTACTCTTAAAGATTTTTACTAAAACAGTGGGACCACCGTTATTTATAACTCAAAACTCAACCAAAATATAGTCCTGATAGACATTTTACAAGAGCTTTATGCTACCACAAAAATTATTTAATTGAGCCCTAAAGGGCTACTTTACATCATATTTTTTGTGGTAGCATAAAGCTCTTGTAAAATGTCTCTCAGGACTATATTTTGGTTGAGTTTTGACATATAAATAACGGTGGTCGCACCGTTTTAGTAAACATTTTTGACAGTAAAGTAGCCCTTTAGGGCTGAATTAAATAATAGTTTTTATGGTAGCATAAAGCTCTTGTAAAATGTCTTTCAGAACTATATTTTCGTTGTGTTTGATTTATAAATAGCGGTGGTCGCACTGTTTTAGTAAAAATCTTTAAGAGTATAGTAGCCCTTTAGGACTGTACAGGGTGTCCGGATTTGGTTGCAAAAGCAGGGTATCTCGCTTATTTTTAAAGATAGAACCTTGCTGTTTTCACGAACCTGAGCTAATTTTTTGTGAAACTCATGAAGCCGTAAACAAAATTTTCATAGCCTTCTTCGTTTATGAGATACAGGGCGAAATAGAAAATTTTGCATTTTGGGACCCCCCTCGTATCTCGGTTATCCTTTAACTTAACCTATCCTTTAAAAGGGAAAAATTGCTGCTTATGCAGTTTTTTACGCTGGATCCAGTGGCGTAGTCATATTTTTCATTTGAGTTGTTATTTTTTAGATATGATCCAAAGTTGTGTTTTTTTAAATGGGACACCCTGTATATTTGTCCAGAAATTGATTCGTCCTTTTAAAAGCTTCTCAAAAATATATAATAGTATGGGTCTAATTTAATAAACAACAAAAATCCTAATTTTTATAATTATCATCCCAAATTTTGCAGTAGGCCATGCAAAACGATGCCGTTTTCTTTTGTTTTCTTGGAAGCAAATGACATTTCCCAATTTTGTAGGCGTGTATAAAATATAGCGCTAGTTTTTTGTATTTATTTATTGTGTAAAAATATATTTGTATTATTATGGAAGAAAACCAAACTTTCGAACATTATGAAAAGTACGATATGTTAGCTTGTTTTTATTAGTAATGAAAATGTTGAAGCGGCTTCTGAGATGTATTTTAACAGGTAAATAGTTAATTTTTAGGTATGTTGAAATACCATTGCTTAATTTTTATTTAGATATCCAGAAAGGAGGCAACCTAATATATCCACTTTTTATCGGATAAAAAAGAATTTACTTAATCACGGATCATTTATCGAACCTCGTACGAAAACATATAATAAAGAAAATCGGGAGCCTGAGGAAATTACGGTTTTGGCTAATGCAGAAGCTTACCCTACAAACTCTTGTAGGGCCAGTGAAAAGAGCATAGGGATTCCAAAAACTAGAGTTCAAGAAATTCTAAAAAAGCACAAATACCACCCATACAAATTTAGGCTCGTGCAGCACTTACAGCCAGGGGATGCAGAGCGTCGGGTAGTCTTCTGCAATTGGTTTCGAGAAAGATGCGATATGGTTAGAGATTTTGAAAGGAAGGTTATATGGTCAGACGAAGCACATTTCAGTAATTCTGGTATACTCAATAGGCACAATAGTAGATTCTGGTCCCAGGAGAATCAACACCAAATATTTCCCAGAAGACAGCAGGGCAGGTTTGATCTAAATGTGTCCTGCTTCATATTAGGAACACATATAAAATTTTATATATTTGAGGGAAATCTAACAGCCAATCGCTATATAGAAATTTTAGAGGCAGCTATACCTGAATTACTTGACGATGTTCCTCTAGCGCAAATTAACGAAATTTATTTTCAACAGGACGGTGCTCCTGCACACAATTCTGGAATGACGAGATTATTTCTGGACAATAATTTTACCAATCCATGGATCGGAACAAATGGACCTATAAGATGGCCCCCTAGGTCCCCAGATTTGTCGATTTTAGATTTCTTTCTATGGGGATATCTGGAAAATAGAATTTACAAAGACAACTTAATGTCCAAGATTTAGGAAATGCAATAAGAGAAAATTTTCGCTATTTACAAAATCATCCCGTTATTTTGCTTAATTCCCTAAAACGAATACGAAAATTGTGCGAAGCATGCATAGAACAAAATGGAAATCAGTTTGAACAGTTCTTTTGATTTCCTTGGTTACTGTAGTTCTTATACGACAGTTGATTTTTGCTGAAAGGCTTGTTACATAATAATTTATTACTGTTTTGTTCTTGTGTTACATAAATCTAGGTAGGTGGTACTTTTTTGGTGCGAAATTATCAATACATATTTTGATAAATAGATTATAGATTACATATTGATTTTGATTTATTGTTAGGATGTAGATATTGTTATCGACGTTAAATAAAAGGCAACATTGTTTTGCATGGCCTACTGCAAAATTTGGGATGATAATTATAAAAATTAGGATTTTTGTTGTTGTTTATTAAAATAGACCCATACTATTTTATATATTTTTGAGAAGCTTTTAAAAGGACAAATCAATTTCTGGACAAATATACAGGGGGTCCCATTTAAAAAAACACAACTTTGGGTCATATCTAAAAAATAACAACTCAAATGAAAAATATGACTACGCCATTGGATCCAGCGTAAAAAACTGCATAAGCAGCAATTTTTCCCTTTGCGTTAAGTTAAAGGATAACCGTGATACGAGGGGGGTCCCAAAATGCAAAATTTTCTATTTCGCCCTGTATCTCATAAACGAAGACGGCTATGAAAATTTAGTTTACGGCTTCATGAGTTTCACAAAAAATTAGCTCAGGTTCGTGAAAACCGCAAGGTTCTATCTTTAAAAATAAGCGAGATACCCTGCTTTTGCAACCAAATCCGGACACCCTGTATTAAATAATATTTTTTATAGTACCATAAAGCTCTTGTAAAATGTCTCTCAGGACTATGATTTCGTTGAGTTGAGTTATAAATAACGGTGGTCGCACGGTTTTAGTAAAAATCTTTGAGAGTAAAGTAACCCTTAAAGGCTGATTTAAACAATTATTTTTGCAGTAACTTAAAGCGGATGTAAAGTGTCTCTCAAGACTATATTTTGGCTAAGGTTGATTTATAAACAGCGGTGGTCGCATGGTTTATAATTATTTTTATGGTAGCGTATACTATAAGTGAAGCTAATTATACTTTTAAAATTTGTTGAAGTTTTTTTAATAAATTACGATGGTAGCACGTTTTTTTATTATGGTCAGCAAATTATTTATTTCTCGTATTTTTACGTGAAAATCATCAGCACTCTCGGACCCTGAACTAGTTTTTGCGGAATAAAATATTTTTAGAGCCTAAATAAAAATCGTAGATTTTTATACGCACTTTAGCGATATTTCAAACATTCCAAGAGTTACTGTACTTTGGCGTATTTTTAGATACTCGTTTAGATTTATAACCGCGCGTCGATGTGAAAACGGTGTGTTAAAGAAAGACAAATATACCTATAGCATTTTAGGATCAAGCGGTATCCGTTAACGAGAAAATTTTTGATTTTTCAAATTCCAGCATTAATTTGATTGTTATAGAAGTATGCGCTTAGATGATTCGAGGTCTTTGATATGAGAATTTCTTATGTTGATTTATTCCGTTCTTTTTTAGTGCTCGTGAGTGAATTTATCGAGTCAGTTTAGTTTTTTTTTTAATTTTAGAGCCTTAACCGGTATTTGAATATGTGAATGTGCTTTGCTTATCGGAATGGAGTTTCGCTAGAGCAGTGTCTGCATAAAAAAACTTTAGTGAACAATATTGACTTTTGTTTTTTCTTGTGTTGTGTTGAAACATGAAGTTGGAAATCATTGATTTTGTTACATACAGGCAGCCCGACTACGGGTAATGATTGAATTTTTTTTTGCATAATTTTAAGGAAATAAGTTTTAATATTTTATAGATTCTGTTTACGTGTCTAGTTTTGGGATTTTCTGTATATGTTTTTCTCTAGCGTAAATTTAAGGATTGATCTATGGATATTTGTTGGATATTTTAATACATTTGAATTTTATTAGAGAGTTCGTTTTCTTTGTATCCAAGTCTTGTTTAATTTTTGTTTAAATTTTTTAGCGGTTTATTCATGTTTTTCCTTTTTTTGCAATGACAGTTACTTAACTCTTTAGTATACAGGGTCTCCCACGAAAAAGTAACACATTTCGCGACTTAATAGCTCGAAAACGAAAAATGATATCGAAATGCTGCCAAATTTTTACATTTATCTTAGGATCGCGGAGAAATACCTATTTTTTTGGACTAAATTTCTGTTTTATTTTAAATTGGATACCCTATATATTTTTATGGTCTTGGATAGCCTGACACTTCTTCTTTTCAAAAATACATAGTTTGGAGATATTTATTTTAAGTTCTTAGACTTTAAAATCAACTTTGTAAACTGTTCCATAATAATTAACCTTTCTGTTTACATGAAATGTTGCTTCGCCTGGCATTATTAATTACGCATTAGGAAATTGTCTCGTTAAATCTAGAATTGTTTCACATGTGTATCTAGTATATCTGTTCGTAAGCGTGGGGATAATTCGTTGAAATGCTTGAATTTTGTATGCCTTAGATTTAATAATCTTTAAAAGTCGCTCTACTTTTCGACGTCATCCATCGCTATGCATTCTTCGTAGTTATGCGACACCATATGTATCAAGTGTGCTTCGGAACAAAAGTATGTAGGCGTCGCACTGTGGGCCAGATTCATCTTAAAATGTTGAAAAATTACTAATTGAAGTTATTTAGGAGAAAGAAGAATAATACGGTGTTTATTTAGAAAACTCAATCTAAAAACGTTGTTTTTGTGTTTATTTATATAGGGTGAGGTAAAAAATATGGGCTCTTTTTGTTGTAAATGAATTTCTCTTTTTTTTTGTTTTAGTTTATTTAGCTACTTACTATATAATGCCTTGTTCAATTAAAATATTATACATATCAAAAACCTTAATTGACACAAAATTAAATTATTCGATTAATGTAATAGCAAATCTGTCAAAATGTCAATATTCAATTAGATAAAAATTGATGCAAGTTCACTATACTTGGTAAAGGATTAAATAAAAAATAACTAAGAAAAATCTGACTATTTTGATTTACAAATAAGTTAAAATAACAACAGTGAAATTGCAAACTACTTGTTTTAATTTTTAAAAAACTTAAATGGTTTGTAATAATGCTTATTTGATATGAAATACTGCTGGAAGCTGAATATACAGGGTGGTCGAAATTGGTCTGTTTTAACAGAGAAAACCTATTTCCTGACTAGATAGAGCAAAACTGACTTAGGTGTCATGGGCTCGATTTCTGAGAAATGTTTAATGGCAAAAACCGCCTGCCGATATTTTCACTGCCAACTGAGATATAGGGCGTTTTTCAATTTTCGGCCATTTTGAAAATTGTCCATAACTTTTTTATTTTGCGGAATATTAACATTCTGCAAAGACATTCTAAAGGCACTTTTTTATGTGCAATCCAGTGGCATACTCAGATTTTTTCTATAGTTGTCCGTTTTATCATAAATAGGCAAAACTTTTTTTTTTTTTTCAAATGGAAATCATAGTTGGCTATAAATTATAAAAAATGCTCGCGTTTAGCCCTTTTCAGTGATATAAAGTTGTAGGTACTTATTTTCAAAAATAACGAAAATATTAGGTGTTTTTGGTTTACATCGAAGTAGGCTTTGATTTGTGATGACAATATCTCAATTATGTATTGTTAAGATTTATAGTTTGTTAGCAACTTAAACACAACTTTAAATAACACTAGCTAACGTTATTTTAATTATTTATTATTAATTTTTTTTATTTTTTTTTGTTTACATAGCAAAGTTGAACAAAATTAACAAACTAAACTACTATTTACAGCTACAAGTGAAAATAAAAAATAATTATGAAAATCTAGGTATTTAGTTAGATAGGTTTCTGATAAATATATTTAGAGAAGTTGTTCAAATTGAGCCCCTCCCTGTTGAATACAAACTAAGCATCTTTTGCGTACCGAGTTGCAACTATTTATTAGTTCAACTGGGCTAATAGATGCAAAAGCTTGCCTAGTGGCCTCTTGCAATTCTTCTTTTGTGTGAAAGGTTCTTCCTTTAAATATCAAGTCCTTCAATCTTCCCCACAAAAAAAAATCTAAGGGAGTTAAGTCACAGGACCTAGCAGGCCAAGGTATGGGGTCCCACGTACCAATCCAATTTTCTCGAAATTCGAAGTTTAAAAGATCAGTTGTGATTCTTGCATTGTGCGGGGGACAACCATCTTGTTGATAGTAGATATTTCTGGCATCAGCTAAAGGTATGTCTTCCAACAATATATGTGCGCAAAATATTTACATAATCATCTGCAGTTAAATTTCCATCGTAAAAATAAGGTCCCACAAATCTTCCTCGGAATATCCCCACCCATATATTGAATCCACACCGACCTTGCCGGTCTTGTTGCACAACTACGTGTGGATTTTCAGTGGACCAGTGATATGAATTATATCTATTAAATATACCAGAAGTATCTACTCTGGATTCATCACTCCAAATAATATTTAATGGAAAATTCTCATTCCCCATGAATTTTTGCTCATACCACTGACAAAATCTCAATCTTCTAGCGGCGTCCCCTTCACGGAGTTGATGAACTCTTCTCGTTCTGTACGGTTTGAATTTATGTTTTTTGAGTATTTTTAAAACGGTGGTCTTTGGAACATTCGTTATATTAGCCAATGTTCGAGAGGAGGTGCCAGGATGATCTAATACCTCACCAATTATATTTAGCTGCTGGATTTCCTTTTCTTCCTTTAGTTCATAATGTCTTGTTCTTAACTTTTTAAAACTTCCGTAATTTACTAAATTACTTTTTAATGTTTGATAAATTCGGTTATCCGGTTGACGTCGCTCGGGAAATGTATTAAAATATAATTCACTAGCTGCTTCAGGAACTTCGTTAGATAATATGTAACATTTTAACATATCATACTTTTCATAATTCTCAAACATATTTTGTCAGCAACTTAACACAACTTTATAAAGATAACACCAAAACGCAATAATTACACCAGACTACAGTAATCTGACAGCAATATATTCAAAATATTGAACGCGCGTCATTATTCCAAGGCCTACTTCGATGTAAACCAAAAACACCTAATATTTTCGTTATTTTTGAAAATAAGTACCTACAACTTTATATCACTGAAAAGGGCTAAACGCGAGCATTTTTTATAATTTATAGCCAACTATGATTTCCATTTGAAAAAAAAAAGTTTTGCCTATTTATGATAAAACGGACAACTATAGAAAAAATCTGAGTACGCCACTGGATTGCACATAAAAAAGTGCCTTTAGAATGTCTTTGCAGAATGTTAATATTCCGCAAAATAAAAAAGTTATGGACAATTTTCAAAATGGCCGAAAATTGAAAAACTCCCTATATCTCAGTTGGCAGTGAAAATATCGGCAGGCGGTTTTTGCCATTAAACATTTCTCAGAAATCGAGCCCATGACACCTAAGTCAGTTTTGCTCTATCTAGTCAGGAAATAGGTTTTCTCTGTTAAAACAGACCAATTTCGACCACCCGGTACAAGTTATATCGAACAGAATTTAAATATGTAAAAAAAATGTGACATCTTGTCACGTATGACAAATAGAGCCTGAGCTGTAAAAAAATTATCAAAAACATACGTTTTTTACTAATGAAGAAACTAAATAATAATACAAATTAACTAAAAACTATAAAACTTAATTTTAAAAAATGGGATTCTAGATTCTATTCTGATTCACTTTCGGAGGAGCTGCTACTACTATCAAGGGATTCATTAACTGTATTCGGCAAGAATAAATTTAAAGCTTCTGGACAAAACTGTTTCTTTTTCAAAATTAGTTTATTTCTAAGACTCGTAATTTTTGGATCCGAAGGCACTAGTAAATTGTTGAAAATATCTATATTCGTAAGCGCTCTATTACATTTTCGTGAGTTATGCTCCCTAAACCTTCTGTACTCTTTATTCCTCGCCTCTTGGGCTTCTTCTGACAATTTGCCTATTGGTACTGGTGACGACTCGATGATGGCGGATCCATGAAGAAGAACTTTATGAATTGTAGCTGGCATTCTGTACCATGGATATAGAGATACAAAAAGATGTGCAGTTTCTAATGTGTATGTATTAACTTTTTTAGTCCTGTAATTTCTGCTGATATTGCAAAATTTTGAAAAAAATTTCTTGCGCAGTTAGAAGTTCCCGCTCCTTGTTTGGGTTGGTCTACAATAATTCCCAATCGTGATCTGAATTCCGCTTGAATTTTGTTCTTTTGCCCTTTAACTATAATTTTATCCTCACCACGTGCCTGCGATTTTTCTAGAGGTAAACGGTAACTAATCTTTAAAAAACATTCGAATGATCTTATCCAAATATGTAGGGATGTTACGCCAAACTTGAGATTCTCGGTTTTTATGGGCTTGTGTACCAATTGTTCTACATTGTTCATTTCAACAGGTGATGCTCCGCATAAATAACATTTTTGTGGTGAACAATACATATACAAATACGTTGGAGTTAAAGCTGCAATTTCGGCTTCCATTTGTGCATATTCTGTTTTAGAAACTTCTATACTTTCTTTTAAAAACTGCATTTTACAAGGACGGCAATATCGGGTAGCTGACGGTGTTGGATTACTCCAGATCACAACTCTATTATTTACCATATTTTTAGTGAATAATTCCAAATGGACCAAGCAGGTTAACAATAAATTTGAATCTGAAAAGTTACCATGAAAAGCTTGTTTATATTCCTTTTGGCCCGAACTACCATCCATACCCCATTTCCATACTAAAACCAGTTCTTGTGAATTAATTTTGAGATTTTCTATTTCTAAAGTTGAAAGCAATCTATATGTTGTATGGTCTAGTAACGACTGCAATTCTACACATACTGAATTTTCTGTCGCAGTTATCTTTTCTGGGAAACACAATTTTTTTGCTTCTCGAACTTTATTGTAGGAGGGGTATAAATCTGCATTGTTTTCTTTAGCGGTGTTTCGAAGTTGTTGATATTGATTTTTGGAAAGTCTAGCATCTACAATTAAAGCTAGGGCTCTTTCATTAGTCAACTGATTTACAATTTTACAACTCTTTTGTTTTACGGGAACATCGGATAAATGTGATAATTGTTTTGTTTTAGCTGATTTGCCTTCTGCTCTCATATTCATTTGTGTCGCAAAAAGTAACTCGTCGGTATCACATTCACGTAATGTAGCAGTTCTTTTGTATTTAGCCGTGTAACTTAACATAGTAAAATTACTCTTAGGCCTCCCAACTTTGTTTTTTTGCTCAATACAGGGTAAAGTCACGAAATTGTTCAACCAATTTTTATTTTTTTCTAAAAATGTTTTTTTAGTTCGCTTCACTGCTATCCATTTTTTTCGGAACTGCGTCGAAAAACTTTTTGACAAATATTCTATTTTGGATTTGTCATACAATTTTTACATATTGCAAAATAGTGTTTTTGACTGTTGTTCGATCCATTCCAGCGTCGAAAATTGCTTGGACTTTGATCTGATGAACTTTGGTATCTAAAAAAGTGGTTTTGCTTATTGGCAGGTAGGTTTTTATATTATTAGAGTTTTGAAGAAGCGAAATCAAAATGTAATGTTTCAGACGGGTTCGAAACCTCTAAATCCGGTACTGAAAATTACCCAAATAAAAACATAATACTAGAAGTTTCGTAAATAATTTCAATATCCAAAAAACCCTGAGATATGTATTTTTTATTGAAATAAAATTTTATTTCTACCAATTCGAAAAAAAAAATTATGCACGCGCTATAGAACATAAACATAAAAATCGCACGGCGCGTATCGGCAAAAATATTTTATTGCAAAATAAAGTAAAAGATCCAGGGAAATTAAATGTATGTGCCCCAAACTGGAGCTCTGCTAACCTCTTAAGATAATGCTGTCAAAAAGTTGATGAATTGCTTTACATAAAGAAAATTCGAATCCCATCGGTTCAAATTGAATTATAATATTTAAATTTAAATCTAACTAAATAAAATACTTCTGTTTAAAAAGTTTAAACTTACCTCCAAATAATTCAGCAATGCTTAATGTTAAATACAAAACTTGAACTTGATTTTTCGTAGTTAGACTTTGACAAACGTTCTATAAATTTTTATAGGTGCGCAGAAAAACTTTTGTGTTTGATGTTTGCTACTATGCGTCAATGCGTGACCATGAAAACTCACAAAACAAATGCTGTTGAACTTTAGGATCTACTTAATAAAAATCAAATAATAAAAATGTTAAGTTTGGAAAAAAGAATTGCTGACTTTTTCAATATTTTGAGATGACTCTGGCCCACAGTGCGTCGTCCTGTCGACCATTAAAAATAAGTTTGTTGTCAAAGGCAGCTGTCAGATTTTTAATTTCTTCGATTTTTAAAAGATTCCGTTCAGTTCAGTACACCAAAAAATTTTTGTTTTTGTTATGGGTGTGACGGTTTAGAGATACAGGCTCTGGAGAGAATCAAGCGACGTGACAATCGAGCAGATGTACTACTGAACGAAGTCTTAGCTGTAAGGGAAATTTTAAGTAATAATAATTATAAAATATCTATTCGTAAAATGGAGAGCGACTTTTAAAGATAATTAAATTTAAGGCATACACAACAACATTTCAACGAATTATACCCCACGCTTACGAGCAAAGATACTACACGTGTGAAACAATTCTAGATTTAACGAGACAATTTCCTAATGAGCAAATAATAATGTCAGACGAAGCAACATTTCAAACATAATTGCTGCATATGGGGAGAGGAAAATCCGCGAGAATTTGTCGAATTTGAAAGGGATTCGCCAAAAGTAAATTTTTCTTTATGGTGAATATCGTCTTTGGAGCTAACTACACCGATATGTTAGAACTTTTCTTTTATCCGCAACTTGAAGAAGAAGGGATAATTAATGATATATATATTTCCAACACGATGGCGCCCCAGCGCATTATGCAAACATTGCGAGAAATTAGATCGAGTTTTTCCAAACAGGTGGATAGGCAGGGGAGGTCCTATACCGTGGACTCCATATTCCACAGATCTAATGACCCCAGACTTTTTTCTGTGGGGTTATGTGAAGGAAGCGTGCTGCAATCCTCTACCACGAAATTTGGAAGAACTTAAAATTAACATAAGAAAAGAAAAGCAAGAATTTACAAAGTTAATTTTAAAATCTAAGAACTTGAAATAAATATCTCCAAACTATGTATTTTTAAAAAGAAGAAGTGTCAGGCTATCCATGACCATAAAAATATATAGGGTGTCCCACTTCTCTGAAAGAACAGAAAAATGCTTGACATCACGGTTGATTAGGGTTTGTTCCCAAAACTAAAGTTTTTTTATGAATGCATTTATATCGGAAATCATTTCCGTCCGTTCTTTATCTCTTCCCTGAAGTTGAAAATTGAGTTCATTAATCTTATCTGTCCACAAGAATTTTATTACAGATAACGCCGTAAGTATTAATGAAAAGGAGCAGGCCTATTTAGAGTCATTCCCGGAAAGACAATACGTGGTTCGTTCTGACCAATCAAATAACATTAACTGGTTCTCGGATAGGTTAAGGGATATGAGGGAGCATTTGAACCTACTTGGTGAACTTAGTAGGCAATATACTTATGTAACTTACAAACATCATTATAAGGAGTATAAAAAGGTGTATAAGTCAGAGATCCGTAAGGCTAAGATAGCTGCTAATGATAATTTGATTCGTTCCTCAAATAACAGCTGTAAACAGATGTGGCGAATTATAAATAACAATAGGGATAATGCTGCAAGCAATATTCAGCCGAGTAGTCTGAGTGCGGATAATTTTAATAACTATTTTTTAAACATAGATTGGAATGGACCCATTGGATAATTTAAAAAACCAAATAGTATCAAGTAACTTTTTCTTTCACGAAGTCAGTTTTAATGATGTTCGAGAAGTTATAGATAATATTAAGAATAAGAATAGCCGTGATGTGTTTGGTTTAAATGTAAAGCTTATTAAAACTGTAAAAAATTTGATTCTGATACCACTTACGAAATTAATTAACCAAAGCCTTCATGAAGGCACCTTTCCAGATATTCTAAAAAATGCTGTGGTGATTCCACTATTTAAAAAGGTTGATCATGACTTTCCTGTAAATTATCGACCTATATCTTTGCTTCCTATTATTTCAAAGATTGTTGAAAAATGCATGACAAAACAAATCAGCTATTATTTTGAAAACAACTATTTATTTAGCAAAAGTCAATTTGGTTTTAGAGAGGGCAAAAGCACAGTTCGGGGTAATCTTGACTTAGTTTCGGATATCACAAATGCATTCCACAATATGCAATACAGCACAGTATTATTATGTGACCTTAGTAAGGCCTTTGACTGTGTGGACCATGGGATCCTCCTACGGAATCTGAAGGCATATGGCTTTTGCCCTAATAGTGTTGGACTGATTCATTCATATTTGGAGAGAAGGTGTCAGGCTGTGCTGTATTCGGGGGTAGCATCGGCAAAGCGTGAATTGACTATAGGGGTCCCTCAGGGCTCCATTTTGGGCCCAGTACTATTCTTGATATACATTAATGATCTTCCACTTGTGGATCAGAAACCCAAATTTACTCTTTTTGCTGATGACACAACTGTGACTGTATGTGCTGATCGAAGCTTCCATGGCGGATTCCATGGTGGCACGGGAGAGGGCTGAACGTTGGTTTAATAGCAACAGGCTGGTGTTGAATAAAGAAAAGACATCGATAATGGTGTTTTCTATGAGAGATCTGGGAGATGCGAACTCCAATATCTTGGACGCAAAATTTCTTGGGGTCCATATTGATCCTCGCTTGAGGTGGGATGTTCACATCAGCACTGTTGCCCTCGCACTGTCGAAGAGCCTGTATCTGCTTCGAAGTATGGCTCATAGAGTCTCTTATAGTGTACTAAGAACAGCTTATTATGCAACCTTCCACTCTCATCTTTCATTTGCGATACTTGCTTGGGGGCATGCAGCTAATTCATCTCGGCTATTTGGTTTGCAGCGAAAGGCAGTTAGGGTGCTGAGTGGATTGGACTATAGAGAGGACTGCAGAGGGACTTTTCGAAGTTGTGAAATACTTACTGTTCCTTCCTTGTACATACTTGAGAATCTATTGTATGTTAAGAAACACTGTTTGTAACTCACCAGGAACTACATCAGTATGAGACAAGGCATCGCAGTGATATTGTGCCTATCTACTGGCGATTAAAGAGGTGTCAGGGAGGTCCGAACTATTGGGCAATAAAAAATTTTAATGTTCTCCCCATGGAGATTAAAAATTACCTTTTCTAAATTTTAAAAGAACCGCCAGAAAACACAAAACTGTTTTTATTCTTTTAATGAGTACCTGTCCTTTGATTTTAATATCTTGTGATATTTTGTTGTGTTGTGTTGTGTTTTTTATTATATATTTTTTTAATGTTCAATATTTAAAAAAAAAAAATTAAAAATTTATCTAGATATGACTTGTGTATATTGCATTTGTAATTGTAACATGAATAAAGAATATGAATATGAATATGAAACCCAAAATCTCTAAGCCAAATCGAATTTTCCAGTTCCTGAATCGGTTCGCCGCGTTGTTTGAAAAATTGAACTATGGCTTCATTAAAACGCGTTATCACTCTATGTCTACTTTCTTAACTATCGCACTTTAGAGTCAAAAAGTAGATACCCGTACTGACAATCAATTTCATCGGCCAAGATTTTGAATATTCTTCTTTGTAATTCGAGAACTCTAATATTGTTACCAATTTCATGACGTTGTTTAGTTTTAAAGCATTTCCACATAATGCGTGCTGACGAATAATACAATGGAACACATAAATTGTGGAAAGCGTTCATCTTAACGGCAAAATTCTACCAGACCTTTATCACAACCCACCATAGCTGGAGCCCCATCAGTGGTCAAGCGTACCAATTTTGTAATTCGAATTTTCTCAAAAGATATAAAATTGTTTAAATGAGAAGTCAGTTTTTAAGTGTGAAAAAATATCCTGGCTCATTACTTCTACGGGTCTCATCACTGTATTAACAGAAAGTTGCATAGATTTTATTGCTGAAACATATCTCGTCTTTATTTTTAACGTTGAAAAAAAAGGAATCTGCAGCTTCTAAAAACGCCTGTTTTATCAATTAACTGGTTTCCATTATCTTTTTTATTGCTCACTCTGTGTACTAACAATTTTAGTTTTAAGCTGAACGCGTTGTATGCCCGACATGCGCATTTATCGCGTTTAAAGCAATCTAGATCGTTCTTGTGTTGTCAAACATTCACGCGATGCTAGCGCTCTGTTCAATTTTAACAGCTGTCCAGAGCACTCAACGCAGTGTTGCCGCTGCTTGTTTTTATATCGTGATTTTATTTTGACATTTATGGACGCTTCTATGATTTTTACAAGATATGTTGTGAGCTACCAGAAATGTCGACGGGTTGGTGACTACTGGTTTAAATGATCCTTTTTTCTCTCAAGAAATCTAAATGGGGAAATGTATCTGCAATTATTAGAACGCGCTATCGATCCTGTATTGACAGAAACGCTTGAAAATAATAACAATTACAATGGCAATGAGTTGACATTTCAACAACATGGTGCCTCTTCTTATTATACCATTGCTGTTCGTGAATATTTAAATGGGACGTATACTGGTAGATGGATCGGCCGAAGAGGAGCAATAGGGTGGCCTGCAAGTTCTCCTGACTTAACCCCCTTCGATTTTTTTCTATGGGTTCAGCGGATCATTGATGAATGTCGGGCCATTACACCACAAATGCTTCATAGTGTTCGGGACCGTTTTGAACAAAATCTCTATTATTGTATGGATGCAGGAGGCCAACACTTTTTGTACTTATTATTAGGGGTTCGCGAGACCCAGACCGAGACTGAATCAGTCTCGGTGGTCTCGAAAACAAAATTTTAAAAATAATAATTGTTCGCCGAGATGTTATTTAGACAAAAGTACATGGAAGCCTACATTCGAAACCCAAAGTTTTTCCAATCTTAAAAATTTAATGTAAAAAAAACCCAATCTTTGAACATTTCACTAAAGTAGAAAAAATGTAGGTATATTTATATAAAAAATTATTCCAAAAATCTATAATTCGAAATGATGTTGCCAACAGATGGAATCAGTAAATGAAGATATACGGACAATAGTAGGTGTATCAAAATAAATATCACATATCCCTTGTTCTTTGGACATCAACAGAAAGGCCCCACATCACTAGAGTTACTTAAACAACCATCCACAGAACAATAATTATTTGACATTTCGAAAGATATAGAAATGGAATAAGATATATTAAACACAAAATAAGGACACACTGTATAATGCTGCCGAACTCCTGCAAGCAACGTGTTGGGCATTCTAGGGACCGACGTTATAATTCAATAGGTAGAAAACGATAGATGGCCAAGTAAAGCACCCTTAGGTATTCTGTAAACTTTGCTATTTTGAATCTAACTTTTATTACTTTAATGCATATTTACATTCTTAACCAGGACCGTTCTTAGGGGTCTGCACGTTGTGCTTGCACAAAGGCGGGTATGGTTCATAATACTACTTGTTAATCAAGTATTTTTGTTCTTTGGTAAATTAACTATAAATTTTAAAAGTGGAGTAGATTTTAAAAGTAAATTTATTTATTAAACAAGTATCTACTTGTTCAATTTTTCGCCTGAAAGATCAATCTATAACCTTTTTTTGAGAAAATGTACTGGGATAAATATTATATTGTGCCTGCTGAATCACCAATAATATCAAGTTCCTCAAGCGATGATAACTATGACATCGATTATACATCACTATCTAAAAAAAAAGTGATTCCGAAAATTGGAGAAAATAAATAATAGAATATTTGCAATTAAAGCACGCTCCAAGGGGTATAGATATTTTAGAATGGTGGAAAGCACACGATAAACAATTTCCAAATTTAGCCAAAATGGCAAAAGATCTTTTGTCTATACAGGCGACCTCTGTAGCAGTAGAGCGTTTATTTTCACAAGCAGGGTTAATTAATACAAAACTAAGAAGCATGTTAGATGAAACTTCAAACAAATGCTTATTATGTATTCATTCATGGTATAAAACTAACTTGAAAAATGAAATTATAAAATATTAGTTTAAATTTTCTGTAATATTTTTAGGTTTATTATACAGGTTGAAATAAAATCTAAAAAAAAAAACTTATAAAAATATGCTTATAATGTATGTTTAGAAATTTAAATTTTTACTTTGTTATTAGAACAGTTCGTTATTTTTTAAGCGTAATAGTTGAGTTAGCTTTATTGTTCATCTACTTAAAATCCTAAGCCAAATTCTATTTTGTGTTTTGTGTGTTGAAAATCTTGTCCGTATGTATATGTATTATTTTTATTATACATATATAGTTAAAAATTTTATATCTTCCATTATTTTCAAATACAAACAAAATCAATACAAAAATATTGTTCTATAAAACACGTACCTTCTTTAATTAGCAAGCCATTGAAGCGATTAAAGAAAAAAATGTTAAGAAAAATTTTCACTGATTTTTTTTAACAATTTTTTGTTTATTTTAAGTCGGAAAATTTTTAAACAAAAATCACCACAATTACTTCGTCTGTTGGAGACTTTACCGGATCTATACTATATAAGAATATGATATTGCAATGTTTTTAGTTGTTACAGTCTATTAGTTATTAATTATTGAACCAAAAAACTAAACATTTTTGGGTTTTAGTTACTGTTTCGTCTGATCGAAATTACTTTTTTTTTTTGGGGTAATTTAATCTATTTTATTTGCTTTAAATTAATTAATAAATATTTTACGTTTTATAAGCAAACTGAAATTATTGATAAGTTTAACCGAACTCCCGGTATAATATTTTCGTCATGTGACAATCTCCCCATATGGCCAGGAAGAAATGTGCACTGCGCGCATGACCTCGGAAGTAGCGAAGGAAGCCTTCCAAAATTAATTAGCTGAGCACTCTTTCGATACTAACTCGACTAAGAGAACACATGTGAGAGTGCATTAAAACCCCCTTTTGTTTAGCCGGCTAATATTAAATATAACCCCCATGTAAACATAAACAGTACTTTAAAAGTGCAAGGGAGTGAATCCATCCAGAAGAAAGTTTGAGACATGGAGCAACCATAAGGTAGGCCATTTTTATTAAGAAATTGTCACATTCGTTTTTTTTACCTTTTTGGATAATTAGAATTGAGATTAAACTAAATTTCCTATAAACTATAGTCCACAAGCTCTTTCTCGCACAGTTACTTTCAATAATTAAACATAAAAACCGATTATAAATTTATAAAGATCACAATATCAAAATCCTATATAGTATAGTTGTGATAAAGTGCAAAGTGAAAACAACGATAATGTGCAAGCAGTGGCCGGTGAAGAGGGGCCTACCATCACACAGGAGGAAGTCGAGACAGCTATCAAACGGCTAAAAAACAACAAAGCCCCTGGACCAGACCAGATTCATGGAGAAATCCTCAAACTACTGGACCCAGAACAGATAAAACTGCTGACCAACCTATTTAACAAAATCTACACAAGTGGTCAAATACCAAAAGATTGGCTGCTATCGACGTTCATCCCGCTTCCCAAAAAGGCGAACGCAACTAAATGCTCAGACCACCGAATTATTAGCTTGATGAGTCACATGCTGAAGACTCTCCTTAATATCATTCAAACACGTATATATAGAAGACTTGACGAGAAAATAAGCGACACACAGTTTGGTTTCAGGAAGGGACTAGGCACCCGAGAGGCATTATTTTCCATACAGGTCCTGATTCAACGAGCGCGCGACGTCAATGCAGATGTCTTTGCGTGCTTCATAGATTTTGAAAAGGCCTTTGACAAAGTGCAACATAGTAGACTTGTCTCAATCCTACGCGAATCAGGAATTGACGACAGAGACACGAATATAATAGCAAAACTATACTTACAACAAAAAGCCACTGTTCGAATCGAAAACGAAACATCAGAAGAGTTTAGTATAAACAGAGGAGTACGTCAAGGATGCATACTGTCGCCCCTTCTATTCAACGTGTACTCGGAACACCTATTTCAAGAGGCACTAAACGACACCGAAGATGGGGTTATAATAAACGGAGAAATAATAAATAACCTAAGATATGCTGACGACACCGTCCTATTGGCGGATACGGCTGAGGGTCTCCAGAGATTGATAGACCGTGTAGAGACTGCATGCAGCAGGTATGGTATGAAGATAAATTGTAAGAAAACACACATACTAATTATCAGTAAAAACGCCATCGACAATCTACAGTTTACCACTAACAATGTAGCTCTTACAATAGCCGAGACAGTTACATACCTAGGCTGCTCCTTGAATAAGGACTGGGATCACTCTCAAGAAATAAGATGCCGCATTGAAAAAGCAAGAAGTACATTTAACAAGATGCGAAACATACTATGCAACCTATCCCTCAACATCCATACTAGGATAAGAATTCTAAAATGCTACGTACTCTCAACCCTACTATATGGGGCAGAAGCATGGACCCTTACCGATGCCTCATGTAAACGCATAGATGCATTTGAGATGTGGTGCTACCGTCGCATGCTCAGAATCTCCTGGACACACCACGTTACAAACGAGACGGTACTGCAACGCATAGATAAGGAACCAGAATTCCTATTAACTGTCAAACGTAGAAAACTTGAATACTTCGGACATATCATGCGAAATGAAAAATACCACCTTCTCCAACTCATCCTAGAGGGGAAAATAGAGGGTCGAAGGTCAGCAGGACGTAGACGGATATCGTGGCTACGAAACTTACGAACATGGACTGGGATGACATCAACAGCTCTATTTAGAGCTGCAGTAAATAAAGTAATTTGGACTAACGTGATAGCTAACATCCACAGAGGATAGGCACTTTAAGAAGAAGAAGATAAAGTGTCTCTCTTTGAGAACAGGGTAGCAATTTACGGTGTTCGACTTGTGAAGCGGAATTTCGCTACTAGAAACATTAGTTATTTTGCTACTTCACTTTGAGATCGAGACCGAGAGTCTCGGTATCGGTCTCAGTCTCGAACACCAAGTCTCGGTCTCGAAATATTATTTAGACTAGTCTCGTGGTCTCGCGAACCCCTACCGATTATCATGAACAATGAATAAACAAAATTTACATCTTATGTCTCATATTTCTTTGTAAAATTAAACCGTACCCATTTGCTGAAGCTAAACTCAAAAACAATTATTTTGTCCAAAAAACAATGTTATTACATAAAATTAACGTAATGATCGATACAAATTTATAGTTTTATCAGCGCTGACTTATTAACTACTTAAGTACCTAATTAGTGTTTAAAAATTGCTAGGTCTTGAAAAGGGAATAAAAATACTGTTTTTTACTTTTTACTGCTGTTTTATTTTTTCACAATTTTTTTTTTCTAATGCATTTTTTATTAACATGTTTTTCGAATTTCAGTGATGGTAGCGATGCCGAAAGCGACGCGGTTGAAGACGATAGTGTGGATGAAGATCCTGAAAGTGCTTCCAGTAGTGATCCAGTATCGACGGACGATAGTACTAAAAATTTGGCAGATGTTATAGCTCCGTTAATAGTTAACCAACAAGGTTAGTAAACCAATATTGTATTTTTAACCAGGGTCGTTCAATATTAGATAGGCCGAGATCCACCCAAAAGAGAAACAAAATACTGACGGGCAGTACTAATAACGGGAATAGATTGAGACAAACCCATCCCAAAAATATGGGGGCAATCGAATAACTCATTTTAAAATGGCGGTCATTCGTAACTGTAACAAAACCTGAAAGGCATAGTGCAAAAGTTCATCGAAACTCAAGTTTCATTCCTCAAACTACCTAAAATTTGAGCCCAGTTCAAATTCATATTCAAATTTTGTATTTGGTTTCGAGCACTATAAATACTAGAAAGAAACACGTCAAATAGAAATGTAAATAGACATATAACAATTACCTAATATAAACTAACAACAGATATATCTAAATATAAAACACAAAACATAGTATATAATTTTTTCCTCAAGTTAAAATCTGTGGTGTAAAAAGTCTGTGATGAAAGTAAGCTTTTAATTTTATTTTGACAATTTATTGCTTCAATACAGGGGTGTTCAAACGGTCGATCGCGAGTGCTTTTTCAGTAGATCTCTAGAAGAAAAAATTTTTTAATAAGTAGGTACTTAACTAAACTACAAAAATTTATTACGTAATAAAATAACA
Organism: Kuschelorhynchus macadamiae; assembly: GCA_030620095.1. Taxonomy (NCBI): domain Eukaryota; kingdom Metazoa; phylum Arthropoda; class Insecta; order Coleoptera; family Curculionidae; genus Kuschelorhynchus; species Kuschelorhynchus macadamiae. The sequence continues at coordinate 443,390 of JAUTXW010001028.1, forward strand.
CTCTGCTAGCGGCAAAAGGCGGCTTTATCAAAGGAACGCGCGGTACTTGTCAAAGAAAAGCCGCGTTTTTTATTCTTGCTGTTTTTCTAGAAATTTCGGGCGGCGCGTTTGACGGGAACATTCGAGACTTTCGTTCACACCGATATAAATGTTGCGCCTGCAGGAATTGGAGTCATTCTGAATTGCAACTTGAAGGCAATACTACGTCGATACAAAGTTTATTATTAAATAGTACAAAATGAGTGCAGCGAAGAAATCTAATTACTAAACGTATTATTTTAATAACGATTGGGAGGAAGAATTTTTGTTTTGTATGGTGAAGGATAAGTGCATTTGTCTTATTTGTCGTGCGTCAGTTGCAATACTTAGAGAGGCATCATAAAACGGTTCATAAAAACTATGAAAAGGATTTTCCGCCACAGAGTGAATTAAGAAAACGAAAAGTACGTGATTTGATATCTTGTTTGAAAAAAGAACAAACCATGTTCACAAGACCAGCCAAGCAATCAAAAGCTGCTACGATCGCGTCATTTAAAATATCTCATATATTAAACGAAACACAAGAAACCATTCGAAGACGGATCGGTTTTGAAGGAAGCATTTATTGAAGCGGGTGAGACTATATTTGGAGATTTTAAAAATAAAACAGAAATCATGTCTGCTATTAGAGAACTTCAGTTATCTCGTCCGACTGTCACAAGGCGTATTGAAGTCATGAGTCAGGACATGGCAGATAAACTAAAAAGTGATATCATGGAATGTACATACTTTTCTTTACAGTTCGACGAATCCACCGATATAACAGACACTGCCCAACTGTGTATTTTTATTCGGATGGTATTCAATGACATGTTGGCTAAGGAAGAATTTTTGACAATCATTCCTCTGAAGGGGAAGACCCGTGGCGAAGATATATGTGACGTTTTCTTCAATTTTATAAAAAACTACAAGCTACCAATATATAAATTAGTGTGCATTACAACCGATGGAGCACCAGCAATGACTGGAAACAAAAACGGTTTTGTGGCATTGTGTCGAGCTAATGAAGATTTCCCTTCATTTTTTCAATCCATTGCATTATACATCAACAAGTTTTGTGTTCAAAAGTTTTAAACACGGAGGAAATTATGGGCATTGCAACAAAAATGTGAAACACCTGACAGTAATGTTTGGGTCAATTTACTTGTGAGAGTCCACATTTTCTGAAATGAAGATAATTAAGTCAAAATATCGCAATCGACTAACTGACGATCATATGTCATCATGCTTGCGATTAGCACTCACTGGTTACGTGCCGTCTTATGAAAAGTATGCTGAGGACATGCAGTGCCACGCTTCACCATCCAAAGTCACTCCTTAGTTAAGTTTAACACCATATGTAACTCTTTTGTTTTGTAACAACCAATAAACTCGCAGTTTTGAATAACTGAGTTTTTTCATTGATATTGTAGAGAAGACCCTAACTAAACCTAACCCAAACCTTGACTAAAATAATGTATATTGTGCGGAAAGCTAATATCTATATATGGTATATATACTACCTAGGTAGGTAGGTAGGGTGTATGTATCGTGTATGTACGACAACCCTGCATCACACATACTTGCAGCCTCTCAGAGTCGATCGTAAGTAGTCTAAAAATATTGGGGTAGCTCTCCAGCAGTTCAAGTTTGAGCACCCCTGCTTTAATGTTATAAGGTAACATATTATAAATTTTACTCCCAGCGTAGATTGATGATTTTTTATAAATATTTAAGTTATGCTTGTCTAAGCAGAAGTTATTTTTATTTCTTGTTTCATACGCATGAAAATTACTGTTAATTTGAATTAGGTTTTTACTTCGATGGATATATGATAATAGTTTTAAGAGATAAATTGAAGCAACTGTCAAAAGTTTATATGACCTGAATGTCTCTCCGCAAGATGTTTTAAAAGGTATACTGAAAATGATTCTAACAGTTCTTTTTTGTATTATAAATACTCTCTCTATATCTGAGGCCTGACCCCACACTACTATGTTATAAGCTATTGCAGAGTGTATGAAAACATAATATACATTAATAATTGTTATACAGTCAACATAATTACGGAGACCAGAAATTACATAAGTTCCCCTATTAAGCTTCTTGCAAACATTATCGATCTGAATGTTCCAATTAGGATGGCAATCCATAGACAAACCCAAGAAACTAACACATGAGGAAAGCTCAAGATCATGACAATCAAAGGAAATGCTGATATCACAAGGTGCTGTACGAATAGTTCTTAAGTTCATAGCTACAGTTTTGGTATGGTTAATCATTAGCTTATCAGCAAAGCAAAGCACCATTTAGAAAACTCATTTTATAGAGTGTTGATTTTATTTTTTAAGTGACTTTCTGACATATCGGATACTACGATAGTAGTATCATCTGCATATAGAAAAACCTGGCCCTGACTTATATAGTCAGAAAGATCATTAATGAAAAGTAGGAAAATCGGGGGACCTAAGATACTTCCCTGAGGTGTGCCAATATTCTGATTAAAATCAGACGACATTACATTTTTAATTTTTACAGAAAATTTTCAGTCAGTCAAAAATGAAACTATAAATGCGTTTATATTACCACGTAGTCCTAGGGCGTCTAGTTTAGCAGAGACAAACTGTTTATCAACATTGTCGAATGCACGTGTCAAGTCAAAAGACAACGTAATTACAAATTCATCCTTGTCCATCTTATTAGAAATATACTGTACAAGATCAATGCACCCAGTTTCTGTAGATATGCCTCTCTGAAAATCATGTTGCCTGTCGTTTAAGATATTATATTTGCAAATAAAGTCATAAATACGATTGTAAACAATTTTTTCAAAAATCTTAGAAAAGGAACTCAATAAGGAAATAGGCTTGTAGTTTTCCATGCTAAGAGAATCCCCCCTCTTAAATATAGGTACAACTATGGATTTCTTTAGCCTGTCCGGAAATACACCAGCACACACCGAAAGATTAATCAGGTCACACAATGTGGTTGAAATATAACATGTTTAATAAACTTAATGGATATAGAGTCGAAACCACAAGAGCCTTTGTTGGGGAAACTCATGACAACTCTCTCCACCTCGGTACTTGTAACAAACCGGTAATAAAAAACGAATTCAAGACAAGTCTTCGACCAATAGTGCACATGTAGGAGAATCGCCCACCGAAATAAGTACCCAGCTTGGTAGGGATAACTAATTCCAGGTATTCCCCAAAGACTGACGCAACCTCAAGTGGCTCAGAAATTATTTTATTATCCGGAGATAGAACTATATTTTTTGTGGTATTAATATTTTTGCCCTGTATTTTGTTAACTATTGACCAGTTTGTTTTAACTTTATTGGTTGAACGAGAAATTAAAGTGTTGTAGTAAGCGAGTTTTTCATTTTTAATTTTCATAGTTACTTCTTTTTTAAACATTAAATAGCGATGTTTGATTGCATCGTCCCTACTATTATTTTTTAGCCAGTTAAGTTTTTCTAGATTATTAATTTGGATTAAAAGTTCCTCGGAAAATCTTATTTTAAAATTATTTTTAATTTTTTTGGTCTGTATGGGAAAAGTGGTTTGAAAACTCCAACAAAAGGAGTCAAAAAAAGTATCAAAGTCAAAGTTTGGGTCGGAACCTAAAAAACCCTCAATCGCTCTACCAAACCTATAAATGAATTCATTAATACCTGTTTCATTAATGGATCTGTAATTCATAGTAGGTACTTATTGATTTTTTTTGGCAATTCGCATGTATCAATAATTTTAAATTTAAATATTTGAGCTGTATGATCTGAGAAACCCAAATCACAGTTACGTACCTGAAGCAAAGAAGGTTTATTAGAAATAAAATAGTCTAAAAAGGCATTCAGTCGGGTTGGATTTTTTAAAAGAGAGACCATACCGAAGCTCTCTAATAAATCCGAGAGTATTCTATGTGATTTATCATTACATCCAGCATTTACATTCAAATCACCACAGACAATGACCAACTCAAAATTGGATGCTGCTGTGAATAAAATTTGATTTAGTACATCAATAAAAAGTTACGTAGTATAGTGTTTATTGCTTTGATGTTTCCATATTTTGGGGATGAATTAAGCTTGGAAAGAACTTCAAAATAATGTGCTACTCCACCATAGTTCCTATTATACACAAAAAGAAGACGGCCGATTTATTTTCAAAGTGCAGTTCCCGACCACAGCGCCCTCTTTAAAAGTAACGTTGACACTTTTTTTAAATCGACACAATCCGATATTTAAATACAAAAATATTAATTAAAAAAAAAAAAACATTGCTCGTCGAAAATGAAAACCAAGACCTTTTTAATGCAAATCAAATGCCGTACCAGAAAGTAAACAAATCTTTTTTATATTCTGACATTTTCAATGGCCAGTTTTTTTTTTTCACCAATATTATGCCACGCCAGGGAGCGCTGTAGTCGCGAATGGATATTCAAACCCACCCGTATCAAAACCATTGTTGATCCTGCTAAAAGTCTAACTTTATGGCGCGGCGTCCGTGTCTGGACGGGTGTTCCAGCGAGGACTGAACAGGGACCTATTTTCGACCTTCCTTGTATTTTGGAAAAATTGAAAATAGCCAATCGATGTATTTTTTCTTGTAGAATCCAAAAATATCATCGAAAAAATATTTGAACCAGAAACAAAAGAGTTACGCTATGCATCAGATGTTTTTTAAATGGAATGTATCGTTTTTTATACGATTTTTGGAAAGAGTGATTTTTTTTTATGACCGTTCTGATTAAAAGATTTGATTTTGCGATAGCTGTTTATATTACATTTTAATGTTTTACAAACTAAAATTTTAGCTTCACCTGTTTAAAATATACGATAGGTTGGTATAGGTGATCAAGGTAAAATGACGTTTGAATGCTTTGTCAATAAAAATTGACATTATTTTAATTATTGTCGAAGTCTTCACCTAAAAAATATATATTTGATTCTGATCGAAATGAAATACTCTTTGGACGAGAGACTACAGATTGTTATGCTATTTTACAAGTGCCAAGAAAATGCAAGAGAAGCAAGAAGAAGATTTATTGCAAATTTTCATAGAAATATATCCATCAATACAATTCTAAGGATAAAAAAACCTATTTGAGGAAAATAAAACTTTACATGATAGAAAAAGAAATTCAATAAAAAATAATTATTAAATAATAAAATAAAAGTACTAATAACATAAGTTTTCAATGTGACCGCCGTTTTTCTCGAAACAACATCGATAACCCCTTTGTAGCCTTTTTAAACTTGCTGTTACAATATGATTTTCCTGGTTAAGGCGGTTTATTTCATCGACAATTTTTCCCATGATCTCTTGAATATTTTCGTTTCGTTGTCTGTATACGACGTTTTTCAAATGGCCCCAAAGAAATGTATCCAAAACTTAGAGGTCGGGGCTATTGGGCGGCCAAGCATATATTCCATTTCGCCCTATCCATTCGTTATGGCGCCGATTTAAAAATTGAACCACATCATGCACGGCATGAGGAGGCGCCTCATCATGTCGCCAAATCAAATTCTGATATTCTGCCAATGGTAAGTCTTCCAAAAAATTTTCAATTTCGTTTTCTAAAAACTCATAATATCTGTGTCCATTTAAAGTCTCGTTAAAAAATATTGGTCCCAAAATTTTATTGTTTTTTATCCCACACCAAACATGAATAGAATTCCTCCCTTGAAATTTAATAGTCTGGAACTTTTTTGGATTTTCAACGGCCCAGTGGTGACTATTATGTCTGTTGAATACTGCCGATGTTGTGAAAGTAGCTTCGTCGGTCCACACATTATTTTTGAATAAATCAGGGTCTTCGTTTTCTTGCCGAATTACCATTTGAGAAACAAATTGGAAGCGATGTTCTTTTTGTGCCGGTGTTAGGTGCTGAAGTGGAAGGATACGAAAAGGCCTAAATTCATGAATTTTCAGAGTCCTGTGAACAGTCCCTCGGATAACTCTTCTGCGCCTTACACCGCCACCGTACTGAACTTCCCGAACTGCAAATAGGTTTTTTATCCTTAGAATTGTATTGATGGATATATTTCTATGAAAATTTGCAATAAATCTTCTTCTTGCTTCTCTTGCATTTTCTTGGCACTTGTAAAATAGCATAATAATCTGTACTCTCGTCCAAAGAGTATTTCATTTCGATCAGAATCAAATATATATTTTTTAGGTGAAGACTTCGACAATAATTAAAATAATGTCAATTTTTATTGACAAAGCATTCAAACGTCATTTTACCTTGATCACCTATACCAACCTATCGTATATTTTAAACAGGTGAAGCTAAAATTTTAGTTTGTAAAACATTAAAATGTAATATAAACAGCTATCGCAAAATCAAATCTTTTAATCAGAACGGACATAAAAAAAATCACTCTTTCCAAAAATCGTATAAAAAACGATACATTCCATTTAAAAAACACCTGATGCATAGCGTAACTCTTTTGTTTCTGGTTCAAATATTTTTTCGATGATATTTTTGGATTCTACAAGAAAAAATACATAGATTGGCTATTTTGAATTTTTCCAAAATACAAGGAAGGTCGAAAATAGGTCCCTGTTCAGTCCTCGCTGGAACACCCTGTACATCAAAAATTAATCGCTCTTAAAGAAAAAAAAACGGTAAATTTCGTTTACCCGGAAATTCCCTAGTTATAAATCTTTCCTTTTCTTACGAATAATAATAATTTTATTTCACCAATAAAACAGATGTGTATAATATACAATCAGTAATTTGAGAAAAAGTCAAAAAGAGTAAATCAAGTATAAGTACTTACAAAAGTACATCGTCAAAAAAGTTATAGGTAAGTATATAAATAATGACTAGAAATGAAAAATGCGAAAAATACAGGGGCGTGCGGTGAAATTTTAAGAAAGGGAAGTAATTTTTAGAAACTTACCTATTTGTAATGTAATTCGATTCTTCGATTGCAAATTCGTCAATGACGTCATCATAAAAACGTCGATGCTCCGACATATTTTGGAGAAGTTTATTTTCAATGGACAACAGCGATGTATGCGAAAGTCTCTTCTGCCCCGCTAATGTCATCAGTTTCGTAAATTACTTTTAGTTCAGATCGCACTAACACGCGGTCGAAGAACTGGCCATAATGAAGAAGAGATTTAAACGCATCTTCTGGAAAAGTTTTTCCTTTAAATGCATCAAAATTGCAGAGCTCGAGGAATTTAAAATCATTTAAACCGTTAAATCTATAGTTTATTTGTTGCTATATTTGATCGATTATTTCATAAAAGAGGCGTCTGTATGATGTTTGAACATCTCCCACCTTGTCTGTTCGAAGACGCTTGGCTTGTGGCTCTACATTTAACGTCATCTTTTTCTCCCAAAATAAGTCAAAGTCATCTCTTTTTTGGCTTAACATGGACTTAAAATCACCACTTTTTTTAAGCAAAAAGCAATATCATTTGTTTTAGTTTGCAATATATTAAAAACATTGTCCGAGAATGGAAATATTTCTAAAAATGTTCAACAAATAATTAAAATTAAAATCTCGTTTTAAACAGTCCAAAAACCCCCTCGAATTATTTATTGCTTCTGAGTACCACGTTTCATTATTTTCTATTATATCACAAATAGTTTAATCAGTGATTCACGATTTTCAGATACTGTTAACACAAGTCTTCCATTATAGTTCCACCTAGTAGGAGCTACTTTGGGCAATCGTTTGTGGACAATGGAGTCCAAAGCTTGTGTACGTTTTGTTGACTTGGAAAAAAAAGCAGCCATGCGACTTAAAGTAACGAAAAACACTTTACACTCTTTAATGTGATTGATAGACTGGGATAAAACTAAATTTAATTGATGAGCAAAACACATTTTTTTTTAAGAATAATGGTTGCAACCGCGGAAAATAAATCATTATGGATTCGATTCGAGGTTCCGCGAAAAACGCTAGACTGCTCTAAATGATTTTCAGTAAATCTTGAAAATTTCCTCTATTTGATTTTTAGTAAATCTTGAAAATTTTCTCTATTTGAAGAAACCCTTGTTTCGTCATTACATCTAAATCCCAATTCGTGCTGTCCGAGAAAACAAACAACATCGATAAGTCTTCTTAATATTTGCCTATTTTTATCAACTAGTTCATTGTGTTGGCGGTGACTAATTTCCAACTGTTTATTAAGGGCGTGTTCAATTCTGGTTTTGCCGAAGACTTTTTCTTTTATGACGGCCTGCAAATGCGCTTTGGACATAATGTGTCTTTTTACAGCTTTATGGAAATTGTTTAAATCGGAAAACCCACTTTTATTCCAGAGACCTTTTTCTTTTTCAAAAAGTAAACATGGCCAACAAAATAATTTACTTACATTTTCACACCCTGTTAGACATTTAAATTGTTCGTGTTGTTTTTTCGGATAAAAATGTCTAATACAGTTTTTCATTTTTGTGGTTAAATTATTCATAGGCGGTTTTGCCCTTCCTGGAAATTATTTGAAGCTTATCAGCGAAGTTTAATGTTGAAAATACCTTTATTATTAAGACACACACCACACATTCACACATACTCTTCTTACTAAATTCTCCAACATTTTCAACGTTATTACCGACAGCCGAAGTTGACGGTATTTGCATAACCACGTCCGTATTATTGTCTTCCATATCGCACCATGCACGACGCGACGTACGTATCACACAACACACGGATAGCTGTTCAAACAAAGAACCTACTCCAACGATAGCTTCCGCCCCCACTTAAAGCACCCGACTGAAATGCAAAAATTGCAAACCGCCGGTGGAAAGTTCAATAACCTCTGGCTTGATTCACAGAAAATCAAGCATACAGCACTTGGCTGCAGAGAAGCTAGCGGCCCGCATAGGTTCTATTCGATTTCTATTGTGGCTCGGTCAGAGTTAAGGCCGCATTTATTATGGGCTTGATAATTAAGATAATATTTTAGCATTTTTAATATAAACTAAATTGATGGTTTACTATTTCAAAAATTACATTTTAGAAGATGTTTTGTAATTTTTTTTGGGGAAGCACTGCTTCCCTTGCTTCCATGGATTGCACGCCTTTGGAAAAGTAACTACATTAGATACGTAGTTTAGAAAAAAATAAAAAAATACTAAAAACTAACTTAACAACTCTTGCACAGAATAAAAATTATCCTCCACAAGATATTGTTTTAATTTACGTTTAAAAAATTTAAGATTATCAGCATCTTTAATATCATTATTTAATTTATTAAAGAATCTACATGCATTATACATTACATTTTTTTGATTGTCTTGAAGTTTTTTAATATTCTGATAAGCAAAAACGGACACTTTAAATATGTAGATTCCAGCCAAGGTCAATATTTTTAATTGCTAGAAATAGTCCATTTTAAGAAGAAAACTTCATATAAACATATGTCCTAAACGGTGTAAATTTTGAGATATAGAGTGTTAAACTTTCAATAATTTCATAATTTTTCGATAATATCTCGAGTACCACTCTAGATATTGTAATGAAATTTGGTATAGAGGTACTATGCATCTAGTGGAATTTTTTGATGTAGAACATTTTTTTTTATTTCCACCAGAGCGTCCGTACGGAATCCGACCTGCATATTTGCCCAGACATTGATGGTACGCCATTGATTTTTTTTAAATAAAAATTATTTTTGAAATTTCCATTAATTTTTGAGCAAGTCTGATCTCTTGGTAATTTTGAGTTGAACGCACGGTTTTCGTTTTAAAAAATAAAAACCTTTTCTCTGCAGAGTTTTAACAATATCGCTAATATGACAACACCAATTGCCATGGCATGCAAGGAAATTTTTTTTTTACTGAAATTCAAGAAATGAAATTTGCTTATGAATAACTAATACCCAAAGATTTCAAAATTATTATTTGAGCTTATAATTTTTTAACACGAAACTAAGCTAGGCGAATATATCAAGAGCGCTTTCCTGGAGTCATACCAGATAGGCGAATATTTGCAAATGTGCATAGAAGGTTGACTGAAACAGGTACATTCAAGCCAAATAATCAATTAAAAGGGGCCCATCGGACTGTAAGAACTCCAGAAATTGAAGAGGCAATATTAAATTCCATAGATGAAAATCCTAAACTGAGTACTAAGAAAATTGGAATTAACCTAAATATTTCGCACATCCTAGTTTGGAGAATTCTACATGATTTTTTTTATACCCATATCACATTCGACGAGTGCAAGCCTTACGTCCCCGAGATCTTCCTTTCCGAGTTAATTTTTGTGAATGGTTTAAATAATGTTCACAGATGAAGCGAACTTCTCCAGGAACGCTATCAGAAACTTCCACAATAATCATATCTGGGCTGACGAGAACCCCCATGCCATTGTAGAACATCATCATCAAGAGCAATTCTCTGTAAATTTTTGTGCTGGCATTATCGAAAATCACCTAATTGGACCTTTTTTCCTCCCAGAAAGACTAAATGGCCATAATTATCGCCGGTTTTTTGAGAACGATTTGCCGATATTGTTAGAAGATATACCAATTCTGATTAGAAACCGAATGTGGTTCATGCACGAAGGCGCGCCCACTCACTTTAGTATTGAAGCCAGAGAATATTTGAACCGCACATTTAACAACAGATGGGTAGGTCGTGGCGGACCCGAACCATGGCCCCCTAGGTTCCCAGACCTAAATAGTTTGGATTTTTTTCTATGGGGACATCTTAAATCTTTAGTTTACCGCACCCCAGTAAACACTGTAGAGGAGCTGAAGGATCATATAAGAGATTATTGCGATATTATCACAGAAACACCGAGGGTATCCTTCAAAGAGTTCGCGACAACATGAGGAAAAGGGCTGAAGCGTGTATTCTCCAAGGTGGTGGGCATTTTCAACAACTTATCTAATTTTTTTCTTCTATTTTGTTTCACAAAGTGTGCTGTCAATTTGTTAAAACCTAATTATTTTTGTTGAAATTATTAGTGATGTACCTAGTTGTATTAGTATAGTTTTGTAAATAACTTATTATTGTTGAAGAATGTCATATTATTTTAAAAAAATTATTTATGAATCTAAATCTATCTTCTGAAAAACATTGACATGGTGGTTCTAGATTGGTGGCTGAAGACTACATACTATTCTACAAATATCTCTCACTAAGATAAAGCGATTTCTGATTTTAATAAGAATAGACATAGTAATTACTTTCACGCCACTGATTTTTCTAAAATAAAGCATTTTTATTGATTCATTTGTTTGTTTTTGAAAACTTTTAGTATTTATTTTCGACAAGAAATGATTTCTCGAGTTTAATACGATAATATTCCTCTGCATGCATGGTGATATTCGTCTTATGACCAGGATTATTTGGACCATGCAGAGAAACGGTTTTTATTTTTTAAAACGAAAACCGTGCGTTCAACACAAAATTACCAAGGGATCAAACTTGCTCAAAAATTAATGGAAATTTCAAAAATAATTTTTATTTAAAAAAAAATCAGTGGCGCACCATCAATGTCTAGGAAAATATGCAGGTCGGATTCTGTACGGACGCCACTGGTGGAAATTAAGAAAATGTTCTACATCAAAAAATTCCACTAGATGCATAGTACCTCTATACCAAATTAGTTTAACACCCTGTATCTCAAAATTTACATCGTTTAGGGCATATGTTTATATGAAGTTTTCTTCTTAAAATGGACCCAAAAATCACCTTAAATATTGACACTCAATTAAGAAACACCCTGTATAGTAGCGGACCAGGGACTGAACCTTGGGGGACACCCTGATTTACGGGCAATGAGTCGCTTACCATTCTATTCACCAAAACACACTGTTGACGTCCACTTAAATGAGCTTCCACGTCTGTCTTCTAATGCCATAACGATGCAACTTTATTAACAATAGTAAGAAATCCACAAATAAACCCAATACATCAATTGCATCGACAACTGTCGATTTGAAATCGAAAAGAGCACTTTCAGTACTTACGGCTCTATAATTTGAATAATCATTAAAATCCCCCTTTTTATATAGTGAAATGAACTTCAATTGTTCAGGATATATTGCATACTGCGCTGAGAGATTTATCAAGTACGTTAAAACATGACACAAAACAAAACCTTATATTTTCAACAAATTATTGGATATGCCATCATGTCCTGTGGCATTTGAGTTCTTAAGTTATACAATAAATATCAAAACATCTTATTTACATATGGGTGATAGCAGGAATGTATGGTGGTACATAGTTATCAACAAATTCTTTGTCAATATTAGTATTACTAAGAGGTACATTAGTAAATTGATAATTAAAATTACTTGTAACTACATTATCCGGAACTATTTCGCCATTTTCAATTATTTTCAGTTCCGAATAAGAATTGTTTTTATTTTGTAACGTTTTTATAATTTGTCACATGACCTTGCTTGAGTTTTAAATTATTTTATCATCTTGTATAAAAAAAAAGTTTTCCTATAAATACTGTTAATAGGTTTGCTAATATACTTGTATTTGATATCTTTTTTTTTGATTGGTCAGTGAATAAAGTGTGTGTAACCCAATTTAGTTCCACACATAGCCATTTAGTAACACATATACATATACGATCTTTTCAAACATTATTATTAAGCGCCATTTTGATCCACCATATTGGTTTCGTACCAATATTTGACCAGATTCTATCTACGTCATAATTGATTTTTTGACATAATTTAAAATAAGTTGAATAAGTAGTTTTTACACTGTTTTTATAAAACCACCATTTTGTTCCGTTATGTTGAATTTGTACCAGTTTATTCCTATATCACATTTAATTTTTTTGAAAAATTGAAGTCAATTGAAAAAGAAAATGTTTTTACGTTGATTTTTTAAGCATTTTATTTAGTGGCCATTTTGTATTCGTACTACAATTTTACTGGTTTATCTCTTTATCACACTTAATGCTTGCACAAATTTTTAAATTAACTTAAATAGTAGTTTTTTTAAGCTGATTTTTTAACTATTTTATTAGACTGCCATCTTGGATTCATACGAAAATATCACCAGTTCATTTTTACGTAACACTTGATTTTTGTGCATTTTTTTTACATTTCCGCAGGCTGCCATTTTGTTCCGCCATATTGGAAATTTACCAAAATGTTACCAGGTTAGATACTTGCATTCTTTTCATAGTCTGAGGTTCGTGTACCATACTTTAATGCTTACGCCGATCATAGTCTGCTCATATAAACTGCTGGAGCTTCAAAGTGCACCAAGGAAATTTTTACTGGAAAATCAAAATGAAATATTTTTAATCCCTGATGAAGATTTTGAAATTTTTTCTTCGTTTCCGACATACGGGTTTTTTTTTTCGAAAAATTGATTTTTTTAAATAATCTTCCGAATAAAGCCCACTTGTGGTAATTAAAGGTATTTCTATGAGATTATGAACAAGATTGGCACCCTTAAATGAATGACGTTAAACAATTATTTGTTGGTTTGGTTTCTTTATCAATCTTGAATTCAGTGTTGCTTCTAATGCCAGTTTTCAGTTTTTTTACATTTGAAATTTGCTCTAGTTCTTTCAGATATTGACTTTAAGATTTTTTAATAAATAAAATACAGTTTCACATGTTAGTTTTGTTTATACAGACTTACTTAAACTGTTTACCCATCATTTCGAATTATGAGAATATGTCCCAATAATACAGTGGGTAACAAGGGTCTGGAATACCTACTTTGCGGAGTAGAAATTCAACATTGTTAAAGTTCAGAATCGGTAGAGTTTTTGATGCACTCTGTATACAATATTCATGGTGGAATACTTAAGAGTGCCAACCCTGTTCATAATCTGATAGACCATACTGAATATGATTGCCATAAGTGGACTTTCTTCAGCAGATGATTTTTGAAAAAATCAATTTTTCTCCCCTGTATGTCGGAAAAGAAGAAAAAATTTCAAAACCGCTGATAATTGTTTTTTTATACCTAGCTCTAAATTATTTTGGTTGCATAAAGAGAAAAAGAAATCTTCCACAGTAAGAGTTCTGGTCGAATAAACTTTCCCAAAAATGACAGGGTCTTATAATACCCTGTGTAAGACGGTTGCGATGGAGTCCTGAGGCTGTCCTTATCAGGCTGTATACTCTAGAAATTGGTCAAATAAAAGGCGAAAACCGTAACTCAAAATGTCCCTTTCTTTGGTGCACTTCGAAGTTTCAGCAGTATAGTTGCGCTGTTTGATGTTCGTGTATTGTGAAGAGATATAGAGCAAACAAAGTTTACAATGTAACACCCTGTATGATAAGAACAAAGCATTTGTAGACCTTTGTTCATGTAAAACTATTATACGTTAAATATGTTTAAAAAGGTATCTTCGTGTCCTTGTTTTCTTTCCCCATGTATTTTATACAGGATCTGAGTAAAGTTTAACACCCTGTATTTCTTCTGAAACTAGTCAAAGGATTGAGTTCTACCCATAAAGATCAGAAAGCGAGATCTATTACGTGTCTATGATTTCATGAAATTTGATAGTTCACCAAAAATCCATAAGATATATCCTTTTGGAATCCGTAAAAAATCGGAGATTGTTTCTGTTAAATAGTTGTCATAAAAACTGACGTTGATGTTTTTGAGAAATATGATCATAAAATATAATAGTCTTGGCAAGAAATACTCCCTCATATCTCATACTGAATTGTAATATTTTAAACAGTAGTTTTGTCTGTTATAGCAATTATGTTGATGTATGTTAGAACAAACGTTAATTATTTTTCCCTGTGATATATTAGGATCGGTTCAAGAATAGATTTTTATAATTCAGTCAGATTTTATCATGTGGATAATAATAATTGTTGATAGTTTACTTATAGAATCACAATTACAATTTGATGTAAACTACATGTGAATATCATAGAATGGAAACTTCCACGGCTTTGGTCAATTAAGAAATCATGGTTTTTGGGATTAGACCGTGTCAAATTGGAATTACTATACGACTTTTCGCCTTCGATTGCACGAGGCATCTTTAGGGATCTGAACACTGAATGAGCTCGAAGAGATTCAGGACGGCTTTTATACCCGACTTGTGCTCGACCAACCGTGATCTTGTGTGATGTAGACCGTATTCCTTCTCAGAGCTTCGGTCAGTTATGTTTCTGATGTTAGAGAATCATGATTAGAAATCGAAATGGCTTAAATTTGCACTTAAGGATCTATTTGTATGGGTCAGTTTTCTATAACCAGAATGTCCTAATGTACCATTTTCCTTCCCTTGAACAAGTACGTCTAGAAAGGGAGTCGTTCCATTAGATTAGAACCTGAAAATATGTTGGTCAGTTTCGATGTAGAATCACTATACACAAATGTTCCTGTTAACGACTCAATTTCCATTATATCAGGCATACTGGAACATAATAATCTTAATAATAACTTAATAAACCTAGTGGAAGCTTGTATTACATTTTTGTAAACAAACCTCAGGGGCAGCTATGGGATCTCCTCTCACCTGTGGTAGCGAATATCTTTATAGAGTATTGAGAGTATATTTGAGAATATTGCTTTAACATCCGCTCCACTAAAATCAAAACACTGGTTCAGATATGTAGATGATACTTTTGATCTCATATTTCTGGACAACCTTAATCAATAACATCATATTATTAAATTCACAATGGAAAGTGAATCTAATGGAACGATCCCCTTTCTAGATGTATTTGTTCAAAGGAAGGAAAATGTATAGTATATAGGAAACCGACTCATACAAATAGATACTTACATGCAAATTCCCACTACCAACCAGCACAAAAGTAATCAGTTTCTAACTTACTAGTAGTAATACTGAAATAAGCAAAGTCATGACATTAGCGTTGGTGTTCCGCTAGGTTTTGTTTTAGGGCCTATTCTCTTTTTACTATACATTAACGATCTACCTGTGGGGGCTACTGGGGAACAGTGTACACTTTGTGTTGATGACACCACAATATCCCTCAGGGCTTCAACGCTTAAGGCTGCCGTTGCAGAATCTGTGAAACTTCTGGAGAATGGTTTGCCTCCAATATACTACTTTTGAACAGAGACAAAAAATAGGGCGGTTTTCTCAATGAGGAGCATTGGGGAAGATGCAGGTTAAGTTCTTGGATGTTCAGCTTGACCCGAGGCGTCTGTGGGATGCCCATGTTGACTTTGTTGCTGCCAGACTTAACAGTGGATTGTTTGTTTTGCGGGGTGTCTCCAGCTGTATTTCTCTTATTTCAGTTTTTCCCATTCTGTCTTGTCATATGCTAGTCTCGTCTGGGGGTATGCACCGCAGTCTCAGAGAATTTTCAGGCTACAAAAAAGAGCTGCAAGGTAGATGTTTGGTTTAAGATATAGGGATGACTGTAAGGGTGCCTTTCAGAGTCTCGGAATACTGACTTTACCATCGGCTTACATTCTGGAGAGTCTGATATATAATTATGAAACCCACGGCAGGAACAATTTTGTCCCAAATTATTGTCGATTAAAAAGGTGACAGGATGGCCTCAGATATTGGGCCAGAAAATTCTTTATTAAACTGCTTATTAATATTACGCTCGATACTAGGACCAATTCTATTTTATATAAAGTAAAGTTTCCTTTACTGGTGATACACTGCAGGAAGCGCTGAGTGAATGTGTGGTGGCACAGGAGAATGTTAGGCTCTGCTTTTTTTCAAACTCAAATCCAGCAGAGACTAGTTTTCTGGGAGTGGTTCTCGATCCCAAATTGCAATGGTGCCAGCACATTGACACCCTTGCTAAGAAGCTAAACAAAGCCATTTTTGTATTCCGGAACCTACGTGAATGTGTCTCTGGTGACATACTGAAAACAGCATATTTTGCTATTTTCCACTCCCACATCTGATATGCTATACTAGCCTGGGGCCACTCCAGGCAGGTGTAGCGAATCTTTGGCCTACAAAGGAAAGCAGTGAGATTGATCTGGGGATTGGGATATAGACAGGACTGCCAGATATGCCTTTGTTCGTCTTGGAGTGTTGATCGTGCCTTGTTTATATATATTTGAATGTTTGATGTATGTGAAAAAAAATTTGGGGATGTTAAAAGCTCATGAGGATGTTCATGATAATAATAGTCGCTCAGGGCGTCATTTGATACCTCCTTTTTGGCGTCTTGAAAGGTGTGTAAAGTTTTTTAATGCTTTGCCCGAGAGGGTAAAGGTTTTACCACTATCATCTTTTAGGAAAAAAATTAAAACTTTATTAATACAGAATGCTTTTTATTCAACTGACGAATACTTTAATTGTAATTTTAATTTGTAGTAAATGTGTTTTATTCCCTCTAAATGTGTTTCATTATTTTTATTAATTTTTTTAATATATATTTAAAAAAAACATGTTAGTATATGTTTTATACATATATATACTAGTTACATATTGTAATCGACATGATTTTCGTATTGTTAATCATTATTGCTGTTCTGTTTGACGTGTGTAAGCGTATTTTGTAATAGCATGAATAAATTGAGTATTGAGCAATATTAGGGAATTACCCTTGAATTATTTTAAAAACCATATTAGAAAAATGTTTCTTCGATCTTCAATACACATAAGAAGTTTGGACAATACTTGCGATCTCCGAAAGATGTACCTTTTCTAACAGAAGGAGTATATAAAATTCCTTGCTCCTGTGGAGAAGTGTATGTCGGAGAATAGGACAGTCAATATCCGTTAGACTTAAGGAACGTAAACGATGTATTAAAAAGAAACAAAATGTTCAGTGTGCTGAATAACAGCATACCATATTATAAAAGTAACCAAAGTTCTATTATCAGTTCCAGGATTTTGTAAACGAATGATTAGAGATTTTATGAAAATATTTTAAACATACAAAAACTTTAATAGAGATACGGATTACGGTGTAGATCACATGTGGACACCGATCTTAAGACAGGGTCACCATTCGGCGAGTACAAGTCGGGTATAAAAGCCCGTCTGAATCTCTCTGAGCTGTTCAGATCTCATAGAGTAAAAATCCCTTGAGATGGTTCATGCAATCGAGGGCGAAACGTCGGATAGTAATTCCAATTTGACACGGTCTAATCCCAAGAACCATGATTTCTTATGTTTGATGATGATGTTTCAGATTCAAAAACCAATTGTCACGTCTTTGTTTTTTTAAATAAATATTAAATTAAATTTCTCATTAAAAATATTCAAATAAATAAAAAAAGGATTCACTACCTAGATAGAACTAACTAATTAACATTCCAGCTTTGTGTTTCGATTTTCAGTGCTACTCGAATTTCAAACACGGTAAGTTTAATTAGTTACAAAAATAAACTAGATATTTTTAAATTACATTGGGACATACATCCTTTAAAATATTATCTCTTCTTCAAGGTTTTTCTAATATTATGCTCCCAATTTTATTTTTTTAAAGTATCGGAAATTAGTCTAGGGAAATTTTTGGTGAATAGTTGTTAGTTAAAATAACCTTTTAAGAACTCTGAAGGGTCAGAAGGTAAGGCAATCAGTGATTGTTAACGACATCATGGACATAAAGTTCTGCACAAAAAAATGGGGGCAATGGGATAAGTAGATCTTTAGCTATGCAACATACAGACAGAACGGCATGCCGACGGAATTAAGGGAACATGTTTTTGAGGATCTAGGGATCCCTGAATGCAAAGATCTGCAATTTCTTTTAAATGCAACACTATATTATATTACTTTTTTAAAATATGTGTAAAATTATTAATAATTTTTATTAAGAGCACTTTTTATGAAAGTCAACAGTTTTTGCGAAAGTAAGAGTCTAATATCCATAATTTAACATTGTCTTTTGTTAAAGTACCTGCACACAAAAGGTAACCTGATATGTTTGACAATATCAGTGTTGTTAATTTAAAAAAATGTATCGTTTAACTGAAACCTAAAGAATTGAAATTTGATTAGACTGGGTTATGGGGATAGAATGCGAAACCTGCAAGGTGGTTGTCCATTTACTTCCAGACAGTATGTCCCCACAAAAAGTAGTCGAGGGACGTCAAGTCCGGAAAACGAGGTGGCACTCATTGTCTAAATATTCCCGAACATTCCGAGCAAAATGCGGTGGAGCACCATCCTACTGGAACCATATTTCATCATTTGGTACACCATTATCTAAAAAAATCAAATTTAAATTTTTAATACAGCAGGTAAAGTAAAGAATTTACGGTTATTCGGAAATGGTTGGGCAATACCTGGGACAATTTCGGTTCTTAAAAGATTCAAATATCTTTCTCCAGTTAATGTGTCTTCCATGAAGAAAGGACCGATTTTTTTTTGCAGCCTTTATACGACACCAAACGTATCTTTTGGGGAAATTGGGTATGATTTTCATGTATCCAATGTGGATTTTCTCTGGCCCAATATCGACAATTATGCCTGTTAGTTAACCTTTCCATTCAAAGAATTTGATTGACAAAATTTAGATTGGTATTGAAACGTTCCATTATGATTTCATAAAACTACAAGCGCCTATCGTGATCATACTCAGCAAGGGCGCTTCCAGGGGCAACATACCTAATATTAATTATTTTGTCTCTAATATTTTTAACAGTAAATTATTAAAAGCAAAATTTGATAGATATGTATTGTGATATTTTTTCGATGTATGAATAATATTCGACTGATTTGGCAACAACATGTAAGGCGTTTGGCGCACCCCCTCGCCACTGTCAGATTTATAAAAAAACAAATCAAGACGTGAGATGGGAGACGCGGACTGGATTTTAAAAATATGGTTAGGTACGGTTAAATAATAATTCTTTAATTTCCTAACCTTTATTTAAAGTTTGCCTAAACGGGTGTTCGCCCTCCCCCCTCTTCCGCCCCGCCAACCACTACCCTCTCCAAACCAGTTCTGGAAGCAAAACGTTTTGTGCTTCTTGTATAAATGGCAGCGTTTATCCAGGTTCCCCATCTAATTACAATTGGCGTTGGGGGCAGGGGGATGTTTTTTGCGGTTTCCCTAAATTTTTCTACCCGAGTCGGAGCTTTTAGGAATACCTTCTTCACCGAGGAAATGAGATCGTTCACTCGTGGATAAAAAGCACGAAATTGTTCTGCAACTCGATGAAGTCCAAGGGCAAGACATGTGGCATGTATCATTTTAGGGTACAATATTTGTAGACCATTCATTGCTTTGTACATGTATAGAGCAGCACTAGCACTCTATCATATTTAATACCACGGGACCATAAAAGAGTGGAAGAATCGTTGAAAAATCCAGCAACAGTTGAATGATTTACTTTGTCTAAGGTCTTCATTGTAAGTAAATATGATTTATCCCTTTCTGCTTCTACACCCAACACACCAAAAACAAAATTAGCAACACATCTCTGTTCCACGTCAGTTGTTTCATCTAATGACACCCATATACTTTTATCTTATACTTTTTCCCGCAATTCGGTAACTGTCTTTTCTGTCTCTTTAATGTTAAGAAATTCCTTATGGTTCCAACATGATGGAGCACCCCCGCATTACCATAGGCATGTAAGACATTTTCTCAATAATTGGAAAGGAGAGCATTGGATTGGGCGAGGTGGACCAGTTAACTGGCCTGCGAGGTCACCCGATTTAACGCCACTAGATTTCTTTTTATGGGGACATGTTAAAGAAGAAGTTTATAAAGAGGTTCCAACCACAGTAGAAGATATGAAGTTGAGAATAATAAGCAGTTTTCGCAACATTTCAGACCTGACCTTGAGAAAAGTGAAACTTTCATTTATGGATAGACTCGAAATGTGCCTTCAGCAAAACAGTGGTTTAGTTAAACATTGAATTTTTGAATTGAATTGAATTGAATTTTTATTGAATTAAAGAAGCATTGCTACGAAAAAATTACATAGTAGCACTCTTCTTGAGCTACAAAAGTCGCTTGTCAGTGGAGTGCTTGATAGAATTCCTATATTACAATATCAAATAGTACATGACTAACCGGAGCATTTATAAAACAACAAAAACTAGATCACGGTCTTAGTGACCATGCGCAACTTAAATAATTTAACAAAATTATAGTGTATTCCTTATTATTACTAACTGGAGCATTTATAAAATAACATAAACTATAGATTTATAATAGGTATTGTATGTGTGATAGTCTGAAAATTCTCTTTTATCCACTCGGAACCTCTTAATGCATAAGACAATTTACTCCTAAGATTCCTTATCTGCAAAGGCAATATATTATACAGCTTAGGGCCCAGGTATGATATGTGTCTCATAGCAGCAGAAAACACCGGCTGTGGAAAGGTCAAGGCTTCATCCGTGATAGAACGGGTGCAATAATTATGAGAAATCAAAGTTTTGTATGTTTTATCATTGTTCATGAATCTCAGTGTACTTCTTACAAATAATTGACGAACCGATAGCAAGCCACTCTCCCTAAACAATATTTCTGTTGGAAATAGTTTATTCTTCTTCAAAATTACTTTAATTATATACTTTTGTGTGATGACCAGAGGATTAAGGGCATTGGAAGTTGCACTCCCCCAAACCCCCATCCCATAGCAAAGTATGGACTCCACCAGAGCCTGGTATGTGAGAACCAGAAGCTTCCGAGACAGAAATTCCCTTAACTGATAGAACTTATAAATTGTTTTACGGATCTTATTCACAACATAGGTTATGTGGTCTACATACTTGAGATTTTTATCTATATACAACCCAAGATACTTTACATTATCTTTCCCAGATATGCTTAGACTACAGGCACAGTTTGAGGTTCCCATTATACATGAGAATTCATGCACCTTCAGTTTTGGGAATAGTATATTACTTTTATTATTCATTGAAAATGCAACATACGAGGTCTTAGAAACATTCATTGTCAGAAGATTCTGATCCATCCACATCTTTATTCTGGATATATAACTTTCAGCCCTGTGGAACACACCCTCCCAAGAATCGCCACTGACTAAAATAACTGTGTCATCCGCATAACATACACATTCACTACTTTCACTAGGCAAAACTGAGAATAAATCGTTTACATAGATGGAAAAAAGTGTGGGGCCCAGGACTGTGCCCTGAGGAACACCAAACCCTATCGTACTTTCGTCACTTAGAACACCATTAATTTTAATTTTTTGTATCCTGTTTTTTAAATAAGATTCAAAAAGATCGTGGGCAATACCCCTGATACCACAATTCCTAAGTTTGCCAAGCAAGGTTTGGTGATCCACTGTATCAAAAGCACGGGCCAAATCAATGAATATACCAATGGTTTTTTGCTTCTTTTTGAAGTTCTTTATAATAAAATCCGTAACATGAACCATTGCACTCTCAGTTGACAGACCAGATCTAAATCCGTATTGTGAGTCTGAGAGTATTTTGTTTCGACACAAAAAACCATCCAGCCTTAACTTTATACACTTTTCAAACAATCGGTTTATCATGCTGGTTATCGCAATTGGTCTAAAATTTTCTTTTTGTAGTTTGTCACCCGCCTTGAAAACTGGCACCACTATCGCTCTTTTAAGAATGTCCGGATATACACCACACTCGAAAATCAAGTTAATCAAATGTAAAAGCGGCTTCGTAAGGTATTTGTGGTTTTCTTTTAAAATAGAGGATGAAATATTGTCCTCCCCTGCAGCCGACTTTAGCTTTAGAGAAGCTATGACCGCGATAATTTCATTTTTTGAAATAGGGCTAAAAAATAGAGACTCAGTTATACTTTTGCATGGAAATTTATAATCGTTGCCTTTAATCGAATCAGCCAAACTCTTACCAATGGTTTCAAAATATTTGCCAAATATATTAGCAATCTCTTTGTTATCACCTACAAGTATATTATTGTTCATTATTCCGGTAATTTCCTTAGGTTTTGTTTTTTTGCTGGTGGCATTTTTTATTACCTCCCAGGTTTTCTTGACATCATTTCTACATTCGTTTATTTTTGTTTTAAAATAATTAAACTTAGCTTTTTTAATTAGATTAGTAAGACTATTTCTATACCTACGAAATCTCTCTTGGGCGTCAAGATTATCTGGGTATTTAATTGCTGTCTTTTTTAGTTTATCCCTATTTTTAATAGAGTTGATTATACCTGCAGTAATCCATTCACTCTTTTTTATAACCTTTCTAACTTTCAAAAACTTTGTAGAATCCCTGATAATGTCTGACAATATGTGAATAAAATTACTAGTGCATATATTAGGATCCACACCACAAACAGTAGACCAGTCGTTAGACTTAATTTTATTTTGTATGTTTATATAATCTATTTTTTTAAACATTTCTCTGCTACTTGTTAATGCATCATTCAATTTGTGGTTTTTATTTTTACCCAAAACAGCACTCAAAATTATAGGAAAATGATCTGTCATCCCGCAATTAAGTACAATAGAATTATATTTGCAAGACACTAATTTGTTCCTCAAAAAGTAATGATCCAGACATGATCTTGAGAGACGCTCACATCTAGTAGCACTATTTATCTGACTTACATATCCCATTGCATTTAAACAGTTTAAATAGTTACATGTAATATTATTATGCACATCCAGCAAATTTATGTTTACATCTCCAGAAAAAATCTCTAATGGACAGCTTTCAAATTTACTTTCAAAAAGTGCCAGTAGATCATTTAAAAATTCATCGCAGTTCAAAGAGGGCAGCCTGTACACCCCAATCAGACCCACTCTCACATCATTCACCGCAAAAGTTACTCTCAGAAATTTTGTGTGCCCCATTTGTAAGACTTCAGCACTAGGTTGCCATTCGGACCTGACAAAAATTATTGTACCATCACATTTATTATGATGACTATTATTATAGAATGTGTCAAAACCTTCCATAGCGAAGTCATCAAGATCATGAACAATGTCCGTTTCTGAAAGGATGACCACTCCAAAATCAATGGAGCTCGCTTTTAAGAAGCCAATGAGGTTATCAAAATTTTTATGAATACTACGTATATTAAAGTGGATAAAATTTACATTAGAGTTTGAAATAAGTAAAGAGCCAAGATATCAATATTTTCACAATTAAGATTACTCACCGAAAGATAATCATCAAGTATATCAAACACAGCCATTTTAGTAATGAATACTTTATATTGTCATTGCACTTAACTTACAGATATTATTCTAGTTTGCTAGATTATCAATATCGTCTTCTGAATTAATTCTAAAAATCACACTTGAGTCACTTTTTCTAGTCAGGATGATTCCATCTCTAACCCAGACATACTTGTATCCATGACGCTTAAGAACTCTTGCCCTTTTGAAGAGATCTCTTTGTTCAGTTGTCAGATCTTCGTTAAAGTATAATGGTGATTCTTCTCCAGGTATACTGCAATCAACCGAGGTGATTTTTCCTTTGTCTTTTCTTTTATCTATAAACTCCCTTCTCAACTCTTTGCTTTTGAATTCAACGACAATTGGACAGTTATCTTTGCGAGGATTAGATAATTTAAGTATTACATCACTTCTAGATAGATTTGGGTTAACATACTTCATAGCTTTCTCGGCCTTGGCAGTGACTGAATCAGCACCTTCCTCCGCCTGGTACTTTATCCCGACAATAATAAGATTAGCATTCCTGTTTAGCCTCTCCTGCTTGGCTGCATTACCCTTTATCTTCTCAATTTCTTCTTTTAACTTTCGGTTATCATCCCTTAACTTTCCCATTTCTCTTTCAATTTCTTCATTTTTCAGTTTCTGTTCTTCGTACTGTTCGGCGTAGAATTTAATATCTTGCTTTAGATCACGAATCTCTCGCTTCAAATCCTTCAACGACTCAATTAGTTCTTCATATGAATGAGTGGACGTAGACAGGCTACCACTTCCAATACTTCTCCTTGCCGTTTCACTTCTCACCTCATTCTCTAATTGTCTCTTGCAAGTTGGGCAATACCACTTATTTTTGGTTTTCTTGATAACCTCGAAATCAATTTCGGAGATCTCCGCGCACACGAGGTGAAACCATTTTTTACATTTTTCTCCACATTGAATTCCAAAATGTTGTTTGGTGATGTTTTTATTGCATTTCGGACACACCGCCTTCGGTTGAACCATTTTGCAATTAAACAAATGTATTAACTTTTGTAGTATGCGGACACCTTTAGTTCTCCTTTGTTATTATTTCTATTGATTTTGACCAAGGTTATGTTTAAAATCCCACAAAATCAAGCCGAGATAAATAGGTTTATTACTGTTAGGAACCTTTTATGCGTTGAAAATTTCGCGAAATATTTTACTTATACTTTAATATAGGTCCCTATAACACTAGTTTAAATTTTAGTTTACTTTTTTAGTGAAAAACGATAGTTTTATCTTGGACCGTTTAAAAACGCGTCGTCACTTCTAAAGCAGACCACACACCCCTTATCTTTTATAAGTTTTAATTACATTGTTTTTGTTGATTTATATTAAATTTATTTTTTTTGTAAAAAAAGATCTCTGTCAAAGCATTATCTTCATTGGTAACTGGTTTATTAATTACTTTACGTTTTTTTGAAAGCAACATTTCCTGTTTCATGAAATCTCTATGATAAACTTGCAAAAGCTTCTATCTTGTTTTTATTTCGGCATCGCATCATCAAGGAACAATATTTATTTATTTACTGATGACAATATTCTGACACTGTGCTGTTTTGACAGCACTATCAATCTTTTGTTCAATTTATGATGATATCATGGCCTCCTAATATTAAATTGTCAATTTTAACAACGTGAATTCAGAGTAATTCGTGTTAAAATGAAGAAATTTTCGATTTCACAGCTAATTTACTGAAAAACTGTTGGTCAGAAAGGTATCAAATATGGTATTTTCTGAAAGCTAGTAATGTTATCTTTAACATGAAAGTAAAATATACAGGGTGTTCCATTTAAAAAAATTCAATCCAAGGTAAATTTGCAAAACTTGACCACCCTGTATAACAGTGAATAATTTTGAACGACTTACAAGCGATTATTGTAGTCCTAGATACAATACCTTTTATAGAATATTTGGTTTTTCCATACCTGCTTCAATTGTTTTCAAAAAATGCCCGGAGTATAAATAACCCTTTTTCCCACTTTAACCTCGTCCCATTCCCTTGGTATAAATTTTAGACCCAACAAACCTTATATCAAAATGATCGTAATGAATAGGAGAATCAACTAAAATAATAATATATCGGGTGTCCCATTTAAAAAAACACAAGTTTGGTTCACCACGAACTTTTCAGACCACCCTGTATAATGGGTATAATTTTAAAACACAGCGTTCTTGACTATCAATCATATCCCAAAAATGTTTTTTTCAAATTCCTCTCCTTTTGCCCACAATCGTCCACCCCATCTTGATTGCACCACCCTGTACATCAGTAATCTTTTCGGTGCAGGTATTTTAATAAAAAGTAATACATTAAATTATGGACCGTAGACCCTTCTTTTCGCAAAAACTGTTGAATTTCATAAAAAGTGCTCTTAATAAAAATATTGAGAAGTTTAAGCAGATTTTAAAAAAGTGATATAATACACGGTGTTCCATAAAAAAAAATTCTCTTTTTATAACAAAAAAAAAAACGGTAAACTTGGCAGCTATGCGGAACTCCCCATTGGATCCGGCATAATTTCATATCTCAATGTACATATTTTCATTGAATTCAGTTGAGCGGTACCTGAAATATTTCGCCGTTTCGTTACTTTTGT
The DNA here is from genome assembly GCA_030620095.1 of Kuschelorhynchus macadamiae. Lineage (NCBI taxonomy): Eukaryota > Metazoa > Arthropoda > Insecta > Coleoptera > Curculionidae > Kuschelorhynchus > Kuschelorhynchus macadamiae. The sequence goes on from JAUTXW010001028.1 coordinate 470,012, forward strand.
TACACGCTGTATGGTGGAACAAAATGGTGCCCAATAAAAATGTTTGAAAAAACAGTATGTTTATATGTGTTACAGTCGAATGCGGTCTTATCGTGCGGGTCCAAAGGTCACCAACATTATGAATCAAATCAGAAAACACAGTGAATACCAAAATGTTGTGTGATTCTTTTATCGAGCTATTAAATCTTGATGGACTATTTACAAATATACAGGGAGAAAGAAAATAGTTTTTTTTATTATATTACGCAATATTATTAAGATGGCCACTTAATATTATTTTATATATTAAATGCCGAGGGACTAAATAAGAAAATTCGCTAAATATGTATTTGGTTAAAATTTTTTGGTTGGCCGAAACAAAAATACACAAAATGGCAAGCGCCTTAATAAAGCCGGAAGGCGGTTCGAATCAGTGAAACAATCAGGATATGTTCTGTTTATACAGCCACTTAGTGAAAGTGAGATTTTTTTATCAATCACCAAAAATTATGAGCCCCGCTTGACCTGAAAATCTAACCACTTATACAGTGTCATTTATTTAAATGCGGACCACCCCTGTGAAAAGAAAACTTGCCTTTTTTTTATTGTGCTAAAAAAAAATTTATTTTACAAAAATATTATACACTTTTGTTAAAAATACAATAAGATAATTAGCTATTACTTCCCTCGTGAGATTTTTTCTCAAGGTAAAAAGGTGTTCTTATCGTAGTACGTTTTTTTGAGGAATTACCTAAAACTGTGCCATGAGTTGCCTGGCAAACCACTAACTTGCTACCTATCATTCAAATATAAATAAATAATCAACATGCATTTTTCGAGGTATGTAACCTTATTTTATTAATTTGGTAATAATTATTGTCAATAATATAACATTTTAAATCAGTTTTAGAAAAATTGTAAATGTCTTTTTATAATTAGACCACTAAATGTTTTTTAAATTAATTGTAGATAGGAAAGGAAAGCCATATATACAAAAAAAATATATATACATATATATATATTTTTTTTTCGTTAGCCCCGAGTTTCTGGTAAGGCGATTTTATCGATTTGAATATATCAAATTTTGTCTTATAATTAATAAAAAAATGTACTTATTTTAAACACGCTTTAAAATTGGAACAAGTATCCTATAATTATTTATTTATTGCCTACAAAATTACAAATGGACTAAAAAAGTAAGCAAAAAAGAGGTGTCAAATCTAATAAAAAAAAATTTATATTAAAATTCACTGGCTAATATCCAGGAGCCAGTGGCAAAAGCTCTGAGAATCGGTATAAGGAATGTACAGAAACTTGCGCATGTAAAAAAAAATAATTTACTTTCGAAGAAGATTAAGAAATGTACACGAAAAAATCCAAAGGCACAAGACTTAAGTTACAATGCAAAAATGGATATTCATAACGCAAATTATGATTTATACACAACAAAGACTAATATAATCCTTCAGAAACGTTTTAATATTATAGACTAAAAAATATTATCATCACTTAAAAAGTCCTCATCTTCTAAGTCGTCCTCAAATGTCGCAATGATCATTGGTGCTATTTCGACATCTAGAACTCGTTCTCGATTCCACCAATCCCATATTAATTTCTCCGTATGTTCCACAGATTTCTTCCAGTACTCCGGCGTAATATAATTTAATGAATCTTGCCAAACAATTTGCACTTCATCTGATGTAAAACCATCGTTCACGTGTTTTTCGTAATATGATTTTGCCCCAGCCCATATTAATTCTATTGCGTTAAACTGACAATGGTATGGCGGCAGTCGTAAAACCTCATGTCCATTTTCCCGTAATATTTCATCTACGGCATATATTATTGGTTTTTTAATAGATTTTGCCATTAAAAGAAGTTCTAGTTTCAGCATATTAGGTAAAGGATTTTGTTTTTGTTTTATTAGGCAGTCATAAATATCACTTTTCTTAAAGAATGAAGTATTTTGTTTATTTAAGATTCTTGAATGATAAGATGCATTGTCCAGAATGATTAAAGATGGAGCATCTAAATTTGGAATCAGTTGTTCTTTTAACCACTTTTCAAACAGTTCACAGTTCATATTATCATGATAGTCCTTACTTTTGGGTGTTGAAGAAAACAGTAAACTTGCACCGGGGAAGAACCTGCATGCAAAGTGATGAACTATTTTCCCGTCCCACATCCCTTTTTTCTCTTGACACTTTTTACAGACTCATCCTGCCAAGATTTCGAACCACTTCCATTAGAAAATATCCAAGTCTCGTCTAAAAATACCACTTTTCTAAATTTTGAATTAACAGTTTTTCGTGTATTTCTTTAAAAACTGGATACGCTGACTTGCTATATGTGGCAACTCGCATAAAAATCTTCGATTACAGTCCTTTTTATATCGAAAACCCAACATTTTTATTAATTTTGACAACGATTTTAGTCCAATTTCCATTATGTCTCGATTTTTTAAAGCTTCTTTTCAAACTTGAAGGGTTATATTAGTTTTTGATGTGTATAAATCGTAAATTACTTCTGTCTTTGGCTTTTTTCGTGTACATTTCTTAATCTTCTTCGGTAGTAAATTATGCTTGTTTTCATAAACAATTTTTTATACCGATTCCCAGAGCTTTTGCTACTGTCTCCTGGATATTGGCCGGTGAATTTTCATTTTCGTAATATTTGATTAGATTTAATACCATTTTTTTCGCTTGTAGATCCAAAAAACCCGAAAATTGTTTTCTATTACTCACTTTGTCACTGACTTGTCAATCTGACTTTGAAGTGACATCGCTCAAAGATTTTTGCAACTGCTGGTAATTATATGTTTATCCTCTTTTTTCATATGAAAATATCATAGGTCTATCTAATTCATTTTTCGGATTTTATGCGGAGGATATGATTACACGTAATAAAAGAAAAACAAACTTAAAAAGTTGTCGTTGATAAATCGTATGACCCGCACGATAACACTGCTTTTGACTATACCAAATGACTGTGTGAGAAACTAAATTGGGCCATACTCCACTATTCCATTCATAACAAGGTAGCAAAGCTGTTTTTGGGGGCAAATTTAAGGTATTTAAATCAAATTATGTTTGTCTTTTGGTATGTTACTTAAAGATTCATTTCAATTTAATGTTATGCAGGAGCCGCCGCTGTGAGCGGCTTAAAATCTGAAAAAAATGACAATATTGGCGGTAATATTCGTTCCACCTGATACATACGATAATGACTAATAGTTGCGACTTACGCTATTAGTTTTAAAGTATACATCGCGATCGTTGGTGCCAATTCATGTATTTATAAGATTTTCCGAGCCTATTCTGTGTCGCGTGTTTTCCACGTATTTTCAAAATTTACGTTTATTTTGCAATAACGTCGGATGTATTTTCTAATTTATCTCATTCACAATTGGGCGTTAAAACTTTGTTGTTGTCTTCGTCAAGGTAGACTTTAATTTTCAATTTATTAATGCTAATATTTAATAACAGGCGATATGTTGTGTAGATTTATTAATTCCTCTGGAAATTTATCAGTTTAAACCCTATAATAATTTCGAACCCACTGGCACTGCTTTGAAGTGTACCTAATTCAGGGTCACATAACAACTTTGGCACCATTTATTTTAATGAATGATAATACCCATTCTCAAACAGAAATGATATATATCAGCTGTGATATTGGTAAACACATCCAAGTATTCCGAGGCGTCAAATTACGTTTATTTTAATGGTTTAAGTTTTATTTCTTCATCATAACTCAAAGTTTTTCAGAAATATTGTCTTAAAACTTCAAGGAATAATTGTGTTTGTATTATCTAAAAATAGCAAAATTTAATCAGGGTCGATACTGGAGTGCAAGGCGCACTCGTTCTATGTTTTGCACCCTCCATTTGGCAAACAGGTTTTTCATATTTAAAATATTTTTTAAAAATTTACTAAAACAGAAACGAATGAACGATTAATTTATTTATTTATCTAATAATATGTATTATAAGTAATAAAAATACATATAAAAAAAAATAGTTTTTCTTGTCTTGGATAATAGCATTGTAACAGTTTAATTTTGTTATAAGTGCATTTCATTGTATGATTAATTTAATATTATAATCTACTACTTTAGTATTAAGTTTAGTGATTAATATGTACGCCTTGTTGGTTTAATTTACTTAAATTTTAGTAGTTTTGTTATTAGAAGCGGTTACATTGTTCATATTTAAGCGAAATATAAATTCAACACCTTTTGCGGCAAATTTCGGTACACACATTGTCACCTCTCGATAAGTAGTTAATTTTCTACCTAGACCTGAACTAAAGATATAAAGGAATAATTTTCAGTAAATGGTACAAGTTTAGCGTTCGAATCATAGATGTCGCCAAAAAAAATCAGTTCAAATATAATTGTTGGATTTATTTAATTTTGCCGAATTTAGTAATTATATACTGTATTAGAAAAACTTCAAATAGCATTTTAGAGAAACTATTTATTTCCCATATATTTTACAGAGTAGATATAAATTAAATTTTATTAATTTTGAAAACCAAGTCCTTTATACAAGTCTTGGGATTTTCGTTTTCCTTGGCTAGATATGCTGCATTTTTAGATTCGAGCGTATATTTTGTATAACTCTTCTGTCGCTGTAAAAAAAACCAAATCATTAGTACCCCAATAAATTCTTTGATATAAAGTCGATATTATGTATTAATATTGAACTGTAAATACTTGTATTAAAAAAAAAGGTTGCCTTGATAAATATTTCTTTTCAGATGTACATAGGATTATTTTTAGACTATAGATACTATATATACACCACTTCATACTTTCTCTTAAATCTACATTTTATTATTCGTGTTCCCTTTCGCTGTGAATATGTAACATATAAAGGAATTTTCATTTAAGTTAGACATAAATAAACCAAAGGTATTTCTCGATTCAATATTAATATTCTTACCTTTTTTTTCCTGAGACTATATAAACTACAGCCTTCTTATAATTTCTATCAATGTTTGATGTTCCGAAATTCAGATCGACTTTTGTCCATAGTTGCATAGTTGCATACTTGGAGCCTATTATAAACTGAAATTTCGTTACGTCTGCGTCTGATGCATTTCCTAAAATAAATAGTTAATAATTGTGTGAATAAATTCCTATTTTATGGTTAAATATAATGGCTTTATACAGTTGAGAAAATTCTATTAAATTAAACTCAACTTACTTTTCATTTTTATGGCATTTAACTAACTAACTAATTGACTTTTCTGAGTGGTCCTTTTCCATTATTACTAGAGTAATTAATTAAATATTATTTGTTTATTTACGTTTCCATTTCGCCTAGGCGTTGCTTTTAAATTTCAGGTTAGTTGTTTCTGTCAATGTTATTATTGCGTCGTCTCGGAACTTTTCGGATCTATTCGGCTAAGACTTGCATATTAACTTATTCTCGAGACCCTCCATCCGGTACTTCCTCTTATCAAGAGCGCAGGCATCTTTTTCGCTGTTGCCAATTGTATTCCTGCATTATTTCCTGTATCTTTCTCAACCAATGGAGAGTCGTTTTTCTTGTCTAACATGTTAATCATATCCTTGTTTTATTCCGTCTATGTGCTCTTTTGGCAAGGTTGTTAGCACCTGACATATTCTCGCCAATGGTATTCCGCTACCTTAGTTAACCAAAGTTCTAGATGGAAAGGAAGCTGGGGGAACACATTTTTCACTTTTCTGGTCACCTGCAGATAACCCACAGGTCTTCAGCGCGAGTCTGAGGAAATAATCCAGGAAAAATCTTGGAAATCCGTTAGCGGGATTTTTCCTCAACACCGCAATAATTTTTGGGGCACATTATAGTTTGCACTGTGAGTGTTACTTTCCGTTCTGGAAAATCTCTCTAAGAAATGATTTTACCTGAAGATTGGACCAGACCGCCATTTTCCATGCCCTTGTACTTGGCACGTGAAACCACTTTCTGACTGACTTCAAGTCAGGGGCCAACTGTAAGTCACAGACAATTTCAAGTCACGGACTTAACTTCAAGACTCGGGACTAATCCCATGTCACGGGCCTAGTTTGAAGTTAGGAGCGCTTCAGAACTTCCAAGTGCTGCTGGATTTGGTGACACTTATTGTTTACTTTTTTTCTTTATACCGTAACTGATAACATACTTATTGTTTATATTTTTCTTTTATACAGTAACGGATAAATAGATTTTTTTTCTTAACTTCATTTGTGTGTTTTATTTAGCTCACTCTTTTTCTTTTAAAGTATCAAGAGGAAGCAAGTGCCGCGAAGATCAAGGGGCTTTCCAATTTAAGTCGTTATAAATTGGTGGCGCTCATTTTTTTTTCCTCTCTTTTTCTTTCTTTAAGACTTCTTAAGTTTTCCCACGCCCTACTCTCCGGGTTAATTGAGCTAGGGCATCTACATTGCACGCTCTGTTGACCACGGGCTGTAATCTTGATACCTTTTTGTGATCGAAATAATTTAAAATAAAACAGTAATAATAATTATTATTAAATAAGAGCGTAGCAATCTTATACCTTAGTTTTGAGAAAATCCAGGTTTACAGCCTGTAAAGAGTGTTTTTGACTATTTACACATTTTACCAATTATTGATAACTAAAGCAAAGAAAAATAATCATGATCAACCTTTTCTTTATACGCCATTATTATTCATTCCTTTTAACACTTCTGTCACACAATTTTTCAAAACTAAAAAACGGTATGCGCAGCGCCATCTATTGATCGATTAACTAACCTAATAGCCGAAGTTTCCTACAATACCCTACACGAACAGCCTTTATTAGAAAAGCATTGCTGCAGATTTACAAGAACAATCAAAAAAATGAATAATTCCTAATATCGTCTATAACAAACTTAACAAGTAGGCCTAAACTTTTTTTTATTAATCAAAGAAAGGTAACCAAAAGGCGCCTACGCTATGTGTCCAGTAATTTAAGTAAATTACGTTATGTTGTACTTTCTTGCGTTACTGACAAAAGCGTATTTTCAAGTCTTAAATTATCTTTAACATATTACTGGTAATGCATTGTACTCGTCAGAACAAACCTAGTAAGCTTAAACTCGAACCCCGACCGTCGGTATCATTTGGTGCTTATTATATCAGCTCGAGGGTACCAAATTATGTATTGAATTCGTCAAAACAAACCAAATGAGCCCAAACTCGGGGGGTTTATAAGCTGGTACCAGTGGTACCATTTGATATTATTGAGCTTATCAAGTCAACTCGATGGTCTCAAATTATTAAATTTTCATAGGAATTGCAAATTTCAAATCATTACGACAATTAGAAGTGGGTTAAAATCATAGAATAATAACAGGGAGACCCAACATCTGCACATGCTGTTTCATCCATAAAATTAAGTCTATTATCACACCGGGAATGTTTAATAACATACCTAATCTATTTTTTTACAATATGCATAAAATACCTAAACTCGTTTATACAGTGTGTCCCAGATTCGCTTCTCTATACAAGGATCTCGGCTCCTATTATACCTACAGCAAAGGTTAAATGGGGAAAGTTGTAGAGGAAACTTATTGCATTCGATACCCGGCTTCGGATTTACGATCGATCAATTGTTTTTGGAAATATCGGGGAAAAACCGAAAATGGCGGGTTTCGTTTTTGGCCAGTATATCCAGAACGGCAAATTTGACAGCTGCCAAAATGTGACATTATTCGGACACATTTTTAAGACAAATAAGATGGCGTATACGACACGTCTCTTCATTGTTTTTTGTTAACCTGCAACCCGCCTCAACTTTCATTTTTCTTATGACCGCCATATTGGATTTTTCGATTTTTGGCGAGAGTCTAAAATTTCCAGTTTAGTGATATCTCACAAGTGCATTAAAGATTTTAGTATCATCGAAATATTACACTTCGTAAAGTTAGGTTTCAGTTTTTTCTAAGGAGGCCATGATTTAAAGAAATGTTAGCTTTCTAATGAGGCCATGATTTATCTGTAACAGAATTGGATTTTGACTTTAACGTTAAGTTAAATACTTGAAAGTATCAAAGCTGTTTTAATAAGTAGCAGGTACGCTTTTATCCCAATAAAATCATAAATCTGACACACAAATTGTCAAAACCTATAGAAAATGGCCGGCATTCCGTATTAAAATGAAGAAAAGGTTGACATGTTAGCTCTGTACTTTCAATCGTACAGAAACGGCGAAGTTACCTCAGCAAGGTATTTGGAGATGTACCCCGAACGACGGCTGCCTCATAAAACCCAATTAAGGAAAATCGTAGTGAATTTAATTAACTATAGTGCCTTCGAACAACCTAGAAGCAGATACAATAATAACAATGAAAATCGAGACAGAAACATTTTACAAGCTATCAACGAAAACCCTAGTGCATCGGTAAGAACTGTAGAACAGGAAACTAATGTGTTACAATCAACAGTACAGAGAGTTTTAAAAAAGAATAAGTACCATCCATACAAACCCATAATAGTACAAGGACTTAAGGAAAGTGATTTTCCAAGACGACTACAGTTCTGTGGGTGGTATACTAGGAAATGTAATGAAAATCCTGATTTTGTAAATCATGTCTTGTGGTCCGATGAGAGCAGGATCACGAATTGTGGAGTCTTTAATAGGCACAACCGTCATCATTGGGCTGTGCAAAATCCTCACGAAGTGGCAGAGAGACGTCTACAGATCAGATTTGGAAGTAACGTTTGGTGTGGGATAAATAAATAATATTCTTTTTTTTTTTCGTTCAGTTCTTACTCAATGATACTGATATACTAAAAAAAAAGTAAAACGTTCTACTCTAGTCAGTCAACTTACTTTTTTGATATTGTATTACATTTTTATTCAATCATCTTGTATTGTAGTTTCGAAGAACCTATAAAAATAGAATTGGCTTCTATAAATTCATTAACACTACCTAAATTTTCTGCAGATTTAGCTAATTCTCTAAAATTATTTTGATTGTCTGAATTTAATGATTTATTATTACCCGAGAAGCCTAGTTCTTGCGTTATGAAAAATATATCATATTAATCAAATGTCGAATTATTTTTCAATTTTCATTATGATTTAAGAAAGGCGTTCAGCTGTATTTCCGAATAATTTAAATTTTAAAGCGCAAGGGGTTTGTTCTTTTGATATTTTATGTTTTATTAAGGCACGATGTACTTCTTTAAGATTATTATATCACTGAAATAAATTGATTTAGTATTTCCGAAATTAATATGCAATACCAACAAAATAATTTATTACGGCTATTACTTCCCGCTAACCAAATATGTTTTTCTTTTTCATAATAAAGCTGAATAGGTTTCAACTGTATACAAGCAGGACGGGATGTTTCGATAATTATTTTTGGAAAGAAAATATCTACTTTTTAATAAAGATAATTTTCCCTTTATAATTTATAGTTTCTAGTACCATCCGGCCGACCCTGCCGCCCTTGATTGTTGGGCACCTATTTATAAATTATTAATCATTTCAGCAAATCTCTGGGGTCACACGAAGAATGAAATGTATGAATTTGATCCCCCCGTGACCATAGAAATCCTGAGACAAAGAGTTCTGGACACATTTAGAAATATTAACCGAAATACACTTACCAGGGTTGTACGAACCACCAATTGTCAAAAATGTCTCGATGCAAATGGACGTCATTTTGCAGATTTGTAAATTAATGTTACCCACTTACAAAGTAGTTAAAGCTCATTTAGATTTTTTAAGTCGTTATTTACGTTCATGTTGTATTGAAATTTCAATGCTTTACATTGAATACATTACTTACTTATTAATGTAATCTTGTGACAAATAAATCATGGCCTGCTTTAAAAACATTGAAACCTAATTTACGAAGTGTGATATTTTGACACTAAAATATTTAATGCACTTGTGAGATATCACTAGACTGGAAATTTTAAGCTCTTTTCAAACTCTTCTCTCTTTCCAAAAATCGAAAAATCCAATATGGCGGTCACAAGAAAAATGAAAGTTGAGGCGGGTTGCGGATTAACAAAAAACAATGAGGACGTGTCGTATACGCCATCTTATTTGTCCGAATAATGTCACATTTTGACAGCTGTCAAATATACCGTTCTGGATATACTGGCGATAAACGAAATCCGCCATTTTCGGTTTTTCGCCGATATTTCCCAAACTTATTGATCGATCGTAAATCTGAAGCCAGATATCGAATGCAATAAGTTTCCTCTAAAACTTTCCCCATTTAACCTTTGCTGTAGGTATAATAGGAGCCGAGATCCCTATATAGAGAGGCGAATCTGGGACACACTGTATTTGTTTACATTGTTGTGACTGCATAACAACGCAAACTTCTCGGAAGATATTTTAATATAATTTATTGTAAGAAATGTATACTTTTTATGTCAAATACATTTAAAGAGATATAGGTATATATACAATATACATGTGTTCTTCGAATCTACGTACATTGGTTTTGCCTCGAAACTTATGAATATTATTATATAGGTTAGGGAAAAAAGTGCAGGTATGTAACTTTGTTGCCTAAAGAACGATAAAATAGCTTTTTTAACCCTTAAAGTAATTGACTGTACTTACAAATGAATAAATATTAGGAAGAATTTAATATTGTGTACGCCAATTAATATGGAAAAACAATAACATTTTGACTTACCCGAGAAAAGAGATGTTAGTTAGGAGTTAAATAATCCAAATTTTTGCACACTTCGCACTTACGCAGCATAATGCCCAAGAACTCAAAAATCTACGGCGGTGTTGTCGGTCTTTAAGCAATGGTATTATATGGAAATAAAAAAAACAACTTATTTGAATAATTATTTGTTAATACTCTCTCATGCATAAAAAACATAGAAATTTAACAACTAAAAGGGTCTTTAATACTAGAGAGAATTTGAACCTCCCACGTTCTATCCCCAGAGCAACCTTAGTAAAACATTAAATTTTATATGAAAGTTAAAAAATGTACAACCACCTCCCATCAATATTTAGAAATATAGAATCTCTTAAATTATTTAAGAAAAAAGTAAAATCTAGCTTGGAGGCAAAAGCACATCATAACTTACAAGGATTTTACGATGATAGTTTGTAAGCATATTTTGTTTTTTTTTATTACTCATGTATTTTAGGTTCTGTGTCAATTATATTATATATTTAATTACTTAGTTCATAGTGCATGCTTATTTATTTTATCTTTCCAATGATTAGACCCCAATATTTTTATTTTTATAGAACTTACTTTATTGACAAGGACTATATGTTCCTTTGACTATAAAGTATATTTTTTGAGTTTGAGTTTAATAATAATTATTCAGGGTTACTCAGAAGTCAAGCGTAAAATCCCTATTTCTTTAATAAAGAAGTTACGTTGAAAACGCTTATATAGGTACGAGGGCCTTTCAACAAAGACTAGGACTAATACTACCAAAACTTTATTTATTAATCTTAAACAATACTTTTATCACGCTCTATATGCAATAACCTTCCGCCTCTAAAGCCTTAACAGCATCCAATTCTGGTTGAAATCGTCGTCCTTTGAGGTCTTTTTTTTTCTTGAGGAAATAGATGGAAGTCGCGTGGGGCTATGTCAGGACTATATGGAGGATACGGTACAGACCTGTAGTGTTCAAAGACTCTATCACTATATTCGCTACGTGAGGGCGAGCGTTATCGTGATGAAGTTTCCACTTTCCAATCAGCTTAGGTCGTTTCTTTGGAGATGTGTTCCTTTATCAACTGGAACAAAACTTGTTTATAATAACTGGCAGTTACTGTACTACTATGTGGGACCATGTGCGTATACACCATGCGTTTGTGATCAAAAAATGTTACGACCATTTTTAACCGAAATGTAATTTAAATTACCTATACATAACACATTTTTTTGAGGTCGGACGTGCAGGAAGTTTTTTTTAATGCGTAGGTACCTTTTCATCTTACTTTGAACTCGACTAGACCTTGTCGCTGGTTTTTCACTTTTTGCGTCCAGTACTTCCTTAAGTTTTTATAGACACATAGTAGTTGTAAAAATACTTTCAACCTATTTAAAGTTAAATATTTTTATTCAGTTGCGTAAAAGCCAAATAAGATTTTTGTTTGTCAATCTAAACGCAACAAATAATCTGAACATATTTAAAAATTATTTGTGTTGTAAAAAAAGGCTGAAAAACAAATCTAAACGCTTTATTTCATTCTTTTGCAGGTTCGGGTGAAGCAAATGCTTGGCCGGTACGATCCAGTTTATTTCCGAACATTCCACCATACATCAAGTTTCGAGCCCACGATCTGGACACAGCCTATAAAGTACCGGCGGGTAGGAAATTTTTCAAATGGAAGCTGAGCACCATCACCCCGATTATTGTCAGGAAAACGCTAACGAATTCGGGATTCGTGTTGGTTAGAAGTGAGTTTAGTAGAGGTGTGTCCCTTTTTATCCCATTATCCTTAGTTGTTCCTATCATTTTGTACTTTGCCCTACGTAATACCTTTCCTATTTATAAGTAGCAAGACTAAGTTTTTTGATTGGGTTGCATTTTTACTTCCTCGTATAACAGACAGTATATTGTATTATTATTAATATACTATTTAGGCTATATAAGTATTGGAATCGCAGAAATTTTCGAAAAACGTAAGTTGAGTTTAATCTACGTTTTGGAACATATTTAAAAAAAATTATGATGCCTGTATGGAATTGTGTGTAATGTAAACAAAATTTTGTCCAGCGATAACTTGAGAACGATCAAGCCGATTCGTTTCAAATTTGTATCAAAAATAATCTAGGTCAGTGTCTCGCAGGAATTGGATTTTCGGTGTCAGGGGCGTCGATCTTCGATATTTTTAGTGGGTGTGAAAATGTAAAAAAATTCATATTTTTGGAATGCACTAACCGATAATAGGCAAATTGAAAACAGAAATAATTAGGGAAAAGTGGACATTGAAAAATTGTGAAAGTCATTGGCGTAGGTACTTGATTTTTTTCTGTTATATATATTTTAAAAAAAAACGTAATATTTAAATACAAATTTATTTTATTTTTTTGTTTAAAATATAATAATTATTATTATTATATACAGGGTATTCAATTCAATTCAATTCAATTCAAAAAGTACTTTATTGTAAAAAATATTCAAATTTTGTTTACAAAGCATATTCCTAAATCTAAACTTAGACCTAAAACATTTTATTGCCATTATAGGTAATGTTAGTATAAAAAAGTTTTGTGTCAAAAAATAAAAATGTAAACATACATGTGTAGGTAAATATTAAAATGAAACAACAAAAAATTATATAAAATAAGTAACAAAGCAAGAAAAAAAAAACAACAAATAAAAAAAAAAAACAACAAATTGATTGATTACATAGAAAACAATAAAACGAGGCAAATTGAAAACAGAAATAATGGGGTTAAATGTTCTGAAATTGAAATTTGAAACTATGTTTGAAAAGATAAGGCAAAATAAATTTCACGTTTACATAGCCACTTTTTGTCCTCTACAAGCTGGTGCAGTTAGATTCTAAAAACGACGTTTCGTCTTCGAGGCGCCATTATCAATTTCATTTTTTTAAGTGCTGATCTGGATTTTTTATTGCAAATTTTAAATCACCAGTCTATTCTGTGCTTAAGGGCTAGCTAAGGTTTTTTTAAATGCAACGTTTCGATCCTAAAATATACATCACCAGTTACTTCTTGCGAAAATCGTAACGTAATTGTTTTGTTTTACAACAAAAAGTAGTTCTTAATCCTAGTTCACATCTTATATATGGCAAGACACCACCGTTTAAGTATCTAAAAAAAAAATTGAGATATAAATATGATATTTAGCAATAGTAGCTATTAGGAATCGAAATATCGATTGTAAAGGCCTACAGAGGTCGGTAAGATAAAAATAATACTAACGTTTTAATTTTTTCTAACTATGTTTGAAAAGATAAGGCAAAATAAATTTCACATTTACATAGCCACTTTTTGTCCTCTACAAGCTGGTGCAGTCAGATTCTAAAAACGACGTTTCGTTTTCGAGACACCATCATCAACTTCATTTTTTTAAATACGGACCTGGATTTTTTATTGCAAATTTTAAAACACTAGTCTATTCTGTGCTTAAAGGCTATCCAAGGTTTTTTAAATGCGACGTTTCGATCCTAAAATGTACATCACCAGTTACTTCTTGCGGAAATCGTAACGTAATCGTTTTGTTTTACAACAAAAAGTAGTTCATAATCCTAGTTCACATCCCATATATGGCAAGACACCACCTTTTAAGTATCTAAAAAAAAATTGAGATATAAATATGATATTTAGCAATAGCAGCTATTAGGAACCGAAATATCGATTGTAAAGGTCTGCAGAGGTCGGTAAGATAAAAATAATACTACGTTAAACCATATTATTTATTGGTTACTTTTTTGGAATACCCAAGGCAAGGCATGCGTAAAGCCGACGCTACACAAAGTATTTGGCAAATACTGAAATATTCGCACATTTCTTTAGTGTACGAGAGAGACGAATAACAGTCCCTAATACACCTTATCTCCATAATCATCTTTTTGCCAAATATAACAATTTTCAGTCAAGAGGGCCATGAATGCCATGATCAGTCTAAAAACAACCGATGATAGGACATATTTAAACGTCAAATTTTATAGTGTTTTCCAGTTTATTTAAGTTTAGTTAGGGCTGTCTTGACGGTTGTGGTTCAGCCTTTTCCAGAAGTAATTAACTAGTCTTAGAAGATGTGGAATTTTATATATTTATATTTTGTTGCAAAATATAATAATTACTATTTCCGCAAAAAGTAACTGGGGATGTGCATTTTAGGGTCGAGACGTCGTATTTTTTAAAAACCTTAGTTAACCCTTAGACACAAAATACACTAGTGACTTAAAATTTACATTAAAAAATCCAGGTCCGTATTTAAAAAAATTAATTTGATGATGGTGTCTCGAAGACAAAACGTCGCATTACAAATCTGACGGCACCGTTTTGTAGAGGACGAAAAGTGGCTGTGGAAACGTGAAATGTATTTTACTTTATCTTTCCAAACCTAGTCAGAAAAAATTAAAAACGAAAACGCCAATTTTCGGTTTTTTACGATTATCTTTGGAAGTAGTCGTAACTTTACAAATTTTTCGACGCCATATTTATAACACCTAAATTGCGCAACTTTGCCCCCATTGAACCAACTCTGTATCTCTTACGGTTTTCGATTTCCCAATGGTGAGAAACGAATTTTTTACACCCTTTATATATAAAAAACGTAATATTAAAATACAAATTTATTTTATTTTTTTGCATTCAATATAATTTTTGTACCGTATACTGGGTATTGCTTACTTAGAAAACAATGAACACAGCAAAAAAGTCTTATATAACAGAGTTTCAACACTCTCGGGTTATGGCCATTTTATCATTTGCTATTTTCGATGAGGCGGCAACATTACAATTGTACTCTCTTGAGAGCTGCATGAATCGTCATTTTAAACGCTAGTTAAATACAATTATTGTATTCTATTTAATTAGAATTTATATTTTGTCTAATTATCCTAGAAATCGGTAAATTTCCTTCACTGTGTGCTCCTGCACACAATTGTGGAATGACGAGATTATTTCTGGACAATAATTTTACCAATCAATGGATCGGAACAAATGGACCTATAAGATGGCCCCCTAGGTCCCCAGATTTGTCGATTTTAGATTTCTTTCTATGGGGATATCTGGAAGATAGAATTTGCAAAGACCACAATGATAATGTCCAAGATTTAGGAAATGCAATAAGAGAAAATTTTCGCTATTTACAAAAACATCCGGTTATTTTGCTTAATTCCCTAAAACGAATACGAAAATTGTGCGAAGCATGCATAGAACAAAATGGAAATCAGTTTGAACAGTTCTTTTGATTTCGTTGGTTACTGTAGTTCTTATAGGACAGTTGATTTTTGCTGAAAGGCTTGTTACATAATAATTTATTGAACAGTTCATCGTCATTTTAAACGCTAGTTAAATACAATTATTGTATTCTATTTAATTAGAATTTATATTTTGTCTAATTATCCTAGAAATCGGTAAATTTCCTTCCCTCGTTATGAATCTTTTCCTTTATTAGGAATAGAGAATTTTGACCCACTTTAGTTCGATACTTTCATTTAGTCACACATATTTTTTTATTGGGCTCCATTTTCGATTCCTACTAAAGTTTCTACCTATGCTACACGTGACACATCACCATTTTGTTCCGTCATGTTAAAAACATTCTATTTGGCTGCGATTTTGTTATCGCCATCTTGAATTCATACGAAAATGTTACTATTTCGTTCCTGTATATGACTTGATTTTGGTGCAAATTGAGGTAAATTGGATAATTAGTTTTTCAGTAATAATTTTTTAACGTTTTACTAGAAACTTTTTACGCCATATTGGATTTTTACCAGAATATTACCAGGTCATCTCCATATGACCATTAAATTTCGGCCAAAATTTGAAGTCGATTGGATAAGTAGTTTTTAAGCTATGACAAGAATTGGCAGACAAAGGCCGATGGAATTAATACAACATAATATTTGGCACTTTGAAACGCTAAAACATTAAGATAAACATTTTATTTGGCCGCCATCTTGAATTCTTACCACAATTATACCAATTCATCTCTGTACAGGGTGTCCGGATTTGGTTGCAAAAGCAGGGTATCTCGCTTATTTTTAAAGATAGAACCTTGCGGTTTTCACGAACCTGAGCTAATTTTTTGTGAAACTCATGAAGCCGTAAACAAAATTTACATAGCCTTCTTCGTTTATGAGATACAGGGCGAAATAGAAAATGTTGCATTTTGGGACCCCCCTCGTATCTCGGTTATCCTTTAACTTAACGCAAAGGGAAAAATTGCTGCTTATGCAGTTTTTTACGCTGGATCCAGTGACGTAGTCATATTTTTCATTTGAGTTGTTATTTTTTAGATATGCCCCAAAGTTGTGTTTTTTTAAATGGGACACCCTGTATATTTGTCCAGAAATTGATTTGTCCTTTTAAAAGCTTCTCAAAAATATATAATAGTATGGGTCTATTTTAATAAACGACAACAAAAATCTTAATTTTTATAATTATCATCCCAAATTTTGCAGTAGGCCATGCAAAACGATGCCGTTTTCTTTTGTTTTCTTGGAAGCAAATGACATTTCCCAGTTTTGTACGCGTATATAAAATATAGCGCTAGTTTTTTGTATTTATTTATTGTGTAAAAATATATTTGTATTATTATGGAAGAAAACCAAACTTTCGAACATTATGAAAAGTATGATATGTTAGCTTGTTTTATATTAAGTAATGAAAATGTTGAAGCGGCTTCTGAGATGTATTTTAACAGGTAAATAATTAATTTTTAGGTATGTTGAAATACTACTGCTTAATTTTTATTTAGATATCCAGAAAGGAGGCAACCTAATATATCCACTTTTTATCGGATTTACTTAATCACGGATCATTTATCAAACTTCGTACGAAAACATATAATAAAGAAAATCGGGAGGCTGAGGAAATTACGGTTTTGGCTAATGCAGAAGCTTACCCTACAAACTCTTGTAGGGCCAGTGAAAAGAGCATAGGGATTCCAAAAACTAGAGTTCAAGAAATTCTAAAAAAGCACAAATACCACCCATACAAATTTAGGCTCATGCAGCACTTACAGCCAGGGGATGCAGAGCGTCGGGTAGTCTTCTGCAGATGAGAAAGATGCGATATGGTTAGAGATTTTGAAAGGAAGGTTATATGGTCAGACGAAGCACATTTCAGTAATTCTGGTATACTCAATAGGCACAATAGTAGATTCTGGTCCCAGGAAAATCAACAGGGCAGGTTTAGTCTAAATGTGTCCTGCTTCATATTAGGAACACATATAAATTTTATATATTTGAGGGAAATCTAACAGCCAATCGCTATATAGAAATTTTAGAGGCAGTTATACCTGAATTACTTGGCGATGTTCCTCTAGCGCAAATTAACGAAATTTATTTTCAACAGGACGGTGCTCCTGCACACAATTGTGGAATGACGAGATTATTTCTGGACAATAATTTTACCAATCAATGGATCGGAACAAATGGACCTATAAGATGGCCCCCTAGGTCCCCAGATTTGTCGATTTTAGATTTCTTTCTATGGGGATATCTGGAAAATAGAATTTGCAAAGACCACAATGATAATGTCCAAGATTTAGGAAATGCAATAAGAGAAAATTTTCGCTATTTACAAAAACATCCGGTTATTTTGCTTAATTCCCTAAAACGAATACGAAAATTGTGCGAAGCATGCATAGAACAAAATGGAAATCAGTTTGAACAGTTCTTTTGATTTCCTTGGTTACTGTAGTTCTTATACGACAGTTGATTTTTGCTGAAAGGCTTGTTACATAATAATTTATTACTGTTTTGTCCTTGTGTTACATAAATCTAGGTAGGTGGTACTTTTTTGGTGCGAAATTATCAATACATATTTTGATAAATAGATTTAATCACATATTTATTTTGATTTATTGTTAGGATGTAGATATTGTTAACGACTTTAAATAAAAGGCAGCATTGTTTTGCATGGCCTACTGCAAAATTTGGGATGATAATTATAAAAATTAGGATTTTTGTTGTTGTTTATTAAAATAGACCCATACTATTATATATTTTGAGAAGCTTTTAAAAGGACAAATCAATTTCTGGACAAATATACAGGGTGTCCCATTTTAAAAAACACAACTTTGGGTCATATCTAAAAAATAACAACTCAAATGAAAAATATGACTACGCCACTGGATCCAGCGTAAAAAACTGCATAAGCAGCAATTTTTCCCTTTGCGTTAAGTTAAAGGATAACCGAGATACGAGGTATTGTATTTCGCCCTGTATCTCATAAGCGAAGATTAGCTCAGGTTCGTGAAAACCGCAAGGTTCTATCTTTAAAAATAAGCGAGATACCCTGCTTTTGCAACCAAATCCGGACACCCTGTACTGTTAATTATTGTTCAAAATTTGAAATCAATCCGTTCGGTAGTTTTTTCAGGAACAATTTTTAAATATTTTATTAAGCCGCCATTTTGTGTCGCCATTTTGGATTCGTGCCAAAATTTGACCGATTAATTCCTACATAGCATTTAATTTTTGTGCAAGATTTGAAGTAAACTGGATAATTAGTTCTTTAGTAATAATTTTTTTTAACATTTCATGAGGCCGCCATTTTGTTTCGCCATATTAAATTTTTACCAGGTCATCCCCATATGACCCTTAATTTTTGACCAAAATTTGAAATCAATCGGATCAGTAATTTTTTTAGCTATGCCGCGACCAAAATTGAGAAAACATGTTTTTCGGCATCTAGGGACTTTGAACCGCGAAGATCTGAAAAAATCTCAGAGGGTGATTTTTTTTTACTCTTATAATACTTCCCTTTTACGAGGGAAGTAAAAAACGTTTGAATTAATATTATCATTGCATTGGTTTCAAGCTGGTATGTATTTAACTTCGGAAGCAAATACTTTTGAATAAATAAAAATTATTAAGTAATAAGTAACACTTAATTTTTTGTAATTTTGTGCCTTACAAATTTCAAATTTGACATCTGTCAAATCAGAAATTTTTATTAGGATATCAAAAACTAAAAACTAAGATAGAAAAGTGAAATTAATTTTATTCTAACCTGAGTCGTTTGACAGTTACATGGGTTCAAAATGTCAATTTTCGAGTCTCATTTTCTCGAAATCAGTCGACTTTAGGTATAGGAAATATTATATCAAAAGTATTTAGGATGTTCAGTAAAATACAAAAATGTGGATATTGTCGCCGGTTTGGGGTAGAAGCGACAACAGCGCATAATTAAAAATTATATAGAAGGAAATATTCACCATTCATAATAAGGTAGTTATATCATTACAATTTTTATTTCTAGATTAATATTCAACTTTTCAAATTTTGGTCCATTTTTTTTAACAGTAAGCTAAATTTAATTTATTTATAAATAACCAACATAGAAAAAGACTCCAAGTCTCGGTCTAATTAAATTATAATTTTACAATTCACAACAAACATGACACGTGTTTCGCCCTTTCGAGTATCATCAGACCTACAAACAACAGAGAGAACCTTAGTAAATAATCACACTCACACCTCCTAAAACAATAACTTACAAATAGAATAAAACAGACTAAAGCACAACAAAACAAACAACTACTTATACATATTTTAAGGACATTAAAATGAGGCCAAGTCTCACGTAAATAAACAAAATAAAATATTAAAAACGTATTAAAAAAGATTCATGTCTCTAGGCGGGATCGAACCCAGACCGCCCGAGTGAGACGCCGAAGCAACCACCCACAGACCACTGGACTAGTCGAAGAAAAGAACCAAAAACTCTCACTCTATGAATTAACGAATGAAATGAAGGTTGCCTACAATTATTATTACATCAAATTGTTAAATATTAGGGTTGGTTCAAAATTAAAAACATCGTTAACGCAAGTGAGAATGGAACTTTTTATAGCTTTGGTTATTTCCATTTTTTCTAGAAGGTCAAGTTTTTTCCCCTTCGGACATTCGTGTAAAACATCAACGTCAGAAATGGAACTGTGTAACTGAGACTGTTTCAGCTTTTGCCAATCATTTGTTGGAGTCAGGTCGTGAATTTTCCATTTCTGAAGTTGATGTTTTACACGAATGTCCGAAGGGGAAAAAGCTTGACCATCTAGAAAAAATGGAAATAACCAAAGCTATAAAAAGTCCCATTCTCACTTGCGTAACGATGTTTTTAATTTTGAACCAACCCTAATATTTAACAATTTAATGTAATAATAATTGTAGGCAACCTTCATTTCATTCATTAATTTAACAATTTAATGTAATAATAATTGTAGGCAACCTTCATTTCATAGAGTGAGAGTTTTTGGTTCTCTTCTTTGACTAGTCCAGTGGTCTGTGGGTGGTTGCTTCGGCGTCTCACTCGGGCGGTCTGGGTTCGATCCCGCCTAGAGACATGAATCTTTTTTAATAATTTTTTAATATTTTATTTTGTTTATTCACGTGATACTTAGCCTCATTTTAATGTCCATCAAATATGTATAAGTAGTTGTTTGTTTTGTTGTGCTTTAGTTTGTTTTATTCTATTAGTAAGTTATTGTTTTAGGATTTGTGAGTGTGATTATTTACTCAGGTTCTCTCTGTTGTTTGTAGGTCTGATGATGCTCGAAAGGGCGAAACACGTGTCATGTTTGTTGTGAATTGTAAAATTATAATTTAATGAGACCGAGACTTGGAGTCTTTTTCTATGTTTGTTATTAAAACTAGGTCTCTTTGAGCAATATGGACAATTTCTTCGATTTTTATTTATCAATTACTGCTTGCCATATTTTTAATTTGGAGTTTCTTTTAGAATCCAACCAATGGCTCGGTACGTGGGGCAAGCACATGAAATCTCCAATGTTCAAGACCTTAAAGGAAACTCAGAAACTAAATCATTTTCCTGGCACATTCCAACTAGGTAGAAAAGATAGGTTATGGAGAAATTTCCAAAAAATGATTTCCAAATATGGTCTTAAAGAGTAAGTATAACATTACTCCCCCATTATACAATATTCTTAAAGTTTGGTAACGGTTTTGAATGTCTAGTTTATATGAAGTAGCAGTATTATCCATATAGACCTATAAATAATTCAATAATAGTCTCATCAGTTATACTTGTAACACATGTCAAGTTTTGGTCTTCACGATTTCCCCTTCCCTAGAGTCTATTTACTAATTAAATACCACATAACATTTAGCCGAGTAAAAGAACGATTTACAGACTTCTTTACACATAACGTTTTTATACAATAACTAGATATTAAAAAATTTCAAATTGGAATTACTTTCCAACGTTTCGCCTGCGATTGTACGAGGCATCTTCAGGGAACTTCACTGCACAAGATTCTCTAATTTTTCATTTATAATAACCCGGGCCTAATCATATGTCCTCTTGAGTGGTGGCGTTCAGCGACAGCTGATTTAAAAATTGGTTTCTTACTTATCCATCTTTCATGTTCCCTAAGTCTAGTGGATGCAGACCATCCAGTTTCACCTATATACACTACTATAGGAACAAGGAATTTTATAAACTCCTGATTGCAAAGGAATTACATGTTTTGGTGTCTCTAAGCATTGAGCAATCTTTTTGTGTGTACTAAAAATTGTGCGAATGTTGGATCTCCGCAGAACTCTTGCAGTTTTTTCTGTAGCACCCTGAATAAAAGGTAAAACTGCACCTACTTAATGGTTGAGTATCCCATACTAGTTTAGGTCTGGGAATATAATAATATCAACGAAAGAAGTCTCTACGATCAGTAATATAGATTTAGCTTTAGAAATTACTAATTCCAATAGTTTATTGCGTAACAACCTGGATACAGATAATAATTCTCAAAATTCAAATTTCACAACCCCATCGTCATATCACCTACGGTCTCTCATAACGAACTAGTATCTTTATATTATCAGAATGTCCGTACTCTTCGATCAAAATCACAACTGAAGCTGACTAATACCTCTTCTAGCAACTTCGATGTAATTATGCTTACTGAGACATGGCTTAATGTCTCTTTTCATAGTGCCGAGTTTTTTGATCCTATATATGCTGTTTTTAGAAAGGACCGAAATTATGACTTGCTAAATTGTGAGCGTGGGGGAGGCTCCTTAATTGCGATCTCGTCCCGCTTTCAGTGCTCAATTATAGACACCCCAGCTTCAGTTCACTATGATGATATATAGATTAAAACTAAGATCAACCGTTCACAAATTGTCTTGGGTTGTGTATATATTCCTCCAGGGTCCCTATTGGATTGTTATGTGTCTTTTTGTGATTTGTGTGAAACGTTAAGGGATCGTTTTAAAAAGCATAAATTTATTATATGTGGTGATTTTAACCTTCCACTTATTGAATGGTCCTTGGATTCTGGAACCATAATCCAATCAAGAATACAACCAGCAACAACGGAGACTGTGATCGACACAATGTGTCTTCTTAAACTTAACAAAGTCAATTATATTTTCAATTCCCGCCTACGTATCCTTGACCTCATATTTGTTGATAATTTTGAGGCGATATCATGTATTAAATGCGATTTTCCATTATCAAATATCGACATTCTTCATCCTCCTCTAAATATCTCTTTTTTAGACAAGGGATCTC
The DNA here is from genome assembly GCA_030620095.1 of Kuschelorhynchus macadamiae. Lineage (NCBI taxonomy): Eukaryota > Metazoa > Arthropoda > Insecta > Coleoptera > Curculionidae > Kuschelorhynchus > Kuschelorhynchus macadamiae. The sequence goes on from JAUTXW010001028.1 coordinate 493,169, forward strand.
CATTGCTTCAAGATGGGGCGGCTCGACAAGTTCTACAATGTTGTTACGGATGGACTGGCGAGATTTGTACCCAAAAAGAGGGTCAACTTCAACAAGTACCCCATTTGGTTTGATAGAACACTCCAAGGACTTATTCGCGAAAAAAACAAACTGTACAAAAAATATAAGAGTACTCTGCTTCGTTCTGACTATCTTGTTTACTCTAACAAACGCCGTGAGGTTCAATGATTGGTGTTATCTCAAGTTCGTTACTAGTTCTGAGCAGCTGATGCCTGCGAATATAGGGTACTTTTGGTCGTTCATTAGAGGTTTGAGGGTATTTCTGGTCTGCCGAGCCTAATGACCTACCACGGTTTAAAGTACAATGATCCTTCAGATATCGCGAATTTTCAGACATGTTACTCCGTGCCCAACAGCCATGATCGTGATTTTCTCCAGTTAGTTCCCTTCTCGTCAGCTTTGCTATCCTACACGTTTTCTGAGTGCGAAGTAGCTTCCAGAATCAAAAAATTGGATCCAAACAAGAGCGCGGGTCCTGATGGGTTACCAGCCTCTCTTTTATTGGGTTGTTGCGACACACTATCGGCTCCCCTGAGCGCAATTTTCCAAAGATCTTTTGACATGGGAGTATTTCCCTCAATCTGGAAGTTCTCCAACCTTGTGCCTATTCACAAAAAGGGTGATAAATCTGAAATCACTAACTATAGAGGAATTTCAGTGATCTCCGCCATTCCAAAACTCTTCAAGGCTATTTTGACTGACGAAATATTTTACACCTACAAAAATTACATTTCCACAAGTCAACATGGCTTTTATCAGGGACCAATCTTGCCATATACCAGGATTATCTGGTCTCCTCTGTCAAAGCGCGTCATCAAGTGGACTGCATCTATATAGATTTATGGAAAGCATTTGATAGTGTACATCACAAACTATTAATGAAGAAGCTTTCTGATATCGGTATCTCGGGCAATTACCTAAAATGGATCGCCTCTTATCTTAGCCATCGTAATCAACGGGTTGTGGTGCAAAACTCAGTTTCTCGCGATGTTTTAGTCACCTCAGGACTGCCACAAGGGTCCCACATTGGACCAATATTATTCCTTTTCTTCATAAATGATGCCTCTTCCTGTTTTAGGAATAGTAACTGCCTTTTGTTTGCTGACGACTTGAAATTCTTTAGCTCTAATACATTTGGACGCTTTGTCAAATGGTGCGAGTTAAACTGTGTTTCCCTTAATGTTGCCAAGTGTACGTCCATTCGCTTTACAAGATCACCTAACCTCATTCCAAATACTTACAAAATTGGTGACACAACTCTTGGAATTTCCTCTTATGTGAACGATTTGGGAGTCATATTCGACAGCAGTCATCTTTTAACCAACACATAGACTCAATTGGATATAAAGCTTTTAGAATGCTGGGATTCATTAAAAGACATTCTCGGCATTTCAGCGATACTAACGTCTTCATAACCCTATACAACTGTTTCTTAGAAGCTTACTGGAATATTGTTCAGTAATTTGGCAGCCCCATTATGCATGCCACATAGATCGAAAGAGTACAACGTAAATTTGTAAAATACTTATTATTTAAATTCCATTTCCTTTATCAAAATGTCTCCTATGAAACAAGACTACTACTGTGCGGTATGCAAAATTTAGCCCAGAGACGCAAACATGCCCTACTCCTATTTGTGTTCAAGTTGCTTAATGGTATGATCCACTGTGAGCACGTATTGGGTCAGGTGAACTTCTTGGTTCCAGCCCGACGTACTCGTTACACTTCCTTTTTCCTTGTAAGGAGGCACAGGACTAACTATTGTCAAAACTCATTTATTGATCGCCTTTGCTTAAATTATAATAAATTTTTCTCCGACTGTGATATATTTAGCATTAGCCTTCGGACCCTCAAAAGATTCCTTTGATTCGGCGCTATTTAATTGTTTAAAGGTTCGTGCTTCATTCCTCTCTCGCTTTACTCTATATTTTTGTTTTATATGCATTTTTGAATTTTATTGTTTATAGCAGGATGCCATTTTATTTGTATTGTATTTTTAAGTTTTGTATTTTATATTTTGTACCATTTAGAGATTTATCTCTGTAGTATATGTATGACCAAGTAAAATACGTAATCGAGCGCCTAATATCAGATATGCAGTGCAATATCCGTTTGATTTTGAGGCCTTAGTCAGTTTTTCTGGGAATTGAATTTGAATCATATATTAACAAAGCCCTAAAGACTAATGAATTGATTGTTTTTAGGATGGACGATGGATAAAAATTTAAATATCAATTCTTATGTGTCGGTTTCCTGTAAATAATATGACCTAGAGTGCCGTTCTCTTTCTTTTGTACTAATACATCAAGGAAGGGATGGCACCATCTGACTCAATTTCCATAGTGAATTTTATATTAGAATGTAGTGGGTTTAGATCAGTGGTCGCCAACCCGTCGATCGCGATCTACCCGTAGAACGCGAACACATTTCTGGTAGCTCACAACATATCTTGTAAAATAGAAGCGTTTATAAATTTTGAAAAAAAAATCACAATATGAAAGCTAGCAGCGGCAACACTGCGGTGAGCGCTCTGGGCAACAGCTGCTAGAATTCACCAGACCGCCAGCATCGCGTGAATGTTTGAGAACACGAGAACGATCTGGATTGCTTTGAACGCGATAAATGCGCATGTCGGGGATACAAGGCGTTCAGTTTAAAACTAAAAGGCATTAGATATGTTACTACACAGAGTGAGCAATACTATGGAAAGCAGTACTAAGAAAGTAAAAACATACAATTTTCATTCGGAATGGGAAAAACAGTATTTTTTTACAGAAGTTAAAGGTAAAAGTGTTTGTTTGTTATGTAATGCCTATGTTTCGGTTGATAAAAAAAGGAATTTTTTTTTTTTTTTTTTATATTAAATTCGACTAATGTATTGTAAGGACGTAGCCGATGCACGCATCGGACAAGTGGCCCTTCTGAAACGTACACTACAGAATGCTAAACATTCCAAATGGTACGAATTCGCATGCAGGGTCAAATAGATAAAGTAAAATAGCCCTAAGAGGCATGTCGAATAGAAATAAAGAAAAAAAAAAGAACACACAATAGTTCGTCAAAAAAGCAACACAATACATAAATAATTAAAATACAAGTGAATAAAAATACATACAAAGTATACATAGATATAAAACAATCATAAAAGCAATTCATTTAACCGCCTTTTAAGCTGTAAAGTGCTTAAACTGAAAATGTCATAATCAGGGAAGTGACGATTGTAATTGCGTACCAGTCGATCGACAAATGCGCTAAGCCCATAATTTGTACGATGGTATCCTTCAAAAAAGAGTTGAGATTGCCTTGTTCTCCTAATAGGAATCAGAAATGCGACCGACTCAAGCAACATCGGACAGTCAATATCTCCACTGAGCAGTTTGTGAAGAAAAACTAGAAGTGCCTTCTTTCTTCGAAACTCAAGTGTTTGAAGGCCACACAGAAGAGCCCTGGTATTATATGATAACCCCTGGTACGGAAAATTAAACTTATACAAAAGGTATTTGGCAAATCTATTTTGGACTTTTTCGATTTTATCGATATGGCACTGATACGATGGACTCCAAACTGTAGAACAATACTCCAGAACGCTGCGAACAAGTGAGTTATAAAGACATCCAATTGCTTTAGTATCTGTGACATGTTTTGTTTGCCGCTTTATAAAGCCCAACAGCCTGAAACCCGTCAGCACAATACTATCAATGTGCAGACCAAAAGTTAAATTCTCATCAAAAATAACGCCCAGGTCTGTAAAGGAACTAACAACTTCAAGACTCACGTTATCTATGAAGTAGGAGGAGAGTATGGGTTTAATGCGTTTATGAAAACGGAGCACTTTACATTTAGAGACATTAAGAAGAAGATGGTTAATGTTGCACCATTTGATAAGCCTTTCCAAGTCCAATTGCAGTGGATTAGATTCAGAGGAAACTGGTGAAAAGAATTTTAAATCGTCTGCGTATAAGAAACACTTAGACACTTTAAAGCATGATACTATATCATTTATAAATAGTAGAAAGAGAATTGGACCAATATGAGAGCCCTGTGGGACACCAGATGTCACAACAACCTCTCTAGAAATTGAACCACATACGCTCGCTGACGACGATTGAATAAGTACGATTCTATCCATTGCAGGTAGGTTCCAGAAAAACCAATTCGCTGCAATTTGAATAACAGAAGCTGATGGCAAACCCTGTCAAAAGCCTTCGATATGTCAGTATATATAACATCGATCTGTTGACCAGCCTCAACCGATGTTGTTAAGTAATTCTGGAAAATTGAAAGATTTGTAGTTGTTGAGCGACCACTAAAAAAACCGTGTTACATACTAGTGATGTAGTGCTTCAGAGACTCAAAGATATGATCCGTGATAATTGCCTCAAACAGCTTTGGTATATGCGAAAGCAAGGAAATACCTCTGTAGTTTTTAATATCGCTCTTATCCCCAGATTTAAAGATCGACATGAGAGTGGAAAACTTCCAAATTTCGGGAAAGGAACCCAGATTAAAACATTTCTGAAAAATTTTACAAAGGGGCCGAGACAACGACTCGCAGCAACGTTCCAATAAAATAGTGGGAACTCCATCTGGACCAGCCTTTTTAGAAAGATCAAGGGTTCCGGTCCACAGAAAAACACAATACAATCATCCTTTGTGAATTTGGCGCAGTAGGATATGCATTCAGAGACCAGTTCCTCAAACAGAAACTTAGAACGCCATTGACAATTCAAGTCAAATGTTCCTCGTGTAGACCTCCTAAATAATGACATACAGCCTCTAGCCATCTCGTTGCCGATAGCATTGAGAGGCATCATAAAAGTGTACAGGGTGTCCGAATTTGGTTGTAAATGCAAGGTATCTCCATTATTTGCAAATATTTAGGGTTGAGGTTTTCGCGACACCGTGTCACTTTTTTGTCAAACTCAAGCTGCCGTAATCAGATTTTCCATAGCCCGCCTCGTTTCGGAGATACAGGGCCAAATTGAAAAAGTTGCATTTTGGGACACCCCTCGTTTCTCGGTTATCTTTTAACGTATCGAAAAGGTAAAAACTGGCTCTTATAGAGTTTTTTACGTAGAATCCAGTGGCGTGTTAAATTAGTCGCTCTGATTATTACTTTCTAACAAATGGCTGCAAATCAATTATTTGAAAACTTTGAGCAATATGATATGCTGACCTGTTTCATAGAGAGTCATGAAAATATAAACGCTGCTTCTGAGCTTTATTTCATTAGGTAATGTTTTATTTTCATAATTATTATTGCAATCCTTTTTAAAACTTAAACTTTTATTATATAGATATCCGGAAAGGAGGCAGCCAAATAAATTAATATTCTATACGCTGAAATCGAATTTAATAAATTTTGGCTCTTTCAAAAAGCCCAGATCAAAGAAATATAACAAAGAGAATCGTGAGGCTGATGAAATTAACGTCTTAGCAAGTGTAAATGTAACGCCTGTAACGTCCTGTAGAAAAATAGAGAATGAAGTGGGTGTAATCAAGTCTCGGGTTCAAACGATTTTAAAGAAACATAAGTATAAACCTTATAAAGTCAGAGTTGTGGAAAATCTAAACCCTGGAGATGCAGAACGACGTATTGATTTTTGCCAGTGGTATTTACAAAAAATTAATATCAACCAAAATTTTGGAAGGGCGGTTATATGGTCCGACGAATCGTTTATAAGTAGTGCTGGAATGTTTAATAGGCACAATACGAGACACTGGTTACCTGAAAATCAACATTTGATATTTCTACGCGAGCAATAAGGAAGATTTGGCTTTAATTTCGCTTGTTTCGTACTAGGAACCAAAATAAAATTTCATATTTTTGAAGGAGTTCTCACTGCTAATCGCTACCTTGAAATATTGCAAAATATATTGCCAAAAATCATAGAAGATGTCCCTTTAGCACATGTGAATCAAATATATTTCCAACAAGACGGATCTCCAGCACATAACTCCCAAATTGTGAGGCGGTATTTAGAAGAGAATTTCCCCGAACGCTGGATTGGAACGCACGGACCTGTCCATATTGGACTTCTTTTTATGGGGTCACCTAAAAAGTTTAATTTTTCGTACCCGACATAACACAGACCTGCGTAACACCACTGAGCAGGCATTTTTGCAAATACAAGCACGCAATGTAGTCATTTCAAATGCACTGGGTAAAATTGCAAGAGTGTGTGAGAGATGTCTAAGAGAAAATGGAAATCAGTTTGACCAGTTCTTTTGAACATGGCTAATTACGAAAAATAGATATACTTAATATATTCTTAAAAACTTAAACTGTAGCCTTATTTTTAAAATAAGTATAGATAACTATATATTTTTGAAAAACTCATAATAAGACGAATAGGACTACGTAAAAATATACAGGGTGTCCCATTTAAAAAAAACGTAACTTTGGGTCATGTATCAAAAACGACGGCCCCGAGTAAAAATCTATCCAGGCCACTGGATTCTACGTAAAAAACTCTATAAGAGCCAGTTTTTACCTTTTCGATACGTTAAAAGATAACCGAAATACGAGGGGTGTCCCAAAATGCAATTTTTTCAATTTGGCGCTGTATCTCCGAAACGAGGCGGGCTATGGAAAATCTGATTACAGCAGCTTGAGTTTGACAAAACAGTGGCACGGTGTCATCCAAATTTTGAAAAATATTTCCCATTACATTCTGCCAGCAGAAAAGAAAAATTGAAACAATTAAAGAACCAGTTAATTGGACAACAGTCAATATTATTAAAAGCAGTTGAAAAAAAAAGCCTGCAACGGAAGCATCATACCGTGTGGCCCAGATAATTGCACAGAAGAAGAAACCTTATGAAGACGGAGAAATGATAAAACAGATATTGATATTTTTTCACAACTAACTTAAATAACTATGTTTATTTTTTCTCTCTTGAAATGGATGAATCAACAAATGTGGTTGACACCTCCCAGATAGCCGTGTTCCTCAGGATGGGGATGGGATACCACTGGACAGCAATTGTTTTCTCATTTAAACAATTTTATATCTTCTGAGAAAATTTCAATTTCAAAATTAATACGCTTGACAACTGACGGGCCCCAGTTGTGGTGGGTTGTAATAAGGGTCTAATAGCATTTTGTCGTAAAGATGAACGCTTTCCACAATTTCTGTGTTACCATTGCATTATTCATCAGCAAGCATTATGCGGAATTTTTTTAAAACTAAACGTCATGAAATTGGTAGTAAAAATTGTAAACCAGATTAGAGCTCACGCATTACGAAGATTATTCAAAATCTTGGCCGATGAAATTGATTCTCAGTATGGAGATCTATTTCTTCACTCTGAAGTGCGATGGTTAAGTAGAGGACGAGTGTTAACACGTTGTAATGAAGCCCTATCTGTCATAGTTCAATTTTTCAAACAACGCTACGAACCGATTCAGGAACTGGAAAATTCACTTTGGCTTAGAGATTTTGGGTTTCTTGTGGACATTACAGACAAAATTAATGAACTCAATTTGAAACCTCAAGGAAGAGATAAAGAACTGGCGGTAATGATTTCCAATATAAATGCATTCGTTTTGGGGACAAACCCTAATCAACCTTGATGTCAAGCATTTCTCTGTTCTTTCAGAGAAGACATCCAATAGAACCCTATGACAGTAAATCTCATGTAGAAGTAGTTTCTAACTTGAAGTATAACTTCAAAAATCGGTTTAAGGATTTTTACAAAATGGGATTGGTGGCTCAATTTGTTATTTCACACTTCATGGAAATTGATATCCGACAGTTTGCAACTTGTGTTATGCAGAACTTTGGCGAAGACGTCGCTGCAACTCTGAAATGGAAGTGATTGTATTTTAAAGCGATTTAGCATTGAAAAGCGTACAAAATTAGCATTGAAATCGTTAGTTTTAAATTAAGTTCAATACCTAAGAATGTAAAGGAACTAACACCAAAATTTTACACCCTTGATGAATTTTATACTTTTAATTTTAACAACACACATTTTAACTAGTTTATACTATTTATATAATAATACACAACGGTGGCACTATGTAGTCGTAAGAAATCTTCCTGCAGGGTTTACGCCTAACAACATAGTTCACTACGTTAAGGAGAAGCTTGGGACTACAGAGTTTATTCGCTGCTGCCACCTAATCAATCATATCTCAAATATTGATTTTAAAATTGGAACTCAGTCAAAAAAGTCAGCTGAAAAGCTTTTAGACAGCAATCTATGGCCCCATGGCGTAGTAATAAAACGGTCAGCTGTATCCGAACTTTCAGAAAAATCTACACCGAACCTCCCACCTCCCTCCACACCGAAAAAACTGCCCACCAACTCGAGCTCCGTCAGTTCACTGGTTGTCTCCTCTCCAATTTCTCTAAAGGGCACTATAATATCTTCTGACAAAGAGGCCATTGCTGCCTGCAAAGCAAATGTCTTGTTGAGCGACAACTGCTCCAGTCTTTCAAGAAAGCTCCTATTGACCAAGAACCTATTTTTGATCCAATGTCTCCCCCAACAGTGAAGCTTACGCGAACCGAAAAAAGTTGTGATAACCGTTTCCTCATGTCTAGACTAAGAGAACCAGACATTTTAAAGGCCTTCAAGTTATATCTCGCCTTCCTGCACGAACAACCTGCGCCAATTCACTTTGAAGGGTTTACAAATACAAGCACCAGGCTGTTTTTGGCTTCTGAAGGCATTCCTATAGATTATAGAACCCTACATAAGATATATTTCGATTTTCATGCTGCTTACGGATTTAACGCAGCAGAAGTGGAAGCGGATCTTGCAGCCTATGGATCCTATATATCTTCGGAGAGAAAGATTCATCTTCAGAGGACCAGAGAATGCCATAAAAACTATTTTACCAGCAATTTTCCCAAAAAAAAATTTTTAGAAAACACGACGTGTCCTGAGGAACTAGATTCCTCAAAACTTCCTGTTGTTACTAGTCTTAATATGGTTCTAATTAATATTGCTTCTCTAAGAAATAAAACTGACGAGTTGTACCTATTTCTGGAAGAATTGGAGTTCCCCCAACTTGTTGCAATTACTGAGCACTGGCTGAATCTAAACGAACCCTTTTATATTGAGAGGTATACCACAATAGCTAAATATGACAGAAAAAGCTCAGCTCATGGGGGAACACTGATTCTATCCCTAAATGGAGATTTCATGTCGGTATCTAAATATGATAATTTGTTAGCGGATAGCTCTTTTGAATTCTCTATGGTATATAATCAAAACCTTGATCTTTATGTAATTTGTATTTATAGATCACCAAACTCTGATGTACAATCATTTTTAAATAGCCTGGTAAGTTTGCTAGACAGTCTACCTATTAAAGGTAAAAAAATTCTATGCGGGGACTTTAATATTGACTATGCTACTATTTGTGCCATCCAAAAATATCTAATTTCTATATTCGACTCTTTCGGTCTTTCAATGCATGTATCCTCGCCAACTAGAATTTCAAAAAACTCTTCTTCTATCATCGATTACATGGCGTCTGATTTTTCTCCATCAGAGGTGCATTCACAGATCTATAACTCAGGTCTTTCCGATCACGAGGCGGTAATTTCCAGGTTTAGTTTACCTATTAGGCCCTTACCAAGATCTCGCCATCGAGGCAGAATTTTCTCGGCCGCAAATTTCTCAGTATTTCATAATATTTGCTTTAACACCGATTGGAATTTTGAATCTGATAATGTCAACACAAACTTCAGAACTTTTTTAAATAAAACTTTAAGTGCTTTTAACAAGGCCTTCCCGCTTAAGAATATCAAACCTAAGCGGTATAAACCGTGGACCAGGAAAGGAATACGAATTTCTGCTAAAAATATTCCTTTATATATATACTCCTTTCTTATTCTCGACTATATCTCTAACTAGAGGAGGATCTACACTACTCTTATTAAGTCAGCAAACAAATTACACTACCGAAAACGTCTAACAAACTCAAATAACGTTTCAAAAGAAACCTGGTCCATCATCAATAACCTCAGAAACAAATCAAACCCTGTGACTCAGATCTTGCCAGGGGCTAATGATCTAAATGATTATTTTATTAATGTAAGCAAAAATGTTACCTCTAGTATCTCGCCAAGTTTGGACCCTCTTTCGTTTCTCCCTCCTTCAAAAAATTTAGCTGATAGCTTTTTCTTAAGTCCCGTTAGCAACACTGAACTATTGAAGGTAATAAATAATATCAAAAGTAAATCTTCATGTAGCACTGATGGCCTATCAATTAAAATATTCCTGAACTTGCCACTCATAAATAATATCAAAAGTAAATCTTCATGTAGCACTGATGGCCTATCAATTAGAATATTCCTGAACTTGCCACTCCCAGTCATAGAGGCCCTTACAACATTAATAAATGAGTCCTTTATAAAAGGTGTATTCCCTGATTGCCTTAAAACAGCTATAATTATTCCACTTCATAAAGGCGGCGAAAAAACTAACTCTTGCAATTATCACCCAATTGCACTACTACCAGTGCTATCAAAAATCATCGAAAGGCTACTGAAGAATCGTCTTATGCCATTTCTTCTGAAACATCAGATAATATCCCCGGAGCAGTTCGGATTTCTACCCAACAAGTGCACCAGCGACGCCATGTTCACGTTGCTTAGAGGCGTCTACTTATCTCTCAATAACAACCACCCAACTGCCTCAGTTTTTTGTGACTATGCGAAAGCCTTTGATTGTGTTAGTCATGAAATTCTGATAAACAAACTAAATTTTTATGGAATTCGTGGTACTTTTTTAAATTGGCTCAAATCTTATGTTGGGAAAAGGCAACAACTTGTAAGGGCTAATGGTTCCGATTCTGATTGTAAGTTGATTACAAGTGGAGTCCCTCAAGGTTCAGTCTTGGGACCTATTCTTTTTTTGTTATACATTAATGATATCACGAACCTTAAAATTAATGGAAGAATTTCCCTTTTTCCTGACGACACAAGCATAACTTGGAGTGATTTTGATACAACGTCTTTACACTCTAGTATCTCCAAAGACTTGGTTATAATTAAGGCTTGGTCCGATTCCAATATGCTTTGTTTTAATGTCGATAAAACGGTGGCGTTATCTTATAAGGGAACTTTACAACCATTTCAGGTACATAACAGCAATATTGAATACGTAGAGTCGGTTAAATTCCTGGGTTTAAGTATAAATAACAACCTAAAATGGTCTAATCATATTGACACCTTAACTAAAAAACTTTCTACCGCCTGCTTCGCCATTCGATCAGTTTCAAAAGAACTAGACGTTCCTTCTGCCAGACTTACTTATTTATCTTTATTTGAATCCCACCTCCGCTATGGCCTTCCCTTTTGGGGCTGCTGTACCACCGAGCAATTCGTAGTATTTTTATGCTTCAAAAGAGAGCCATTCGTTATTTGTTTGGTCTAAATAATAGAGCTTACTGCCAATACTATTTCAAAAAACATGAAATATTAACACTTCCTGCATTATTTATTTTGGAAACGGTATGTTTGCTGAGAAAACATATAAACACCCTCCCAGAAAGGCCACAACATGTACCTAACCTACCAGAAACTCTAAGCATGATATATATCTTCCCATTCCTTCCTCAGAATTAATAAAAAAATCAATTATTTACAACGCCATAAAACTTTACAACAATCTGCCAGTACATTTAAAATCTATCCCTATGCTTGCACAATTTCGAAAAAACACCAAAGCATACCTCATTGAGAGACCATTTTACAGCGTTAATGATTTGTACAGCGAGTAAGTCTGTTTAAATTGTCACTAAATTCGCTTGTTTACTTAAATCTTTTGTGAGTCATGTCCTAACTCGTAGCATAGAATTTTGAAAATCATATAGAGAAAAGAACTGTCGAAAATTCACTTTAAACTTAATTTTTTTTGTTAGGTATTGGATTAAAAACAAAATTTAATTCTTTTTTGTATACTACATTCTACACTAGTTCAATATACCTTCTGTTTAACATCACAATTATTTGTATAACTATAATAACATAGAGTTTAAGGTCGCATAGTTGCAATTTTGATTTCAATGTCATCGAAATTATTCACCTCGTACATGTGTGTTTGTTTACTTTTATAAGGTTATTAGGATTCATTAACTGTTTTGCGGCAATGTTATGTTATATTCTAACGTGTGTTTTACGATTTGGTAAATTGATAATTTACATTTTTAAAAATCATGCCCATAAAATTGTAAAATTTTTCTGCGGCAATAAAGCATACTTTGTTTGTTTGTTTGTTTATTAGTTTTAGATGGTATAAAAATTTTGTTAAATTTTCTTCATGACGCCATATTACAAAAGTATAATCTACTTATTTAAATCTACATTTAAATAAGTATATGGAATAAAACGTTTTTATCTTATTATTGCTTTTGATTTATTTCATATAAAACGTTTTGACGTTTCACTCTCGTTTGCAAGAGGCATCTTCAGAGGTAGTAGGGCTCGAAAGCAAAATCCTGAGCTGTAGCAGGATCTTACCTTAAGAGGTCTCGTGTAATTGAAGTTAAAAATTTAGGAAACTTTCTAAAGATAGAAAAGTATTTAAAAATGATTTACGTTTTATTATAATTATTTAGATTCGGATTCCTACCTCATACATATGTACTACCTCAAGAATTAAAGCTTCTGAAGCAGAATTGGGACTTCAAGAATAGTGGATGCAAAGAAATGTGGATCATTAAGCCTGTAAGTTATAGTTTAAATAGAACTAATAACATAGTGTGCAGTTACTACATGTAACTTTTTTATTAATTTTTATCAGTTAGTCAGTAGGTATTTATAATAAAAACTTAAACAGGTGTCCCATAAAAATAACTTAATTTTAATTAACTACATATATGTTGTCCTTTTCATAAAATATGTATGTAAATTATAATTTTTTAGGTATTTGTTCGTGAATACGAAAATAAAAAATTACCGGTTTGGTAATTTTATTTATTTAAGAAATCGTGGTTCTTGAGATTAGACCGTGTCAAATTGGAAGTACTATCCGACGTTTCGCCTTCGATTGCACGAGGCATCTTCAGGGATCTTTACTCCAGGATATCTCAATACTGAATGAGCTCGAAGAGATTCAGGCGGGCTTTTATACCCGACTCGCGAACCGTGACTGTGTTAAGATCGGTTTCCATGTGTGACGTAGACCGTAACTCGTGTCTCTATTGAAATTTTTTGTATGTTTAAATATTTTTTTTTTCATATTGTAAGGACGTAGCCGATGCACGCATCGGACAAGTGGCCCTTCTGAAACGTACACTACAGAATGCTAAACATTCCAAATGGTACGAATTCGCATGCAAGGTCAAATAGATAAAGTAAAAAGTAAAATAGCCCTAAGAGGCATGTCGAATAGAAATAAAGAAAAAAAAAAGAACACACAATAGTTCGTCAAAAAAGCAACACAATACATAAATAATTAAAATACAAGTGAATAAAAATACATACAAAGTATACATAGATATAAAACAATCATAAAAGCAATTCGTTTAACCGCCTTTTAAGCTGTAAAGTGCTTAAACTGAAAATGTCATAATCAGGGAAGTGACGATTGTAATTGCGTACCAGTCGATCGACAAATGCGCTAAGCCCATAATTTGTACGATGGTATCCTTCAAAAAAGAGTTAAGATTGCCTTGTTCTCCTAGTAGGAACCAGAAATGCGACCGACTCAAGCAACATCGGACAGTCAATATCTCCACTGAGCAGTTTGTGAAGAAAAACTAGAAGTGCCTTCTTTCTTCGAAACTCAAGTGTTTGAAGGCCACACAGAAGAGCCCTGGTATTATATGATAAACCCTGGTACGGAAAATTAAACTTATACAAAAGGTATTTGGCAAATCTATTTTGGACTTTTTCGATTTTATCGATATGGCACTGATACGATGGACTCCAAACTGTAGAACAATACTCCAGAACGCTGCGAACAAGTGAGTTATAAAGACATCCAATTGCTTTAGTATCTGTGACATGTTTTGTTTGCCGCTTTATAAAGCCCAACAGCCTGAAACCCTTCAGCACAATACTATCAATGTGCAGACCAAAAGTTAAATTCTCATCAAAAATAACGCCCAGGTCTGTAAAGGAACTAACAACTTCAAGACTCACGTTATCTATGAAGTAGGAGAAGAGTATGGGTTTAATGCGTTTACGAAAACGGAGCACTTTACATTTAGAGACATTAAGAAGAAGATGGTTAATGTTGCACCATTTGATAAGCTTTTCCAAGTCCGATTGCAGTGGATTAGATTCAGAGGAAACTGATGAAAAGAATTTTAAATCGTCTGCGTATAAGAGACACTTAGACACTTTAAAGCATGATACTATATCATTTATAAATAGTAGAAAGAGAATTGGACCAATATGAGAGCCCTGTGGGACACCAGATGTCACAACAACCTCTCTAGAAATTGAACCACATACGCTAAGTCGCTGACGACGCACATAGGGGTATTTGATATCAAAAGATGGCCAAAATTATTTTCTTGAGTATTTTGGGTCGAAAATGTGAGAAACAATATTTTAAGATGTTTGAGTGCAATAATTTCGAATATTTTGAAAAAAATAATAGCTACAGGGTAATGTACAGGGTGTTCCATATTCTATAGTGACCATTGAGACCTCATAAGAGACGGTAAATGATACAGGGTCGGTTGAGTTGTGGTAAAGTTGATTATTTATGTAGCGCCAATAACATGCCGATGCTGCTTAAAAATATTTTAAAAATTCCGAGTATTTCCGGAGATATCCGGAAAATCGCAAGAAACTGAGAAATCGTATTGTTTCTTCGATTATTCCTGGGCTAATTTGAGAACATATATTGCTGTAAATTACACTTTCGCATTGCCAGTTTTTCCTCTCTATTCAATAACAGTGAAGTTATCCGACGTTTTGTCTTCAAGAGGCCATCATCAACTTTGTTATTTCCAATATTCGAAAATATTTATTTTATGCATAATAAATTGAATATTTTATTCTGAATTTAACGATATATCACACAATGTGTTTGTTACGTAATTAGGTAGTCATTAGGTTTCTCTTTGGAACACAATTCATCATTAATGCAGAACAATTACCTAAATGTCAAACCATCGATATTTATTCTGAATAATTTGCTTAAATCTAGTGTGATGAACATACAAAATATCAATAATTTTAAGTAAATTTGATGATGGACCAGAAAAAAATATATCTTTCTTCAATAAATAAAATCTAACGTGGTTTTAAGCGAACAACAAAAAATACATTTGAAAAATGTAACCTACAATACCATATAAGTGCTTCAATTATAACTGAAAGTTTTTTCGAGCACACAAATATTTTCGAAATTGTTCCGATTTAAAGATTCCCTGGTTTTGTTTAAATTAAATTAAAAATTAATTAAGTATACCAGTGACGTTCGGTGCTTCACATATCTGAAGTACTGCTCCATTCATCTTCACTAATATTTTCTTCCATTGTTTCCCCTTCTTCGACAGTTTCAAACGGCCCATCATTAACTGCACTACATGAAGTTGATACCGTGGAACAAAACATTTCTGGAGGTAAAAGCATATCCATTGTGTCCTTTGAGAAAGGTTTTGTCTTTTTTCTGGGTTGAGGTCTCATGTTAGTAATTAGAGGGTCCGATTTAAGAAGGAGTCTATTCAACACATCAAAATTGCATGCTTCTCTGCTAAATTTTCTGGCAAATCCATATCGATAAGTTCTGAAGTGTTTATTGCGGGCTTCCGCAGCCTCTTCTGAAAGTTGTCCTACTGGTAGAATTGCAGAAGAGATAACAGCTCCTCCGTGAATAAGGACTTTATGAATTGTCGGAGGCATTGGATACCAGCCATAGAGTTCCACATATATTTTTGCAGTGTCAAAAGCATATTTGGAGAAAAGATAAGCATCAACTCTGAATCCACATGATATAGTTTCAAGTATCACTTTATATCTGTGCAGAAGGCGAACCTCTATGCCTGTTATTTTAGCGGCTGTTTCAATATCGCTGAAGAATCTCCTGGATGTATTTCCATCATTGGTGTTTCCGAAGCCGGCTTTTGGAAAGTCGACCAACAGACCCATTTCATCTTTAAACGCTTGCTGTATAGACTTCTTACGTTCTTGAACTATTCTATTTTCCTCACTGTTTTTCTTAACTTGCCATACTTTTATTGGTAATTTATACGATAAATGCAGTACACTCTCGAAAAATCGGATTCTGGCGTGTAATGTAGATAGACCGAATCTAAGGTTTTCTGGGTTAATATCCATATTTAACATAGCATCTAGATTGTTGAAGTTTTTAGCCGTTGCACCACAAATATAACATTTCATAGTATACTTGGTGTCAGTAATCGCATTACACACCTTGCCATCAACCATTGTGAATGCTAGTTTATGTTCTACAAGGAAATTACCAGTAGCTATTTTCACTGCACTTTTTTGGAGCAAGCTAATCTTTTTTTCTATAAATTCCACTTCTTCTTTTGTTATTTCGGTAGTTTCGTGGACAAATCTGATACGGATAGGTCGGCAATATCGAGGCGAGGATGGGGTTGGGTTTTGCCAAATAACTTTTTTCTGATCATTACTTTCTGTTACGAGTTGTAAATACACGAAAGAGCTTTGAAAAATGTTAGCGTCACTTTCAGAATTTCTCTCAAATTTTTGCTTGAATTGGCTCTGCTGGGACCCATCACAACCCCACTTTGATATAAGTTGCAGATTTTCTTTTTCCGTTTTTGTAAGACTTTCTAGAATTTCTGATATACTTATACACAAGCGAATTGATGTATGATCTAGTAAGGCCTGCAACTCTAACTCCGCGCATGTTGAAGTTACATTATAGGCCTCACGTGATGGGTAGCACTCAGCTTTGGCTTTTTGAATAATTGAATAGCACGGATATGTGCACGTGTTGCTTTGTCTTATTATATTATATTGTCTCCTTGACAATTCGGCTTCGACAAAAACCGATAAAGCCTCTGTCGGCGACAGCTGTTTATGTCCTTGGACTGTTATTATAGCCTTTCTATACTTTGTGGCTCTTTTGGGTGTAGTACTTGTGACGTCCTTCACAACCTTGGCAGCATCTACTTGACCTGATCCTCTGAGGCTCATTTGAGCGGCAAAACTTAACTCTTCTGAAGTGTTCACAGTACGTAATTCTTCAGTTCTACGCCTTTTACTTCTCTCGCTCAGTTCTTGGAACGTCTTATTAGGGCGACCTTTTTTATAGAAACTATATGTGGGCAACTTGATGGTTCCTTGAAGCCACTGTTCATTATTTTTTAGAAATAGAGGTTTAGTGTTACGAGCTGCGGTCCATCGAACCTTAAATTCGTACTTGAAGCGAGAGAGATTACGCTTTAGGAGACTTAGCTGTTCCTGAGGGCATTTAGTATCATTAATCAAGCGCTCCTCTAAATATACGAATTTTTCGTCCCATTTTCGTCTACCACATTCTTGAGTTATCTCATATAATGCTTTCCGAGTGATTGTTTTCTCGTTTTCTCCCAAACCTGTAAAGAGAATACTCATCACTTTTGATTAACCGATGGTTTGTGATATTCTTCACTATTTTTTCGAGTAATACAAAAAAAATTAAAAAATCATTATTTGGTAAATTTTGGTAAATTATTATGGGTGATTTTCAATGTATATGAAACACATTATAACATTCAGTATTATTCTTTACCGGGAAATTCCTGGAAGTGTAACTAAAACCTATTTGTATTGTAGTGTATAACCAATAAATAATCACTGTAATTATTTGAAACGTTCAGGCAGAAAGAAAAGATATTTTAGATAGAGTTTCATATAAAAATTCTATTTAAATATTATCTACATACCCTTTGGAGTAATATCCATGATAAAATACTAGAGATAATCACTTATTATTACGATAAATATAATGTAATTTCACCTCAATGACTTAAAAAACACGTAATATTTAAAAACGTCACTGTCAACTGATGCATGTTTACGAATCGCCTACGCCTACTACGATTAAATCATCGCAAAATTGGATGCTTAAGCAGATGCCCCATTCTTTTGACAATTTCGAGAATTGATTTGGATAGTAAAAAATGTGTTTGGCGAATTCGAATTATGGCCAGATTTTGAATGCATATACCCCTCTGTGCGACGATTGAATAAGTACGATTCTATCCATTGCAGGTAGGTTCCAGAAAAACCAATTCGCTGCAATTTGAATAACAGAAGCTGATGGCAAACCCTGTCAAAAGCCTTCGATATGTCAGTATATATAACATCGATCTGTTGACCAGCCTCAACCGATGTTGTTAAGTAATTCTGGAAAATTGCAAGATTTGTAGTTGTTGAGCGACCACTATAAAAACCGTGTTGCATACTAGTGATGTAGTGCTTCAGAGACTCAATGATATGATGCGTGATAATTGCCTCAAACAGCTTTGGTTATACGAAAGCAAGGAAATACCTCTGTAGTTTTTAATATCGCTCTTATCCCCAGATTTAAATTTAAGATCGGCATGAGAGTGGAAAACTTCCAAATTTCGGGAAAGGAACCCAGATTAAAAGATTTCTGAAAAATTTTACAAAGGGGCCGAGACAACGACTCGCAGCAACGTTCCAATAAAATAGTGGGAACTCCATCTGGACCAGCCTTTTTAGAAAGATCAAGGGTTTTTATTTTATTGCAGATTTCCGCCTCTGTAATACAATAGGTTGATAGTAATTTTCCCGAACAGCTTATAGGGCCAATCTTGCTAAAATCTAAACTACGGTGACGTGAATAGCAAGACTCAAAGTGAGTGGCGAAGGCATTAGCGATGTTATTTGAACCGGTAATTTCCTCTCCGTCATAATTCATGACACTGGGCAGCCCAGAATCTCTTCTCAAATTACGTACGAAAGACCAAAAATGCCTGATATTCTCTGGGATAAGCAATTGAGTTTGTGTGACATATGCAAGATAGCACATATCAGTCCGAAGCTTAACCTCACGTCGTATGTCGCAGTAATCAAAATAGTCAACATCTTTATTGGACCTTTTATATTTTTTGTATAGACGATTCTTTTGTCCAATAAGTTTCAATAGATTCTCTAATTTTTCGTTTATAAAAACCTGGAACCGATGCTAGAACCTTGGTTTCCTTTACATTTATGAAATGGCCAGTGTTATGCTGGTGTTCAGCTACAGCAGATTGAACAATTTGTTTCTTTTTAATACATCGTTCATGTTCCTTAAGTCTAGTTGATATTGAGCGTCCTGTTTCTCCCACATACACTTCTCCACAGGAGCAAGGAATTTTATATACTCCTGTTTGAAAAGGTACAATATCTTTCGGCAATCGCAAGCATTGTCCAATCTTCTTATGTGTATTGAAGATTGAACGTATGTTGGACCGCGGAAGTAGTCGTTCTATTTTGTCAGTAGGCCATGTATGTAGGGAAGAACAACACTACATAATGGTGGCTCTTTATCATTCTCCTTTGGCGGAGTTGGTTTACTATGTCTTTTAATTAAACTCGTCATATTTTCAGTGCGATGGCCATTCCCTCTAAGAGCTTCGGTCAGTTTCGATGTTTCCGATGTTAAAGAATCTTGATCAGAAATCGAAATAGCTCTGAATACTAGTGAGTTAATAACCGATTTCTTTTGTGCTGGATGGTGATGAATATGTGCATTTAAGTATCTATTTGTATGCGTCGGTTTTCTATACACACAATGTCCTAATGTATCATTTTCTTTCCTTTAAGCACATACATCTAAAAAGGGAATCGTTTCATTAGATTCACTTTCCATCGTGAACTTGATATTATGATGTTGCTGATTAAGGTGGTCCAGAAATATGAGGAGATTATCCTGTCCATGAAGCCAAACAACAAAAGTATCATCTACATACCTGAACCAGTGCTTTGGTTTTAATGGTTCGGATGTTAGAACAATATCCTCAAAGGCTTCCATAAAGATATTCACTACCACAGGTGATAGAGGAGATCCCATAGCTGCCCCTGAAGTTTGTTCATAAAAAAGTTCTTTGAAAAATGAAATAAGTAGATGTAAGACAAGCTTTCACTACGTCTATTAAGTTCTTATCAAGATTATTACTATCCAGTATGTCTGATATAATGGAAATGTGAGTTGTTGACAGGAACATTTGTGTAAAGTGATTCTACATCGAAACTGACCAAAATATCTTCGGGATCCAACTGGATTGTCTTAAGTTTTTCCACGAAATATGCAAGTTTTTAATAAAAGAATCTGTTTTTCCAGTACATGGATTAAGAAAATTTGAAAGATATTTACCTAGTTTGTATGTGGGCGAGTCTATTGCATTCAAAATTGGTCGAAGTGGTACATTGTTCTTGTGTATCCTGGGAAGACCATAGAACCTGGGAATCTTGGAGCTGCTTGGTTTTAATGATTTCTTCTCCGCTGGTGGTAGACTGGATGCGTTGATCAGATTGGTAATGCGTATTTCGATTCTACTGTCTTTTAATATATATAAAGCAAAATAGGTTAGGTTAGGTTAGGTTAGGTTAGGTCTTTCGATTCTACTGTCTTTTAATACATATAAAGCAAAATAGGTTACAATAAAAATTATGGGTAGATATTTTTAAACTCGTTTTTAAATCGCCCCGGTAAGTGAACGTTTATTCTTTTCAATCACTAGCGGTTTACATCAACCTCGTAAAAGCATGGGCACCTGCACAGCTGCATGCATTTCTCGGAATCGTCGGCGCGTTTTTGTAAGCACAACATAATAGTTCCGACGGACTGTGCTCCTTTTTGTCTTGTTAATATTCGGTGGCTATAGCAATGCAATATATATATATATATATATATATATATATATATATATATATATATATTTATTATATATATATACAGGGTGGTGCAACCAAGATGGGGTGAACTATTGTGGGCAAACGGAGAGGAATTTGAAAAAACATTTTTGGGATATGATTGATAGTCAAGAACGCTGTGTTTTAAAAGTATACCCATTATACAGGGTGGTCTGAAAAGTTCGTGGTGAACCAAACTTGTGTTTTTTTAAATGGGACACCCGGTATATTATTATTTTAGTTGATTCTCCTATTCGTTACGATCATTTTGATATGAGGTTTGTTGGGTCTAAAATTTATACCAAGGAAATGGGACGAGGTTAAAGTGGAAAAAAGGGTTATACTCCGGCCATTTTTTGAAAACAATTGAAGCAGGTACGGAAAAACCAAATATTCTATAAAATGTATTGTATCTAGGATTACAATAATCGCTTGTAAGTCGTTCAAAATTATTCACTGTTATACAGGGTGGTCAAGTTTTGCAAATTTACCTTGGATTGAATTTTTTTAAATGAAACACCCCATATATTTTACTGTCATATTAAAGATAACATCGCCAGCTTTCAGAAAATACCCTATTTGATATCTTTCTAACCAACAGTTTTTTAGTAAATTAACCGTGAAACCAAAATTTACTCATTCTAACAGAAACGGTATTATTTACGTTGCTTAAATTGACTACCTATAATCTAAGGAGGCCATGATATAATCATAAATGAAAAGAAAGATTGACATTCTTGTCAAAACCGCAAAGTGTCAGAGAATTGGCATCAATTACCATTGTTTTTTGAAGATAAGTCGAGAAATTGTTAAGTAACAATGAGTTTGAGTACTCCAGTTGATAAACATGACTTTTATGTTGGGCGAGTGTCAAAAAAACCCTTTACTAGCAAGCAGGGTTTATGCGGTACGATATCCCGATGCCGAAAAAAAACCAAGACCTGAGGCTTTTGCAAGTTTATTAGAGAGGTTTCAAGAAACAGGCAATGTTGCTTTTAAGAAACGTAAAGTAATTAATAAACCAGTTACTAATGAAGATAATGCTTTGACAGTGTTATTAACAGTGCAAGAAAATCCACACACAAGTACCAGGGAAATTGAGAGAGCTACTGATATTGAACGCACTAGTATTAAACGGATTCTGAAACAACATAAATATCATGCCTACCACATTGAATTACACCAGGAACTGTATGATCGCGATTACGTCCAACGACAAGAGTTTTCAATTTGGTTTTTAAATACAATTTGGGATAATCAGGTTTTGTAGATAGGGTGCTGTTTTCAGATGAAGCAACTTTTAAAAGCAACGGCTTGGTTAACAAACATAATATGCATTATTATTCAACCGAAAATCCACATTGGATTCGTCAGGTGGACCATCAAAATAAATGGTCAATTAATGTTTGGGGAGGTATAATTGGCTCTCATGTTATAGGACCATATTTCTTTTGAGAGATGAGTTGCCCGTATTGCTCGAAGACTTACTTTTAATGTTAAGAAATTCCTTATGGTTCCAACATGATGGAGCACCCCCGCATTGCCATAGGCATATAAGACATTTTTTCAATAATTGGAAAGGAGAGCATTGGATTGGGCGAGGTGGACTAGTTAAGTGGCCTGCGAGGTCACCCGATTTAACGCCACTAGATTTCTTTTTATGGGAACATGTTAAAGAAGAAGTTTATAAAGAGGTTCCAACCACAGTGGAAGATATGAAGTTGAGAATAATAAGCAGGTTTCGCAACATTTCAGACCTGACTTTGAGAAAAGTGAAACTTTCATTTATGGATAGACTCGAAATGTGCCTTTAATTACATTGTTTTTGTTGATTTATATTAAATTTATTTTTTTTGTAAAAAAAGATCTGTTATTAATACTGTCAAAGCATTATCTTCATTGGTAACTGGTTTATTAATTACTTTACGTTTTTTTGAAAACAACATTTCCTGTTTCTTGAAATCTCTATGATAAACTTGCAAAAACTTCTATCTTGTTTTTATTTCGGCATCGCATCATCAAAGAACACTATTTATTTATTTACTGATGACAATATTCTGACACTTTGCTGTTTTGACAGGACTGTCAATCTTTTGTTCAATTTATGATGATATCATGGTCTCCTAATATTAAATTGTCAATTTTAACAACGTGAATTCAGAGTAATTCGTGTTAAAATGAAGAAATTTTGATTTCACAGCTAATTTACTGAAAAACTGTTGGTCAGAAAGGTATCAAATATGATATTTTCTGAAAGCTAGTAATGTTATCTTTAACATGAAAGTAAAATATACAGGGTGTTCCATTTAAAAAAATTCAATCCAAGGTAAATTTGCAAAACTTGACCACTCTGTATAACAGTGAATAATTTTGAACGACTTACAAGCGATTATTGTAGTCCTAGATACAATACATTTTATAGAATATTTGGTTTTTCCATACCTGCTTCAATTGTTTTCAAAAAATGGCCGGAGTATAACCCTTTTTTCCACTTTAACCTCGTCCCATTCCCTTGGTATAAATTTTAGACTCAACTAATTTTATATCAAAATGATCGCAACGAATAGGAGAATGAACTAAAATAATAATATACCGGGTATCCCATTTAAAAAAACACAAGTTTGGTTCACCACGAACTTTTCAGACCACCCTGTATAATGGGTATAATTTTAAAACACAGCGTTCTTGACTATCAATCATATCCCAATTTTTTTTTCAAATTCCTCTCCGTTTGCCCACAATCGTCCACCCCATCTTGGTTGCACCACCCATATATATATATATATATATATATATATATATGTATATATATAAATATGTATGTATATAAATATATATATATATGTATATATATAAATATGTATATATATAAATATATATACACTGTGTCCGAGATAAGGAGGGCCACTATGGGGATTTTGGAAACGGTAAGAGATACAACTTTGGTTAAATGGGAGAAATGTTGCGTAATCAAGGGTCTAAGAAAATGGCGTTTTCAAATTCCTGAAACATTTTTCGGATTTTGAGATATTTTGAAAAAATTGGATTTTTTGATTTTACGAACTATTTTTTTCTGGCGTTATTATTTGCCCTAGAGCGAAACCAATAACAATTCTCCACAGCAACTTTTAATGCTCTTTAGGACGACGTTATTAGTTTCTTAATCTGACGTTTCGTTTTTGTGGGACCATCATCAACTTCATTTTTTTAAATACGGCCCTGATATTCTGATATCAGATTCTGAAAGCCCTTTCTATTTCGAATTCAACGATGTATAACACTTTATGGTTTAAATGCGTTTTAGTCTTTTTTTCTTGCCTTACACAAGAAAATTCCTATTACGGACCTGTACATAGTTTAGTTAAGTTCAGTTTAGTTTAATTTCAAAGAATAAACAATTAGCCATAACATATGACACTTTATGTCATTTAGGTGTTTAATAATAATCTAGTGGTTGAATTGATGCACTAATTTAATAGAATAAACAAAGATCAAATACAATTAATTCAGCAGAAGATCTAAAAATTAAAAAGCAACAACAAGGGAATACGAACAAAACAACTAAATTTATATTAAATGTTCAAAAAGATTTCCGTCGTTTTCTAAGCATAGATAGCACCTTCTAACCGTTGATTCTAACACCCTAGCCAAAATTTGTGGAGTAATATTAGCAAAGGCTTCCAAAACTAACCCCCTCAGTTCTTGTTCTGTAGCAAAATTTCGCTGATAAACATGATTCTTAACGAACCCCCATACGAAAAAATCAAGCGGGGTTATATCGGGTGAACGCGCTGGCCAGGGTGTTTCCGAATGCGTGCTAATCACCTTCTCTGGAAATCTCATGGATAGATATGCTCGAACGGCTCTGGAATTATGTGCAGGTGCACCATCTTGCTGCATCCAACAGTTGCGAACTGTCGCCAGAGGCATATTATCGAGAGCATCCTCTAAATCATTTTGCAGCAAATGTAGGTAACGCTCTGATGTCAGGTTGTGGTTGTAAATAAATGGTCCTACAATCCTTGTGCCAATAATACCAGCCCACATATTAAAACCAAAGCGGTGTTGGTGCCTCGACGTTTTGTTTAAACGTGGATTGGTTTCAGACCAATAATGAACATTTCGTCTATTGAAAATACCGTTATTCGTAACCATACTTTCATCAGACCATATTATGTAATATGGAAAATACATATTCTCCTGGCATTTTCTTGTGTACCATTCACAGAATGAGCGACGTCGCTCTAAATCGCCTGGTCGAAGTCCATGACAAATTCTGTACTTATACGGATGGAACTTTTGTTTTTGTAAAATACAATGCGTCGTTGATTTTGGTATACCAACATTTCGTTCGACCAATCGGACTGATGTACAGGGATTTTCAGTGACCGCTAACAAAACATTATGTACTGTTTCTTCATTGCTCTTCTTTTGTCGCGAAACTACAGGTTTTTTGAAAGAACCATATGCTTTAAGGTTTGCCACTAATTTGCTAAAGGTCCTTTGATTTGGCTGTCTTCTTTCGGGATATTTTTGCAAATACAAACGCTCCGCAACAGAACAATTTCTGTTGGATGAAATGAAACACGCCACCATGTCAAACTTTTCTTCGTTAGAAAACATAATTAATAGAAGAAATGACTAATTATTGCGCACTAAATTACACAGTAAGCTAATGTGTCAAACAATCAACGTTAGCTGACAATTCAAATGTATAAGAGGCCATCAACACATTCATTTGTTTTCCGGAGCCTGCTTTTCTTTAATAATTGTCAGTAACGTTGATTTTTTGACACATTTGCTTACTGTGTAATTTAGTGCGCGTGTCATGTCTTCTATTAATTAATTTTCGCGTATGTATGTATTTGGAAAATTATCGTCGTTCATACTGCGAATGGTACACGAGAAAATACCTGCAGAATTTGAATTTTTCATATGACTGTATGATTACGAATAAAATGATGTTTTTATATTAGATGAAATGTCCATTATTGGCCTAAAACTAATCTACATTAAAAAAAAGTCAAGTCGTCAATACTATTTCGGTTTTCATATGTGTATTGGTGTGTACAGGTCCGTAATAGGAATTTTCTTGTGTAAGGCAAGAAAAAAAGACTAAAACGCAATTAAACCATAAAGTGTTATACATCGTTGAATTCGAAATAGAAAGGGCTTTCAGAATCTGATATCAGAATATCAGGGCCGTATTTAAAAAAATGAAGTTGATGATGGTCCCACAAAAACGAAACGTCAGATTAAGAAACTAATAACGTCGTCCTAAAGAGCATTAAAAGTTGCTGTGGAGAATTGTTATTGGTTTCGCTCTAGGGCAAATAATAACGCCAGAAAAAAATAGTTCGTAAAATCAAAAAATCCAATTTTTTCAAAATATCTCAAAATCCGAAAAATGTTTCAGGAATTTGAAAACGCCATTTTCTTAGACCCTTGATTACGCAACTTTTCTCCCATTTAACCAAAGTTGTATCTCTTACCGTTTCCAAAATCCCCATAGTGGCCCTCCTTATCTCGGACACAGTATATATATATATATATATATATATATATATATATATATATATATATATAAATAAAATAAAAATAAAATAAAAAATAATATATAAAAGGAGTAAAAATCAACATAATATATATATATATATATATATATATATATATATAATTTCTACCTGTATAACCCTTAGACTGACATGTAAATTGTCGTATCGCGTATCAAAATGCAGGGATCAACATGTTTTGATTCATTGCAGAGTAATTATAAGGATTCAGCTATACGATATACAAGTTGTTATAGCATACCGGAGTGCGAGGTTGCCAAGTCTACGTTTTTCCTAAGTTTAGGTCAATTATACAATCTGGCAACATCGCATGAAAGTTGTCTGGGGTGCCTTCCTTATACAAATTCTCAGCCCCCTAGGGCTTAAAATATCGGTATCGATTAAACCAACCCCATAGGGTCAGCAACTTATCGAAGAGCCCCTGTATACAGGAATTATGTTGTATCATCTAGTACTCTTGATACCCGATGTTTCTAGAAAATATCAGATGTACGAAACGAGTATATATAAACAGCCAGCTGGCCGTCGGAGGGGGGAGGATCAGTATGGAATATACGGGTGGGTACTCAGAAGTGTATGAAATTTGGAATACCAATGATTTGAGGCTTAAAATCATGTTGATAATTGCTACTTTTGCTTAATAAAAATCCCGGGGTTTTTTAGTAAACGCAAACATAAAATCAAATATCCTCAGCCATGACGCTTCTAGCATACCTGTCCCTAAGCCTCCAGAAAATTACGAAATCGGATGATGAACTAAATAATTCTGAACCAAAAGCCGGTCCAAGTTTTCAAAAGGAAGACCATTATAAATGTAGTAGTAGCATTAAACAGCCCAATTTTATATCTCAGGAAGAGCTCACCGATCTTATTCGTGATTTGGATCTTCCCAACATAAAAAGGAAAGAAGAAAGAAAAATACTTTTTCTCAATGGCCAATGACTTAGATTACTGTCAGGATATTCCGGGTTTAATGAACGAATTTGACCTTTCGTACAAGCTTGCCGAGTGGCGACTGTTATTGACTCTTCGAAGACAAGTCTAAAGGCAATTTTATTGTTTAATGGAAACGAACAACCATTTGTTCCTGTGGATTATGCTGTAAATAAATGGAATATCTGTGCCGATCTAAAAGTTAGTGCGCTACTCACAGGACTGCAGGACGGTTTCACCAAATACTGTTGTTTTTTATGTGAATGAGACACCAGAGCCATAAACCAACATTATGTCGTTAAAGAATGGCCGTTACAGAAAATTTATTTATCTGCACCCAAAACTAGGGCTTGTAAAAATTTTGTTAAAGCCTTAAATAGAGAAGGAAATGCTTTTCTTTATTTGACAGGGAAATCGTGCGTATAAGTGAAAGCTTAAGAAGCTTAAAGATAGGTCTATTTTGGATTTTGTTTGACCTTTGGGTTCTCTCAAATTCATAAAAACATTTTCAATGAAATTATTAGGATAATTATTTTGATTTAAAACATATTTTATACAAAATTTTGATCTTTGCAAATTATTTTTGCTCCATCATATAGACTTTTTAACCATGATTCAATGATTTGAGTAAAAATTTAATTATCTGCAGGTTTTCTGTATACTTTTGATTCAAAACTGTGTATGTCTTTTTTAATAAGTATGTCTAAAAATGTAAGTTGTGGGACAGCATTAATCTGAAATGAAATATTTATTAAGAGTATTTGATATTATTTTAGCCCGCGTCTGCCCGAGGTGTAGGCATCAAAGTGATAAATAAATGGTCTCAGCTGCCCAAAAAGACGTCTCTAGTCTGCCAGAAGTACGTTAACAATCCCTACCTCATCAACGGGAGCAAATTCGATTTAAGACTGTACGTTCTAGTTACTAGTTTTCACCCCTTAAGGATATACTTGTACCCTGATGGACTAGCGAGGTTTGCAAGTGGTAAGTTAAATAAGAAAACAAAAATGTTATTAAATTAATAAGTTTATGCAAACATATTTTAGGATTAAATGTTTTAATGAAACTGGTTTTATATTATTTTTAGCAAAATATAGTGATGATGTCAAAGACTTAAAAGATAGATATATGCATTTAACGAACTATAGTATAAACAAGCTTTCAAGTCAGTATACGACGAATGAGGATGCCAATGCTTGTCACGGGCACAAATGGTAAGTGTTTTTATTTAATATAGTGGAAAACAATATTAGAGTTAAGAACTTAAAACTTGACGTCAATAATTATAAAGTTAATATGATCAAATCAAGAATATCTGGATTTTGATTTACATCAAAGGAATAACTATTATTTTTCGCAATACGAGTTGTTTACCAAATAAATTAGATGAAATACAGTGAAGACCTAAATGGAAATGGGTGATATCTCATTTTGAAGGCATTTTTGTGCTTAATAAAAGCCAATAGTATCTTTCTACGGTATCACACCCCTGTTGATAACCACACACTTTTTACATATTATATGTAATACTTAATTGGTGCTGTCATACCGTTTACTGGTATGTGTCTTTATGATTGACAAAACATATTCTTAACTCGAAATTGTCTGAAATGGTTCGTTCTTTAGAAGATAAATTTGGAGCGGTTATTGTCCTTGGCGAAGCTAACTGATATTACCATACCGCTGTTTATAATATATATATACAGGGTGATTCATGAGGAAATGTCAATACTTCAGGTACATATTCAGGACCAAAAAATTAAAATAAAAGTCTATATAAATAAGTGTCCGCAAGGCCTTAGTTCTCGAAATACAGGGTGATAAAGTTTTTATTTAATTTTCCTATTTTTTAAATAAAATCTATGATAATGTAAATAATGGAGTGAAAATTGATATACGGAGGTTTTTTGGTATGACAAATTCGAATTTAATATTAGTATTGCTCTTACTTGTAGGGGACGCCACCTACATGTCTTTCTACTCCTTCGAACAATCACAACTTTTTGGTACAGTCTTGTATTACATTTTTGAGTAAAACAAATTATTCCCTTGCCATTTCTACGTCAAAAAGGTATACCTGTTAAAAGTGGATACGAGCAACCGTTTTCGAGATATTTAGATTTAAAACAATTTCGGCGCACGTAATTTTTTATCGCAAAATTTTAAAAGTTTGTTATTTTGTCCAAATTTAAACGCATCTTGGCACAAAAGCTTTGAAATGAAAGACTAACACATTTTTTTGAGGTGTGTATTCAGTGCCTCAGGCATAAACTAAACAAAAGGTATTTAATTTTTATTAAAATTGTTATTATTATGTTGTTTTTTATAAAATCTAGGTTCTGTTTTATAATTTTCAAAAATTCCACCATTCGCTTCTAAGCACAGGTCAGCTCTATGGTGTATAGCTCGGGTTGCTCTGTGGATACATTCGGGCGCATTTCTTAGTGTTTGTGCTGCGTTTGTTATCCGATCCAATAATGCTTTTCTTGTATTTACTTGAGTGGAATATACCAGTGATTTGAACCATCCCCAAAGACAAAGGATTAAGGTCTGGCGATCTAGGTGGCCGATTAAACGGACCTCCCCGACCAATCCATCAGTTTGGAAAGTTTTGATTTAAAAAATTTCTTACAAGTAAACTGTAGGGTGCAGGGGCTCCATCATGCTGCAAATACGTGTTTTGTCTTACATTAAGGGGAACATCTAATAGATTTCGCAAGTGATTTTCAAGAAAGTTTAAATATTTATCTCCTGTAAGACTACCGTCGATTATAAATGGACCAATTAAATGACCATTTAACATTCTACACCACACATTAATGCTAAATTTATGTTGGACATTATGTTCTACTGTAGCGTGAGGATTTTCATAGGACCACCGGTGTTCATTGTGAAGATTATTTATACCATCACGCGTGAAGCTTCATCAGTGAACAAAACATAACTATACAACCTTCGATCTTCATTAATCCAGTTACAGAATTGCATTCTCAACTCAAAATCACCCTCCTGCAAATGTGGAACCCGTTGTAAATGAAATGGGTATAAACAATTAATGTGAAGATTTCTCCAAGCAGACGATTGTGTAATTTGATAAGTATCTGCAATCCGCCTAGTGCTTATGCTTGGATCATTTTCGACGGCATTGACTATAGCCTCTTCTACTTCAACGTTGGGTCCCGATTCACTTTCAGATACAATTTTCGCACTTGGAAACATCCCAAATTCTCCAGCAGTAGTGAAAACTTGTTGAAAAACTCTTCTATCTGGCACCCTTCTATCTGGAAAACGACGCTGGTACTCCGCGACTGCTTGAATTGCGACCCCATTGCAGAAGCCATAAACGAATATCATATCTGCATATTCACGATGCGAGAATATCATAGGCATAATGACGTATTTAGATCTAAAGTTTCTTAAATGATTATTGTCAGATAATAAAAGTTATGAACAGAAATTGACAGTGACAAAATTTGATCTTATTATTAACTGACATTACTATTGCTAAGTAACAGGAAAAACGATGAGAACACCAACCAGCAGTTGTTCTGTCAGGCAAGGCACACTTCTATTTTTTTACAATACATGCATACTTTATGTAAATTTGATAAAAAAAATCACATGCGCCGAAACTGTTTTAAATCCAAACATCTCGAAAACGGTTGCTCGTATCCACTTTTAACAGGTATACCTTTTTGACGTAGAAATGGCAAGGGAATAATTTGTTTTGCTCAAAAATGTAATACAAGACTGTACCAAAAAGTTGTGATTGTTCGAAGAAGTAGAAAGACATGTAGGTGGCGCCCCCTACAAGTAAGAGCAATACTAATATTAGATTCGAATTTGTCATAGCAAAAAAACCCCGTATATCAATTTTCACTCCATTATTTACATTATCATAGATTTTATTTAAAAAATAGGAAAATTAAATAAAAACTTTAACACCCTGTATCTCGAGGAGTAAGGCCTTGCGGACACTTATTTATATAGACTTTTATGTTTATTTTTTGGTCCTGAATATGTACCTGAAGTATTGGCATTTTCTCATGAATCACCCTGTGTAAATTTTTACGAAAACTAATTTCAAAGTTCCAAAGAACGGGTACGGTGAAAGATGCCTGGGAGGCCAAAATACGTACCCAACTATTTGGGGAATATCTTTTTTAGTGACGAAAATACTTTTTTTTACATGGTACAATTAATATCCAAATTTGTAGGTACTGGAGTGACGAAAATCCCCGTGTTTTTGGGAGTGACAAGCACAATTGGTGTTTTGTTTTCTCATTTCCGTCGGTCTGTCTGTCTGTTCGCGGCTTAGCTAAAAAGCTACTTATCCGATTGACTTCAAATTTTTGTCGTCAAAAATTAAGGGTCATATGGGGATGACCTGGTAACATTTTGGTAAATATCCAATATGGCTGAACAAAATGGCGGCCTAGTGAAGTGTTAAAAAATTATTATTAAAAAACTACTCATCCAGTTTATCTCAAATTTTGCAAAAAAACATCAAGTATTATGTTGAAATCAAGTGGTAAAATTTTGGTACGAATCCAAGATGGCGAAACAAAATGGCGGCATAATAAAATATTTAAAAAGTCAGCCTGAAAAAATTGCTTAATGGTTTGATTTCAAATTGTGTTTTATAACTAATTGTGGTATAGGGATCAACTAGTAAAGTAGTGGTACTAATTCAAGATGTCCAAACAAAATGGCGGCCAAATTAAATGTTTGCAGGTTTTACACATCATTACGTATTAGCGTCTCTAGATGCCAAAAAATATGTTTTATCAATTCCGTCTGTCGGTCTGGCTGTCTGTCAGTTCGCGGCATAGCTTAAAGACTCCTTACCCGATTGACTTCAAATTTTTATCAAAAATTAGGGGTCATGTGGGTATGACCTGGTAATATTTTGGCAAAAATATAAAATGGCGTCCTAGTGAAATGTTAAAAAAATTATTATGCAAAAAGTGCCAAATTATTTCAAATTTTGCATAAACATCAATAAATCGTCGACGTTTCGAAACTTTATTGTTGCATCCTCAGGACACATACATTTTATATCCTGCGTGATACTCATATCATCAAGCTTTAGCTGCTCCATTGATTAGCAGATATTTCCCAGATATTAAATTTCTAAATGTTTTTCGTAAACGTTCTTCTTGTTGTTATGTTAGAGTGGTGTATTATTTGGGATTAGGAAATATCTGCGGACCAATGGAATAGGTAAAGACTAATATGGGTTTCATGCAAGATATAAAATCTATGGATGCAACAGTAAATTGGCGAAACGTCGGCAATTTAAAAAAGGGCCTTTGTTTTGGTTACCGGATCTTAACCTTAAATAATACACCACTCTAACATAACAACAAGAGGGTCGTTATTGAAAACCATTCAGAAACTTAATATCTGGGAGATCTGCGGACCAACGGAGTAGCTAAAGACTGATAATATGGGTTTCAATTTAAGATGGCGAAACAAAATGACGGCCAAATAAAATGTTTAAACAATCAACCTAAAAAAAATATGGTTGAATTGATTTAAATTTTGTAGAAAAATTAAAGAGTCAAGTGTGGTAGAAAGGAAATGTTAAACTTATTGTTAGGAATCCAATATGATAACAATGAAAAGACAGTATATGTAACACATATACAGGGTGTTCCTTAATGACATGCTAATATTTAAGGGGGTGATTCTTGGACCCATTTTAAGAAAAAATCTTCATATGAACTTATGTCCTAAACGTCTTAACTTTTGAGATACAGGGTGCTAAAGTTTTCAGAAAAAAAATTATTTTTTTTAATAACTGTGATACTACTGTAGATATCTTTATGAAATTTGGTACACGTGTTCTATGCATCAAGATGCATTTTCTAATGTACAAGCAATTTTATTCTTTTTACCAGTGACGTCCGTACGCGTTTTGCTTAGAATATTTTTGGAGAAAAAAATGGTACGCCACCGCTTTATCTTAAAATAAAAATTATTTTGGGAATTCTCATTCATTTCTGAGCAAAGTCGATCTCTTGATTTTCTTGCGGCCGACGCATAGTTTTCGCTTAAAAAAATAAAAATCGTTTTACTTCAGGGTCAAATCGTTAAAAATCTGATGTGGTGACTGTTGTGTGGAAAGCGTTTTTTGTTTTTTTCGTGCTATTCAGTTCATTTAATAATAAATATTAATTAATTTAGAAATAAGTAATTGATTCACTTTACTTTAGGATTGATTACTTTAGGAAACAATTTTTAAAAAACTTTCATGTGCCAATAAATTACAGCGGGGATTTCAGCTTGCAGAAAACAAAGTTTACAGAAACGGCTTAATTTTATTAATTATTAACAATACTAACATTAATTATAAAAATTGTTGGAAGTGGCCACCTTCACTTAATATGCATGCTTCCGCCAGTCTACGCATGGAATTGCGCACTCGTTCAAATATTCCCGGCGTATTCCGTATAGTTTCACACGAGGCAACTATTCGCTCTCTTAAATCTTCTACAGTGTTAACGGGAGTTTTGTACACTAGAGTTTTAAGGTGCCCCCATAAAAAGAAATCCAAACTATTGAGATCGGGGATCTTGCTGGCCATTGCTGAGGTCCTCCGCGACCTATCCAACGATCAGGATAAACTGTATCTAAATGATTTCGGACAATTACGCTGAAATGAGCCGGTGCTCCATCGTGCATGTACCATATGCGATGCCTTAACGCAACTGGTACATCTTCAAGCAACCCAGGTAGTTCTTCTTCGAGAAAATGCAAATAAGACCGTCCATCAAGACGTCGTGGTAGGAAAAATGGGCCTATGAGATGATTACTAATAATTCCTGCCCAAACATTAAGCGAAAATTGTTCTTGAAAATGGGTTTCGGTTATGGCACGCGGGTTTTCTTCCGGCCACACATGATTGTTATGGAAATTTTGAATAGCATTCCTAGAAAAAGTTGCTTCGTCTGTGAACAAAATTTGTGACTCAAACTGCGGATTTAGTGTAATACTCTGAAGATACCACTGAGAGAAGTTCACACGCTGTGGGAAATCCCTGGGGAGTAATGCCTGTACTCTTAGAATATGATATGCATATAACAAAAAGTCAACTAAAAAAAACTAAAATATTCAACTAAAATATTCAAAGCTCTAGCGATCTTCCTCGTACTCGTCTCAGGATGTTCGTCGATTTCTTGCAGCACCGCTTCCTCAACTTCAGGTGTTCTGACAGTTCGAGGTCTGCCTTCCGAAGTACCTTTATTGAAACTACCTGTTTCGCTAAGTCGGCGATGAATATTCGAAAAGGTTCGGCTATCTGGCAAGGCTCGATTAGGATATCTTTCCTGATAAATGCGTCTGGCTTCTGTTGCATTACCATCTGCGAGGCCATATGCGTAATGCATTGCCGCCATTTCCGCATTCGTATAATTTACCATATTTAATGATATTATTCGAAAAAACGGCGAAAATAACTTCAATAACTACAATGAAACACTAAAAACCAAAGAGATGACACACTGAGATGGTTTTGAACATCAACAGCTTACTTTAAGTCATTTGACATCGACGTTTGTAAAAACGTAATTTATTCCAGGACTACTAGATTTATGGGTTTAAAAATTATTATTAGTTGGTATTGAGATATTATGAAGCAATTTTAACTCAATTATTTAATCAAGAACGGACCATCAGACGAGAAAACTTTTTCGTTTATGAACACATTCGATGTCATAATTTTCTTTCACCCGATAAATAAGCGATTTCCACACAACAGTCACCCTATCAGATTTTTAACGATTTGACCCTGAAGTAAAACGATTTTTATTTTTTTAAGCGAAAACTATGCGTCGGACGAAAGAAAATCAAAAGATCGAATTTGCTCAGAAATGAATGAGAATTCCAAAAATAATTTTTGTTTTAAGATAAAGCAGTGGCGTACCATTTTTTTCTCCAAAAATATTCTAAGCAAAACGCGTACGGACGCCACTGGTAAAAAGAATAAAATTGCTTGTACATTAGAAAATGCATCTTGATGCATAGAACACGTGTACCAAATTTCATAAAGATATCTACAGTAGTATCACAGTTATTAAAAAAAATAATTTTTTTTCTGAAAACTTTAGCACCCTGTATCTCAAAAGTTAAGACGTTTAGGACATCAGTTCATATGAAGATTTTTTCTTAAAATGGGTCCAAGAATCACCCCCTTAAATATTAGCATGTCATTAAGGAACACCCTGTATACTGTGACTATGTACTGAACTGACTCGGACAACACTTCACTCTTCCCAATAAAAGTAATAATTCATAACGAGGGAAGTGCCGGGTAAAGGAATTTACCCATTTTTTTTCCTATTGTTTGTAAATATTGTAGTTTGGATAGTTTATTGTAGTTATGTGCATTTTTTAGGGAAACAATTAATTATTACATTTAATAGGTAAAAAGTGTGTATTATAAACAGGGGTAGTGATACTGTAGAAACCGATATTATTGGTTCTCATTTGAAAATTACTGAACTAGATGTTGTTAAAATTGGAGAATGATTTAAACATAAAATACTTTCAAAGTGAGGTCCCACTCGGCATCCATTTCCATTTAAAAAAGATGTTACGAAAGCTCGCTCAGCTGTCATTTTGACATTTAAAGCTGTCATGGTTATATCAAAAAATGCAGTTCCACAGAGGCGAGGGACTTTTGGTAATGTTAAACATGAAAGTTTTGTAGCTTTGTATGGATCATTCATAAAAAAAAACAACTGAGCACCGAATAAAAAAGATATAATATAAAAAATCGATTTTCTCGCTTATTTAACTTTAAATTAATTGAAGCAGATATTTAATAGTTAAATATTTTTATTCAGTTGCGAAAAAGCCAAAAAAGATTTTTGTTTGTCAATCTAAACGCAACAAATAATCTGAACACATTTGAAAATAACGTTATAGATGGCTGCAAACTATCATTTTTTTTCATATCTAGGTTACATGTCAAACAAACTGACTCATTTTAAAGTTTTGAAATCAATTCTTTTCTATTATTTAATGTTTTTCACTTACGATCGGCGCACTGATGAGTCTCGATAGGATGAAAGTATTTGTACAACTACTATGTGTCTATAAAAACTTAAGGTAAATGATATAATTTCTTATGGCTGCTTAAATAATATTATTTATATTATGTATCGAAACATTCCGTAGACAGACTAGTCTACATGTTGAGGTATGTAATTATATTAAATATTTGCTTCAATTAATTTAAAGTTAAATATTTTTATTCAGTTGCGAAAAAGCCAAAAAAGATTTTTGTTTGTCAATCTAAACGCAACAAATAATCTGAACACATTAAAAAATAATGTATGTCCTGCTTGCAAATAAGATACCTATTGCACAGGGTAACAAAATGAAAAGAAAAATTTGGTGCCGGAAATCCAACATCTGATTTTAGATGTTTTTAATGTGCTGATTCCAAAAATGCCACCAGATTTTTTCTATCAGCTCTAGTTTTTGAGATACAGGTTACAGGTTAATTGATATTTTTTTCTGTAAAGGACAACAAATAAAGAGATAAATATGTACTTAATCGTCAAAATAGAAATGTCCCAGAATCTAATTAACCGAAGGGATACCTGGAGTTGTCCCTGACCCAATGTTCCTATACTAGGAACTATTCAATACACTGCTCTTAATTACTTTTATACCTGTAATTGTCTATGACCCGATCCTTCAATACCTGCTTGGATGTACTCGATTTAGGATATTACTGAGTTTTCCCAAGTAAAGTTGTGCTATCATTTTGGTCGTTTTGTAGTATCAAGACACTAAACTGAAACAATGGCATCCACAAGCAGACGTACCTGTGTAAATCATCCCGATGTTTTTTGTTATGTGTGTGGTGAATACACTTTGAAAGAGAGCAAAAAAACGAGTTTATCTTGCCTATTTTGGCGTTCATTTAGGAGATCAAGATAAATCTTGGACCCCACATTTCATATGTAAAACATGTGTTGAACATTTGCCACAGTGGACAACTGGAAAGAGGAAGTGCATAAAGTTTGGTGTACCAATGGTTAGGAGAGAACCGCGAAACCATCATGACGACTGCTATTTTTGTCTAGTTAATATTAAAGGCATAAATAGAAACAATAGACACAAATGGACATATCCTGATCTAGATTCTAAGGCCTGTAGCGCATTCGGAAGAAATACCCGTTCCATCATTCAGCAGTCTACCCGGACTGACAGAAGATGATACAGAAACATCAACGTCTGACGAAGTTCAAAGAATTCAATCAAAAAACGACAGCGAACTTGAAGCAGATTTAGCAACTCCGCAGTGTTTCAATCAAGAAGAACTAAATGATCTTATAAGAAACCTGAATCTCTCAAAGGAATCCGCTGAATTACTTGCATCCAGATTAAAAGAAAAAAATCTACTTTGTCCACGTACTAATATTACATTTTATCGTAAAAGAGACAAGGATCTGCTGCCTTTTTTTGCTCAGGAAAATGACTTGGTATTCTGTAACAATATAAAAAGGCTCTTAGAAAAAATGGGTTTGCCTGAATACACTTCAGATCATTGGCGCCTTTTTATTAACAGTTCAAAACGTTTAAAATGTGTTCTTTTACATAACGGTAACAAATGTGGCTCAATTCCTATTGGTCATTCTATTACCATGAAGGAAGAATATGAAACAATTGCATTAGTTTTGAGAAAAATTAAATACGAAGAACATCAGTGGGCAATTTGTGTTGATTTAAAAATGGTTAATTTCCTCCTTGGACAGCAGAGTGGTTATACAAAACATCCGTGTTTTTTGTGCCTTTGGGACAGCAGAGCTAAAAATGAGCACTGGGTTAACAAAAATTGGCCTTCAAGAGATGTCTTGATTCAAGGAAAACAAAACGTGATCAACGAACCTTTGGTTTCAAGAGAATAAATCTTACTTCCGTCCTTGCATATCAAGCTAGGCCTAATGAAACAATTTGTGAAGGCTTTAAATCGAAATGGAAATTGTTATAGATATTTGTCACATACATTTTCTGGCATTAGCACGGAAAAACTAAAAGCTGGTATATTTGATGGTCCTCAAATAAGGCAACTTGTTAAAGATCCACAATTCACCATATCAATGAACGAGACTGAATCTAACGCTTGGTGTTCATTTGTTCAAGTAGTACAAAATTTTCTTGGCA
Organism: Kuschelorhynchus macadamiae; assembly: GCA_030620095.1. Lineage (NCBI taxonomy): Eukaryota > Metazoa > Arthropoda > Insecta > Coleoptera > Curculionidae > Kuschelorhynchus > Kuschelorhynchus macadamiae. The sequence continues at coordinate 531,735 of JAUTXW010001028.1, forward strand.
ATCATAAAGCAGAGAATTACGTAGAATTAGTAGAAACTATGCTTTCAAATGTAACATGAGTATAAAAGTTCACTACCTCCACAGCCACTTAGATCGTTTTCCAGAAAACTTAGGTGATTGTAGTGAAGAACAGGGGGAAAAATTCCATCTGGATATTAAAACTATGGAAGATCGTTATCAAGGACGATGGGACAGCCATATGATGGCGGACTACTGCTAGAGCTTTCAGCGAGACTGCCCTAGTAAACTCCATTCTAAAAAGTTGTATAAAAGAAAATTTTTATGTGATTAGTGACTAATGTAATTATGTAAATTAAGTTTAAGCAAAAAATACTTAAACCCATATGTCTTTGTTTTTTTAACTGGCAATAGTAATAATATATAACAGAAATATATACACAATTTTTTTTTTAAAACTAGATCTGATAGACAAAATCTGAGAACCTTTTTACATTCTGCATCCAAAAATTACCCAGGAACAGTTAAAAAATCGCAGGCACGAAAATGTGTGTTGGCCTGTGTTATCGTTTTTTTAATTTTAGGTATTTAAGTCAAAGGTAATATCAAGATTGACAATAATACTTTCGTCACCGTAGATTTATAATTTTATTTTTTACAAAATAAGTTATTCCGTTAAATAATAAGATTTGATTTTTATAAATTATTTAATAACATTTAGAAGCAATAACAAGTGATTGTAACCAATTACAAATGAATCAAAACATGTGCAGATAAAATTCTTACATTGCCAAATAAATATAACATTAAAAAAAATTTTCAACATGCTTGTCACATAATTCTTGGCACTTTTCATATATTCTTCTTTCAGCATTATTTTCGTTCATATTTATTATTTCATTTCTTACATTCCTTTGATTTTCATCAATTATTTTCGTTTTGATACATATTTCAAATATCTCCAAAGGAATGTATCTAAAAGCTTGAGGTCTGGGCTATTTGCAGGCCACTATAACCTTCCATGTCTACGGATCCATTCGTTATACTAAGGGTTTAAGAAATTGTTAACCTCATGTATATTGGTAGGGGGGAGCTTGATCCTATTACCATATGGAATATCCAGAAATGCAGCTACCCTACTTGACCCAATTTTTGTGGCAGATAAAGAACTTGTTTCAAGCCATGGTACGATCTCTGCGGATAATATATCCGACCACAGAATGGTTTGTTGCAGTTTAACTATAAATAAAGTCCGTGTTGTACTTAAAATTATTAAGTTTTGGTCTTATAAATCTTTTAACTATTACAATTTTTGTCAAGACTTGAACCATTTGGAATGGAATAATGTTTTTTTTGTAAATAGTATAGATGACAAAATTAATTTATTTTAGATTTGTTTTACCGTCATGCCCCAATTAAAGAAGTTCGAATAACAAAGCCTAAAGCACCGTGGCTTACTGAAAACCTTAAATTATACATGAAACAGAGGGATCGGGCTTTACAGACTTTTAAAAGAACGAGTGATCCAGATGGTTGGGTAGCTTATAAAAGTTTAAGAAATTTCACACTATCGGTAGTGAGACGTGAAAAACAAAAAGGTATCTTAATTCACTGTCTGCTGATAAAAACCACTGTAAAATTTGGAGGGCATTAAAAGATTTAAATGTCTGCAATAAAAACATTAAAACCATCCCCGAAAATTTGCAGAATCCCAATTTAATTAGTGATTATTTTGGACTTTTTTTGCAGAATGTATTAAATTGTGATAATATTATTGAGTTCTATAGTAATAATCTTTTTAAAAATAATATTAGTTTTTCTTTTAAGTTGACAACAGTTGAAGAGGTACATTTAGTGTTAAAAAAATATTAAAAATGATGCGGCGGGGGTAGATAGCATTAAGGCATCTATGCTGCAATATTGCAGCCCTTTTATTGATATATATCTTGTTCATATTATTAATCTCTGCATAGAAAATGGCTACTTTCCTGACCAATGGAAGGTCGCAATTGGTAAAGCAATACCGAAAACATTATGTCCATCTGAAGTCAGTGATTTAAGGATTATTAGCATTTTACCAACCCTCTCTAAAATTTTTGAAAAAATTTTATGTAAGCAACTGTATATTTCTGTCTTATTTAATAAAATTTTGCCAGATTTTCAATGTGGTTTTAGAAAAAATTTTAGTTCTTCCGTGGCGTTATTTACGGTAATAGATGATGTTTTAAGAGCTTGGAATCAGCAGAAATGTACTGTGCTAGTACTTCTCGATTTTTCTAAAGCTTTTGATACCATCAACCAAAAACTTCTTTGTTCCAAATTAAAATATTATGGCTTTGATGAGGCATCCCTTAATCTTATTAATTCTTATTTTGAAAACAGGTTTCAAAAGATATATTGTGCAAATAAATTCTCAAAACAAATTTCGATTCTCTCTGGAGTGCCTCAAGGATCAATATTGGGCTCTTTACTATTTCTTATTTATACAGCTGACATTCTGAAATCTACAAAATATTGCCAAACACAAGCGTATGGTGATGATCCTCAGCTTTACTATTCTTTTAATATTCAGGATTGTCTACAAGCATCAGATTTAATTGATTATGATTTAAACAATTTAAAAATAATGTCGTCCGAGCAAAGCTTACAATTAAATCCGAAAAAATCTTTAGTTATGTTTTTCGGAAATAAAAATCAAGTTTTAATGTTGCTCTGGATGGTACGACACTACCTATAGTTGAGTCAGCAAAGAATCTTGGATTTATCATAGACTCAAATTTAAGATTTAAAGAACATGTTAAAAAACTCATGCAAAAATAATTTTTAGCTTTAAAACTTTCGTACAGTAACAGACACATCCTAAATTTACGCTTACGCAAAAATCTGTGCGAATCCTTAGTTTTATCCAACTTTAATTACTGTGATTTTATTTATTGTAACTGTATTGATATTTCCGATAAAATAGGATCCAGAAGGTTCAAAATTCCTGTTGCAGGTTCATTTTTGGACTCAGAAAGTTTGACCATATATCGCATACATTTGAACAACTTAAATGGTTAAAAATGGACAATCACAGACTTCGTCATATGGCTACTTTTGTATTAAATATTTTAAATAACCCTGACGCATCTATTTAACTAAAAAATAAATTGGTACCTCGTAATAATATTCATGACGGGACTCATTTTACCAATCATTTAACTATACCTCACCATCGTTCAGCCGTGTTTCAGAGGTCATTTACGTATAATGCCGTTAAAACATATAACTATTTGCAACATAACCTTATCTCACTTAATGTAACTCAGTTCAAAAAACAATTTAAAATTTTTTTATTGACACTTCAAAGTCTTTAGTGTCACAACTTCAAATTTCTCCATAATTTTGTTATATTTTAAATTATAACTATGCAATTACTTGTGAATTATTTTGGATATATTGATTTTATCTATATTTGTTATGTATTTAATTTTCTTTTATTTATATACTTATACATTTTCTGCATTACTTTTGAGGTTAAGTAGAGTAGCCGACTTGTGCTAGACTTCGCCTCATTGTGGTGCCGTTTTTTTTAATATTATTACACTGTATATGTAAATATGCATTTCTGTAATATAAAGGCGATTATTTATTTATTTATATTTATTTATATAATATGCCTATGTTGTTTAAAAGGCAATTAGTCAAGTATATCTTTAATTTAATTTTTTACAAAAATTAAGTTAATGTACCTTTGGAGGCTCTATAATATTAGTAGTAGTAGTATTATTGACAATCTTGACACTAATTTTGACTTAAATGTCTAAAATTAAAAAAGTAACAGGTATTTTGTTTGCAAGCTGAACACACATCTCGATGTCAAATAAATTTAAATATTTTTGTTTTTATTTTTTAACTATATGAAGGTTCGAATTTTTCGCTATCAACGAACAAAATGTAACTCAGACATATGATACAGTCGGTGGTATTGGGGTTTCCTCAGCGAGTAGTCTGAGCATGTTTTATCAAAATGTCAGGGGACCACGCACAAAGACTGACGAGATTTCTCTAAGCATTTTGTCTTGCGACTATGAAGTAATTTCTCTTACCGAGACGTGGCTTAATGGAGATATTAGTAGCTACGAAATGTTTAAACATAAATATATGGTTTTCCGTAAAGATAGGAGTTATAAAGAACTGGGATGCCAGCGCGGCGGAGGCGTGTTGATTGCAGTTTCTTGTTGTTTTCAGGCATCCTTGATTATTACTCCTATTCATCTAGAGTTTGACGATGTTTGGGTTCAGGTGAAGGCTGGCGACACAAAATTAGTCCTAGGATGTGTATATTTCCCAGCCCAATTCTAGCCTGGAGTATTATCAGTCATTCTGCAATACCTGCGAGTCGCTGAGAAATAGTTTTGACAGTCATACATTTTTAATTTCTGGGGATTTTAACCTTTCTTCAGTGGAATGGATCTATGAAGACGATACCCTTGTTCCAAGGTCTTTAACATCGTTGGCCTCTGAAACTCTTATTGTGTCAATGAACTTTCTAGAATTGCAACAAATTAATTCTTTATGCAATCACATGGGTAGAACTTTAGACTTGATTTTTGCTGATGGCTTTGTTAATGTTCGCATTTCGTCTCCTAATTTACTAGTAAATATTGACCCTTACCATCCTGCGATTGAATTGATGTATAAAATTGAATATGTTCCTCCAATAAAAAGTTACAATCAAGTAAGTGTATATCAATTTCATCAAGCGAATTTCCATGAACTCAATCTTTTTTATAAGCAATCGGATTGCTCTTTCTTATCATGTCCTGACATCAACAGGATCGTTGAAACCGTCTATGAGGTTTTGCTTCGGGGAATCGATATTCATGTTCCCAAGAAAACCATGGTTGACTGCAAGTACCCAAAATGGTTTGACCTCCCATTGAGAAGGCTTATTGGACAAAAGAATCGCCTATATAAGAGGTATAAAAGGACTGAACAACAAGCTGACTATCTGGCCTATTCGGACATACGACGTGAAGTAAAGTTTCGAACTGACATGTGCTATCTTACATATGTCACGCAAACTGAATTACTTATTCCGGAAAATATCAAGCACTTTTGGTCATTTGTTCGTAACTTGAGAAGAGACTCTGGTATGCCTAGTGTTATGAATTATGACGGTGAAGAAATTATGGGTTCAAATCACATCGCTAATGCCTTTGCAGCCCATTTTCAGTCCTGCTATTCACACCATCAAATTTTAGATTTTAGTCAGATCAGTCCCGTAAGTTCTTCAGGGAAACTACCAGCGACATTATTTTACAGAGGCAGAAATCTGCACTAAAATAGATGGCCTTGATGTTTCTAAGAGGGCTGGTCCTGACGGAATTCCCACTATCTTTTTGAAAAGGTGCTGTCAGTCGTTGTCTCAACCGCTATGTGTAATTTTTCAAAGATCTTTTAATCTAGGTTCATTTCCTGATATTTGGAAATTTTCTACACTGATGCCGATCTTTAAATCCGGTGATAAAAGCGATATAAAGAACTACAGAGGTATCTCTTTGCTTTCACATATCCCAAAGCTGTTTGAGGCAATTATCACTGATCATTTATTTGAGTCTTTGAAACACTACATTACGAGTATGCAACATGGTTTTTATCGCGGTCGCTCAACTACTACAAATCTTGCGATGTTCCAAAATTACTTAATTACATCTGTCGAAGCTGGCCAACAGATTGATGCTGTTTACACGGACATATCCAAGGCTTTTGATAGTGTTTGTCATCAGCTTTTATTATTAAAATTGCAGCAAATTGGTCTTTCTGGAAGTTATTTGGAGTGGATCAGACAACAGTCAACATTTGTGGTTCAGTTTCTAGGGAGGTTATTGTGACATCGGGTGTCCCACAGGGTTCACATATTAGTCCAGTGCTCTTTCTACTTTTTATAAATGACATAGTATCTTGCTTTAGAGCGTCCAAGTGTCTTTTGTATGCAGACGATTTAAAATTTTTTGCTCCCGTTTACACTGACTCAAATGCACTGCAATCTGACATTGGAAGGCTCGTCAACTGATGCAGCACTAATTATCTCCATCTTAACATATCCAAGTGTAAAGTGCTCCGTTTTCATAAACGCATTAATCCTGTTCTCTCCTCCTACTTCATAAATGATGTAACACTAGAGGTTGTTAGTTCTTACACTGACCTAGGTGTTATTTTTGATGACAAACTAACATTTAATCTGCATATTGACAGCATTGTACTCAAGGGTTTTAGATTGTTGGGCTTTATAAAAAGGAATACAAGGCATGTGACGGACACCAAAGCAATTGTCTGTCTGTTTTACTCACTGGTACGGAGTGTTTTGGAGTATTGTTCAACAATATGGAGTCAATCATACCAGTGCCATAACGATAGAGTTGAAAAAGTACAAAATAGATTTGCGAAATACCTCTTATATAAATTTAATTTTCCATATCAGGATCTATCGTATAACACTAGAACTCTTCTATGCGGCCTTCAAACCCTTGAGTTTCGGAGACGTAAGGCACTTCTTGTCTTTCTACACAAGCTAATAAATGGAGACATTGATTGTGAAATATTGTTGGGGTCGGTCTCATTTCTGGTACCTATTAGGAGAACAAGACAACCTCAGCTATTCTTTGAAAGATACCACCGTACAAATTATGGGTCTGGCGCATTTATTGACCGACTAGTGTGTAATTACAATCGTCATTTCGCAGAATATGACATCTTTAGACTTAGCACTTTGCAGCTAAAAAGGCAGCTAAATGGATTGCTTTTGTGAGGTTTTTTACACTTCGTATTCATATGGATTTATGTATTCCTTTGTAATTTTTTTTTTGTGTCTGTAAATGTGTATTTGTGTATCAATTTTTTTCCTCTATTTTAAATGTTTGATGTAGTTACTGTTTTTATTGGGTCTCTCGATTTTGACTTTTTTATTTTGACCTTGTTTACGAATCCGTACCATTTAGAATGTTTAGCATTCTGTAGTGTACGTATCAGAAGGACCACTTGTCCGATGCGTGCATCGGCTACGTCCTTTCTTATAAATAAATAAAATTAAAAAAAAAAAAAAAATGACTGCAAAAAATCAAGAGTTTATTAAACAAAATAAGTCTAGAACTTCTCATAGAATCGAAAAATCAGACAAAACCATACCATCTCCAGTTTAAAATAATCTGTTATATCTTTTTTATTCAATGCTCAGTTGTTTTGCTGATATTATTTATGAATTTATCAACTTTCATCTTTATAAAAAAATAAATTATAAGCAGTGTTCTGTTTATTTGAACATTCTTGTATAGGATGTTTATGAGTGGAAGTAATAAGAGGAATATGGCCCATATATCGGATTTCATAAGTGTAAAAAAGAAATGTTTTTAGGACTCTCTCGAAACTGATGGAGTACATGCACGATGAAGGTGTAGATACTAAAACTCTATGGAAGAATCTTCAGCAGTTAGTCATAAAGACAATAATCTCCTCAGAAGCCTTAATAACTCCCCTATGTGAAGAGAATATGAATAGTTATTACAATTGTTATGAACTATTTGGTATTGATGTTTTGTTAGACGAACATTTGAAGCCTTGGTTACTAGAGGTAAAATACTGCCATCCATATTAAGTTTTTATGAGTTTTTGTTATATTGTTTCTGTCCAATTTTAGTTTTTGGAAAATGTATGATTTTGCATAGGTATTTCAGAAGTTTAGTTCCTGATGTCATTTAAAAAAAAAATACTGTTAGCAAATTTTTTTTGACTTTTATTATAAAAGTTACATAATGTTTGTATTAAACTTGTCAAAAAAACATTTGCACAATGTAAAGTTCATAAAATTCAATCATGTTTAGTTTTTAAGCATTTTATGTTTTGACAGAGAGATAGCTCTCTTTTTTTCTGATTTCATACATATAATATGTTTTGAATTGACAGTGATAGAGTCGTCAAAACGTTTTGCATACTTCAATCTGATATTTGTGTAGTTTAAAATTAAATTGTAACATTCAGTAAGTGAAATAGGTTATTCGGAGGAAGAAGAGCCTCGAACTGTTTGTCTTTTTATATTCAAATAACAGGATAGCATCAGTTCAACAGTAATCCGTGAGCGGGTACTGTCAGACGCATTATTCGGCTATTTAGTAAAACCAACAGTCTTGAAAAAAGACCGACGTTAGAGAAGACTTGAGTATTTTACACTGGCACTTTTGATTAGCCGGCTGATAGACCTGATTTAAACCAGTTAGATTTCTAAAAAAACTAATTTATTATTAATGACCCCAAAATGTACGATCAGTGTGACAAAGGATGGAACAAGAAATATTCATGCTCAGTAGAGATCATCCAGACTTTATTTTGAACCCGATGCATCACAAAATTAGAAAAAATGAAATCGTGGAGAATATATAAAAAATATATGGTTAGTGTGTAGAATTTTAGGTTCGTGAAAAGCTTTAAAGATATGACAATGGCCGTTCTGTGTTTATTATTATAAGTCTTGTCATTATGCGATTTTTGTATTAAAAGTCACTCGTGCAGGTGGTGGTACAAATACAAAAATTAGCCCTGTATCAACAAATAGATGTATTCTCAAATTTTCTGATACAAAGTATATGGGAAGAAATGGACAGGCATTTTTCTCATTTTAGTCACCTCACTATTGGTTTAATTTTCAGGGATAGAAAAAAATTTTAGTGTGCCCACAAAAAATGCACGACCCCAAACTTATTGCTCAACAAGCTTTGTTACCCGATAGCCCTCAGAAACGCGTAGAATTTTGTGAGAATATTCAGCCAAAACATACGAAGATGTCGAGTTTCTCTCGGGTGCATTTTTTTTTAAAACTAGACATCTTAGTATGCATTGTTTAAATTCTCACAATAGCTATTTACCCAACAAGTGCGGAAATGAATGCAGCATTTTGGTGGTTGGTGCTGGCAAAAATGTTGACACTTTTTCTTCTTAACTTGTCATATTGGTGCTGATTCACTGGTTCATTCTTGTCAGCAATACTGTCAATTTCAAACGCGAAACTTGCAGAAGGCAAGGGCAGATGCGAATTTTCCTTAGAATTTTCTACTGTAGAACATAGAATTTGGTTGGCGATGCGTTTTTTGTTCTCCATGGATTTGTCCACATATCATTCAGCAACTTTTGTCGATTGCGCCATCCCTCGAGATGTTTCAAATGAGTAATATCCACTCCAGCGTCGGCCAACATAGTAGCCCAAGAGCGTCTATAACAGTGTCCAGTAAAGGTATCTGGATTTGGAAGTCTCAAAAAAGCAGCCACGTCCGATGGCATCTTACCAAACTTGTTAATGCTAACAGTTTGAGTAGTATATTTACCCTTTTGGAAATTGACAAAACACCTTTGATGTGGGGTACTTTTTTGGGTCGCAGAGACATGTATTTCTTGGTTAAATTAAGATTTTTTTCTTCATTTATAACAAAGCTTCTACTCTGGCGAGTCTTGCTATCTGGTATTTTCACCAGACACAAATCTTCTTGTTCGACTACATTTTCATACTACAGATGAGTTAATCCTTCACGCCTTTGATTAGTAAATAAGTATCGCCAGGCGCAATGCTTAAAAATTTTTCAACATGTTCGTGGTCTAAAACCTACCATTTTCTTTTTTAAATAACCAATTAATTTGAAATGCCTGCTAATATCAACGTTTTTCTTAATGTTTAGCATAGATTTTATCATTGAGTACTCGGACCACATTGTAAACTAGAAGCATCTCTGGATGTATCTGACTTTGAATTTTTCTGGAAGCAAATCCAAATCTACTTCTTTAGCTGCGTTCATAATTTATTCTGGAACCCCGTCTTGCATGACCAGATTGTCAAATTCACTTAAATTCATTGTAATAATGCAAAATTATGGAAAATACGCATATACAAAAGCAATTAATGACAAATAAATATGTCAGTTTGTTGATTTCTAACAATTGGCTTTAAGCGTCCTTAGTAACCTGGAAACCTGGTAGCTAATCAAAACGGAATGCATTAAGCCTGCTACACACTCTGATATATGTATCAAAGACGGTTTATTAATAAATTAATTAGTAATAAATTAATTTTGAAATATTACTAGCCAAACAATTTTTAAAACCAATTTTCCGAATGGATATCGGTGCGGAAAATTGATTTTTCCGCACAGCTGTAGAAAAAAATTCTATGCGTTTCAGGGCATCTTGTGCTTTTATAATTATTGTTATTATTAATTATTTATTTTGCTGATAATTTTAATGAATTATTTTTTGATATAAAACATGATCTAGAATTAATGTGTTCCTGGCTTAAATCTCACAAACTATCGTTAAATTTTAGTAAATCTTCTTTTATGTTAATAAGTAAAACAAAGATAAATTCTGGTATTGCCCCAGTAGTAATAAACAATAACAAAATTAAATATTCAAATACAACAAAATTTTTAGGATTAATTATAGATGAAAACTTAAATTGGAAAAATCATATTCAAAGTGTAAGAACTGCTATAACTCTATTAATAGGAGTATTATACAAAGCAAGATATTTCGTTCCATTAGAATTCTTAAAAAAAATCAATATTATTCGTTAATATATTCTAAATTCCAATAATTAATTTCAATTTGGGGATCTGCTTGTTCGTACATATTAAACCTTTAAAACAATTGCAAAATAAAATTCTAACATGTATTTATAAACTACCATATTTGGAGCCTTCTATTAACCTATATAAACCTAACGGATTTTTAAACTTACAAAATATTTATAATTTCAAAATTTGCATTTTAATACACTCTATTATTAATAAATATTATATTTAAAAAATCTATTACTTTACATAATCATGATACAAGACATTGCTTACAATTACAGACCATTACAATAAAAAGTAACTTTGGGAAAAAATCAATTCTGCACGATGGTTTAAAAATATATAATAACTTACCAGAGACTATAAAACATACAACAAAATTATCAATATTTAAAAAACAATTAAAAATGCATTTTTTAAAAAAATAAAAATGAATAGATTTTTTTAAAATATTTATTTCAACTTAGTTTTTATATTATATTGAATTATAACATAGGAGTTATTGTTATATGTTACATTCCATGTAATAAACTTGTAAAGTTGGTTTGGAATAGAACAGTTTAAAGTAATATACTCCAGAATGAGATCTGGGCTATTCCTAAATCGGTGGAAGCACTAGATATTGAGCCATGCAGATTGATATAAAAATAACCCAACGTGTTTATTTCATCTTCAGTTATTGCATGTATTTGGTTCCTGGCTGTATTTATCTCACAATAGGTAGGGTAATTTCCCTTGATTTTTCTAAATTTTCATTCGGCCTTTACTGCAAACGTGGATTAAATTTTCTACAGGGTGCCGCATGAATTTTTTCATAACATAAATTAAATTAAAAAAAATAAAATATCTGCGTTTGAATATGTAATATTTTCTTTCCGTTTTTATTTTTTTTTTTTTGGAGGGAGTTGTGTTTCCATTATTGCCAACCTATCTTATGTTTCATCAGATTATGGAACAGCTATGACTAAAGTCTATTCAAATTCGAGATAGAGTGCACCTAAACAACAGTTATTCGTGCAATAGACTTTTGTTTACATGTACTCTGTCTTGAATTTGAATAGACTTTAGTTTTGAATTTATCTGACGAATATTATATCTTTTATTAAAAACGCTTGTAAGTAGAAAATAGGTATAGGAACACCATGTAGTATTGTATTGAAATTTTTAAGCTTTATTTATTGATCTTACAACATAGGGTTGTGTGACTCATAACCTTTTTTCGAAAGTGTTAACATAAAGTGGTGTGTGTATGGTCAAACTAAAAACAGCATATCCCATGTAGATAATGTCATAATTTGAGCTTGGTCTATTTTTTGTATCCGGGCCTGCATAATTTTATTGTTTACTTATTTTATAATAATTAACAATAAATAAGTAATTAATATCTCAAAATCTGACGTGTAATCTAAAAAAATAGAGTTGGCTAACGCAACATATTAACGACGACGCTGTTATTGTGGATGGTTACAAATTTATCAGAGAGGACCGGCTTGGGCGTGGGGGGGAGTGGGAATCTATATTAAATCTTCTTTTAATTATACAGGTTTGCTTAGTGAATGTAGGAATATCGTAGAACATGTTTGAATTAAATCGCATGGTAATGTCACAATAAATATTGGCGATGTGTACCGGCCACCAAATGCAAGCCTTAATGAATTTCTTGCCTATTTCGAAGATACGCTAATCGAACTTTACACTCAATGTGATAAGATTATGTGCTTCGGAGACTTTAATATTAATATACTTGATCACGATAGTCCCCATGTAATACAATTTGAAAATATTTTAAGCCCTTTCAAACTGAGTCAGCTAATTTCTGAGCCAACTAGAATTTCGCGTACCAGCTCCAGCTTGATTGATTTAATATGTTACAATTCGGAAGATGTGCAGGATGTGGGTGTCAGGGACGCGGGTCTCTCAGACCATCTGCTAGTATACATCGTTCTAGACTTTCGTTCAACAGTGCTAAATAATAATAACTTTAAGTACAGGGCTTTGCGACAAATTAATATGACTTATTTTCAGGCCGACTCACTGATACTATTCTGGAGCTGTTTGATAGACATGCCCCATTGAGAACTGCAAACCATTCAAATAAACCCTACTGTCCCTGGATGACTGACATTAGACTTTTAAAAAACCTTAGAAATCAGGCTTTAAATACATACATAGCATTGGAACTATTATAAGCAGCTCCGAAATTTAGAGACTCAATTCTATAAGAACTGAAAAAAGTTTATTTAAACAATAAATTTCACAATTGCAGTATCAAAGATAAATGGGCAGAATTAAAAAGATTAAATATTCTAAACAAATCTCACAAGAACATTCCCGAACAACTTCAAAACATAAATCAAATGAACATATTTTTTACAGAATTAACAAAAAATCGTACTGGCCTCAAACAAGATTTAATCGATTTTTATAATAATAATCTCCTTTCAAACATGTCATTTAATTTTTAATACCATTTCAAAAGAACTGTTAGCTAACATTATTCTCAGTATTAAGTCTAAGCCGTTCGGTCCAGATAACCTAAATATTACTCTAATTTCCTTGTGCTGTCCTATTATTATTCCGTACATAACACACATTGTCAACTGTTGTATTTTACAACAATATTTTCCAAAAAATCGGAAGTTAGCTCATGTCATCCCACTAGCTAAAGTCAAAAACCCTACCGACTTTAGTCAACTAAGGTCGATTTCCTTGTTACCTACGCTCTCCAAAATTCTGGAAAAGGTAATGGAGTCTCAAATTTCTTCATATGTATCTAGTAATAATATCATCCCTTATAAACAATCTGGGTTCAGAACCGGGTACAGTTGCGCCACTGCCTTATCCCATATTGTGGATGATATTGTCAGAGCACAAGATTTTAACCAGGCAACTGTTCTCATTCCATTAGATTACACAAAAGCTTTCGACTTGATTCATCATAATATATTGCTTTCTATTCTAAAATATATTGACTTTGGCCAGTCGGCGGTGGCAAAGTTGGCGTCTGTTCTCTCGGACAGATTCCAGAGGGTAATTCTGAATGGGAAACAATCCGATTTACTCAATATCACAGCGGGTGTTCCCCAAGGCAGCATTCCCGGTCCTCTTCTGTACAGTATTAACACATTTAATTTCATGAAATCACTTCGTCACTGCAAGTACCACCTCTATGCAGACGATACTCAAATTTACCTATCTTTTAACCCCAATCAAGCCGAATAGCAAACATTCAAATCAACTTGACTTATACTATCTTTTCAGTAAATCCAATGAACATCTTCTTAAGATTAACCCAAGTAAATCCGCAGCATTATTATTTTATAACGAGACTGAACGGCTTACGTCTTGAATCCACCATTAAATAAATTAAATAAAATTCTCGGGCTTGTCGTAGACAATAAACTAAAATTTAATGATCACGTAACTTCATGCCTTCAAAAAGCATTCTCACTATTAAAACCTTTGTACTCTCATCCACATAAACTTAATCAAAAGAACAAGGCCTTGTTGTCCAACACTCTCATTTTGTCACAATTTAATTTCGCAGACAACGTTTGTGGTCCTTTCCTTGATTTACAGGCTAAAAATCGGGTTCAAAAGGTAGAAAACTCACGCATACGTTTTATTTATGGCATTAGACGAAGGCAGAGGGTTTCACATAAACTGCTCGAATTGGGCTGGCTTAACATGCAACATCGTCATATCTAGCACTCTGTCTGCTTTTTTTAGAAAATTTTGGAGGCCGCCCCTTGGAATAATATTTATAGCATAGATAATATCGATGAACAAATTTCGTTTCTCACTGATACTATTCTGGAGCTGTTTGATAGACATGCCCCATTGAGAACTTCTAACCGTTCAAATAAACCCTACTGTCCCTGGATGACTGACAACATTAGACTTTTAAAAAACCTTAGAAATCAGGCTTTAAATCGATTCAGACCTACCAGACTTACCGAGCATTGGAACTATTATAAGCAGCTCCCAAATTTAGCGGCTAATTCTATAAGAACTGAAAAAAAGTTTATTTAAACAATAAATTTCACAATTGCAGTATCAAAGATAAATGGGCAGAATTAAAAAGATTAAATATTCTAAACAAATCTCACAAGAACATTCCCGAACAAGTTCAAAACATAAATCAAATGAACATATTTTTTACAGAATTAACAAAAAATCGTACTGGCCTCAAACAAGATTAAATCGATTTTTATAATAATAATCTCCTTTCAAACGTCATTTAATTTTAATACCATTTCAGAAGAACTGTTAGCTAACATTATTCTCAGTATTAAGTCCAAGTTGTTCGGTGCAGATAACCTAAATATTACTCTAATTTCCTTGTGCTGTCCTGTTGTTATTCCATACATAACATACATTGTCAAGTGTTGTATTTTACAACAATATTTTCCAAAAAATCGGAAGTTAGCTCATGTCATCCCACTAGCTAAAGTCAAAAACCCTACCGACTTTAGTCAACTAAGGTCGATTTCCTTGTTACCTACGCTCCCCAAAATTCTGGAAAAGGTAATGGAATCTCAAATTTCTTCATATGTATCCAGTAATAATATCATCCCTTATAAACAATCTGGGTTCAGAACCGGGTACAGTTGCGCCACTGCCTTATCGCATATTGTAGATGATATTGTCAGAGCACAAGATTTTAACCAGGCAACTTTCTCATTCCATTAGATTACACAAAAGCTTTCGACTTGATTCATCATAATATATTGTTTTCTATTCTAAAATATATTGACTTTGGCCAGTCGGCGGTACCAAAGTTGGCGTCTTTTCTCTCGGACAGAATCCAGAGGGTAATTCTGAATGGGAAACAATCCGATTTACTCAATATCACAGCGGGTGTTCCCCAAGGCAGCGTTCTCGGTCCTCCTCTGTACAGTATTTACACATTTAATTTCATGAAATCACTATGCAGACGATACTCAAATTTACCTATCTTTTAACCCCAATCAAGCCGAAATAGCAAACAATCAAATCAACCTTGACTTACACTATCTTTCCAGTAAATTCAATGAGCATCTTCTTAAGATTAACCCAAGTAAATCCGCAGCATTATTATTTTGTAACGAGACTGAACGCTTATGTCTTGAATCCACCATTAAAAGGCTCGGGCTTCATAGACAATAAACTAAAATTTAATGATCACGTAACTTCATGCCTTCAAAAAGCATTCTCACTATTAAAACCTTTGTACTCTCATCCACATAAACTTAATCAAAAGAACAAGGCCTTGTTGTCCGACACTCTCATTTTGTCACAATTTAATTTCGCAGACAACGTTTGTGGTCCTTTCCTTGATTTACAGGCTAAAAATCGGGTTCAAAAGGTACAAAATTCATGCATACGTTTTATTTATGGCATTAGATAAAGGCAGAGGGTTTCACATAAACTGCCCGAATTGGGCTGGCTTAACATGCAACATCGTCGTATCTTGCACTCTGTCTGCTTTTTTTACAAAATTTTAAAATTTCACCGTCCTTCATATCTCCTCGATAAACTTCAATACCGTAGTAGTATTAGTAGTTAGAGGGAGGTCTAGAGACCTGACTGGTAGGCCTATAAAGCCCTTTCAGTCTACCCCAGCTCCTCCCTCAACCACCACCCGCCACCAGGTGTACATCCTTGAATCTGCCTGTCCTTACTATATATGTCTGCATATCCTTCCATGCAAGATCCTTAACTTCGTCCCTATGCAAGACCGTAGTGCCGAAAATATCTCGTCGCGGTCTCGCTCGCGCTTCACATCTGCACAGGAAGTGATGCGGAGTTTCCTCCTCTTCCTGACACTCCGTGCAGATAGAATCTTCCTCAATGCCTAACATAAAGAGGTGTCTCCTCAATCGACAGTGCCCCGTTACTATTCCTACGATGGAATTTAGAGCTTTCCTGTTTCGGGCTAGTAACCACTCTGTTCGGCCCTTATCGGGCTTCACAATGAAGTCTTTAGCTTGCCTCCCGACCCCGGACTGGCCCCATTCACGTTGAAGTTCATGTTGTGCCCATTCGTCGAGTGCTGTCCTTATCTGCTGCCTAGTGATGCCCAAAGCTGGTTCTGGTCCTACATACGGGCTGGTGGCGCCTGCCCTCTCGTTGCCCTCAATCCCACAGTGTCTTGACACCCAAACCAACTTCACTCTTTTACGTCGCGCCAACTACTCTAGCCTGTCACCGCATTCCTGAACCAAAACTGATCCCGCCATGGGTGAGTCGAGCGCCTTAAGTGCTGCTTGACTGTCTGAGCATATGACAATTTCTCCCTCTGCCCCCTCTATGACTTCCTTCATCGTTATTGCCATTAGAATGGCATATACCTCAGCCTGAAACACCATTGAAAACTTCCCCAAAGGGAAGCTGGACCCGGTTTGTGTAGCCTCAATATAAACTCCAGCACCAGAGGATTGCAACTGTGTCATACGTGAACCATCCGTATAGCAAACAATTGCCTCTCTGGAGAACTCCAGCCTGTTTCTCTCCCAGTCCTCTCTTTCGGGGATTGAGATACTATAACCCTTATGCCATCTTAGTCTGCCTGAGGGTCGTTCTACTCTGTAGGTAGATAAAGGGATCTCTCTTTCCACAATGTGGGAGATCCTTGCATGACCCACAACCTCACCTTTGGTATGCCAAGCTCCTGCGTCTCCAATTCGCAAGTGCGCTGCCATATTAACGAAAGTCGACAATGATGGCAGCCCTAGCAAGACATCCAATGCTGCTGACGGCGTCGTCCTCATTTCTCCAGTTATCGCTAGGCTAGCCAGTCTCTGGACTTTTGCAAGACTGGACCGAATGGTTTTCCTCTCCACCGAGGGCCACCATACTATTGAGCCGTATGATATCCTGGGTCTTATGACTGCTTGGTACAGCCAGTGCATGACCCTAGGATTTAGCCTCCAGGTTGTGCCTACCGCTCTACGGAGCTGCCAGAAGGTCACTATTGACTTCCTTGTCTGCCTATCGACATGAGTCTTCCAGCTCAGCTTTGCATCTACTGTAATACCGTACGAATGTGCATAATTTAAATTTACGCCGACAATATCTGCTATCAGTACCCTTACACAACAAAGAACAGTTTAAAAAAAGTTATTCTTATCAAATTGCTAACTTAATCAACAAATATAAAATAACCAGTACGTCACTGTCAGTTGCATCCTTTAAAAAATCAATGAAAAATAAATTGCTCGGCCAACAACTACAATCCCCTCTCTACTTTGCATATGTCTAAAATAACTCTCTCACTTCCTGTCTCGTGCGTCAGTAGTATAGCGCTATTAACTTGGACGCGTACTTTCTTATGTATATATATTTTTTTGTATAATCACCCTGCACTACTCTTTTTTTTTTAGAAAAACTTCAAACTAACTTTCTTTATGAAAGTTAATAATAATTTTTTTGTATAATTATGTAATAGACTTCAACAGCCCCTTCGCTCGTGAAGGAAGCTGATAAGTGGCCTGTAATGTTCTTGGTTACTCTTGTTCAATGGAAATAATAGACGTTGGTAATAACAATAACTCTATTTGGAATATCAACAATATACAGCCCAAGGGCTGGACCGACAAGGTCCACCCTTGCACTTGCTACCACTCGGGTTAAGGCTAATAACTCTGTGTGGGTGAATGCGTGATGTAGGACACCGTTGCCAAGCGCGCGATGCAGCGTCAGCGTGCTTATTCCGCTTGTATTATAAATGTGAAGCAACTTTAATGAGAACAACTAATACAGGGTGTCACTACACTACACCTTCCCCCTTTTGAAAGAATGATTAAACCTGTTGAATCATTCTCACAAAACAACAACCTAAACACCAAAATAACCAAAAAAAAAATTCGTTATAACTAATTAGCTGTTGACACTACTTTTACAAACAACTATTTAAAATGTGACAGTAATGGCTTTCACTATGCGCACTTGTGAAGGACACTGCTGTATTATGAGCTAAATTGAGGCTTAAATGAATTATTTGGGTTATTGACATATTTTTATAATTGTTAATATTATGAGTGTTTTTTTGTACAGCTTTGTCAACCAATACGATAAATAAGCAATTTAATAAATAAATACATAATATAATATATTAATCTATGAATAATAAAATAAAGTCAATAAATATCATGACATAATATATCTTATAATAAAATTTCAACTTAATAATGTCAATAATTATACCCATACACCAATAATAAGCGTAACTATTTAAAAATTTATATATTATATATGCATATAGTGGGGTGTGTGCAAAAGGTAGTATAAAATGTAAGTTTTATTATTATTGAGACAAAATTCCTTCTGTATTATTAGTTAAATCGTAAGTGATTAAATTCGATAATTCGAATATTACTGTATTATTGACATGGAATAATATAGAGAATTATTAAAGTCATGACTGAATAGTTTTAATTATTATGTATATTCTGTTCAGACTCTAACTATTATGTAATATTAGCTTTAAATAATTTCAAAAATCAAATTATTATATATATTACAAGATTGAGACCTTTAGAAGCTCATTTTCATTGCGTCGTGGGTAGCTTTCTCAAAAAATAATATTGTCGTTACTTTCACTGATTATAACTATCTTTTTATTATTATTATTATTATTATTATTATTATTAGCGCATTTGTAAATCCTTTCCCAAAAGATTTAAAATCTTTACTGCTTATCTTATACTTTACTTGCTTTGTCCCTTATTCGTTTTATATATTATATATTCATATTTTTGCATGCATTTTATTTATATATTTATATTTTAGTTTTTTCCAGTTCCCTCAGCGACGTACCTAAGTCAGACGCTGATCGGGGTTTCTGGCTTATTATTTTTTTTTTTACAGTCTACTTAACAGTATCTATGAATACTTTTGACGTCTTGACTTAAATATTTCGTACGATTTAAAACTAGATTTTAGATACGTATATAAGATAACCGTTATTAGACTGCGGGTACCCTATAGTGCATTAAGCACTACTTTCATCATTTCTTATATTATTTTTAGGACACGCACCCCTTTCATCAGCCTACATAGCTTAGATAATGGCGCTAACGCCCAAATTACCATTAATGAGTGGGAAAGTGCTCCTATTTCTTTTCTTTTTACTTTCTATGCAGACCAGCTAATACCTATACGCGTTTAGAACTTTTATACATTTTCGGCTGATCAGACCAATCCTGTATAATTTCTAACAATTTAAGTATGATATTCACTGCTGCACCTTCCATTTTATATACTCATACATTCTTTAACCATTCTCATATATTTTACCATTCCTAACAACAACCTTTTGATCATAAGACATTCATTTAGGTTAAGTAATATTTTCACAAAAAATCTAGCATTTATGATCAGAGATTTATTTTATCAGCGCTAATTTTTTTTTTGTTAATATTTAGGTAAATACGGCTTAATTTCACAACTTTCTTAAGTAGAAGTAACTTTACACATATACGCTGAGCTACTGTCTAAGTTCTTAGAATTTTAATAAAATAAGCTTTTCGTTGCGTAAGCGTTAATAATTTTCCCTTTTGGTTTATTAATGAATTTACTTATTTATGTCACAGAATTATGGTAAAATTCGACTTCAAATTTTTAATGCTCTAATAATTATTGAATGTATTAGAAATATAATTGAATATGTTTTGTATCTGAATTTTGTGCTAGCCACCTAACGTTTAGCCAGCATAAGCTGCATAATCTGCTCTTATTTATTTTTGTAACCCTATTTAGTTATCTCGGGGTTGTCAAGTATTTTTTTTTTTGATGGTCATTTTAACATTGTATTTTGTATTTTAAAGTAAACATTAAACATTTATCAAACTACTGCAGAATATAGTTTAGCCTTAGATATGTTTTTGAATGCTAATGAATAACCAAATTATGTGTTTTGTTTTCAGGTTTTTTAATTTATTATTATTATTTGATAAACAGTATTTTCAGCGCCCAAGTTTTATGGCTGGGTTAGCTTCTTTTATTGACTTTTCAGAGAAAATTTAAACAGATATACAAAGGAAAAACCATTTTTTTTTTCTAACTAGGTATAATATATGTTCAGATTTCTTTTTAACATTTTTTTTTGTTTAGTTTCTGAAAATTTTCTTCAAAAAAATATTCACAATTTCCTCGTCATTTAGAGAAAATCCACTTGAAATTAAAAGGAAGACAACCTGGGGTATTTTTTTTTCATTAATATGGCGAATTTGTGGGCTTATTCAGCTATGCCTGGTGAATATTCAGCGAGGCAACATGGTAACGCTGAGTCGTCTTAATACCTTGGTAGACGTTGCTCGACTTTGATTAAATAACACATACAACTACGTAACCCGGGGGGCTTGTCGTCAATGATATATAATGTAGTTAATTAATATTATAATATTTGTTATTTATTATTATTTTATATAGTTCCCAACCAGGATAGCCACTGCGTGTGTGAATTATATTGCTTGCAGTTCAATATCAGTGCATTTAATAAAAATAACATGTATCTTCTGTTATTAATTACCAGTTTCCAAATATGGAAAAGAAAACATTATTTATTCAATATTCTGTAAATTGTTCGAAAATATACGTTAAGTGTAGTGGATCAATAGAATTATATATTTTTAATGCCCAATATAAAAATAGAAAACATAAATATAAGAAATTCTACATTAAATAACTTTGTTTAATTGCTTGAATACAATTAATTGACGAAATCCTGTTATCACTATGTCAGCAGAAAATCTAGGACTCGGTTTTTATTGCAACATATATAGGCTATGAACCCAATGAACTTAAGTTTTTTTTTATACGCGTAATGAAAAATTTAAAAAATTATTAAGGTTTCTTGGAAATTCATGCATCTACTTTGGCTTTTATTACTATGCAATGTTAGTTTTACAAACTTATTTTATGTGATATTTCGGGAAAGAAAACAGGTTTTTTTTTACAATGTAATAATTTGACCACTATAAATAAGCAAAAATAATCAATTTTCTAGTCTTTAGCACAATTTTTCCTAAAAAAAAAATGTAGAGAACGAAAAATCAATCAAGAATTAGTTATTAAGCTGACGAAATTAAAATATAAAACGGGGCCGTCGATATTATTTGATTTGATTTTACAAATGACGTTTTGAATTAAATTTGAAATACCGTATAAAGAAGTTGTAGTACATATTTAATCTATGAAAACTGAACATTGTTAGTTGTGTTAGTTATGAATTAAGAGCCAATTTGTCAATCCATGTGACTTAAGCAAAAATATTTCGTTTTAGTAAGTCATGCTTCAACAAATTAAACTGGCATTTACATATTTCTGTTAAGTACTCGTTTTAAAAGTTTAAGCTAGGCTCCTGTTTAATAGTATATGACCATTTATTTATTAAACATCAAACCATGTATTTTAAGTCATTCTTAGATTTCATATTGTACTCCGAGTTGTACTCCTTTATCTATATATATATTTTTTTTTTTATTTTACAAATGAACCAATGAAACCCAAATTGAAGCAATAATATGACAACTGCAAAAGCTACAGAAAGTTTTAGCTAGGTAATTATTTAGTAATTTTCTTATTTTAAAGTAGCCAAGAACTTAATTATTAATTCTCATTAAGCAATAAATTCAATAATATTCACCTAGTTTAGTAAGACGTGACATCGCATTGTTTTGGAATGCAATAATTGTTTTAGTAACAAATTAAAATAATTAGGACAGCCTGAATTTGTTTAGTTATTCAAATTTCAAATATTGTTTTGTTTGCATATTATTCGCAATTAATACGTAAAATGTATTTTTCTTAGACAAAAAAAAGATATTTAATAAAATAGCGTAATCCTCAGCACTAGCCGTTTTCGCATAACCCTACGAACATAAAAAAAATATCTAGATTAATTAACATCTAATGTCCAATATGAGTCTGTTTTTATTTATTTAAAATATTTTATTAATATCCCTTATCAGATAGAGAGATTAAGAAAAACATAATAATTATTAATTATCACTTGCTTCCAGTTCGTGAAATAAATTTGTTAGGTTTTGTAATACTCAATATTTTAAAATAAAATATACCTCGTATAACATTAATACATGTCAATATTCGTGTTTTTATGCAATATTACACCCTAGTCTAAAATTTAACACTACTTAATAAAAAAAAATTGAACACGCCCCTATGTTCCAGATGATCATTAAGAATTAATTATTGATTATTCTAGTACCTTTTGCTCACACTCGATTTTGCATTTTTTTAGATCCTTATCATATATTTACATACTTTAAAACTCTATAAATTCCAACAACTTCTACATTTCCATTTCTATATATAAATTTACCATATTTTTAAAGTCCTTGACACCAAAATTTGCAATTTCCATTTCCATATTAAATATATTTTTATTGTATCTTGACCTAAAAAAAAAACCTAAAAAGAGAAAACTCCTTCTGGTCCATATGGTGGTCTGGTGGTCCTCAACATCCAATTTTTCTTATTTATCAAATTTGGTCTGGTTTATCTAGTGGTCTTATTTTGCCCATATATGCAGTGGTATTGACAGCAGGTTTTAAGACACTTATTGCAGGATCCACTTACGAATGTTTTAAGGCCAGATCTTTTACGGCAGGGTCGCCATGTAATGTTCTTGGTTACTCTTGTTCAATGGAAATAATAGACGTTGGTAATAACAATAACTCTATTTGGAATATCAACAATATACAGCCCAAGGGCTGGACCGACAAGGTCCACCCTTGCACTTGCTACCACTCGGGTTAAGGCTAATAACTCTGTGTGGGTGAATGCGTGATGTAGGACACCGTTGCCAAGCGCGCGATGCAGCGTCAGCGTGCTTATTCCGCTTGTATTATAAATGTGAAGCAAGTTTAATGAGAACAACTAATACAGGGTGTCACTACACTACAGGCCTTTTATTCCTATTGTAGATGTCTATCTTAATGTTTTTTCGATTTGTAATTTTCTTTTGGAATAATAAACGTGTTTATTATTATTATTATTATTATTATATACAGGGCATTCCGTTTAAAATCCTTAACATACCACCATCTCTCTAACACACAGGATTTTTGTAGACATTCTAGATATATGGATCTTGAAATACACTGTATTATAACCACTCTCCACCTGCTTGTCACAGGTGTATCTAGGTTCAAAAAAAGTATTTTATTTAAATTCAACGAAATTTATAAATTTATATGGGAATGAATAAATACATTTTTTTTAGGTTAATATTTCCCCAAGTTTACATAGTGCCTCACCGCTTGACGCTCACGTGAAAGGTCCTTTGGTGCAGACCCTGTTTGATATGGCACAATTCCATTTTCCATTCAGGCTAGGGCAAAACATCAAGAACGCTCCCCAGTGCTTTGATGGTAGAATATACGCGACGCCGCTTACTAAGAAGGAACGGACCAAACATGCGAATTTCACCCAGTTTGAATGTAGGGACGACTACGTGTATGATATCTTAAAGGAGTTGACTGGTAAGAATTTTATTTTTGATCATTTTAAATCACATATGCCTTGAGAACTTATATGCCTATTTAGAAAACAATTGCTATATTATTACATCGATTTGACTTGATTGGCATGATGAAGGTTAGTGCAACATGGGTCCTGTGAATGCTTTCAGTTTTTGGCGTTTTGTGGAGATGAACCTGATTTAATTAATAATCGATTAGTGACTGGAGATGAGAGCTGTAACCAACTAAGAGTCGATGCAGTGGCAGTAATGACTCTCTCTGCAGGAAAAGTAATATTTTGGGACCGCCAAGGAATTTTATTGATTATCTAGAAAAGGGTCAGACAGTAACAAGAGAGTATTACGCAAGCTTATTACATCGCCTCAGGGACGCTATAAAACTCAAGAGACGCGGAAAACTGACGCAAGGTACTTTGATGTTGCAAGATAATGCACCAACACACAAGTCAAGGCTTGCGAAAGCTGCAGTTTCTTATTGTGGCTTATTGAACACTCACCCTATAGTCCAGACCTGACCCCCAGTGACTAATTTTTGTTTAAAATTAATCAAACTTTAGGGACATTGATGAGTTTACAGCAGCTATCGAGGACCACTTTGAGGAGAAAACAAAACAATGTTTCTCCAATGGCTTACAGCTATTGTAGAGACTTTGTAATACCTATATTCGAAAGCAAGGGAACTATATTGAAAAATACATTTTTGTTACTACTCTGGATTTCTATTTCCATAGTCAATCCGGGAATGTAAAAACGACCGCTCGTATTTATGTACAGGGTGTCCGGATTTGGTTGCAAAAGAAGGGTATCTCGGTTATTTTTAAAGATAGAACCTTGCGGTTTTCACGAACCTGAGCTAATTTTTTTGTGAAACTCATGAAGCCGTAAACAAAATTTTCGTAGCCTTCTTCGTTTATGAGATACAGGGCGAAATAGAAAATTTTGCATTTTGGGACCCCCTCGTATCTTGGTTATCCTTTAACTTAACGCAAAGGGAAAAATTACTGCTTATGCAGTTTTTTACTCTGGATCCAGTGGCGTAGTCATATTTTTCATTTGAGTTGTTATTTTTTAGATATGACCCAAAGTTGTGTTTTTTTAAATGGGACACCCTGTATATTTGTCCAGAAATTGATTTGTACTTTTAAAAGCTTCTCAAAAATATATAATATTATGGGTCTATTTTAATAAACAACAACAAAAATCCTAATTTTTATAATTATCATCCCAAATTTTGCAGTAGTTGCAATTTTGTACTCGTATGTAAAATATAGCGCTAGTTTTTTGTATTTGTTTATTGTGTAAAAATATATTTGAATTATTATGGAAGAAAACCAAACTTTCGAACTTTATGAAAAGTACCATATGTTAGCTTGTTTTATATTAAGTAATGAAAATGTTGAAGCGGCTTCGGAGATGTATTTTAACAGGTAAATAGTTAATTTTTAGGTATGTTGAAATACTATTGCTTAATTTTTATTTAGATATCCAGAAAGGAGGCAACCTAATATATCCACTTTTTATCGTACGAAAACATATAATAAAAAAAATCGGGAGGCTGAGGAAATTACGGTTTTGGCTAATGCAGAAGCTTACCCTACAAACTCTTGTAGTGTCAGTGAAAAGAGCATAGGGATTCCAAAAACTAGAGTTCAAGAAATTCAAAAAAAGCACAAATACCACCCATACAAATTTAGGCTCGTGCAGCACTTACAGCCAGGGGATGCAGAGGGTCGGGTAGTCTTCTGCAATTGGTTTTGAGAAAGATGCGATATGGTTAGAGATTTTGAAAGGAAGGTTATATGGTCAGACAAAGCACATTTCAGTAATTCTGGTATACTCAATAGGCACAATAGTAGATTCTGGTCCCAGGAAAATCAAGACCAAATATTTCCCAGAAGACAGCTGGGCAGGTTTGGTCTAAATGTGTCCTGCTTCATATTAGGAACACATAAAATTTTATATATTTGAGGGAAATCTAACAGCCAATCGCTATATAGAAATTTTAGAGGCAGCTATACCTGAATTACTTGACGATGTTCCTCTAGCGCAAATTAACGAAATTTATTTTCAACAGGACGCTGCTCCTGCATACAATTCTGGAATGACGAGATTATTTCTGGACAATAATTTTACCAATCAATGGATCCGAACAAATGGACCTATAAGATGGCCCCCTAGGTTCCCAGATTTGTCGATTTTAGATTTCTTTCTATGGGGATATCTGGAAAATAGAATTTACAAAGACCACTATGATAATGTCCAAGATTTAGGAAATACGATAAGAGAAAATTTTCGCTATTTACAAAATCATCCCGCTATTTTGCTTAATTCCCTAAAGCGAATATGAAAATTGTGCAACAAAATGGAAATCAGTTTAAACAGTTCTTTTGATTTCGTTGGTTACTGTAGTTCTTATAGGACAGTTGATTTTTGCTGAAAGGCTTGTTACATAATAATTTATTACTGTTTTGTTCTTGTGTTACATAAATCTAGGTAGGTGGTATTTTTTTGGTGCGAAATTATCAATACATATTTTGATAAATAGATTTAATTACATATTTATTTTGATTTATTGTTAGGATGTAGATATTGTTAACGACTTTAAATAAAAGGCAGCATTGTTTTGCATGGTCTACTGCAAAATTTGGGATGATAATTATAAAAATTAGGATTTTTGTTGTTGTTTATTAAAATAGACCCATACTATTATATATTTTTAAGAAGCTTTTAAAAGGACAAATCAATTTCTGGACAAATATACAGGGTGTCCTATTTAAAAAAACACAACTTTGGGTCATATCTAAAAAATAACAACTCAAATGAAAAATATGACTACGCCACTGGATCCAGCGTAAAAAACTGCATAAGCAGCAATTTTTCCCTTTGCGTTAAGTTAAAGGATAACCGAGATACGAGGGGGGTCCCAAAATGCAAAATTTTCTATTTCGCCCTGTATCTCATAAACGAAGAAGGCTATGAAAATTTTGTTTACGGCTTCATGAGTTTAACAAAAAATTAGCTCAGGTTCGTGAAAACCGCAAGGTTCTATCTTTAAAAATAAGCGAGGTTCCCTGCTTTTGCAACCAAATCCGGACACCCTGTACAGGATTATCCAACGAGGACTAAACAAGCCGTGGGTGTCTTGATTTGGAAAACCAAAATAGCCATTTATTATGCTATCTCTGGTATGAATGGAAACGACCAATTATTTCCAAAAGTAAGAGAGCTAATAGAAAACGTTAAATACAAAAATTGTAGGTTTTTTAAAAATCTGATGGGAGCAAAGAAAAAGTAGTTATTTAAGTTGCAGCAAAACGAAGTTGTATATGTTTTAATGGAAAACTCTATATATTTTATGTCCATCAAATGAACCTTCGTTTGTTCATTATAAAATTACCAGTTTCATCTTTAAAGACACCCGATAAATTTAAGAAAAACCCTTCCAAGAAATGTAGAATGCTTTATTTATAATATTGGAATACATTGCCTCTTATGCAAGGCTTTTTAAAAAATTTCTCAAAGATATCAAACTAGGTATATTTATAATCAGCAAAAAGATACCCATCTGATAGACATAATATATGGGGTGTTCCATTTGAAATAAGGCAACTTTGTTTTACCTCGGCTTAATGACCAATTCTATATAATTAGTTTTTCTTTACACCAATAGATGTCTAAAATTCATTTTCGTACTTTTGGAAATAATCGACCTTTTCCATTCAAACGACCCTACCTTTCTTCCCATGGAATCCGAAAATGGTGAGTAAAAAACAACTGAACGTCATATGAAACTTCTGTTATACTACTATAAAAAAAAATTCAAATGGTCTAAATTTGGTCTAAAATGATTTATTTTAATAATGTCGTTTTTCCACACTTTTAAATTGGAGAAATGTTCGTCTATCGTGAAAATATTTTCCAAGAATACTAAGGTATTCCATTGCCACTAGTATTGATACCGCTACCCTGACTTGATCTTTGACAGAAAAAAATCAAACTAAGTTTTTTTTTTTAATTTCCGACGAATTAGCAACGTTGAATTAACGTTAAAAATGGAATATTAATTTGATGACCAGCTACAAATTAAGTCCTAATACTGGAACCTGTGGTGGACGATAGATCAAAATACAAGACTTCTAACCACACTACACCATAACTTGTTACGTTCTGGACGCGCGTTTCGCTAACCAAGTTAGCATCATCAGCAGGTGATATAACTTAAGATTATTTATTCCTATTTGGTGATTGTTTTCTAAAGCATGTTGGGCAACGCTTGACTTTTCTGTTCTTCCGTATCTTAAATGTGCCATGTGTTCTTTAAAACGAATGTTTATGGAGCGTTTAGTTTGCCCAACATATTTTAGATCGCACTCATTACAGCTAATTTCATAGATGCCACTCCTCTCCCTCAAGTCGACTTGGTCTTTGGGGTTTCCAAGGATATTTTTCAAACTGTTCTCCGTTTTGTAGGCTACTCTAAAACCTACGTTTTCAAATACTTTTTCTAGACCTCTCGTATATCTGGGATCATATGGGATTACTATGAACTTATTGGGAGCCTCAGGTGCTTGAAGAGTAGTGGCATCTTTTAATATTTTCTTATGCTTATGTCTGTTTACTAATTTATGTACGAAATTATCATTATATCCATTACTTTTAGCTATATTTTTAATCCAATTCATTTCATTGTTAAAACGTTCTTTACTTAATGGAAAATTGACTAATCTGTGAGTTAAGAAATGAAATGCTGCCATTTTATATACCTATCAGTATTAGTAAATTCCATATAAATATCAAATTCTAATTTATCGTTATTTCTAATAACTAACGTGTCAAACACAATAATAGACCTATCCAAATACGAAAATGACAAATAGTGTAGCACGTAGAGTTTTCTTGTTAGAGTTGTAGAACCATATCGAATGTTACGATACTTAATATCTGAAAAAATGATTTCAGAAAATTCTTAACCCTGTTTAGTGACTATGTTTACAGTTCGCCTATTAAACATACTATACATCTAAGAGAAAATCAAACGAGAAAAATATTAACTTAAAACACTAATTAAACTTTATTTTTTCCATTTATGGGGTGTCTTATCTTCTCTCTTCAAAAACCAACAGGTGGCATCCATCATGGCTGGATCCCATCATCCTTGGTGCCGAATTTCCATTGTTCTGATATCTTGGTGAAACCTTTGGATGGAGGAAGTGAATTTAATTAATGACATTCTGGCACCAAGCGCTTTATAAGCATCTAAGAGTTCATTAACTAATTGTTCCTAATTTTCATCCATATTGTTGCCTAAAAATCCTCTCACTACATTAACAAATGAATTCCATGCTCTGAGTTCCTGTCTGGTAAGCTTTTCCGTAAAATTGGCATGTCCAGCAATTTTCTGCTTTGTGGCCCAATAAAAATGCCTTCTTTTAATTTGGCATCACTTAACTGGGGAAAGACTTGTCTTAGGTATTTAAATCCATCACCATCTTTATTCAAAGCCTTCACAAAGTTTTTCATCAGCCCAAGTTTAATGTGAAGAGGAGGCAAAAGGACATTTTTGGGATCAACAAGAGGTATAAATTTAACATTTTGAGATCCCGGTTGAAATTCGCTTCTTTCTGGCCAAATTTTTGTTACATAATGCTGATTTATTGCACTACTGTCCCATAAACAAAGAAAACTACAATATTTTGTAAATCTCTCCTGAAATCCCACTAAAATCGCTATAACTTTTAAGGCCCTACATATCTGCCATTTATACCTATTGTAGTTTATTTTATCCAAAATCGTGCGCATATTTTCATAATTTTCTTTCATTGCAACTGAATGGACAACTGGTATAGAGAATTTTAAATTTCCATTATGCATTAACACAGCTTTTAAGGTATATTTAGATGAGTCTATAAATATAGCGCCACTCACGGGGAGAATGTTCAATATCAAGTTCCTGCATTAAACTGTCTATATCAGTACACGCGCACAACGAATTTTCCATACTGTAGAATTCAGAAAACATAGCATTTCTTTTTCTGAAATTCGTACTTTTTGTTTCTTTGGCCAATAGGTTCCAGTCCTTAAGACGGGCACCCAGAAGTTCTGACTGTTGCTTGGATAACCCCAAATCACGTACTAAATCATTTAATTCACTTTGAACAATCAAATGTGGCTCGCCGGAACTGGGACCTGTGGTAAAAGTGGGACCGGTGCACTGTTCTTCTGAGCTGCCTGATGATGCGTTATCTCCATTATCTCCCAAATCAATAGCTTGGCAATTTAAAGGCGCAATCGACACTGGCAAATTTGCATTATGAGGAACAGGTCATATGGCAGATTGCAAATTTGGATATTCTATATTGTGCTTTCCCTTTTTGGAATAACCTTCAATCTTTGTCAGGCAAAAATAACAATCGTCAGAATGATTGGTGGGTTCTCGCCATGCTGTTGGAACTGCAAAAGGCATACTTTTTCTCTTTCTCTTCATCCACTGCACCATTGATACACTACAACTAACACAGCACATATTTAACACACCAAAATATTTAAACCAGGCTTTTTTTACATTTTCGGAAAATGGCCTGAAATTCTCCACAAATATAACAAAATTTGTCAGCAGAAATTTTACAACTTCGGCGCGTTTGACTCGACATTCTCGTCTTCACATACACTTGCTTATCGATACACAGAGAACCACTCAATTCGAAACTCAACAGAAGAGTGATGTTTAACGTTTATTTTATGTCTAATGTTGTAAACAACCCAGTCTAGGTAATTTTTCCGTTGTAAAATGGACCCATTTTAGCCGCCCCACAATAAAATTGTTTACCATGCAAATAAAAAAGGTTCTAATTAGGCTGTTAAAAAATGGTACGTATTAGGGCTTTCTGAATATTTTTTTTTATTATTGGGAGGGTATTTCCATTGTGAAAATAATGAGCTGGCCTGTGTTAGAAAAATCTTGTCGGCCAGTGTAATTATACCTAAATATTTAAAGGATTTCACTATTTCCAAATTTGACCCTTCTAATGAAATATACAATATACAAGTAAGTATTTAAATTTTGGCCCAAAACCATGCATTTTGTTTTAGATAAATTTAATTTTAATTTATTTACTTTAAGGCAATTTGATAAAACATTTAGATCTGAATTCATAAAATTTTGTGAGGTTATGTTTCTATCTTGGATATAAATTAATGTGTCATCAGCAAATAACTGAATATGGCAATGTTTTAAAATTGATGAAATATCATTTATATACGAAATAAAAAATGGTCCCAAAATACTACCTTGAGGAACATCTATATTAATACATTTGTCACTCGAAATTTCATTTGATACTCTCGTTTTTTGATATCTGTTACTCAAGTGGTTTTTAAACCAATTTAGCACATTATCCCTTATCCCATATTCGTATAATTTATTTAATAATCTTCCTCGGTCAATGGTTTCAAAAGCCCGTTTAAAGTCTAAAAAAACTGTTATTACTGCTTCATCCATTGCCAAGGTCCTTCTCCATTTTTCCGCTACGAACTGCAGTGCTATGTCGGTCGAGTGTTTTTTTCTAAAACCAGCTTGATGTTGTACCAAAATGTTGTTTTCATTTGTAAATTCCACAAACTTTTTGTTAGTGTTGATTAGTGTTGGTCGTCTTTTATGTTCAGGCTTTACTGATGATGTCTAGAGTGCCTAGCCTGGCCTACTATTTCACTTGGTGCTTCTGTGCTCCTGCTGGTACCGATCCATCTTCTGAATGTAACAAAATATCCATAATTAATTTGTATTACAGTTTTCTTATCGATGTAACCGTTACTTGATGGAAATTCATTGTACACTAGTATACAAAATAAACACGTTTAGTTTATTAATTTCCAGTTATTTATTTCTGCTTGACAGCTGTTTCGACACACTGTGTCTTTGTCAAAAGCTAACTTAAAACTAACACTAAAATCTGTACCAAATATAAAAACAAATATATAAAAATCTTAATAATAAAACAATATCGGTGTTTACCCAACTCGTCTATTCTTTAGGTATAAAGATTTAACAGAGGGGAACCATTTAAGTCCAACTGGTCATTCAATAAAATATTTCGGGTTTTCCTCTTGTTAATTTCTAAACTTTCCAAATGGTTCAATTTGTAGCTTTTATTAGCCCTATGCAAAATTTTATATTCGTTTTTAAATGTATGATTTGCTTCTATCAAATGTTTAACATAATTGGAGCCTGTTTTTTCTTTTTTATTATTATATGAGGATTTGTGTTATTTTATACTTTTATTGAAAGATCTACCCGTTTGGCCAATGTAAACTTATCACAGGAACCACATTCTAATTCGTATACCCCTGATTTTTTAGATTTATCAGACTTGGATTTATTATTTTTAATATATTTCCCTAATGTATTATTTGTACAGAAGGCAACTTTATAATCTGCTCTCATGAGATGTTTACTGATTTTAGAGCTAATTTTGCCTGTATATGTTATTGTATTAAATTTGGCTATATCTTTTAAATTATTATTTGGATAGATTAAATTGATTGCTTTTTTTATATTGTTTTTTTTTTTATTATTTTGTCGACTATATTAGGACTATAGCCATTGTTAATAGCAATCTGCTTTATAATATTCAATTCTTTATTATAGTTATCTGATGACATAGAAATACTAATTAACGATGTGCAAAAGGATGATTTGATGTTTTATGTATTGTTATATCTGTGTAAGATGGTTTATGATAAATTTGAAAATCGTGTTTATTGTTATTGTTCGTAATTAAAAATCTAGTAAATCTAGTCAACGCAAATAAAAACTGCCGAAAACAATTATGGAACTGTGTAAAGCAAATGGGAAACCAGGAAACAACTAAGGAAATCAACAGCTTAAAAACAAACGATAATGTTACCACCACAGATAAAAAATTGATTGCTGAAACGTTTAACACTTTTTTCGCAGAAATTGGACAAAATATGGCAAAATCGATAAAACAAACACAAAAAATATCCCAAAACAACAACTGCAAAACTCCATATACATGGACGAGACCAATGAAACTGAGATATTTATTTATTTATTTATTTTTTTTATTTAAGTTTATTAGTCTGAAGAAAAAATACATTTTCATAGATAGGTCAAAAAGGAATTCAATAAAATAAAATACGTTACATAGAAGAAATACTTAACATAATAATACATATTAGACTTAAAACATACAAGTATCAACTACAAAACATTGAATTAAAATACCATTAAATCTACACTAATAGTAAGTTGATCTCCTTATTCTCTCTTATGGCACTTTGAAAATCAGTCACTGAATAAGGAGCAATGGCTGTTAAATATTTTTTTAATTGAGTTCTGAACCGTAATGAATTCAGTTGCCTGAAAGCAAGAGGCAATAGATTGTATAGATCTATGCCAACAGTGTTATTCCTATGAAGCCTGTTCTGTGGTTTTAAAATATTTCCCTTGTGTCGGGTATCATGGTCATGAATGTCTGAATGAGTATTGTGTTGATGAATGTACTTTTTTAGGTAACATATATTCTCAAGAACTATCTGACCAAAGAGAGTCAGTATAGAGTGTCGAAGAAAAAGAGGTTTACAACTCTCTGTGGATTTCATGTTAAAAATTATTCTGATGGCTTGTTTTTGCTTCATAAATACTCTCAGCAGGTTAGTGTGCGCTGCATCACCCCAAGCCAGTATTCCATAGCTCATTCTTGCGTGGAATAAGCCATGGTAAGCTATCAAAGCAGCATGTTGACCAGCTGTAAAACGTACCCTACGCAGTGCATATAGGCAAGAAGAGAGTCTATTACAGAGAGTATTAATATGTTCATTCCAAGATAAAGCAGGATCCAGCTGCAAACCCAAGAACTTCAGAGACACATCAGCTCTACCACCGGTTAATCTGAACTTCATGTCTAATGTTTTAGACTCATTTAATAGGAGCTTATTTGTAGCAAACCACAATCTAGCCTCATCAAACATCCTCCGAGATACATCAGACAGAATATGATCTGCGTAGAGCAAGGTCAAACACTGACTGTATGTTATTGAACCTGGGAGGTCATTAATGAAGATAAGAAAAAGTAGGGGCCCTAGTATAGACCCCTGAGGTACACCTCTCTTTATTTCTAAGGATGAGCTCAGCTTACCGTTGATGAAAACTTGCTGGTGTCGATTACTAAGGTAAGACTTAAATAGGTCCAGAGTTATCCCTCTAACACCATAGTGCTCCATTTTACTGAGCAGAATGCTGTGGTCGACACAGTCGAAGGCAGAGGTGAGGTCTGTCAACAAGCATTCACTATCAAGACCCGCTTCAAAAGATTCCCACACATACTCTGACAGCCTACACATTGCATCAGATGTAGACAGGCCCCCACGGAAACCATATTGACCATCTGAAAAAATGCTATGTTGATCAAAGAAAGAAAATAAAATCAGGTAAAGCTCCAGGCATCGATGGCATAAAAGCTGAAATTTTAAAGGATAATATATAAATACTGGAATATTTCCGTCAGTTTTCAAAATTGCAAAAGTAAAACCACTTTATAAATCTGGAGATAAAAATGATGTAAACAATTATCGACCAATATCGTTACTGTCTAGTTTGTCCAAGGTATGAATAATAATATAACAGATTTTATCAGTAAATATAAAATAATATCGGCCAATCAATATGGATTTCAAACGGACAAGTCGACACAGGATGCAATAAGCGACTTAGTAGAAAAAATATATCAGAGCGTAGATAAATCTCATCCCGCTTTGTGCATCTTTGTCGACTTGGCTAAAGCCTTTGATACGGTCAGTCACCATGATTTACTGTGCACAATGGAAGATCTGGGTTTTAGAGGTGTTTCCCTTAGGCTGCTTGAGAGTTATTTATCGGATAGAAAACAATGTGTCCAAATAGACAATATTGTAAGTGGCTACAAACAGGTACTATATGGAGTACCGCAAGGTACAGTTTTGGGACCGATGCTCTTTAATCTGTATATAAATGATATTTTCCGGATTCCTACAAAAGGTAAACTTGTTAGTTTTGCCGACGACACCGCTATTTTCTATGAAGATCAGGACTGGGGAAGTCTAAAGAGAATGGAAGAGACTGACTTCGGCAACATAGTCGAGTTCCTAAATAGCAAAAAGCTTTCTATTAACTGGAAAAAAACATGCCATTTACCTCATACGCCTGCAACTTACCTGAATATTTAGAGCTAAAAATTACAATAAATAATATAGACCATACTATCAAACATGCTAAAAGCACCAGGTACCTTGGAATCACAATAGACAGTTATTTGAGATGGGATAGACATATCAACGCTGTTCTAGTAAAACTAAGATGTTTAATCAACAACTCCAAATTCTTTAAACAAATATTTGACGTTAGTCAGCTTAAAGTATTGTACTGTTCTCTAGTGCAGTCACATCTTGTCTATGGTATTTTGGCATGGGGCGGTGTATCAAACACCTATATAAAGCGTTTAGAAGTAACCCAGAGATGGATTCTGAAAATTATTTTTGAGAAAGATTATTTATTTCCTAGTGATGCATTGTACAAGGAGAGTGATATGCTGGATATGCGGCAATTATTCTTTAAACAATTATCACTAAATCAATTTAAGCAAAAACACACTGTAAATTATGTAAGTCATAACTACTCAACTAGACATAAAGTTAACACGATGGTAATCCCAAATAGCAGTAAAACTGTAGGTCAACGGTGTCAGTCTAGCTCCGAAAGTATTTAATGAGATTCCTAAAGAAATAACATTGCTAAATTCGTATCCAGTCTTTAAAAAGCGACTTGCAGATTGGATTAGGCAAACACCAAGGTCTGATATTAACAGACTTGTAAATATTAAGAATTAGTGCATGTTTTCCTCCCTCATTCATTCATATTAATTCATGTTTTTCATATTACATTATCACTAGTATATAAATTAAAACTTTACCTTTTATAAGTAAGTTATTATAAGCATGGAGAAACTTGTATTTACGTATTAATATATTTATTGTGTACTGTAGATTTATGTTAAAAGTATTTACTTAGGACTAAATGGTAAATATGATGAATTATTTAGGTAATTCACACTTAAAAAGCTATCCACAAACAAGAATTTCTTTAGTGGAAAATGGTTTATTTGTGAATTTTAATATATTTTGAGGATATTTTGTAGTATTTTTCACAATAAATTTTATTATTATTATTATTATTATAATTGTTATATCCAAAAAATGTATTGTGTTATCTTGTTCCACTTCTAACGTAAATTTAATATTTTTATGTAAATTATTAATAAAATCTAAAAATAACCTTAGTTGTCTCTCTGTTCCCGTGAAACACGCTAGTATGTCGTCTACATATCTATACCAATAAATGAACTTGCTTCTTAACGGGTGATATACATTAATTGTTCAATATTATCTAGAAATATTTCTGCTAGTATAGGACTCAAAGGATTACCCTTTACTAAACCTTCTTTACTTACATACACGGAGCCATTGAATTCAAAGTAATTTTGATCTACACACACTGTTAACAAATCGGTAAACACCGATATTGTTTTATTGACACCGTTAAGATTTTTATATATTTTTTGTTTTTTATTTGGTACAGATTTTAGTGTCAGTTTTAAGTTAGCTTTTGACAAAGACACAGTGTGTCGAAACAGCTGTCAAGCAGAAATAAATAAGTGGAAATTAATAAACTAGACGTGTTTATTTTGTATACTATTGTATTACAGTGCATATCATCTACTGTAATTTGTATCAATCAATATGTTTTTTCTTTAAAGTTGAAGCTTGATGGTTTTTCGTGATGTCAATATTTCAACCGAAAAGTTACTGGGGTCCAAAAAGTATGGTTGTTTTTGAATAATTCCAGAAGGCAAGAAAATCGTGAAGAAAGTTTTGTTACGTCTTTTATAATAATAATTGTTTGAAGCAGTTTCATATAGAACTAGTCAATTTTTTAAAAAAGGAGAAAGAACGTTGGGTTGTCTGTAACTGTCTATAAACTCCCCACCGATATACAAAAAAGCATCATAATCGGCAATAGTGTAAAAATGTAAATAATTCCCTTACCAAACACTAACATAATCAACTATGTTCCCGTTTAATATTTGCTGTATCCCTTACCGGTAGTGAACATAAATTTTAACCATTTTAACTTATAGGGGACGACGTGCGGCATTTACTGAGAGCAGAAGACGAATACGTGGTGAAAGGTCAATTCGAGAGGATTTTTCCAACAGCCAACACCCACAAGTATTTGGATTTTATGGAATCGAGGTACTATAATCGGTTATTCGACGCGTGGGAAACAAAGTACTCGTCTAGACGGGAAGATGGTAAGTGAAGTAATATTTGTGTATTGTTTATTTATTCTTAAGGGTCTATGCTGTCTATAGCGAAATCAATGTACCGGAAAGGACAACGCACAAAGTGCATTGAAAAGCACGTTTCGATCAGATTGTCTTAATTTTACATAAATGTAGCTTATGATATCTATTTTATAGCTATCAAATACAATGTGTTTAAAAAAACATGTGCCATCGCTCGTGGGTGATTCCTCACCCAGACTTCAATGGGACAAACACTCCGACAGCATTGCCAATAAACTTGCCAAAAACATTTTCTTGTTAAAAAATTTGGCAAATTACATCTCAAAGTCAGTCTTGGAGCAAGCTTACCATGCTTTATTTCAGTTCCATCTAAGGTATGCAATCATGGTGTGGGGACATGCTCCCAGTGCTGCTCGCGTCTTTCGTTTGCAGAGGAGGGCTGTTCGGGTTGTGGCTGGTTTGGGATACCGGGACGACTGTAGAGAAGCTTTTAGGACGAAGCGAATACTCACATTGC
This sequence comes from Kuschelorhynchus macadamiae, assembly GCA_030620095.1. Lineage (NCBI taxonomy): Eukaryota > Metazoa > Arthropoda > Insecta > Coleoptera > Curculionidae > Kuschelorhynchus > Kuschelorhynchus macadamiae. Next base: position 569,649 of record JAUTXW010001028.1, read on the forward strand.
CATCTTTATACATAATGGAGATTTTAATGTATGTTAAGAAAAATCCTGAGTTGTACATAGCCCACGGGGATGTGCACCAGCACGGCACGAGGCAAAGACAGGACCTGGTTCCTGCATATAGGAGACTAGGACGGAATCAGAATGGACCGGGGTATATTTTAATTAATGTAAGGATGTAGCCGATGCACGCATCGGACAAGTGGCCCTTCAGAAACGTACACTACAGAATGCTAAATATTCCAAATGGTACGCATTCGCAAATAACGTCAAATAAATAAATAATGAAGTCAGTAACTCTAAGAAAAAATATGTCACCAATGAGAAAGATTTTCAATTGAAATAAAATAATACATGAATAATGATAAAACTACACTACATAAACAATAACTAACATCAATATGGGCCAAAAAACATTACAAAACCAATCTGGTTAACTGCCTTTTCAGCTGCAAAGTGCTTAGTTTGAAAATATCATATTCTGAGAAGTGACGATTGTAATTGTGAACCAGTCGGTCAACAAATGCGCTAAACCTATAATTTGTACGGTGGTATCTTTCAACAAACAGCTGTGATTGTCTTGTCCTTCTAATAGGCACTAAAAAGGGGACTGATCCAAGCAGCACTTCACAGTCACCAATTCATGCAAAAAAGACCAGAAGTGCCCTCTTTCTTCTAAATTCAAGGGTTTTAAGGCCGCAAAGAAGAGCTGTAGTATTAGGTGGCAGACCTTGATATGGGAAATGCAATTTATGTAAGAGGTATTTTGAAAACCTATTTTGCACCTTTTTAATTCTGTCGATGTGACACTGGTATGATGAACTCCATATTGTACAACAATATTCTAGAACGCTATGAACCAATGAGTTATAGAGACACCCAATTGCTTTGGTATCAGTTACGTGTTCCGTATATCATTTTATAAAACCCAGAAGTCTAAAACCCTTAAGTACAATGTTATCAATATGTAGATTAAAAGTAAGATTTTCATCAAAAATAACACCTAGGTCCGTGAAAGAACCAACAACTTCAAGGTTTAAATTATCTATGAAGTAGGTGGAGGGTTTGGTATTAATACATTTGTGAAAACGGAGCACTTTACATTTCGAGATGTTAAGAGAGAGATATGCACCATTTGACGAGCCTTTCCATATCAGACTGCAGAGGATTGGAGTCTGAGGAGACTGCTATATATAAAAGACATTCGGAAAATTCGAAACAGGATATTAAATCATTTATAAAGAGCAGAAAGAGAACTGGATGCAAACCCTGCGGGAAACCCGATGTCACAAGAATCTCCCTGGAGACCGAACCGCATATGTTGACTTGCTTGGGACGATTAAATAAATACGATTTGATCCACTCAAGATATTTTCCACAAAAACCAATTTGCTGTAATTTCCATAACAGAAGCTGATGGCAAACACTGTCAAAAGCCTTAGATATGTCAGTGTAAATAACATCGATTTGCTTGCCAACCTCAACTGATGTCACTAAGTAGTTTTGAAATATTGCAAGATTGGTAGTTGTTGAACGACCACTATAAAAACCATGTTGCATACTCATAATATAGTATTTTAAAGACTCAAATATACAGGGTGTCCCAACTAAAAGTATCCACCCCAAATAACAAGTCGCCAAAACAAAAAAAAATAAAACGCTCGGACCCGTCGATTTTGCTTTTGAGGGGGAAACATTTTGCGCCTATTTTCAATTTCGCAACATCACCCTCTGAGCGAGGGTGAGATTCACCCCCAAAATGTTAAATGGAAAGGGGGGTCGAGTGATACCTTATTTTGAAGGGTTTCTGACCCTGGTTACAACTGCCAAGTTTGAAGCCTCTGCTGTCATTCCCGAAGAAATGGCAGCTTGTCCAAAAAAAAAAATATTAATAAATTAACTGCAAGAGTTGGCTGCTTTAAATTTAGGGGTTGATGCAAGCTAGTGAAAAGATTTTAATAATAATTACTCCGGACGAGAGGAAAATAAAAATAGTAAATGTTAATTAATGAGGAATTTTTGCATTTAAGAAATGTTTTCTACAAAGACTAAATTATTTTATGAATTGTTCGAAATGTTCGCCATTTACTTCCATGCAATGATACAGACGAGCCTCGAATTCCTCTCGAACATTTTGAAATGTTTCAGGTGTTAACTGACGGCATTCATCTACTATTCGCTGTTTTAAATCCTCAAGTGATTCAGGCTGCCCCTTAAAAATCTTTGTTTTCAAGTGTCCCCAAAGAAAGAAGTCCAACGGCGTCAAATCAGGTGATCGTGCCGGCCATTCGATGGGACCTCTTCTTCCAATCCAGTGATCGGGAAAAGTATTATCGAGAAAATCTCTTACCGGACGAGCGTAGTGAGGAGGTGCTCCATCTTGTTGAAAGAATATCTGATCTTCAGCTAAATCCTGGTCGTTTTCTAGAATCTCAGTAATCTGCGGATCGATGGCATTTTCAAGTAAATTTAAATAACTTTCACCATTTAAATTGCCTTCTATGAAAAAAGGTCCAACAACGTGATTGCCTAGAATTCCCGCCCACACGTTTACTTTTAAAGGATGCTGGTTATGGGTTTCCCTGAATAAATGGGGGTTGCTGTCGCTCCAATACCTGCAGTTGTGACGGTTTACTTCTCCATTTAAGTAAAATGTGGCTTCGTCAGAAAAACAAATATTGTACAATGAAATGGTATGGTTGTTTAATTTTTTAGAAATATTCTCACAAAACTCTACTCTGCGATCAAAGTCATCTTCGTTCATTTCGTGAAGCAATTGATATTTAAAGGGTCGAAACTTATGGGATTTTAGAATCCGGTGAACACTGCTTCGGGAGACTCCTGATATTGCAGCTGTTTCTCTGATGGAGTTACTTGGGACCATAGCAACATGGTCAAGGACTGCAACCTCAACATTTTCATTTCTTATTGGTCTTACTCTTTCATGCTTTTTATTGACAACTGAGCCGGTTTCGAAAAATTTGTTCCACATTTGTAATACACTTCTATGAGTCAAAGAATGTTCGGGATGAGATTCATTAAAACTTACAGCTGCAGCTCTCGCACAATTATTGTTTCTAATGTAAAGAACAATAATTTCGATTCTCTCTTGTATCGTAAACGTCATAGGCAATTGTTAGAAACTTTCGTCTTTTAACACTTTCAGACAAAATAAATTTTAAATAAAATGCACAAACTGTAATAAACGCATGAATGCTTGACACTAAATAAACGATAACAATGTGATTTTATTTTGTTTGTTGTTGATGTTTTATGATAACAGTAAGAATGGAATGCTGATTTTTTTTTTTAAATTTGTACAGTGACAATTCGACAAGTTAGCTTAAACGTTTTGGCAACGGTCTGTTTCATTGCAAGGGAGTAAATGGCGAACATTTCGAACAATTCATAAAATAATTTAGTCTTTGTAGAAAACATTTCTTAAACGCAAAAATTCCCCATTAATTTACATTTACTATTTTTATTTTCCTCTCGTCCGGAGTAATTATTATTAAAATCTTTTCACTAGCCTGCATCATACCCTAAATTTAAAGCAGCCAACTCTTGCAGTTAATTTATTAATATTTTTTTTTCGACAAGCTGCCATTTCTTGACAGCAGAGGCTTCAAACTTGGCAGTTGTAACCAGGGTCGGAAACCCTTCAAAATAAGGTATCACTCGACCCCCCTTTCCATTTAACATTTTGGGGGTGAATCTCACCCCCGCTCAGAGGGTGATGTTGCGAAATTGAAAATAGACGCAAAATGTTTCCCCCTCAAAAGCAAAATCGACGGGTCCGAGCGTTTTATTTTTTTTTTGTCTTGGCGACTTGTTATTTGGGGTGGATACTTTTAGTTGGAACACCCTGTATGATCGGTGATAACTGCCTCAAAGAGCTTTGGTATATGTGAAAGTAAAGAAATACCTCTGTAGTTCTTCACATCACTTTTATCACCAGATTTGAAAACGGACAGAAGGGTAGAAAACTTCCAAAATTCAGGAAAGGAACCTAGATTAATGGATCTGTGAAAAATTATACATAGAGGCTGAGACAATGACTCACAGCATCATTGCAATAGAATAGTAGGAATTCCATCTGGGCTAGCCTTCTTGGAAGGATCAAGGTCCTTTAATTTATTGAAGATTTCTGCCTCCGTAAAACAATATGATGATAGTATCTTTCCTGAATAACTTATTGGATCAATTTTACTAAAGTCTAAATTATGGTGATAAGTATAGCAAGACTGAAAGGGAGTAGCAAAAGCATTTGCGATGTTATTTGATCCAATGATTTCTTGCCCCTGCCGTTTTGGCGTACATTTCTATAACAAACTACCTCAAAACACAAGATCATTACCACTAAAAGAATTTAAAAATCATATTAAAAAAATTTCTTATTCAGAATGCATTCTGCTCGATTGAAGAATTTATCTTCTTTAGAGGTTTGTGAGAACTGGTTTCGGCAGCATACTGTTAACTGTTGTATATTTTTTTAAAATGTAGTTTGTTTTGTGTTTTTAACGATTTATGTAATGTCTTTTAAATGTATATTAACTTATACACTTTTAATTAAGATAGTTTTTGTTTATAGTTAGTAATGTAAATGTATTTTATTCTGTATAGGGGGTTATTCACGCAACCCGGTCATTAAAAGTTTAGGTGATGCCATTTAGATAAAAATTTAAAATTTTGGGATTAAGGTAAGGTCAAGGGGTACTTCTTTTTTGAAATATTTTCAAATTCCTGTCACTTCCGGTTTAACCGGAAGTTGGTATCAACTTGCTTATTTTAAATGGAACACCCTGTATTTTATGATATTTTTGGTTTCTACGGAGAATTTTATGTAGCATGTCCTATACCTAGGTTCAAGCGTTGTTAAGATACTTGACCTTGAACCAAAAATGAGTCTTCGGGGTACCAAATTTTAAAATCTCATATTTTTGTAAGTTTTGGAAGATATATCTTCATATTTTGCAGACGATCGGTAAATAATCTTAGGTTTCTATTTTTTTTATTGAATTTGTCTATTTTTGTACAGGGTGTCCTAAATTCAGCGGCCAACATTCACATTTTCAAAGCCGCTAAAGTCTGTTTTTTTTAATGGGACACCCTATAACTTTATGCACTATCAAATGTAAAATTTAATTTTCTATCGAACTGTATTAAGGTTCCATATACCTATTCGTAACCGTTTTCGAAATAATCAGGTTTTTATTAAACTATCATATGTATTTGCTAAATGCTTACACCTTGCCGTACTAAGCCATGGAAAAACTATTGTTGTGCTTTTCTATTCAACATGACAGCTGATTTGAAACTTTTAAATTAAAATAAAATAACACTCAAAAGCTGATATTTTCATTTTATATTCGCGGAGAATGTTACAAAGTATTGGAGAGAACGTTCCATGTTTTTAATGAAAAACATCCTCATTTATCGCCAATGAACAAGAGAAAGTTGAAGAGGATTGAAACGAAATTTTTTCGTTTCGGAAAAGTTAAAGTTATAAAAAATGTAATAAATTGTTTACATTATTTTTAACCATATCTACTAAGTTCGAAACTGTTCTAAACTTGTTTTAGTGAACTTAAAAATTATAGCAATCTAACAATCAACAATAAATAAGTAATATAATAAAATTGAATTATAACAAACGTTCTATATGCTGTCCGTTCATTTGAAGACACATTTCAATTCTTCTTTGCTGTAGCCCGTTGAATTTGTCCGTTTTCTAATTCGGCAAAAGCTGTTCGTATCCTGTCCAGTAAATCTTATTGGTTATTTACGGGGGAAGCATAGACTTTACTTTTGATAAATCCCCATAAATAAAAGTCTAGGGGTGTTAAATCAGGCGATCGCGGGGGCCATCTCCAAGGGCCATTGGGACCAATCCAGTGATCTTAAAAAATTCGAGATAATTGGAGATAAACTGCAGCAGAATTATGTGCTGGTGCCCCATCTAATTGATACCAATAATTTTGCAGCTCACCAATAGGAATTTCTTCTATAAATTCAGAAACCGTCCCTAGTAGAATTTCCAAATACTTGTTAAATTGTTTTCCTAAATACAGTACCGCACCTGATCATTTAATACTATACCGAAAACATTGAGGCTAAACCTCTCTTGAGAACGCGTTTCGCATAACGCGTGCAGTTTTCTGCTACCCAGAAATATTCGTTTCTTCTATTTGTTATTCCTTCTCTAGAAAATTTCGCTTCATCGGTCCAAAATATTTTTGAAAGGAATTGAGGGTCCTCTCGAATTTTCAAAAACATGAATTCGCAAAATTCTACTCGTCGGACGTCATCACCAGGTCTCAAGGCTTGCACGTTTTGGAAGGAATAAGGGTGCATATGATGTTCGCTCAAGATTCTTTGGACAGATGAAGAAGAAATTCCCAAATCGTTTTCTGCAGACGATATTGAACGTTGCGTGGAAATAAGCTGATATGTTTATTACGTTATTCTCGGCATTTGTTACTGGTTTTCGGAACATTTTTTGTAACTTTAACCTTGCCAAAACGCAAAAAGTTCATTTCAATCCTCTTGAATTTTGACTTGTTCATTGGCGGCAAATCAGGGTGGCGTTCATTAAACACCCGACACGTTCTCTCCAAAATTTTATAACATTCTCCATGAATATAAAATAGATTGATATAATCAGCGTTTGAGTATTCTTCCATTTCTATTTAGAAGATTTAGTTTATCACTGACAGCTTTCGATAAATAACGCATACTAATCATTTATTTATTTTTTTTATTTTTTTATTTATTTTAAAGTAAGTACACTACAAAGGGAAATTCTCCAAATGGTACAAAAACTTACATGCTATTCTGAATACAAACAATAAACATATGTATATAAAGACAACATTGGATAATGTATAATATAATTAACAATAAACAATCGCACATACACACATTTATATAGTGACAAGATATTTTAAAACACTTGGCGCTTGATCGAGTTGAGACTTAAAGAAAAAATATCGATATGGTTGAAATTTTTGTTGTAAGTATTTATCATATTGTGAATGATAGCTCGTTGGCCAAAGTTAGTTCTGTGCACTTGTTCTGAGAAGAGGCGTCTGTGTCTCAGAGCTCTGACCAGAACGTTAAACCTTAAAAGACACAACAGTTTAGGGCAATCAATAGTCCCATTAATCATTTTGTGAAGGAAGAACAAATAGAAGTTCCGGCGCCTGATTTCGAGAGGTTTAAGACCACAAAGCAAAAGTCTGGTTTCTTGAGGCACATCCGAATAAGGAAAGTGGTGTTTAAATAACAGGTATTTAGCAAATTTAGCTTGGACTCTCTCTACTCTATAAATGTGACATTGATAAGATGGACACCATATGACGGAGCAGTATTCAAGTATACTTCGAATCAAAGTGTTAAAGAGGCATGTAATTGCTTTGGTATCATTCATATAGGTGGTGTTTCTTTTGATGAAACCTAGTAACCTCAGACTTTTTGATACTATCTGATCAACATGTAGGTTAAATGACAGGTCTTTGTCAAATAGTACACCAAGATCGTTGAATGATGTCACTGATTCAAGAGAAATGCCGTCAATTGTGTAATTCAAGATTGTTGGATTCAGGCTTCGACAAAATGTCATCTTTTTGCATTTTTGTACATTTAACTTTAAGTAGCTATTTGTGCACCATGACACCAGATTATCTAGGTCCAACTAAAGGGTATTATACGATGGCTTAACGATGCTAAAGAATTTCAAATTATCCGCGTACATAAGAAATTTAGAGTTTTTGAAACAATGTGACACGTCGTTAATAAAGAGCGAAAATAATATAGGGCCAATGTGCGAGCATTGTGGGACGCCTGAAAGAACTTTCACCTCTCTAGATACCGCTCCTCCGACGTGCACGCGCTGACTACGGTTAGATAAGTAATCCCCGATCCAGGATAGGTATCTGGACCCCAGTCCGATTCCAGACAACTTCTTTAAAAGGAGCTGATGACACACACTATCAAAAGCCTTTGAGAGATCTGTATAGATAACGTCGACCTGGTGACCAGCCTCTAGGGAAGTAATCAGAAAATTCTGATATACAGCCAGGTTTGTGGCAGTGGATCTTCCTTTAAAGAATCCATGTTGATCTTCGGAGAGGTAATGCTTGTATGTAGTGAAGATTTCATCGGTCAAAATTGATTCCAAGGTCTTAGGAATTGTAGAAAGTAACGATATTCCCCTGTAGTTCCCGACATCAGCCTTATCACCTGACTTAAATATGGGAATGAGTGTGGAGTTTTTCCACACTGATGGAAAGATGCCCTTGTCAAATGTTTTCTGAAATATCGATTGGATTGGTTTTACAAGTGACTCACAACACCGATTCAGCAACAGAGGGGGAACACCGTCAGGACCGGCTCCTTTGCCACAATCGAGCTGCACTATTTTGGATCTGTCATCTGTCATCATGTCAAAATATTTTTGAAAGGAATTGAGGGTTTTGAATTTTCAAAAACATGAATTCGCAAAATTCTACTCTCGGACATCATCACCCTTAATTGCACGTTTCCAAACATGAATATAAAATGGATTGAGAATATCAGCGTTTGAGTATTCTTCCATTTCGATTTAGAAGATTTAGTTTATCACTGACAGCTTTCGATAAATAACGCATACTAATCATCTGTCATATTGGATAATGGATCTCAATTGTTTTTCCATGGCTCACCATTGGAACATGTAAACATTTAAGCAAATACATACGATATTTTTATCGTATATCGTATCTGTATAAAAATAGACAAATTCAATACAAAAAATAGAAACCTAAGATTATTTACCGATCGTCTGCAAGATATGAAGATTATATCTTCAAAACTTACAAAAATATAATTTTAAAATTTGGTACCCCGAAGGCTTATTTTCGGTTCAAGGTCAAATATCTTAAGAACGCTTGAACTAGGTATAGGACATGCTACATAAAATAGCATTAAAATTCTCCGTAGAATCCAAAAATATCATAAAATACAGGGTGTTCCATTTAAAATAAGCAAGTTGATACCAACTTCCGGTTAAACCGGAAGTGACAGGAAGTTGAAAATATTTCAAAAAAGAAGTACCCCTTGACCTTACCTTAATCCCAAAATTTGAAATTTTTATCTAAATGGCATCATCAAAAACTTTTAATGAATGGGTTGCGTGAATAACTCTGTATTTGCCACTGGGCTTTTGACTTGTGTAAACAATATTTTGGGATAGCATCAATAAATAACTGAATAATTTAAAATAAAATTTCTGTTATATCTCAAAAACGACAGCTCACATAAAAAAAATCTGACTACGCCACTGGATTCTACGTGAAAAACTTTATCAGAGCCAGTTTTTACCTTTTCGATAAGTTAAACAATAACTACAAAAAAATGCAATATTTTCAATTCCACACTGTATCTTAAAAACGAAGGGGGCTATGAAAATTTTGTTTGGGTCAACTTTCGTTTCACGAAAAAGTAGCACGTTGACAACGAAAACGAGACTACAGGGTGTCCATAATTAAATTGCATTTTTCTCATGTAAGAGATTTGAAATCGACAAAATATCAAGAGGTAACTTTGAAAAGGCACTAAACAGCCTACATAACTGTGCTAACAAAAGGTAAAAAGTCAGTGGCGCACATATTTTTTTAGAAAATTATTGCAGCGCCAGCCCACATACATGTTCCTCCAAATTTCATTAGGATTGCTACAGTCGTTTCGAAAAAATTTGCAATAAACCAAAAAAATAAAAAAACTAGCCCTGTATCTCAGAAACGATGCGAGATCTGTTGAGAGAGACCCATGTTGATGGGGACTTTCATTTTTATTTTTGGGTGAAGAATCTCCTCCTGAGTGACACATGTTTTTGAAACACCCTGTATAATCTATAATTATTTAAAAAAAAAACCATATGATGCGTACTTCCCTGGTCACACTCTATGTACAATTTGCTTGGTTTATAAGTAAACTGTAGGGAAATAGGCGAATAATAGTGGCATCAATAGCAGTTCCTGTTAGATTATTAAAGCCTAAGGGAGTTTAAAACAAGAAGGCCTATTGATGCTGTTAATTGTTATGTAATTTCTTAAATTATAATATTGATTGACATTTTATTTGTATCTTTTTTAGGAATTTCTCTACTACAAACCCTCTGCGCTCAGAAAGTTCACCTGAAAATTGGGAGCCTCAGTTCACTGAATAAGGTAAAGTGGTTAAATTATATTCTCTGTCATTCAATAATGAGTCGTTTTTGGCAAAACATCTTGCTTTTAAGAAAAAAATTATATTCACCTATAAATTCGTTAAGTGTGGGTGTAGTTACACAACGTGTTGCAGATCGTGCTGATTGTGTTATTAAATTTATTATTATTATACGAATATAAAAAGATTTTGATAATCTGGATATTTATCAGTTTGAAGCGTAAACCTTTGCTGAAATTGGTGGACGTAAAATTTGTGGAACATGTCCAGCCACAATTTTTTCTAAAAAAAAAGAATCTTAAGAAATATGAGTTGTTAAGATTGATGTTACTCTTTTAGAAAGAAACGTGCGGTACCAGTTAACTGACTGAGCTTTTTTTGTCCGATTTTTATTTTTGTTGTAATAGAACCGTGTGCCAACTAAAGAATTATAAACATGTAATATAGTCGACTGCGGTCTTATCGTGCGGGTCCAAAGGTCACCAACATTATGAATCAAATCAGAAAACACAGCGAATACCAAAATGTGTGATTCTTTTATCGAGCTATTAAATCTCGATGGGCTATTTACAAATATACAGGGAGAAAGAAAATAGTTTTTTTTTGTTATATTACGCAATATTATTAAGATAGCCACTTAATATTATTTTATATATTAAATGCCGAGGGACTAAATAAGAAAATTCGCTAAATATGTATTGGTTAAAATTTTTTGGTTGGCAAAAACAAAAATACACAAAATGGCAAGCGCCTTAATAAAGTCGGAAGGCGGTTCGAATCAGTGGAACAATCGGGATATGTTCTGTTTATACAGCCACTTAATGAAAGTAAGATTTTTTTATCAATCACCAAAAATTATGAGCCCCGCTTGACCTAAAAATCTAACCACTTATACAGTGTCATTTATTTAAATGCGGGCCACCCCTGTGCAAAGAAAAACTTGTCTTTTTTTTGTTTTGTGATAACAAAAAAAAATTATTTTGCAAAAATATTGTACACTTTTGTTAAAAACACAAGATAATTAGTTACTACTTCCCTCGCGAGATTTTTTTAGATCTTTACGTTTAAGGGTCCCTAGATGCCGGAAAACATGTTTTCTCAATTCCGTCTGTCTGTAGGTATGTCTGTCCGTCAGTCTCTGTGTTCGCGGCATAGCTAAAAAACTACTTATCCGATTTCTTCAAATTTCAGTCTAAATATATATATATAGATATGTACAGGGTTATTCATGCAACCCGTTCATTAAAAGTTTTTGATGATGCCATTTAGATAAAAATTTCAAATTTTGGGATTAAGGTAAGGTCAAGCGTACTCCTTTTTTGAAATATTTTCAACTTCCTGTCACTTCCGGTTTAACCGGAAGTTGGTATCAACTTGCTTATTTTAAATGGAACACCCTGTTTTTTATGATATTTTTGGATTCTACGGAGAATTTTAATGCTATTTTATGTAGCATGTCCTATACCTAGGTTCAAGTGTTCTTGACCTTGAACCAAAAATGAGCCTTCGGGGTACCAAATTTTAAAATCTCATATTTTTGTAAGATCTTCATATTTTACAGACGATCGGTAAATAATCTTAGGTTTCTATTTTTTTTATTGTCTATTTTTATACAGTGTCCTAAATTCAGCGGCAAACATTCACATTTTGAAAACCGCTAAAGTCCGTTTTTTTAAATGCGACACCCTATAACTTTATGCACTATCAAATGTAGAATTTAATTTTCTATCGAACTGTATTAAGGTTCCATATACCTATTTGTAACCGTTTTCGAAATAATCAGGTTTTTATTAAACTATCATAGGTATTTGCTAAATGCTTACACCTTCCCGTAGTAAGCCATGGAAAAACAATTGTTGTGCTTTTCTATTCAATATGACAGCTGATTTGAAACTTTTAAATTAAAATAGAATAACACTCAAAAACTGATATTGAAGAGGATTGAAACGAAATTTTTTCGTTTCGAAAAAGTTAAAGTTATTAAAAATTTAATAAATTGTTTACATTATTTTTAACCATATCTACTAAGTTCGAGACTGTTCTAAACTTGTTTTAATGAACTTAAAAATTATAGCAATCTAACAATCAACAATAAATAAATAAAATAATAAAATTGAATTATAACAAATGTTCTATATGCTGTCCGTTCATTTGAAGACACATTTCAATTCTTCTTTGTACAGTTGCTGTGGCCCGTTGAATTTGTCCGTTTTCTAATTCGGCTAAAGCTGTTCGTATCCTGTCCAGTAAATCTTGTTGGTTATTTACTGAGGAATCATAGACTTTACCTTTGATAAATCCACATAAATAAAAGTCTAGGGGTGTTAAATCAGGCTATCGCGGGGGCCATCTCCAAGGGCCATTGGGACCAATCCATCGATCTTCAAAAATTCGAGATAATTGGAGATAAACTGCAGCGGAATTATGTGCTGGTGCCCCATCTAATTGATGCCAATAATTTTGCAGCTCGCCAATAGAAATTTCTTCTATAAATTCAGAAACCGTTCCTCGTAGAATTTCTAAATACTTATCACTGTTTAAATTGTCTTCATAAATACAAACTGATCATTTAATACTATACCGAAAACATTCTAAACCTCTCTTGAGAACGCGTTTCGCGTAAATCGTGCGGATTTTCTGCTGCCCAGAAATGTTCGTTTCTTCTATTTGTTATTCCTTCTCTAGAAAATTTCGCTTCATCGGTCCAAAATATTTTTGAAAGGAATTGAGGGTCCTCTTGAATTTTCAAAAACATGAATTCGCAAAATTCTACTCGTCGGACGTCATCACCAGGTCTTAAAGCTTGCACGTTTTGGAATGAATAAGGGTGCATATGATGTTCGCTCAAGATTCTTTGGACAGATGAAGAAGAAATTCCCAAATCGTTTTCTGCAGACGATATTGAACGTTGCGTGGAAATAAGCTGATATGTTTATTACGTTTTCTCGGCATTTGTTACTGGTTTTCGGAACATTTTTTGTAACTTTAACCTTGCCAAAACGCAAAAAGTTCATTTCAATCCTCTTGAATTTTGACTTGTTCATTGGCGGCAAATCGGGGTGGCGTTCATTAAACACACGACACGTTCTCTCCAAAATTTTATAACATTATCCATGAATATAAAATAGATTGAGAAAATCAGCGTTTGAGTATTCTTCCATTTCGATTTAGAAGATTTAGTTTATCACTGACAGCTTTCGATAAATAACGCATACTAATCATCTGTCATATTGGATAATGGATCTCAATTGTTTTTCCATGGCTCACCATTGGAACATGTAAACATTTAAGCAAATACATACGATATTTTTATAAAACCCAATTATTTCGAAAATGGTTACGAATAGGTATAGGGAACCTTAATACACTTCGATAGAAAATTAAATTCTACATTTGATAGTGCATAAAGTTATAGGGTGTCCCATTTAAAAACACGGACTTTAGCGGCTTTGAAAATGTGAATGTTTGCCGCTGAATTTAGGACACCCTGTATAAAAATAGACAAATTCAATAAAAAAAATAGAAACCTAAGATTATTTACCGGTCGTCTGCAAAATATGAAGATTATATCTTCAAAACTTACAAAAATATAAGATTTTAAAATTTGGTACCCCGAAGGCTCATTTTCGGTTGAAGGTCAAATATCTTAAGAACGCTAGAACCTAGGTATAGGACATGCTACATAAAATAGCATTAAAATTCTCCGTAGAATCCAAAAATATCATAAAATACAGGGTGTTCCATTTAAAATAAGCAAGTTGATACCAACTTCCGGTTAAACCGGAAGTGACAGGAAGTTGAAAATATTTCAAAAAAGGAGTACCCCTTGACCTTACCTTAATCCCAAAATTTGAAATTTTTATCTAAATGGCATCATCAAAAACTTTTAATGGACGTGAATAACCCTGTATATATATATATATATATATATATATATATATATATATATATATATATATATATATATATATATGTTTTCTAACTTGATGCATTCCTTTTAGGAGGCGATAGGGGACTTCAAATGGAATCAAAATAACCCCATATTGGGCCATACAAAAGTTTTTAGTTTTCTAGATATTTTCGATTTTTTAAAATATTGCAAAAAGCCAGAAAATTATGGTTAAAAAATGCATTTAAAAAAAAACTATAAACTCTGTTGAGGTAAGTTAAATTTAATTTATTAGCCAATACATTGATAATGTAATATTAATAGCATTTGTAGTAATAAACCTAAATTCTAATAAATCACAATCAAAAGTTTGCATCGAAAGTAACAATAAAATTTGCCTAGTTCAACTTTAAGACGTTTTCTTGAAGAAAATTATTAATACGTGAAGCGTACAAATTGAAGCAAAAACATCCTCGTTTAATTAGCTTTACAACGAGATATAACTCTTTTAAAAATATTAACAACCTCTAACAAAAAGTGTGTAGGTGCAATTATTTTCGATTATTTGTTAAATAAAAATTTGTCATTTATTGATCTTGGCATAGCGTCTACAAGGGAAGTGTACAACTAAAGTAATGGTAAAAGATCCATAAGATCTAGCAGGTCTTAAAACAATCACTTCTTCGATGACATATCCTTGTTTATTAAAACAATTTGGCAGTTTTTCGAAAGTTGTTTGAAAGTGTGTATTTGATATTTTTTTGTTAAAAAATTCCGTTTTTTCTACTTTTACGTTATTATGGCATCTTTTAGTAATTCCTAATATGCTGACATCGTTTATTGTTACGGTTTTTGCGACGGTAATTCGGCGGAGGCACGTCGAGAATATCAACGTCGTTTTCCAAACAGAAGACTTCCACATGTCCGTGTGTTCACCGATGTATATCGACGACTTTGTGAAACGGGTAGTGTGCAGAAGCCTCGAAACGAAGGTGGAAGGCCACATACATACTCTGTAGAAGTAGACGAACTCATCCTAGAACATTTTCGTGCGTATCCTGAAGCCTCTACAAAAGAAGTTGCGCGCCTGTTTGATTTTTCAGGCTATAAAGTCTGGTCTACCGTTAGTAAATCTGGACTTTATCCATATCACTATACTCCTGTACAAGTGCTGGAGAAAGACGATCCTCGAAGAAGAATGGAGTTCTGTCGTTTTATGCTAAACACCGATGCGGAAGATGAGAACTTCTTGAGCAAAATATTATGGACTGTCGAATCCAAATTTAAAATAAGTAAATTTGTGGTTAATTACCACAATTTACATTATTGGGCACCCAAGATAGAAAAGAATCCATGCCAATTTAGACCCACATCGTCTCAAAGGCGTTTTTCGCTGAATGTTTGGATGGGGAACTTTGTGATTGTTCCATATTTTTTGCCAGATAACCTTAATGCAGTCCATTATAAAGCTTTTTTGCGAAATGGCTTAATGGTTCTGTTGGAAGACTTACCATTAGCAACTCCACGAGATATGATATTTCAGCATGACGGCTGTCCCGCTCACTACCGCTTAACAGTACGGGAGTGGTTAAACCATCAGTTTCCAAATCGCTGGATTGGAAGAGGGGGGCCTATGCATTGGCCACCGAGGTCTCCTGACCTCACACCATTAGATTTCTATATTTGGGGCCATATGAAGGCATTAGTTTAGGCTTCCCCCGTACCTTCGCTTCAAGTGTTACGGCAAAGGATTATCGATGCGGCCCAGCAAATTAGAACCAATTTTTCTTCGAGAATTACAAAGAGTGAAGCAAGAAAACGTGTTCGAGCCTGCATTAGAAGCAGAGGGGCACAATTTGAAGGAAATCTTTAATTATAAACCCGGCTTATGTCGACTTTTCATTCTGATTTTAACCATTAATTATTAGCTTTTTCGTTTTGTATCATAGTGAGTTGTTCATAATTATCAATTTCTAGTGAGTTCTTGTATTGTATTTTCATAACTCTTAGATCTCGTTGTAAAGTTAAATAAATGAGGATGTTTTCGCTTCAATTTGTACGCTTCATGTATTAACAATTTTCTTCAAGAAAACGTCTTAAAATTGAAGTAAGCAAATTTTATTGTTATTTTCGATGCAAACTTTTGATTGTGATTTATTAGAATTTAGGTTTATTACTACAAATGCTACTAATATTACATTATCAATGTATTGGCTAATAAATAAAATTTAACTTACCCAACAGGGTTTATAGTTTTTTTTTAAATACATTTTTTAACCATAATTTTCTGGCTTTTTGCAATATTTTAGAAAATCGAAAATATCTAGAAAACTAAAAACTTTTGTATGGCCCAATATGGGGTTATTTTGATTCCATTTGAAGTCCCCTATCACCTCCTAAAAGGAATGCATCAAGTTAGAAAACACCCTGTATATATATATATATATATATATATATATATATATATATATATATATATATATATATATATATATATATAACAAGTAACCTAATTATTGGGGTATCTCTTCAGGGCTGCAATATGAGAAGAAATTTGTTTTTTATCTCTGTACCTACCTATTCTGGTAGATATCTTAATTTCCATTCCAACCACCCCAAAAAAATAAAGATCAATCTAGTATTGGCTCTAAAAACACGTATTGAAAGGATTTCTCACCCTAGTCTACTTAGAAAAAACTTAAAAAGATTGATTCTCCTCAAGAATTCATATCCACAAAAGTTATTAAAAAAACTATTATATAACACAGCTCCAATAATCAACCCTGGAGAGAGAAATGGAATAAGTCCCAACATCAGTGCCTTCGATTCTCAAAATAGACCAAGGTACTATTTTTCGTTACTTTACATAAAAGAAATTTCAACAAAAATAACTAAGTTGTTCAAGTATGATCCTTCAATTAAAATCGCCTTTAAACATAATAAAACAGTAGTCAACACTTTTACAAAATTAAAAGATAGGGATGAAATACAAAAAACATCAAACATTGTATACAGTATTCCTTGTTCAGAGTGTGAGGGTATTTACATAGGCCAAACCTCTAGGGTCCTAAAAGACAGAATAACTTCGCATAAAAGCGACTGTAGATTAATGAAAAATACTTGTGCACTTTCAGAACACACAAATCAATCAGGGCACTTATTCAACTTTAATACCCAAATATTATGTAAGGAAACTAATTATAACAAGAGACTGTTTCAGGAAATGGTGGAAATATTTCTGAATCCTAATTCGTTAAATAAGAGAGCTGATATCGAAGACCTTAGTTCTATTTATTCAAATTTACTTAATCTGAACAACTATACGAACAACAATAATAGTTTAAATAACACAGAATTTTCCTTTTAAAAAATATAAGTATTTGTACGTATTATATCCATATACCTTTCTATAGTCAGTCTCTTCAATTCAAGTAGTTTGTCGTAGGCATAAATTCGACGTTTAATTCATACTTGTTCTGGTTTGATTAAGATATTTCTCAGCTACTGATTTTTCTTTGTATCTGGATGTATATCGATGTGATTACATAGCTAAATCCTAGATCTGTGTTTCAATCATCCTGACAGAACGAACTATAACATTCTTTACATGTCAAAAAAAACCTACATAAGAAATTTACTTGCTTCGTATTTCAATATAAAAATATATGGAGAACAGGAATTCCTGCCAGTATGTAAAATCTAATTTTAATGTTAAAGTCAAAGTGTGTTTGTTTTTCGCAAGAAGTTATCGATACTAATTGCAAAGCACCCTGAAGAAGGTAATAATCATTACCGAAAGCTTGGCGTAGCTTAAAAGCAATTTAAATCTAGCCCTAAATTAGGACCGATACCCCAATAATTAGGTTACTTGTTGTTCAACTAGTCGGTCAAGACTACCCTTCTCTTATATATATATATATATATATATATATATATATATATATATATATATATATATATATATATATATATATTAAACACGCTTTAAAATTGGAACAAGTCTTCTATAATTATTTATTTATTGCCTACAAAATTAAAAATGTACTAAAAAGTAAGCAAAAAAATGGTGTCAAATCTAATAAAAACATTTTTAAATTAAAATTCACTGGCTAATATCCAGGAGCCAGTGGCAAAAGCTCTGAGAATCGGTATAAGGAATGTACAGAAACTTGTGCATGAAAAAAATCACATAATTTTCTTCCGAAGAAGATTAAGAAATGTACACGAAAAAATCCAAAGGCAAGAGACCTAAGTCACAATGCGAATTAGATATGCATAATGCAATTTATGATTTATACTCTCAAAGACTAATATAATCCTTCAGAAACTTTTTAGACTATTATAGACTAAAAATATCATCATCACTTAAAAAGTCCTCATCTTCTGAGTCGTCCTCAAATTTCGATATCTAGAACTCGTTCTCGATTCCACCAATCCCATATTAGTTTCTCCGTATGTTCCACAGATTATAAAATTTAATGAATCTTGCCAAACAATTTGCACTTCATCTGATGTAAGACCACCGTTCACGTGTTTTTCGTATTATGATTTTGCCCCAGCCCATATTAATTCTATTACGTTAAACTGGCAATGGTATGGCGGCAGTCGTAAAACCTCATGTCCATTTTCCCGTAATATTTCATCTACGGCATATATTGTTGTTTTTTAATAGATTTTGCCATTAAAAGAAGTTCTAGTTTCAGCATATTGGGTAAAGGATTTTGTTTTTGTTTTATTAGCCAGTCATAAATATCACTTTTCTTCCAGGATGAACTAGGTTGTTTATTTAAGATTCTTGAATGATAAGATACATTGTCCAAAATGATTAAAGATGGAGCATCTAAATTTGGAATCAGTTGTTTTTTTAACCACTTTTCAAACAGTTCACAGTTCATATTATCGTGGTAGTCCATACTTTTGGATATTGAAGAAAACAGTAAACTTGCACCTGAAAGAAATCCTGTTGAAGAACCTGCATGCAAAATGATGAACCGTTTTCCCGTCCCACATCCCTTTTTTCTCTTGACATTTTGTTACAGACCCGTCCTGCTAAGATTTCGAACCACTTCCATTAGAAAATATCCAAGTCTCGTCTAAAAATACCACTTTTCTAAATTTTGAATTAACATTTTCCGCGTATTTCTTTAAAAACTGGGTACGCTGACTTGCTATATGTGGCAACTCACATAAAAATCTTCGATTACAGTCCTTTTTATATCGAAAACCCAACATTTTTATTAATTTTGACAACGATTTTAGTCCAATTTCCAATATGCCTCGATTTTTTAAAGCTTCTTTTAAAACTTGAAGGGTTATAATAGTTTTTGATGTGTATAAATCATAAATTGCATTACGAACGTCCATTTTTACATTGTCACTTAAGTCTTCTGTCTTTGGCTTTTTTCGTGTGCATTTCTTAATCTTCTTCGGTAGTAAATTATGCTTTTTTTACGCACAATTTTCTGCATAGTCCTTATACCGATTCCCAGAGCTTTTGCTACTGTCTCCTGGATATTGGCCGGTGAATTTTCATTTTCGTAATATTTTATTAGATTTAATACAATTTTTTTCGCCTGTGGGTGCAAAAAACCCGAAAATTGTTTTCTGTTACTCATTTTGTCACTGACTTGTCAATCTGACTTTGAAGTGACATCGCTCAAAGAGTTTTGCAACTGCTGGTATTTATATGTTTATTCTCCTTTTTTCATATGAAAATATCATAGGTCTATCTAATTTATCTTCCGGATTTTATGCGGAGGATATGATTACACGTAATAAAAGAAAAGATAAATCGTTTGATCCGCACGATAACACTGCTTTTGACTATAGCTAAAAAAAATCATGGTTCTTGGAATTAGACCGTATTGAATTGGAGTTACTATCCGACGTTTCTCCTTCGATTGAACGGGGCATCTTCAGGATCTTTACTCCACGAGATCTGAACACTGAGTGAACTCGGAGAGATTCAAGCAAGCAACAGATTCGTTTATAAAATCCTGGAATCAATGCTAGAACCTTGGTTTCCCTTACATTTATAATATGTGGTATGCTGGTGTTCAGCTACAGCAGATTGAACAATTTATTTCTTTTTAATACATAATACCTTTCTGTTTTTGCCCCTGCGCACTTTGCCAAACTGTGGTCATTTTTCTGTTAAATTAAATGGCTAGACCTTTTTTATACGTCGATTATGACTTACAAATTATATCCCATCTATAGTTGTAACGTTCGAGACCGAACGAATTTTTTTGAACGAATCAGCTGAACGTTTCAAATAATCGACTCACTTTGTAAAGTTCCGAATCTCGTTCATCTGGCTATTTGGGAGTTTGGTGTGGGACAGCTGACAAATTCGATAGCAGCGACTTGTGAACGAGTTTGATATAGTTCGCATTACTTCGGTATAGTACATGTGACAATAGATTGGTGATTTGAGAAAAAAAACAAGAAAGCTAATGTTTTAAGTTTATGTGGGGTTTTTATAGAATTTTCTAAAATTTTAGGTGTAATTATGGGTCAAAAAATGTTTTTTCAAACAAACCAAGATGTCTCCCGTTTCTTTTGACCGATTTTATCACTTATTTGGTTTTAAAGGGCATTTCACCGTTGATATTGACCAAAATATTATTTCGAGATTCACTTATTAGTTGCTAACAAAAAGAACCTCTTGACTTTTTTTCGTTAGACGAAAAAAAAAAACCTGCAGTTTTAAATCTAAAAAGTTATGTATTTTTCTCAGGTTCTTTAAGCTTAGAAAAGGTGACAAAAAGCGGTGGCGGCCATTTTTTAATAAAATTCAAATGTATACATTAATAAAATAGGAATATATTATTATCCAAAATTCGACGGTTAAAAATTTCATTACAAATGAAAAGTTTTCCCTTTTTTTTATCTACTCCGATATATTTTTTGAAAAGGTCGAAAATAATTTTCAGCAATATCTCTCGGGGATCGCAAGCATTGTCCAATCTGCTTATGTATATTGAGGATCTATTTTGTCTGTAGTGCCATGTATGTAGAGAAAAACAACACTACATAACGGTGGCTCCTCATCATTTTCCTTTCGTGGAGTCGGATTAATTGAACGCGTAATATCTTTATTGCAATAGCCATTCCCTCTCAGAACTTTGATCAGTTTCGATGTTTCCGATATTAGGGAAATTTGATCAGAAATCGAAATAGCTCTAAATACTAGTGAGTTAATAATTTAATTTCTTTTGTGCTGGATGGTGTTGAGAATTTTCATTTAACTATTTATTTATATGTGTCGGTTTCCTATACTTAGAATGTCCTAATGTACCACTTTCCTTCCCTTGAACAAATACATCTAGAAAGGGAATCGTTCCATGGAAATTAAATCTAATTTCCATTGTGAATTTAATGTTCTAATGTTGTCGATTGAGGTGGTCCAGAAATATCAAGAGATTACCCTGTCCATGAGTGCAAACAACAAAACAGTCTACCACAGGTGATAGAGGAGATCCTATAGCTGCCCTTGAAGTTTGTTCATAAAAATGCCTTGAAAAATGAAATAGGTAGTTGAAAGACAAGCTTCCACCAGGTCTATTAAGTTATTATCAACATTATTATGATTCAATAGGCCTGATATAATAGAAATTGAGTCGTTAATAGGAACATTTATATTGTGTATAGTGATTCTACATTGAAACTGACCAAAATATCTTCAGGATCCAACTGGATTGCCTTAAGTTTTTCCACGAAATGTGCAGAGTTTTTTTTATAAAATAATCGTTTTTTTCCAGTAAATGAATTAAGAAAATTTGAAAGATATGTACCCAATTTGTATGTAGGTGAGTAATAGACTCACTTTTACACTGACGATCGGTCGAAGTGGTACATTGTTCATGTGTAATGATTTTGTGATTTTAACTATTTCTGCTACGCTGGTGGTAGACTGGATGAACTACCAACAGAGGAGAAGAAGACATTAAGGCCAAGCAGCCCAAGGATCCCGCGGTTCTACGGACTACCTAAAATACATAAGGTTAATGTACCACTTCGACCTATCGTCAGTGCAATAGGATTTCCTACTTATAAAAATTGGTAATTCAAATATTCTTAATAATTTTGCAGGAAAAACACATTCATATATTAGAAGCTGTACGCATTTTGTAGAAAAACTTAAATCAATCCAATCCAAGATCCCAAAGATATCTTAGTCAGTTTTGATGTAGAATCGCTGTATACGAATGTGACTATAAATGATTCAATTTCCATAATATCAGACTTATTTCACCATAATAGTATTGACAACTCACTTTTAGATCTAATTGAAGCATGTCTTACATCAACGTATTTTGTCTTTCAAGGAAGTTTCTATGAGCAAACCTCAGGAACAGCCATGGGATCTCCACTGTCACCGGTGGTAGCCAATATCTTCATGGAAGCTTTTGAGGAAGAAGCCTTAGAGTCGTCTCCACTAGAATCAAAATCATGGTTCAGATATGTAGACGACACTTTTGTAATATGACCACATGGTCCAGAAAACCTCCCTGGGTTTTTTGATCATCTAAATCAACAGCATGCTAACATAAAATTTACAATGGAAATTGAATCAGAAGGCACGATTCTCTTTCTAGATGTTCTTGTACAAAGGAAAGGGGATGGTTCCTTAGGACACTCTGTATATAGAAAACCAACGCATACGAGCAGGTACTTAAATGCAAATTCCCATCATCATCCAGCACAAAAGCAATCAGTCATTAATTCATTGGTTTACAGAGCTCTCTCGATTTGTGACCAAAATTCTTTACAATCGGAAACAGAGAAACTGACTCAAGCTTTAAGAGGGAATGGATATTGCACTGATGATATTAAACGATCAATTAGAAAATATAATAATCCTACTCCACGAAATGATACTCATAATAGATAGTTCTTCCGTTTATACACGGAACCACAGACAAGATTGCAAGGTTACTTCGCCGGTCCAACATACGTACAATCTTCAACACACACAAGAAAATTGGACAATATTTGAGATCGCCAAAGGACATTATTTCTTTCCAAACGGAAGGAGTATATGCAATTCCTTGTTCCTGTGGTGATGTTTATATTGGAGAAACTGGACGATCCATATCGACTAGGCTTAAGGAACATGAACGATGTATCAGAAAGAAATAAATTGTACAATCTGCTGTATGTGAACACCAACACTCTACTGGGCATGTCATAAATGTAAAAGAAACCAAAGTTCTTGCGTCGGTTTCGGGACTCTATAAACGCAAAATTAGAGAATCTATTGAAATTTATAAGCATCCTAACAATTTTAATAGAGATACGGGCTTCAGTCTACATCATACGTGGAAACCGATCGTTACACCGAGTCACGCTCCGGTAAACACAGATCGACTATAAATAGCCGGCCTGAGTCTCTCAGAGCTCATTCAGTGTTCCGATCTCGTGAAGTAAAGATCCCTGAAGATCCCTCGTGCACTCGAAGGCGAAACGTCGGAAAGTGATTCCATTTTCGACACGGTCTAATCCCAAGTACCATGATTTCTTAATTGACCACAGCCGTGAAAGCTTTCGTTCTATGTTAATAATTTCAAAATTCGAAAATATAAAGTATCATTGATTGCTTACACTACATTTTAATTCCACATAAAAAGAAATTGTCCAATCCAAAATAGAAATTGGTTGGTGGGGCGATTTTTAAATAAAATATTTCTAGAACTTTAAACCAATTTACGCCAGCGCTTTACGTAGAAAAAGATCATAACTTTCCTTACAGGAAATATACAGGTTGTCCGGCCATATGTTTGATTATCTGGGAAATGAACAAATCTATTGATAATATGTGGTTTTTCACTAAATATTTTCACTTTGCTGAAAGTTTTTCATTTTGTTTTGACAACCGAAAGTACCAAAAACAAAATGGCTGTTGCTCCGGTATAGGGATAGAAAACAATAATTACGGACGAACACTGGAACCTGTGGTGGAAGATAGATCAAAATACAAGAGTTCTAACCATACTACACCACAACTTGTTACGTTCTGGACGCGCGATTCGCTAACCAAGTTAGCATCATCAGCAGATGATATAAACTGATGATATATCATGTGCTGATGATGCTAACTTGGTTAGCGAAACGCGCGTCCAGAACGTAACAAGTTGTGGTGTAGTGTGGTTAGAACTCTTGTATTTTGAATAATTACGGACTTATGTACCGATGAAAATGTATTTGCGATTAATCAGTTTAAAATATGTATACAGGGTGGAAAAATTAGATGAATTAAGTTTTACAACTAGGAAACTTTTCATAATTTGTAAAAACAATACGTTGGTAATACCCATTTGATTATGCCATCGATTCAGAACAGTCAAAACATATATAAAAACATGTTTTAGATATATTCAACTCTTTTTCAGAAAATGACGCCTGAGAATTTTCATTTTGAACTACTTAGAGCTGTCTATTGGCCAAATGATTAGAATAAAATAAGGTTTTGATACGATATTATCGGCAATGTCACTGCAGGTTCTTTTCTAGAGTAGGATTAGGTCTTCAATAATTACGATGGTAACTCAAATGTAACTGAGTTTTTGTGATATTAGTTTAAATAAATAGATGGTACGTCATTTGCCTCCCCAGGAAAAACAGGGTAACGCATTAGGATATTATACGACTGAGAGGGTTGCAAGAGCAGTGTTGAGAACAAAATATAGAGTGTTTAGGCCCAAAAAGATAATAAAAATTGTGAACGATCCTTGCCGCCTTAAACGGATAAAAAGATAAAAATAGTAAGTATATATCAAAGAACATCAATCTCTCCCCCATAACCGTGAGTGAGATCACCGGGTTCCATAATCTGCTACCCCCTTCGCCACCAGTTAGAGAGGTTCCTGAGGGACTGGAGAACTCCCCTCTACCTTCATTTTCTCTAATAGAGGAGGATGAAGGGGGAGCGATGAATAAATGTGTTTGGCGGGTAAAACAGTTTTTTTTTGAAATTATGAACAGTTTCCAAGTTATAGATTTTAGTCCAGTTAAAAGTTTCCACCCTGTAAAGATACGTAATTTTATAACAAGGTATCATCTTTAACTATCCTAATAGACGATAGTTTTGCAATTATTTTATTGCAAATGTTGTGTAGCTAACTCCATTTTTTTTTCACTGTGCCCCATTTCACGCAATTTTGTTCACGTCTTTTTTGTTTGGATCCGAAATACTCGAAAGGCGAGAAATTTCATTCTGGCAGCGCTGCATACCTTATGCTCCCAGTGTCGCAGTAAGTGGGAACACTATCTGAAAATCAGGGCCGTATTTAGGATCTGTGGGTCCCTAGGCTGAACCTTTGGTGTGGGCCCCATCGGAGGTTTTAAAATACCTCTGCTGCAAAAATTGCATTTTTTTTTAACTAAATACTTAGAAAAAAACAAGGGTATTCAGGTGTCTAAGTATTCATTAACGTATGTAATTAACATTAACATTGTTATGAACAACAATACTAGAACAATAACACACTTGAAACTGACTTATTTTTAATTGAAATATAGTTTTCTTCTAAATAGTCAGACTTAAAGCCAAATGAAAGTGTTAAGCAATTTGAAATAAAGTGTTAGCAAAATGCTCAGACTTTAAACAAAAATTGTACGTTACTTTTTCTATTTTTATTTTAATTACTAAAAATGCGGAATATAATTTCTTGGTTCATTTTAGGACTAATACTCTGTTCGAAAGGCCTTAGTTCAGATAAAAAAAATTACCTCTTCTTTTTTAAATTAAAAAACACCCTGTAAAATGTATGATACGTTTTTGACCACATATATATAGTAGTAGTAGTAGTAGTTAGGGGGAGGTCTAGAGACCTGACTGGTAGGCCTATAAGGCCCTTTCAGTCTACCCCAGCTCTTCCCTCAACCACCACCCACCACCAGGTGTACATCCTTGAATCTGCCTGTCCTTACTATGTAAGTCTGTATATCCTTCTATGCAAAAGCCTTAACTTCGTCCCTATGCAAGACCGTAGTGCCAAAAATATCTCGTCGCAGGCTCGCTTGCGCTTCACATCTGCACAGGAAGTGAAGCGGGGTTTCCTCCTCCTCCTGACACTCCGTGCAGATAGAATCTTCCTCAATGCCTAACATAAAGAGGTGTCTTCTCAATCGACAGTGCCCCGTTACTATTCCTACGATGGAATTTAGAGCTTTCCTGTCTCGGGCTAGTAACCACTCTGTTCGGCCCTTATCGGGCTTCACAATGAAGTCTTCAGCTTGCTTCCCGACCCCGGACTGGCCCCATTCACGTTGAAGTTCATGTTGTGCCCATTCGTCGAGTGCTGTCCTTATCTGCTGCCTAGTGATGCCTAAAGCTGGTTCTGGTCCTACATACGGGCTGGTAGCGCCTGCCCTCTCGTTGCCCTCAATCCCACAGTGTCTTGACACCCAAACCAACTTCACTCTTTTACGTCGCGCCAACTGCTTTAGCCTGTCACCGCATTCCTGAACCAAAACTGATCCCGCCGTGGGTGAGTCGAGCGCCTTAAGTGCTGCCTGACTGTCTGAGCATATGACAATCTCTCCCTCTGCCCCCTCTATGACTTCCTTCATCGTTATTGCCATTGGAATGGCATATACCTCAGCCTGAAACACCGTTGAAAACTTCCCCAAAGGGAAGCTGGACCCGGTTTGTGTAGCCTCAATATAAACTCCAGCACCAGAGGATTGCAACTGTGTCATACGTGAACCATCCGTATAGCAAACAATTGCCTCTTTGGAGAACTCCAGCCTGTTTCTCTCCCAGTCCTCTCTTTCAGTGATAGAGATACTATAACCCTTATGCCATCTTAGTCTGCCTGAGCGTCGTGCTACTCTGTAGGTAGATAAAGGGATCTCTCTTTCCACAATGTGGGAGATCCTTGCATAACCCACAACCTCACTTTTGGTATGCCAAGCTCCTGTCTCCCATTCGCAAGTGCGCTTCCATAGCCTCTTTCTTAATGAAAGTCGACAATGATGGCAGCCCTAGCAAGACACCCAATGCTGCTGACGGCGTCGTCCTCATTTCTCCAGTTATCGCTAGGCTAGCCAGTCTCTGGACTTTTGCAAGACTGGAACAAATGGTTTTCCTCCATACCACATATATATATATATATATATATATATATATATATATATATATATATATATATATATATATATATATATATATATATATATATATATATATATATATATATATATATATATATATATATATATATATATATATATATATATATATATATATATATATATATATATATATATATATATATATATATATATATATATATATATATATATATATATATATATATATATATATATATATATATATATATATATATATATATATATATATATATATATATATTATATATATATATATATATATATATATATATATATATATATATATATATATAAAACCAGTAACGGTAAGGATTGTTATTTAACGAAAGAAAATAACGAAACGGCTAGTGGTCTAAATCGACTTACCATGACTTCCAGGCTGGTTCTGGCGATGGATTCGTAATTTAGAGCACAGTACCGATCGACACAAATGTATATGGTCACCGTTCGATAGGTGTCAAGCAAGTGGTTCCAGGTCCAAATCTTCGCCAACGGGCTGTAAGTTATCCGGACCTACTAGTGTGTTTTCGCGGACAAAATACCGCGAGATTTATCAACCTTTTGCAATTTTCAGTTAAAAACAAGAAAGCTATAATTAATAAAATTAATAACCCAAAAAAATATACAAAAAAAATAAAGTAAAAACGCGTGTACGGAACATTCCGCCCACCAAAATAAGAACTATTTTAAACTAGAAACTAAAAATTTGGCAGAGGACAAAGTTTTACAACTGGCCTCTGAAGTACGCCTTGCGCCGTTTTCACTGTACATACTCTACAAATTCCATCTCTGCCTTTGTGAAGTTGAATAATTCGGCCAAGATGCCACTGCAAAGGCGGAAAACAATCATTTTTGATTAAGACAAGAGTATCAAGTTTTACTGGTGATGCGGGCTTATTCCATTTTGCTCTTTGTTGCAAGCTGTGCAAATATTCAATATGCCACCGCTTCCAAAAATCTTGGGACATTTTTTGTAATAATTGCCAACGACTTAATCTGTTAATTTGAATAGTCGTGAAGTCCGGCGAGGGGATAGCCGTTAAGGGTTCCAAGGTTAAAAAATGTCCTGGAGTTAAAGCATTGAGATCTGAACTAAGGCTACAAAGAGGACGAGAATTTAACATAGCTTCTATCTGAACAAAAACTGTATATAATTCCTCATATGTCAAAATTTGCTCTCCCACTACTCTCATGAAATGGCCTTTGACAGATTTTACTGCCGCTTCCCATAAACCTCCCATATGAGGCGAAGCAGGGGGATTAAACGACCATGAAATGTATTCTGCCTCAGCAGCCGTTTGCATAAATTTTAAAAGTTCCCGATTGGCCCCAACGAAGTTAGAACCACAATCGCTATAAAGCTTGCTACATCGACCACGACGTGAAATGAATCTACGAAGGGCAGCCAAAAATGATTCAGAAGACAGATCAGATGTCAATTCAAGATGCACTGCCTTTGTCGCAAAGCAAACAAAAACACAAAGGTATGCTTTCTGAGATTTCGAACCGCGTCTTTTTGACATGGTTATATAAAATGGGCCTGCCATATCAACCCCAGAACAACTGAAAGGTTTAACCTGACTAATACGAGATACAGGAAGGTCTCCCATTGGTTGTTCCAGTGGTTTTGGATTAACTTTAAAACAAGATAAACACTTCGAGATGACACTACGAATAGCACGCTTAGGAGAAAGTATCCAAAATTGTTGACTAAGCAGAAATTGTAAGGACTGCAAACCAGGGTGAAAATACCTTTTATGATAATCCTCGATAATAAGATCTGTGAGTCTATGATTTCGGGGTAACAAAATAGGAAACCTTTGGTCAAACTTAAGATTAGAATAAGTTAACCTGCCGCCCACCCTAAAAATGCCATCCTTGTCAAGAAAGGGTGATAGTTTGCGAAATGTTTTTGACAGATATTTTCCACTTTTTAGACTATCAATTTCACTAGAAAATACAATTGTCTGAACAGATTTGACCAAATATAACAAAGCTTTGTGAAGCTCAAGATCAACTAAGCTATTTAAAGCCTTGCCTTTGGGATTTTGACAATTCCTTACAAAACGAAAAACATATGCAATTATACGTTTAATTTTTGTTAAAGATGAATAATTCTCAATAAGGGAGTTTGGAAATTCCTTATTGAGAACTTCGATTTAAGACCAAAAAAATGTTATTTAACGAAAGAAAATAACGAAACGGCTAGTGGTCTAAATCGACTTACCATGACTTCCAGGCTGGTTCTGGCGATGGATTCGTAATTTAGAGCACAGTACCGATCGACACAAATGTATATGGTCACCGTTCGATAGGTGTCAAGCAAGCGTTATTTTCTTTCGTTAAATAACATTTTTTTGATCCTCCGTTGCCGGATTAATTGTTGATTTAATTACAGTTCATTTGTAGTATTTCGTCATTTCTAATAACATTTTTTTATACCCTTTGCAATTTTCGTACTAACATTAATTTATTAATACAGATATATTGGTAAATGTATACAAAAACCATCTTTTGAATTTGGGTGTAATATTAAAATAATTATTATTATTTAAATACATGTGTTCCTATAAATACCTTTGGTGATAAGGGAATTTATTGATTTTAGCACTAGTTTTTTAGTACGGCGCGTCACCCGGTCAGTTGAACTAGGCCTACTATACAAACATCTCGTCCGTTGTGCAGTAAAATTGCGTTCAATTGTTAATATTAAAATTAGATATTTTTACGATAAATCAATAAAAATACGTTTTCAATTCGTCGTTTAACTTCAAAAAAACTAAGATCTATATTAAAACTGTTTGATACAAATTCATCATATTTTGGGCTCTTTAGTCGAATATCGGTTGAAATAAATATCGTTTTCAACACATATTTTAGATTTTTTAATTTGATTTAACTTTTCAAAATGGCTGATAAAATCAAATTAGCAAAAGCTTCTAGGGATATCTTTTCAAATCGCCTAAAAGAGATACTGGCTGTTGCAAAAATGGCAGAACAGGATGCTGATTATCATACTTCATTTAAAATGCGTTACACCGGTATTGATACTGCGTATAAATCTTTTGAAAAGCAACATTTGACTGTTGTTAATTTGCTAGTTTCTACTGATGGAGCTGATTTGGCCGCGGAAGATTTGATAAGAATTGAAGCTGATAATTGCTATTATGGTTGCTTAGCTATTTATCATAATTTATTTGAGGATATACAAGAAAATCCGATTACCGATACTTCTCAAATCCACTCGGCTCCTTCAGTCAAATTACCTAAAATTAAATTACCAATATTTGATGGAGATTTTCGTTCTTGGACTACATTTTATGATTTGTTTACCTCGCTAATTCATAAGAATCAAAATTTAACTAATAGTGAGAAATTTCAATATTTGCTCTCGTCTTTGTCTGAAAAAGTTTTACCCATTGTTAGCTCAGTACCTATAAATGATAATAATTATCCAATTGCATTTAAAACTTTAGTTGATCGTTTTCAAAACGAAAGATTATTAGCTACCCATTACTGGAATACGATGTGCGGTTTAGAAAAACTTAACTCTGATTCTGCTCATTTACTTAGGAATTTGATTGATACATTTTGTGAAAATTTGCAAGCTTTCAAATCTCAATTTTCCTACCGATCAATGGGACTTTGTTTTTTTAATTTGTTAATTCAAAAATTAGATTCAGAAACTGTTAAACGTTTTGAATTAGAAAACAGTTGCATTAAAATGCCAACTTTTAAATTACTTCTAGATTTTGTGCATCAACAATGTATCGCTTATGATTCGGTTGCTCTTTCATCGCATACTACGGTAAATTCACCCAAGAGGCCAATTAAACAAAAAACCTCACCATTTTCACTTTTGGTTGAAACAAATGTTTGTTCAGTTTGTAACTCAAATCATGTTTTATCGCGTTGCCCACAGTTTTTAAATAAAACCCCAAATGAGCGTTTTCTGGTAGCAAAGCGAAATAAATTGTGCTTAAATTGTCTTAAGTCGTCGCATTTATTCTCGAATTGCACTTCTACACATTCGTGTAGAAAATGTAAGCAAAGACACCACACGTTATTACACTTCAATCGTAATGAACAGTCACCCCCTCAACAACCTCCTAATCAGGGTAATAATAATTTTGGTGATAATTATCGCAATGATACGTCGAATATCAATGCTTTAAGTATTTTTGCTAGCCCTAACAAACCCAGTACTACTGTTTTGCTTTCAACTGCTCGTGTTGACTTGGTGACTTCGAATGGTTGCGTATTCAACATTAGAGTTCTTTTAGATAGTGCAAGCCAAGCAAATTTTCTCACTGAAAAATGTCTTCGACGTTTAAATTTATTTTTAAATAAGTCGAACGTTTCTGTTCAAGGTTTGGGTAGAATGTCGACTACCGTCCTTGGTTCCACTTCTTGCAACATTCGTCCTACCGGTCAACCTAACCCTACTTTTAGTGTTGACTGTTTTGTTATTCCAAAAATTTGTGGTCCTATTCCAAACTTTTATTTTCAGCCGAATAGTTTGGATCATATTTCAAACCAAAAAAATGTTATTAGAAATGACGAAATACTACAAATGAACTGTAATTAAATCAACAATTAATCCGGCAACGGAGGATCAAAGTTTTACAACTGGCCTCTGAAGTACGCCTTGCGCCGTTTTCACTGTACATACTCTACAAATTCCATCTCTGCCTTTGTGAAGTTGAATAATTCGGCCAAGATGCCACTGCAAAGGCGGAAAACAATCATTTTTGATTAAGACAAGAGTATCAAGTTTTACTGGTGATGCGGGCTTATTCCATTTTGCTCTTTGTTGCAAGCTGTGCAAATATTCAATATGCCACCGCTTCCAAAAATCTTGGGACATTTTTTGTAATAATTGCCAACGACTTAATCTGTTAATTTGAATAGTCGTGAAGTCCGGCGAGGGGATAGCCGTTAAGGGTTCCAAGGTTAAAAAATGTCCTGGAGTTAAAGCATTGAGATCTGAAGGATCTGAACTAAGGCTACAAAGAGGACGAGAATTTAACATAGCTTCTATCTGAACAAAAACTGTATATAATTCCTCATATGTCAAAATTTGCTCTCCCACTACTCTCATGAAATGGCCTTTGACAGATTTTACTGCCGCTTCCCATAAACCTCCCATATGAGGCGAAGCAGGGGGATTAAACGACCATGAAATGTATTCTGCCTCAGCAGCCGTTTGCATAAATTTTAAAAGTTCCCGATTGGCCCCAACGAAGTTAGAACCACAATCGCTATAAAGCTTGCTACATCGACCACGACGTGAAATGAATCTACGAAGGGCAGCCAAAAATGATTCAGAAGACAGATCAGATGTCAATTCAAGATGCACTGCCTTTGTCGCAAAGCAAACAAAAACACAAAGGTATGCTTTCTGAGATTTCGAACCGCGTCTTTTTGACATGGTTATATAAAATGGGCCTGCCATATCAACCCCAGAACAACTGAAAGGTTTAACCTGACTAATACGAGATACAGGAAGGTCTCCCATTGGTTGTTCCAGTGGTTTTGGATTAACTTTAAAACAAGATAAACACTTCGAGATGACACTACGAATAGCACGCTTAGGAGAAAGTATCCAAAATTGTTGACTAAGCAGAAATTGTAAGGACTGCAAACCAGGGTGAAAATACCTTTTATGATAATCCTCGATAATAAGATCTGTGAGTCTATGATTTCGGGGTAACAAAATAGGAAACCTTTGGTCAAACTTAAGATTAGAATAAGTTAACCTGCCGCCCACCCTAAAAATGCCATCCTTGTCAAGAAAGGGTGATAGTTTGCGAAATGTTTTTGACAGATATTTTCCACTTTTTAGACTATCAATTTCACTAGAAAATACAATTGTCTGAACAGATTTGACCAAATATAACAAAGCTTTGTGAAGCTCAAGATCAACTAAGCTATTTAAAGCCTTTCCTTTGGGATTTTGACAATTCCTTACAAAACGAAAAACATATGCAATTATACGTTTAATTTTTGTTAAAGATGAATAATTCTCAATAAGGGAGTTTGGAAATTCCTTATTGAGAACTTCGATTTAAGACCAAAAAAATGTTATTTAACGAAAGAAAATAACGAAACGGCTAGTGGTCTAAATCGACTTACCATGACTTCCAGGCTGGTTCTGGCGATGGATTCGTAATTTAGAGCACAGTACCGATCGACACAAATGTATATGGTCACCGTTCGATAGGTGTCAAGCAAGCGTTATTTTCTTTCGTTAAATAACATTTTTTTGATCCTCCGTTGCCGGATTAATTGTTGATTTAATTACAGTTCATTTGTAGTATTTCGTCATTTCTAATAACATTTTTTTATACCCTTTGCAATTTTCGTACTAACATTAATTTATTAATACAGATATATTGGTAAATGTATACAAAAACCATCTTTTGAATTTGGGTGTAATATTAAAATAATTATTATTATTTAAATACATGTGTTCCTATAAATACCTTTGGTGATAAGGGAATTTATTGATTTTAGCACTAGTTTTTTAGTACGGCGCGTCACCCGGTCAGTTGAACTAGGCCTACTATACAAACATCTCGTCCGTTGTGCAGTAAAATTGCGTTCAATTGTTAATATTAAAATTAGATATTTTTACGATAAATCAATAAAAATACGTTTTCAATTCGTCGTTTAACTTCAAAAAAACTAAGATCTATATTAAAACTGTTTGATACAAATTCATCATATTTTGGGCTCTTTAGTCGAATATCGGTTGAAATAAATATCGTTTTCAACACATATTTTAGATTTTTTAATTTGATTTAACTTTTCAAAATGGCTGATAAAATCAAATTAGCAAAAGCTTCTAGGGATATCTTTTCAAATCGCCTAAAAGAGATACTGGCTGTTGCAAAAATGGCAGAACAGGATGCTGATTATCATACTTCATTTAAAATGCGTTACACCGGTATTGATACTGCGTATAAATCTTTTGAAAAGCAACATTTGACTGTTGTTAATTTGCTAGTTTCTACTGATGGAGCTGATTTGGCCGCGGAAGATTTGATAAGAATCGAAGCTGATAATTGCTATTATGGTTGCTTAGCTATTTATCATAATTTATTTGAGGATATACAAGAAAATCCGATTACCGATACTTCTCAAATCCACTCGGCTCCCTCAGTCAAATTACCTAAAATTAAATTACCAATATTTGATGGAGATTTTCGTTCTTGGACTACATTTTATGATTTGTTTACCTCGCTAATTCATAAGAATCAAAATTTAACTAATAGTGAGAAATTTCAATATTTGCTCTCGTCTTTGTCTGAAAAAGTTTTACCCATTGTTAGCTCAGTACCTATAAATGATAATAATTATCCAATTGCATTTAAAACTTTAGTTGATCGTTTTCAAAACGAAAGATTATTAGCTACCCATTACTGGAATACGATGTGCGGTTTAGAAAAACTTAACTCTGATTCTGCTCATTTACTTAGGAATTTGATTGATACATTTTGTGAAAATTTGCAAGCTTTGACAAATCTCAATTTTCCTACCGATCAATGGGACTTTGTTTTGTTTAATTTGTTAATTCAAAAATTAGATTCAGAAACTGTTAAACGTTTTGAATTAGAAAACAGTTGCATTAAAATGCCAACTTTTAAATTACTTCTAGATTTTGTGCATCAACAATGTATCGCTTATGATTCGGTTGCTCTTTCATCGCATACTACGGTAAATTCACCCAAGAGGCCAATTAAACAAAAAACCTCACCATTTTCACTTTTGGTTGAAACAAATGTTTGTTCAGTTTGTAACTCAAATCATGTTTTATCGCGTTGCCCACAGTTTTTAAATAAAACCCCAAATGAGCGTTTTCTGATAGCAAAGCGAAATAAATTGTGCTTAAATTGTCTTAGTCGTCGCATTTACTTCGAATTGCACTTCTACGACATTCGTGTAGAAAATGTAAGCAAAGACACCACACGTTATTACACTTCAATCGTAATGGTCACCCCCTTTTTAATCAGGGTAATAATAAGGTCCATAATTTCGCCAATGGAATATCAATGCTTTAAGTATTTTTGCTAGCCCTAACAAACCCAGTACTACTGTTTTGCTTTCAACTGCTCGTGTTGACTTTACTTCGAATGGTTGCGTATTCAACATTAGAGTTCTTTTAAAGTGCAACAAGCAAATTTTCTATAATCTTCGACGTTTAAATTTATTTTTAAATAAAATGTTAATAACCCAAAAAAAATATACAAAAAAGTGTTGACTGTTTTGTTATTCCAAAAATTTGTGGTCCTATTCCAAACTTTTATTTTCAGCCCACCAAAAAAAAAATGTTATTTTAAACTACAAATGAACTGTAATTAAAAAAATTAATCCGGCAACGGAGGACAAAGTTTTACAACTGGCCTCTGAAGTACGCCTTGCGCCGTTTTCACTGTACATACTCTACAAATTCCATCTCTGTCTTTGTGAAGTTGAATAATTCGGCCAAGATGCCACTGCAAAGGCGGAAAACAATCATTTTTGATTAAGACAAGAGTATCAAGTTTTACTGGTGATGCGGGCTTATTCCATTTTGCTCTTTGTTGCAAGCTGTGCAAATATTCAATATGCCACCGCTTCCAAAAATCTTGGGACATTTTTTGTAATAATTGCCAACGACTTAATCTGTTAATTTGAATAGTCGTGAAGTCCGGCGAGGGGATAGCCGTTAAGGGTTCCAAGGTTAAAAAATGTCCTGGAGTTAAAGCATTGAGATCTGAAGGATCTGAACTAAGGCTACAAAGAGGACGAGAATTTAACATAGCTTCTATCTGAACAAAAACTGTATATAATTCCTCATATGTCAAAATTTGCTCTCCCACTACTCTCATGAAATGGCCTTTGACAGATTTTACTGCCGCTTCCCATAAACCTCCCATATGAGGCGAAGCAGGGGGATTAAACGACCATGAAATGTATTCTGCCTCAGCAGCCGTTTGCATAAATTTTAAAAGTTCCCGATTGGCCCCAACGAAGTTAGAACCACAATCGCTATAAAGCTTGCTACATCGACCACGACGTGAAATGAATCTACGAAGGGCAGCCAAAAATGATTCAGAAGACAGATCAGATGTCAATTCAAGATGCACTGCCTTTGTCGCAAAGCAAACAAAAACACAAAGGTATGCTTTCTGAGATTTCGAACCGCGTCTTTTTGACATGGTTATATAAAATGGGCCTGCCATATCAACCCCAGAACAACTGAAAGGTTTAACCTGACTAATACGAGATACAGGAAGGTCTCCCATTGGTTGTTCCAGTGGTTTTGGATTAACTTTAAAACAAGATAAACACTTCGAGATGACACTACGAATAGCACGCTTAGGAGAAAGTATCCAAAATTGTTGACTAAGCAGAAATTGTAAGGACTGCAAACCAGGGTGAAAATACCTTTTATGATAATCCTCGATAATAAGATCTGTGAGTCTATGATTTCGGGGTAACAAAATAGGAAACCTTTGGTCAAACTTAAGATTAGAATAAGTTAACCTGCCGCCCACCCTAAAAATGCCATCCTTGTCAAGAAAGGGTGATAGTTTGCGAAATGTTTTTGACAGATATTTTCCACTTTTTAGACTATCAATTTCACTAGAAAATACAATTGTCTGAACAGATTTGACCAAATATAACAAAGCTTTGTGAAGCTCAAGATCAACTAAGCTATTTAAAGCCTTGCCTTTGGGATTTTGACAATTCCTTACAAAACGAAAAACATATGCAATTATACGTTTAATTTTTGTTAAAGATGAATAATTCTCAATAAGGGAGTTTGGAAATTCCTCACTTAAACCGACAACAAGTGTAACCTTTCTTTCTTCTTTCAAAACTAAAGAATCATCAATAATAGTAGATTGATTGGGCCAAGTATTTATATCAGACAAAAGCCAAGCAGGCCCCGCCCACCATAACGTGTGGTTAACTAATTCCAAGGGCATAAGTCCACGAGAGGCACAATCGGCAGGATTATCCTTGGAAGGGACATAATGCCACATTGAGGGCGATGTATTTTCCTGAATTTGACTGACTCTATTACTCACAAAACACTGCCATCTATGTGAAGAGGATTTTATCCAACTAAGAGTAACCATGGAGTCAGACCAGGCAAAAATTTCAAGAGGAATATCTTGGATTAGATCCGAAACATAACAAATCAATTTGGACAGCAAAACCGCGCCGCATAATTCAAGTCTAGGCAAAGTGATTCTTTTAAGTGGTGCGACTTTTGATTTTGCAATTACTAAATGAGTACGAATTTCATTGGTGTGGCTAACCAAGCGAAGGTAGATAACAGCAGCGTATCCTTTTTCCGAAGCATCACAGAATCCATGGAGTTGAAATACTATATTGTTCTTGTCAAACATGAAACGGGGTATTGAAATTGAAGATAATTTAGGTAATTCGATTTTATATTTTAACCATTTGGTAAGAACTTGCTGAGGTGGAACTGCATCCCAACCAAGACCCAAAGTCCACAAGTACTGAATAAGATGCTTGGTAAAAAATATAACGGGACTTAAAAATCCTAGTGGATCATACACTCTTGCTAGTTCGGATAATATGTTTCTCTTCGTACAAGGTTTGTCAAGGGGGTCAACCTTATATGAAAAATAATCTAATGATGGATGCCACTGTAAACCTAAAATTTTAATAAAAGAATCTGGATCCGAATCAAATGAAATAGATTTTGTACGACAAAGAGATTCTGGAAGATTAGATAAAACTTGTGGGCTATTAGATGCCCATTTTCGAAGTTCAAAACCCCCACGCATACACAACTCTCTTAATTCATTTACAAGTAAAAGAGCTTCATCAACAGTATCGCAAGAAGTAATGACGTCATCAACAAAAATATCTGAGTTCAAGACTTTAGCAGCCAAAGGATACAACGAACCTTCATCACAAGCAAGTTGCTGAATAGTACGTAAAGCTAAAAATGGACTAGACGACACTCCAAATGTCACAGTTTGTAGAATATAATCACAAATGGGTTCATCAACGGAACTTCGCCAAAGAATTCGTTGATAATTACAATGATCTCTTTGACCAATATCTGACGATACATTTGTCTAATGTCAGAGATTAAAACTATTTTACGCATACGAAAATTTAACAAAATAGTAACGATATCCTTTTGAAGTTTGGGTCCCGCTAACAAAGTATCATTTAATGACTCCCCACTGGCAGTTTTAGCCGAAGCATCAAAAACCACCCTCAATTTAGTTGTGGTACTTTCAGGTTTGAAAACCGCATGGTGAGGCAAATAATAACACTTTTGTGTTAGACTCAACTCAGTTACCTTTGACATATGGCCACTTTGAATATAATCTATCATAATATCCGAATATGATTTATACATAGAAGGATTATTTACTAAACGACGTTCTAAGTTCAAATACCGGCGTAATGCTAAAGATCTCGAGTCCAAGAAAATCGGGTCAGGTCCTTTAAATGGCAAAGAAACACAATATCTACCACTTTTATCTCGTGAATGAGATTCAACAAAAATCATTTCACAACGGTCATCCTCTTCTGACAAAGCTTTTGTAGAGACCAATTCCTCAGTTTCCCAAAATTGTTTAACAATTGTTTCCAATGGGTCGAATAAAGTTGAACAAAGTGAAGTGAGAGGTTCTGAAGTTTCCGTATATTCTATATTGCCCATTAAAACCCACCCAAATATAGTTTCAAGAGCAAAGGGTTCCTTGTTAGACCCCCTAACACGCCCACCTTGTAGACATTTTGAAAATATGTCGGCACCTAAAAGCAAATCAATTTCGCCAGGGGAGTTAAAATTTGTATCAGCTAATTTCAAGTTTGAAATATGATCCAAACTATTCGGCTGAAAATAAAAGTTTGGAATAGGACCACAAATTTTTGGAATAACAAAACAGTCAACACTAAAAGTAGGGTTAGGTTGACCGGTAGGACGAATGTTGCAAGAAGTGGAACCAAGGACGGTAGTCGACATTCTACCCAAACCTTGAACAGAAACGTTCGACTTATTTAAAAATAAATTTAAACGTCGAAGACATTTTTCAGTGAGAAAATTTGCTTGGCTTGCACTATCTAAAAGAACTCTAATGTTGAATACGCAACCATTCGAAGTCACCAAGTCAACACGAGCAGTTGAAAGCAAAACAGTAGTACTGGGTTTGTTAGGGCTAGCAAAAATACTTAAAGCATTGATATTCGACGTATCATTGCGATAATTATCACCAAAATTATTATTACCCTGATTAGGAGGTTGTTGAGGGGGTGACTGTTCATTACGATTGAAGTGTAATAACGTGTGGTGTCTTTGCTTACATTTTCTACACGAATGTGTAGAAGTGCAATTCGAGAATAAATGCGACGACTTAAGACAATTTAAGCACAATTTATTTCGCTTTGCTATCAGAAAACGCTCATTTGGGGTTTTATTTAAAAACTGTGGGCAACGCGATAAAACATGATTTGAGTTACAAACTGAACAAACATTTGTTTCAACCAAAAGTGAAAATGGTGAGGTTTTTTGTTTAATTGGCCTCTTGGGTGAATTTACCGTAGTATGCGATGAAAGAGCAACCGAATCATAAGCGATACATTGTTGATGCACAAAATCTAGAAGTAATTTAAAAGTTGGCATTTTAATGCAACTGTTTTCTAATTCAAAACGTTTAACAGTTTCTGAATCTAATTTTTGAATTAACAAATTAAACAAAACAAAGTCCCATTGATCGGTAGGAAAATTGAGATTTGTCAAAGCTTGCAAATTTTCACAAAATGTATCAATCAAATTCCTAAGTAAATGAGCAGAATCAGAGTTAAGTTTTTCTAAACCGCACATCGTATTCCAGTAATGGGTAGCTAATAATCTTTCGTTTTGAAAACGATCAACTAAAGTTTTAAATGCAATTGGATAATTATTATCATTTATAGGTACTGAGCTAACAATGGGTAAAACTTTTTCAGACAAAGACGAGAGCAAATATTGAAATTTCTCACTATTAGTTAAATTTTGATTCTTATGAATTAGCGAGGTAAACAAATCATAAAATGTAGTCCAAGAACGAAAATCTCCATCAAATATTGGTAATTT